>OY720153.1:30880786-32080786 GCA_963082725.1 Pedicia rivosa
TTCTACTCTACCCCTCTACAATTTTACACTTATCATCAAAATCATACTCAAATAATCCCCCCCTGAATAATAGTCCACCCACTTTCAACCCATTTTATTTGCATTTCACATTTGTCTATCTAAATCTTAATGTATTTAGTTAGTCTTCTTTCTCTTACACATTCGGCATCCCAAGATACTGAGTATCATTTACTCTCTTCACATAGCATGGTTGGTATCTTCATCATCATCCATTTCCAACATAAAATGCTAATAATTTATACTTAGTAAAAAACATTTACAAAATTGAAGTGTTTACTTTATATTGAGCGTATGCTAATGAATTTTTACCCAACATCCTCTTCTATTTTTCTTTATTTTGTTTTAAATAAAATATATTCCTTAACAGTTTCATAATATCTACTTATACAATGTTATTTTTTCGTTCTTACAATGAAAGGGAGCAGCAACGATTAAGTCAAAGAAAAAATTCATATTATAAAGAATTTTGATGACAAATTCACTTTTCCCCAATTAAATCCCATAAAATTTTGCACATGACATAAACCTCTCGCCTATTAAGGCTTTTAAAATATTTTTCCATTCCATCTTAAGAAACACTTTGAAATGTATTAATTATTAAATCAGCAAAAAAGAAATAATTTCTTACTGCTAATGTAATCATTTATGACATTTCCAATTTATTACATTTTGAAGATTTCATTTTCTGTTTTCGTGTAAAAATTTTGAAAATCTCATTAACAATAAAATATAAGAAATGTGAGAATGAGGTGTCAAAAAACTCACAACACTAATACCAGCTGATTTTCATTGATTCGCTCATTCTTATTTTTTTATGTTTCCATGGATAAAAAAAATCTAATGCGAACATAACATTAAAGTTTTCCCTGTATTGATTCTTGTATATGGGTTTCGTTCAACGTATTATTCTAGTTTATTATACTTTTCTAAGTGTATATACGTATAAGAAGTACCAAAACATCAAAACCTTTTTGACCATCTAACCTTTTGTTTTCCTGTCTCTCTCATTTTAGAACTTCCTCTTCATTCATCTCTATTATCCTTTTGGCTAATGTTTTTCCAGTCATCGAATCCGTTGTATCTTTGTTATATTTTATTATAGTATATAGTAATCTATACCTACTTACGGTTTATGATGATGGAAGTAAAGTCTTACATCTACCTATTAAAGTACATTTCTTCTCTTATATATATATTTTTTCTTTCATTCTTCTTTCTTCAACCTATTTTACACCATCCTCATCTCATACTCTTATACACTTCACTGATTCTGTTTGGTTTACTCAAAGGGAAATTATTTACGCGAATAAATAATTGGTCGGATCTTAAGTTAATTTGTTAATTTTTTGAGGGAAAAGAGAGAAAGTGAGAGAGAGAGAGATTATATGCCGGCATTATTAAATTGAATATAATTAAGATCGAAAACAAAATATAAAGGTCGACGGTCCGTATATTTACTCAATATAATATGTATATAAATAAAAAGCGCAAACATTAAAAAAAAGGTATTCTTATTATAATATTATGTTTTAAAGGGAAAATTATGATAGGTTATATGAAAAGGGTAAAAGGGTTACGGGGTTACCGAATACAGTAGATAACCCATTCTGTTGACAATGTCATTATCATTATGTTATAAATGGGCACAATATTTGGTCACTCGAGAACCCTTAAATGTATGTAACATCTGAACTAAATTGACCACGCAGACAAGAGATTTGTTTCAATTTTCACCCTAAATATAAAAGTGGTTTATGGATACTATGTGTAGGATGGTGAATTGAAGCCGTAATGATGGGAACCAGGAGAAGAGGTTTATATACTTTATGTATGTTACACGAAGATTATATCGTGAAGTACCTTCAATGTTAACTAGAAGGGGTCACCCAGGCTTACATTTTGTAACTCAAAATTTCTTTTAAACCTTTACGTGATTTGAGAGTTTTGCTATTTTTCTTATGTATTTCCTTTTTTTTTCTTTTTTCTTTACTTTTTACTTTTCGAATGATTTTTTTGGGAACAAGACAAAGATAGGTCATTATTTTGAAAGCTCTCAATATTAAAGTTCATATGTTTGTGTGAGTTGCCTTCTTTTACATATATTTTTTGTTAAATAAAAACCTTTGGGACATACATGCGTTGAATGTTCAATATATATATATATATATATTTTTTTTTTTTTTGAATTTCAATGTCGTTGAATTTGTTGAATTGAATCTTCTCTTTTTTTTTTTTGGTTTATTCTAAACTTTTATAGGATGTTAGGAAGTTTATCTGCATTGGCGATTTATGTATATATCTTTAGAATTTATATAGGAAATTGACATTTTAAGAGGAGATTTAGTAATCTTAATGAAATATTTACGAATATCGATGATATTTCTTTTATTATTTTCTTGTTATTTTCCCATTTATTTTTTATTACGAATATAATTAATTTGTTGACCAATTTTATTATGCTTTAGGGATGAATTCATTGTAAAACTTATGAAATTATTTATTGATTTTTGTTTATTTACAAATTTGCAGGCAAAAAAAGGTTTAATTTGTTTATTTTTAATTTACATTTTTAAGGTTCGAAAGCAACCTTCTAATTATTTAATTAATTGTTTTTTCACTTAGCCGAAAAATTTCAGAATGAATGCGGTATGCTCTCAATTGATTTCGAATTATATTTTTACACTCATCCAGATTTGAGTAAAAAATGTTATTCCAAAATATATCTACATCTCTAAAGTTTAAAGTTTATGATGCGATCCGATTATAGAAGTTCACAATGTAACACTCTTAAACAAATGTATTTTCAAGAATCTAATGCACTAACGTTGTGCAAAGTGAAAACAATGATTCATACCCACGGGTTGTCAATAAAGAAAATACAACTAAAATAATCTTCATCGAAACAAATTGTATTTTACACCCACTTATATCTATTGTCATTGATAGCTGAAACGAACAGTTATTTATTTTGTCTAAAATAAGAAGAATATTAAAGACTATTTTAACCTTCTATCCTCAGATTCATATACATTTTACTTTCCATATACAAAGGAGCTATCTTATTTATATTTTTTAGCAAATTCCTTTTTTCAAATACTAAATAAGAAAGACTTTTTGACAATTAAATAAAAAAATACTCCACCCTTCATTATTATGAAAGTATTTTTGCGCTATGCTCATAAGTTTGAAAAATCTTAGAATTGCAATTTCCGAAACCTTTAAATATTTTGTAACTAATTTATTTGATGTTTTCATCTGAAACTCACGTAACGTAACAACTTTAATAATTTATTTAAAATCGGATAAAATTTAATATTTAAGAAGATAAAGCTTTTTATAAAACATTGCAAAAAAAAAAGTTGTAATTATTTATACAGTTTATTTAATTACTTTTTTATTATTTTTGATTTGTTCTTTTGATTATTATGAATGAATTCTGATGATTGATGTACTTTTTTTTTATGTATATATGTTTGAAAGTGTTAAACGGATATAACGTTTATAACTTTTAATGTTATTTCCGTTTTGCTTTGTTTTGTTCAATTTTCAGTTATTTATAAATAAAAATATTGTATTTAAACATAATAATTTGTACAAATTAATTTCATTATCTTATTCAAATTATAATTTTTTTTTGGATTTTGTTTTTTCTACGGATATTACAGATTGTATGATGATAAGGCACACGCAGCATTTAAAGAATTTATTTATACTTATTCTTAGAATGGACCCTACCCTATAATACTCCTCATACCACATACACTTTTCCTTCTTCATCTTCTTCTTCTTCTTAATAATAATAATAATTTACTTTGATCAAAACAGCAATTGTTTTTATTATACATTTTATTTTATTTCGTCAATTCCGTAAGGAAAAATAAATCACATAAAAGAAGAAAAAAGAAAAAATAAAAATAAACAAAAAACAGAAGAATAAGAAATCTAAATAAATAAACAAGAAAAAATGTGTCAATATTATAAAAGGAAGAAATAAATATAGCAACGTTTTTCTCAAACCAACTCTTTTTTATATATATAAAAATAAAATTTTGGGAAATGAATCAATTTCTTTTTCAAAATGAGAAGAAAAAACATTTTGCTGAATTTATAATGAAAATAAGGAGAAAAGGACGATTCATCATTATTATTATTTTTTTTAAATTAGTCTTAGGATTATAAATGACATAATGTTGCAATGTTTGTCCTTGACATTGGAATGGGTCACGTACAATTAATTTGGTATCATCTTTTTCATTATCTTTTTATCTTTGGTTTGAAATTAAAAAAAAAAATTCTCTCTTTTTCATTTTTTGTTTTTTTTTTTCTTAAATTTAAAATCCATAAAAATATAAATCAAATTAACCTTTCACAAAAATCTAAACACAATTTATCTATTTATTTTGGTCGCTGTTGTTTTTCATTTTGTTTTTGTTTATTTTGGTTGTTGTTTTTAATAAATAATAATTAATTAATTTGATTCACCAGTCACGACTTTCGAATCATCTTTTCTTATATATTTTTTTTTCTTCCTATCTCAATTTATCTCTATTAAAACTCATTTCTTTTATTTTCTTATACGTTTTTTGTTTGATATGAGAAAAATTTTAATATTAAACTTTTTTCTTTTTTTTTGTTTTTATTTCTTTATTTTTTTTCTTGAGATTTGAACAAATTAAATAAATGTGTGTGTGTAATTGGACATGAAGACCATCCACGTATATTAATTTAATTTATATGTTGTATAAAATGAAACAGAAACAAAACCCGGATATAATTCTGTATTCTATACATAAGAAAATATATTTAATAGTTTTAACTGTTTAAATTTTAAGAAACATAAATTATTTTTGCACAAAAAAAAAAAAAGAAGAAAAATCGTAGCGTTCAATGCACTTGAAGGGAAATGACATTTTAACCTTTTTGGTTTTTTTTTTTATTCTGAAAAAATAAAAAACAAAAAAAAAACGATTAATTTCTGATATTCAACGCAACTGACAGACATACAATGAAAAAAAAAACATAAAATTTTTGCACGTATATTTGATTCAAAATCATTCACCATTATCATATAGTTGCTTCCGATAATCATAACTGTTGCATATACGAGGAATTCACATGCCACACATTTGCTTAACTTCTAAAAACAAGTCAAAGAGCACGTATATAAGGATTATTTACTAGAGTTGAATTTTATTTAGTTGCTCTTTCATATTTTGCTTTCACTATAAAAAAAAAGCCTTTCATTTTTGTTGTGGCATTCTCTTATTCCATTAGTTTATGTTTTCTCAAAATGATCGAATAAACAAAACTATATAATTATTACAAATTTAGTATGAATTATATGTATAATTATTTCTTAATTATTATTTTTATTTCCTTCCATTAAATTAAGGTAATTCTATAATCGAGGCTAAATTATAAATTATTAATAAAAAAAAACACAACAAGAATTACAATAATTTTCATCTAATAGCAAAGAAACTCAACTACTTCCTCTTTAGTCCAATTTTGAATCTGGTTATAAATAATTCATATGATTTTTTCGGAGTGTTCAAATTTTAATGTTATAACGATCTTTTAATCTGTATAATTTTTTGTCATTTCCCTGTATAATAATTTCTTAAAATTTCTATGCAAACTCCTCGTTTGCACATCACTTCATTTACTCACATCTGGATGTACTATATGTTTAATAATCGCTTAAAAAATCCTCATAATATCGCTTATGCATTACATAAAGTTTGCAAACAGCTTGTCTACATTTTTGATGAGCTACAAAACAAAAACATAAAGTAAAAGGATACAGAATTTATTCTAGATTTCCATTTGATTAATCCATTCTCATCCCACACCATAGTATCCTTTAACTTAATATTAAACGGATACTATCAATTTCAATCATTTTTCTTCATGTTGTTGTTGTCGTTGTTTTTGTATTCTTTTTCTTCTACTTTCCACATCAATAAAATACATGAGTGATCAATAAAATTCATTCTCTTTAAAAATAAAATTATACATACCAAACCCAGCATTCGCGTGCGCATCCCTGTCTCTCCACCTATTGTATCACAAAAATATGATAAAAATAACAACAACAAAATTTGTATATCATCTTGACGAGCTTTTATCTCAACATTAATCGTGTTGTATTTTTCTTTCATATACAAAATTTTCTGTACTACTCCGACCCTATTTTGATATCATCCCATCAGAAAAATACACACACTTACAATTTTTCTTTTTTTATGACTAAATAATATTCATATTAGATAAAGAAGAATTGGAAGTATAGGCCGGGTGGTAGACGTAGAGACATTAAATTGAGGATGTTTTATATAGAAAGGATATACAGAAGAATGGTAATTGAAAATCAAAATATAACTCGTAAGGAAGATATAATGGAATATTGTGTTATTTATATTTGTCTCATCATCAAACGATCTATCCGTTTCATCTAAACGAAATAGTAACATTTGTAAAATAAGAAAACGTGGAAAAAAAGAGTTTTATTTATGTCACATAAACAATAATAATAATATAAAAATATTTCACTGTAAGAAAAAAAAATACACGAAAATAAGACCAACCAATTTATTTTTAAGTTAATAAATTATATTTAATGCGTTGTGGACTTTTTTTTACCACTCCAAGAATGATTTATAGTTATTGGTATTTACAAGTATATTATTATATTATTTGTATTTTGAACAATTTGTAAACGACAACCAATTTAATCAATAGATTATAATTATAACTAATAACATTAGTCAAAAACTAATTCTAAAATATTATTTTTTAACTTAATTTTTGTTCTTGAAAATTTTGACCTGAATTCTAATAATCAGAAATTGTTTATTAAAACAAATTTATCTTACTTTTTATTCTTCATTTAATGGGCAGATAATACTTGAAATTAAATTATCAGACTAAAAAAACATAAGTAGCTTTATGCAATTATTCTTTGACTTTATACTTTACAGTATAAATTAATGAAAATTTTCTTTTAGAATTTATGAATCTATACTTAAATAGTTATATCTAGTCTGTAATGTTCATTTAAAGTTGGTATAAGAGATTAACATTATAGTTATCATCTTTACGATTTGTGGTTACGTTTCATTTTAGTTAATCATAAAATCATTCCTATTTATTCCATATGTATATTTGTGAGAAATCTTTATTTGCTTAATTGATGTCAATGACAATGACTAAATATCCTTTTACATTAAGACATATTATTTTACTATTCTCAAATCTTTACTTTGACTAAATAACATTTAATATGATCAACGGTTAATTATGACATGTACGTATTTGTGTGTGTCAGATTTATCTATAAAAGATATTTAATACATTTTCTCTGATTATATAATCTTAATCTAACTAAGTGTGTTTAGTCTTATTTTCATTTTCATCTCATCACATTTGTTGATTAATTTTGGTTTCTTCCTCTTATTCATGTATAAGAATAAATACTGACAAAAATAACGAAATATAAAGCAACAGCATTTTCTTAAGCAACAGGGAAAAATAATAATATAATATGCAACTGTTTTGAGGAAAAAAAACTTAAACTAAAAATAAAATTTAAATTACTTGTCAAAAATTGAAAGTTGTCTTTCTTCTGCTAGAATTTTTGTTTTTTTTTTCTTTTTACATTTTATTCCCATTGTGATTATATCTTTTTGTACATTAAATATTGTATTTTATGTATAGAGGGAAAGAAGAAGAAGAAGAAAAAATTTTCAACGAAACATGAGAAACTTTTTAAAAGTTTAACAAAAGTTGCGTTTTATAAAGATACAAAAGAAGTAGTAAAAGGTGGGAGAAATGAAGATGAAAAAAACAGAGAGAGAAAAAATGTTGATAGAAAAATTTTTTTGTCTCGATTGAAGGCGCCAAATTGACGAATATAAAAAATATTTTTGTTTTTCTATCCTTGAGAAATTGTTAATAATCAGTATAATAAATAAGTGTTTTTTTTCATTTCTGATCGGAAGAAATCATTTTGAAAAAAAAGTTGTCCTTTTTTTTTGTTTAATTCTTGGGAATTTCTATTTTCTTTCTCAGTAAGTTTGTTGTTGTTTATTTTCTTTATTTGTTTGTTTGTTTGTTTGTTTTTAAAAATAAATTTACACATTTAGTAAAGTTATCTTATCTACAATAAATATTAGGAAGAGTAAATAAATTTATAGTTTCACTTTTATTAGATAAAATCACCGACACATAACAAGACAGTCCGGCATAAAACTCTATATGGGATAAATATCTGAATAAGCAGTAAAAACAAGTAACAATGAGTCTGTAACATTGAAATTATTATCAACATTCATTTAATATTATTTTCCATTAAATGTATTAACAATAGAGTAAGAACCTCTCTAACCCGTGATCAAAACACGATCAGATTAAAGCGATATTTCAATTAAATATATCGGTTGTATGAGAAAAAGCCTTGGAAATTTGGTTCAATTCAAAGTATGAACCGATTAAGTGAGATTTAATTAAAAATAAAAAACAACGGTGTAGATGAAGAATGTAGTAAATATTCTGCAAAATGTCAAATATTTAAAAAAATAATTCTATTTACAAACATGGTGCTTGTCTATTTTTAATAGTTCGATTGTGTTAATTAGAATTACCAATATAAATACCATTTTAACAATTGCAGAGTGAGGTTTTGTTTCATTTAGTACCATTTAACCAATTTATGAGAAATAAAACGAATAAATAAAATTTGAAGTAAACCGCTATTCAGTCCAAAAAATTATCAGGAATTGATCAAAAGCTCTGCAAACACAGTCTATAATTTTTTTATATTTTTTATATGTTTCCTAGTAAATAGAAGCAAGTTAACTTTTTTTTTATTTTTTGTTCCGCTACATATTTTTTTCTGTCAAGTTTGCTGTTTTCTATAAATCACGCACTGAATTTTTGGCTTTTTTTTTGCTTTCTCTCTTCTATTTTATTTGTGGTTTTTAAGATAAGCATTTTTCACTCCCTATACAGTATTCAACTGATACATTTTTTTTACACCCTCAGGTAAACAACCTACAAACGTAGAAAAAAAAATAAGATAAATACTAGGAAAAAAAATTGGAGAATTAAATTATGTTTGTTTATGTTATGATTCAGATATGTATTTATATCAATTTCTTTATCATCTCCGACAAGTTGTTTACTAATCGGTTTCGTGCACAAAGTAAAAAAGAGGGAAATGTCGAAAATAGAAACACTAAAAGACTAGAAGATTCTCATCCATTTCTCAAATTTACAATTTTCTTCCTCCTGATTTTTCCCCTTTTTTTGTGTATATTAAATCGAAGAAACAAATAGTTATTCTATACCTATCGCATTAGACGAAATATTCAGTCAGTTGGTTAAATTTTTTCTGAATTCAAATTAATGGGTTTTAAATGGTTTTTTTTTTGTGTCTGCCGCATATCTCAAGTAAGGTTTATACTTTCTTCTTCATCTATTTTTTTTTATGATGATTCCTCGAATACGATGAACTGACGTAATATATTTTATGTGTTGGAATAAATAGAAAATATCAAGACAAGAAAAATATGAATGGAATATTTACTTCACTTGAGATAAGCACATTCATATTCATATTATTATTTGTAGAAAATATGTAAGTACCTTTTATACTTATATTCGTTTTTATTTTCATGTAGTTACAAAAAGTAAATACAAAATACATTTCAAAACATTTAAACTTCAAATCGTATCATATACAGTTGAGAAATTCATTAAAATGAGTAAAAAACTTTAACTAAGTAAGTAAAAATAACTTCTTATTTTTTTGTGCTTTTGATTTTTAATGTAGATAATAATGATGACGTTGATGGTGATAATATTGTTCTTTTTATTTATGTTTAAACCCGTCATATGTTTGCTATAACAATATATACATTTTCTTTTAAGAAAGTGAAACAAAAGAAAATTAATTTTTATTTTCATTCGTAAATATTTTCAGTTTTTTGTTTGTAATGAAAAGAATTTTTCATAACAAAACACACCTACATTATTTTGGAGACCTATATATAAAACACACACCAGTAGAATACAATGCAAGAAATACCTAAACCGTGTTTATTAATATGATATACATATGTATGTGTGTATGTGTGATGTGTGTGTGTGTGTGTTAGTCCTTTACTTTAGAGCTAAGGCATTATGGTGGTAACATTAAAAAATCATTAGCATCTTGCATCAAAGGTTCAAGTAAAAATGAAAGAATAGGAAAATAAGAATAATAAGAAATAAAGCACAATATGAAAACAGAAAAAAGCAGAATAAGTAAAGTTTCTCATTTTTAAGTCTTATTTTACAAAAAAGTTTCGCATACAGTTCAGGAAATATCACACGTATTTCCTTAGTTGATTTTTCCCCCAATCCGCTTTCTTTCTTTTCGTCTTTATCTGTTGAAATCAAGTCAAGACTTTTGTTAATGGATATTCACAGTTTTCTTGTTTATCTTTTTTTTTCACTTATACATAATTTATTCTTTAACGTTGTAGTTCAGATTAAGTAGAAGCTAAGATGGATGCTTTAAATTATTTAGAAAAAAAGCTTTATAATTATAATTCATATTTTTCCTAATTGTTTTTTTGTTTTTGTTATACAATAATTTATATTACGGAAATTGTTAAAAATAATAAAAAATAAATTATAAAATTTGATACACTCCCATGATTTAAGACGGGGAAAAAAATAGATGTCCAGTAATCGTATACAAAAAGACAATAAATAAAAATATAATTAAAAAACTTTTATTTTATTTTACTTGCTCATTTTTTTTTCGTATAAAATGAACAATTTAAATTCAAATTAAAAGGAAAAAAAAGTTTTATTCTAAAGATGAAGAAGAAGAAGAAAAGGAACAAATGAAAAAAAATATCGTAATATTAATTACTTCAAAAAGCTCATTGTTTCTTGTCTTCTCTAATTGTTTCTTCTTTTTTCTTTCTCTTTTAATTAGAAATAAAAATAATGGGATACAGGAAACAGAAATGCAAACGTACAATTTTTTTTTTAACTGGTCAAATAAAAATCCAACAAATGGATGGACAAATTTCTGAACAATATAATCAAAAGTTTCTTAACTTTTTTCTTTTTCATTTTCTGTTAATTATACTCGTAATGAAAAATCAATGCAAATTAAAATATATTTTTACATTCTATGAAGAATTTGATAACTTTTTTAACTCCTTTAACTTTTTCTTTAAAAAGAAATCAGATTAATATATTTGATATTTTGTGTCTTTCTAACAATTGACCTTTTTTTACCTTTATTCAAACCTTGTATTAATATTTATATACACGCTTTTTGAATCCCAGACAAGACAATTATAGCAATTATTTAATATCAGAAAAAAAATAAACAAACATTTTCCTTCAAATATAAAACCGTCTTAAAAGAAAATTCTATTAACAAAAAAAATAAAAAAGAAATACAGAAACAGAAAACATTTTAAAAGGTCGTGGACCTTCTTAATTTTTAACTTCTTTCTTATTATTTTATAACAAATTTCAAACCGTGATATGAATAAATAAATGTGTTTCTATAAAAGAAAGGAAAAAGGATATTAAACAACATCTCTCATCTCGTTTAAAACCATACAACAAATTCATTAAATTTGTATATTTAATATTTATCTTTTTAATTACGTTTTTATGAAAATCTAAAAAGAGGGAAATAGAGAGAATAAGAATAAAAAACCGCATACATGTTTTTAATGTGTTGCCTTAATAAATATTCTTCAATATTTATGAAAAAACATATTTTTTTTTTGAATTTGGTGAAAAGCAGTTTGTTTTTCTTTCGATCAATAAACTTTTCAGTCAAAATATTATGAAATAATTGAATAACAAAAAAACAAAAAACATGAAAATGTACTTAAATATTATTTTCTATAAATTTTTCTATATGAAAAAGTATTAAATTATCCATAACGTTAAACAAACCCAACAATCTGTAAAAAAAAAATAAAACACCCTCGGCTTTTTTTCATACACACTTCACACTAAATTCAACATAAATATATACTCTCTGCTCTCCCTCTCTCTCTCTCTCTCTCTCTCTCTCTCATTTATAAATTTAAAGTCGAAGAATAATGAAAAAGAAGAGAAAGGAAAAAAATTTAAGAAAACATAATAATATTCAATTTACTTACTAAGATGAATTAATTAACTGAACGTATTCTGAGAAAAATTGCTAAGAAAAAAATGTTAAACGAAATAAAAATTTGTTAACTTTTCAAATGAATTTTGATTTAAGTTTATAGAATAATTGAATTGAAAATAATTTTTTTATAAAAGAAATTAAAAAATTCTTTAAAGAGAAAAATTACCCTTAAAAAATGGAAGGGAGACGAAACAGAACGGCCGAATGTCATTAGCTTTATTATTTTTGTGTTTATGAAATGAAAAAAGACCCACTTTCTCATTCTTTGTTTGGTCAAAAAAATTTACCTTTTAACAATCCCAAAAATATCGTTTTTCTTTCCAACTTTATTCTTATGCTCTCATAATAAACAATAAAGTAAAAGTTTTTTTTATAAGAAAAAGTTTATATTTTTTTGGAACTTCAAATCAAACACACACAAAACTTCCTTATCAAAGATTCTACTTTAATTTTCCTTTTCTTCTTATTCCTTTCTTGCCTTATCAATGATTTTAAGAAACCCAAAAAGAAGATCGATTAAAAGAAACGCGAGTTATTTTCTTTCTTACTTTTCCAATCAAAATCAACTTAAAATACAAAGTTGAATATTTATAACGATGCAGTTTATGTTTAGTAAAAGTTGTATCTTCATTCTTTTATCTTTTTATCATATTTTTTTTTAAAACTTCAAACTCAATAAAAAATAAGTTTTTGGTTGGCTTCGCTGTCGACGACTTGCATTTATACTGGCCGTACGTTGTTCTTATTCTTTTAAAGATATCGCAATATACTTACTTTTTCTTTGTTTATGTTTCTTTAAAAAGTTAATTAGCTAACAAAAAAAGCAGCTCCTTGCGTTGAACAAAAAAAATATTAAATAATCTAGATAAAATTCTTTCTAATAATAATTCATCTCATGTTTCATGTTCTTATAAAATATTCTTTGGTATCGAATTTCTTCTGTTCTTGTTTGATGTGATGTACTTTATTTTATGATAGGCGTGTTAGGTGTGGGGTTTGTTTTTTTTTCTTTAAGATTGAAACATTTTTTTCTCTCTCCCTTCTCTCCTGTTTTCCCAATATATAAATGTATTTTCACATAAGTATGTTTAACTTTTATTATTATTATTTTTCCAAACATATAATAATTTTATCAGAATTTTCAAACATAAATTTTCTTCTTTATTTTTTGTTGTTGTTGTATTTTGTGTTAAAATAAAGAGGAGAATACAAAACAGAATAAAAAAAAATAAGAAAATTATCTCTGATGAGAGTTTGTGTCTCTGTCATAAACAGAAACGCAGAAACAGAACAACATAATATTTATAATAAAGAGATTGTTTTCTTTATAGGTTAATTGCGTGTGTAATATATTATGTATGCATATTGTTATATAGGATAATAATAATAAAACATATAGAGACTTTTTTATATACTTAATACATATTTTACAAACATAAATTCATCTATATATAGTTAAAATTTTAAACGCACGTGTCCTCCCTCCACTCTTTTCATAAATAAAAAAAAGTTTTATATATGTAAAATATTTTAAATTCTGCACAAAAAAAAAGTTACTTTGATTTTAATTTTTGATTAAAAAATTTTCATTTAGAGGAATTAAAAGTTAAATTGAGAAAAATAGTAAAATAAACTTTACGGTTAGGAATAGTTAAACTAACCTATCATATGATCAATATTTCTCAACGTTATGTTTTAAACTACATTTAATCTAATCACCTTGGTATTTTATCTCATCATTACCGAAGATGAGATAAAAGTGATGATATGGATAAGGATGATATGAATATAATTGCTTGAAACTTTCACAGCAGTGCAACATATAAAAAGAACGCACCCTTTTAAAGTGGTGAGAAGTATAACTTTGAAAATCTGTTTATCTTTTTGTCATTATTCTTAAGGGCTGGGCTTGAAGAGGAGGGTCAAGTCCAAACAGAAATATATACAATACACTTTTATGGGTTTTTTTTTCACCGCACACTTTTTTTTTTCTTTTTTTCTCTGCAAAAAAATATCTGCACACACATTCTATCCTGTTTATGTCACATTAAAATAAGGCAGAAGTAAAAAAATAGATAAAATTAAACATACAAAACAGAAATATACAAACCAAATTGCTTTATGCTTTCATGCTTTTCATACTTCTAAATAAATCACAAAAAAAAGTAAATAAATAAAAAGAAAAACAGAAATTAAATAAAAAAAAAAAAAAACGTAAAAAAATACAATAACAATAATAACACAAACAACAAAAGCTTAATTTAGACATTTACCATTTTGCTTTTAATTATATAATTTTCGTTTAATTTTTCTCCTCTTATCACTACTTTTTCTTTTTTTCATTTTCATTAGGTACATATTTTTATTTTGCAAAACATTTTTCATATTTTCTATATTTTTATTTTTTTACAAAACATTAAAAAAAAATCTTTCTATCTCTATCACTCTATCATTCTCTCTCTCTCTTTCTTAAATAAAATAAATATAGGCTTCTACGTGCCGAACTTCATAATCTTCGTAGAAAAGGTGCAATCAGAACAAATGGTGGTGGTGGTGTTGGTGGTGTTAATGGTGTCGGTGTTGGGGGTTCATTAGATCGTCCTAATATCGAAACAAATCGTACATGTTCAAGATGTAGAACAGAACTAGGAAGGATTATAAATCGTGGTGCACCATGTCGTTCCTGTAGATTGCGTGTATGTAAAACATGTCGTGAATTTTCAACACGTACAACCGATTGGGTTTGTGTTGTTTGTCATAAACAAATGTGAGTTCATAATAAATTTTTTTTTTGTTTTTTTTTTGAGGAAAACTTTTTAAAGAACAACAAACTAAATAGAAAAAAGCACAAACAAATAAAAAATTGACATATTTTTATTTATTTTATTTCAACAATTTGTTTTTTAATTGTTTTTAATTGTTTTGTCATTAAATTTTTTATTATTTTATGAAACTTTTATAAATGTCGTAAAATTGTAATATATAAATTCAGATAATATGTGTGTAAATGATCCAGGGTTGTAGTTAATGTAAAAGAATAAGTTATTGATATTTTCGTTGCACTCTAGAGCTCTGGATCTAAATTGTCTTGCATTCTTATTATACAACTTTTTTTAATTTTAATTTCTATATTTTCAGTATAATCATAGATTGGTTCCGTTTCAAAAAAATAACATTTAAAACAAACTTAGAGAACAATGTATACTCACATATAAATAATAATAGTTAACTAAAGTTAGTTTAAGTAAACTAAAGTTAGTTAATTATTTATTTAAGTTATTTAAAGCTATCCGTGATTACACAAATCAATTACAGTGCTGTTTTGTTAAAGTTAACTAAATATAACTTCCTTTTTCCTTAATCGAGATTGCTCTGAGGAGCAATCTCAAGTTGTCGTCGATTGTTGTTGTTGTAATATATAACTAGAAATCAATAAAAGTTAATTGGCTTTTATTTGATTGACTATACATATTTTAATATAATCCATAACTCAATTAATTTAAAGTTCTAATGTGTCATTAACCCACTAAATTCTTGTGCTTTTAATTTTCTTTCACAAACAAAAATTCTTTCCAATTATTTTAGACTTTCTTAAAAAAAATTGTATGTTTCTACATATACCTTTTTTGTTTCATCAAGAAATCACTGTAATAATTCAGGCTGAATGTTGTCCTGGAGTTTTTAATCTCTCTCACCTTTTCACTTTCATCCGGTAAAACATAAAAAAGTCTCACAAAATAGAAAAAAAAAATCTGTTTTAAAGTTTTTTTTTTTTATACAAATGTGTATATGTCACTAAGCACCATATACTTTATATAATGAGCCAATATTTTCTTCCCATTTTCGTTTTTTAGTGTATCAGAGTAATGTTAATTGTCCGTTTAGTTGAAATGGGTATTAGGTCATTTTCTGACATTGTTATACATTAAATATATTTTCTATAGAGAAGGAAGGAGGTACGTTGAAACGTATTTAATGGTAATGTGGTACAAACACAATTCATTTATACAGATTCTATATAAAATGTTTGATAAAGTATTGAAGTGTTTTATTTTCTTTTTGTCAATTGCTATTTATTTATCTTGTACTTGGTGAACTTAAATCAATTCAATTTGATATAATTTATTATTATGTTTGGCAATACTATGATTGGAATACAAATACACCCATGAGATTTATAATTGATGCAATGTGACTATTGGTGATGATGAAATGATGGAATACAATAAAAATTGCATTATTAAGATAATCTCGCAATTTTATTCAAATATTTATTGTAGGATTGATCTGTTTAGAGAAGACATACAGGCACACAGTCATATGCATTATGTTATGGGAGCTAACATCATCATCATTGCGTTGGCGATTCAATTTAAAAATCTAAATGGAAAAATCCACTTCTAAACCACAGAATGTATTTTCACTTTAAATTTCTAACAATTTTCCTCTCTTTTTTTTTTTTTTTTTTTCATTTTTTGCTGCTTTCTTTCTCTGTCTATCTTTCTTTCCGAATATCACTTTTTTTACCCCATTCAAATTCAATTTTCTCACAATAAATAACCAACATATAAAATTTATACACTTTAACGTATTTGAATATATTTTCGTGCTCTTTTTACCTCTCACTCTCGTTCTTTTTTTCTTCTCTTTTCTTCTTTTTCGCTCACAAATCTGTCTGTATGGCTCATCTTTGATAATAAAGATTATAATAATAAATATTTAATAAATCAGTGAACGCAGATGTTTTTACCATCCGTTATTTTTGAATATTTCATGTTTTTCTTTTGTTTTGTTTTTTTTTCATATTAAGAAAATGAAAATAAAATGCGCAAAACATATAAAGGAAAAGGAAAATCATATGAAAATTGTCAAGGTGAAAAAGTAAAAAAAAAACATTACTTATGATAAAGTTGTCACAATTGGAAGTGTTTACAGCTATATTATTCCAACCTGTCAATTAATACGTGTACTTCCAAGAACCTGTAAAATAAATAAAGAATAAAATTTTGAATTTTCCTGTATCAGTCAAATGATAAAAAAAAAACTTTTGAACTTTCAACTTGAAAAGTAAAAAGAAGAACGAGACATATCAAATAAAATAAAAGCTTTACATGTAAATGTAAAAGAATTTTGAAAAGCGTGTTCATGTTTTCTGTGAAAAATAAAAAAAAAAATTTAACCATAAAATGACAATTTTCGTAACTCGATTGCACGTTATTCGTCAAAAACATTGTTTTCGTCTAACACAATTTACTGCGTTAAATCCATCCTTGTTTTTCTCTTCTATATATTTTTATGTTATGGCTTTTTTTTCTTCGCTTTCCATTTCAAATATTAAAACTCAAACTCAAATGTGGGAGAAAAGAAAAACGAAACGAGTAAAAAAAAAAAAAGTAAAACGGAGAAAAAACGAGAAAAAAAAACATTTTCTGATTTATATTTACCATAGGTAAAAAGCATAAAAAATTTTGTTTTATGTTCGGTTCAGAATATCAGGATGTTTTATACTGAATTTATTTGTTTGAATAAGAAACAAAAAAAAGGATATGTTTTCCTTTTTTGCACTTTGATTTAATTAAATATCCATCATTTATTTATTTCTGTCTAGCAATTACAATCACTCACATAAGAATCTTAAATAAATCATTAAAATAGGTAGACAACGCACGATAAAATTGTGTTCGTTAATGAAGTGCAAAATCACTTCAGAATTTTAACATTTTCAAGTATTATACAATAAAAAAGGGACAGACAGTAATGGTCAAGATTAAGTTAGAGTAAATCATTATTTGTAACTGTCTCGGATCGGAAATTTTATTTATTTACTCTCAATCATCTCGATATAATAACGGAATTTGTTTTTATACAATTTCTCTTAATACTTTAGAGGTTTGAAGTAACGGTTCATCAATCATCAAATTTTCAATTCCAATTCAAAGAATATATAAAATTAATACGATATTCACGAAATTCATTATTTCTCTGTTATGGAAACTTTTTCTTTTGGAAAAACAACAGAATAAAATACGCGTTCTTTACTTTTTCTTACTTTAAAAAATTGCGTATATTAAATCCATGTCTCTTTTATTTCGAATTTTGTTTGAGAAAAAAAAAGAAAAACCGAAATAAGAACAACATAAAAATTGAATATAATTACAATTTTGTTTTGATACAAACATCAAGCCACCCATCAAAAAAAAACTCCTATTTCGTGGAAAAGTAAACATAAGGAAGAGAAGAAAAATCGTATCGAACAAAAAAAATAAAGAAAACTGTGGAACAAATTAATTTAGAGTAAAAAAGCATGGAAAATAATTTAGACGTTACATGTCAAGGATTTTCTTATTTGTTTTTTGATTTTGTTATACTTTTAAATTGTCACAGCATGATGCTCTGAACTATTTAGAAGACCTTGCTCACAGTTTTGTTAGTTAAGCTATAATTTCTGGTGTTCTGAAAATTATCAAATTTACGAATTTTAGATTATACATTGGGGATTTAAAATTTCTCAAATCAGATATGAGAGAAAACTGTTGATTCGTTATTGTGATACTTAAATTTAAACGGGGAAAAATGCCAAAAAAGACGAGAGAATAGAATGTTTGGTAATTTTATGTTTGTCTCAAAACAGAAATTCGGTTTATAGCAAAATCAATAAAAATTCACATTTTTCATTCCTGTTTTATATTTAACAATTGTCTTCCTACAGTATTTGATGCAAACATAATTTACTAATTATATAAATAAGCGTATAATAAGTATATAAATAACGATATAGAAATTTTTTAGACTTTATGCAATAAGAAAAAAAAATCAGAATTGCCAGATACATCTCTACTAACAACACTGCGAACAAGCAATTAATTGTACGTGTTTCTCTTTTTATGCAACATTCTTTCAGTTACTAAACTCTTTAATTTTTTTCTTAATTTTCGTTTAATTTTATTTTTTTTATTTTTTTTTTTGTTAATTATAGAGAACTGCAAGCAGCAAGCGGTGAATGGATGAATGAATTTGCAAGAGAATTACCAAGACGAGACTCAACATCTGATGTCCTTAAAAAAAGTATTAGACGTTCATGGACCATTTCAAGTAAAAAACAGAAGAAAACTTTTTAAAATTTAATATTTCTTATGAATGTTAATTTTTTTTTTAGATCCACAACAGGACCGTTTTCCGGCTAATCGTAATAATTCTGATTATCGTGCTTATTCCAGTTTACCACCCGGTCAAGAAGTAGACAATTATCCTTCTCTTATGCGACATCAACCCCATCAGCCTTATAATAGTGATCAAAATATTGAATATCCAGAACGTGATGGATTCAGAGATCGATCACCACAACGTCGTGTCTTACGACAATCAACATTACCAAATCCAGTACCAGACACAAATTCTTATTATGGTAATAATTTAACATTGATGCCACAATCATCACCAAATCAACTGAGTCCACAATATAGTCCTTACAATACGGATGAAAATATAGTGGAATCATCTGAACATGAGGTACCACAAAATCGTTATCAATTTAGACGACAATCAACTTTACCGTGTCGACCAAATGAGCATCATGCTCAATCAAAATATTTATCAACGTCTCCAAATCGTACATATAGTCGATCACCAGATAAATCTGATACTGAACAACAGCAGCAACAATCACGTTATCCCCCTTTTGTAAGACAATCGACATTTCCATCAAATTCAAATGAAGCGTATCATTCTCAACGACCGAAAATTTTACCAACATCGCCTAATCGTTTATCATATAGTAAATCACCTGAACGTGATAACATCGGTGATGGTGGTGATCATCAAAAACGTTATCCAATATTAAGACAAGCAACATTACCAAATCCTGAACAACATATTAAACTTTTACCAACTTCACCCCCAAAAAAACAATTATCACCACAAATAATGAAACGATCACCCGAATTTACGAGACAAAACACATTACCCAATCCTGATGGCATGAATTCTCTTTCAATGCATCATCATGGCGCTAAATTTTTACCAATTTCACCAAGGCAAAAGCAAAATTTTTTATTTCCGCAACCGCATGTTAATCCTCGGCCATTTTTATCCCAACAAAATGTACCAACAATGACTGAGGAACAATATTCAACCCCATCACCACATCGTGAACATTCTAAAATGATCAAAGTGAGAAGTCACAGTAATGAAGAGTATACTATTAATCGTGGCATACCAGTAGAGGGAAGAAGAATGTTACCAGAAATTCCACCAAATCGATCACCGAGGTAAATTTTTTCAGTTGTTTTCTTTGTTGTATTTATATGTTTTATTTAATAATTCTGATTCCTTTTTTTATTTATATTAAGTGGTATTCTTGAAAATTTTATTTGGATTTATTTATAATTTGAATTAATGTATAAATTCCGTACTATTAAATAGTTTACTGAGTTTACTGAATTTTTCAAACGTTTAAAAAAATTCTTGATTGTTACAATTATTTATTTAAAAATTTATTTATATTTTAGATTGGTCCGTCAAGATCATGTAAAAGAAGAAGTTATAAGACAAAATTCAGAATCACGATCGCCAATAAAAAAAACTTTCGCTGAAGCTAAGCAAAATCTTATTGAATATAATAATCCTTCAAATTATGATGATGGTAATTTTGGTTACTGTGATAATACATCAAATTATAGTGACGGTAAAGAAATGCAAATGTATGATGAAGAAGAGGAAAATATTTATGATCGTGAATGTGAAGAAAAAGATGCAAATGAATTAAAAAAAGGTTTAATTGATGATTTAAAAAATAAATCAAACCATACAGTACGTAGTGCTGAAAGTTTTTTAAATGATTCATCACCAGAATATTTTCATCCTGAAGAATACATAAGGGCTGTGAGAAAAGATCGTACACGAAGACGTCGATCAAAAGAATTTATTGAACCAGAAGTGATTGTCTCATCAAACGATGATGAGCCAACAAAACGTAAACCAGAACAAATGCGTTCAATATCGGAAGATACAGGCACACGTTGCATAAAACCTGTGACTCGTCGCTCATTATCACATCCAGAAAATAATACTAGTTTAAGAAAAACGGATATGACAAAAATCCCAAGTCCAAAACCATTAACAGAAATGTTCGAAAGACAAAAAAAGGAAAAAATAAATAAATTACCGTCACCGAGACGCAGAACATATAAGTCAACGGATCATGTTGAAGCAACACCTCAAGGTATTAATCATTACATTAATGTTTTATTTTTTAGTCCAATAAAATATTTCATATCTAAATTGTAATCCATTCATCTCAAATATTTTTGATCAGAAATTAAATCCTAAACCAAAAAATAATTGGTACCTCCGTGTGATTTTTATCAGCAAAGCACAATGTTCGGTATTTTATCTTACAATTTATTTGCTCTGCTAATTAACATGTCATTTGTTTTGAGAAAGAACAAAACTCTTATGGTATAAAAATTTTATATTTGAGTTCATTTAAGCAATTCTTACTACGCAAAAGATTATTTTCTTATTTTTTCTTCATTAATTAGTTTAAAAATTTTAACTAAACTAAAACTTTTCAAAAAAAACGAATATATGCTTCTAAACCACATTATTTAATATTGTTAAAGTTCTTTCCCATTTATAAATTTTAACTTAATTCTATTAAGTTCTTCAGTTTTTTAAAAAAGGCCAAATTTGTAATTTTCATTTAAAATTACGGGTTTAGGTAAATTTTCAGATTAATTTATCTTTTAAAATATATTTTAATTAAATTGGATTTTATTATTTTTCTTTTGACTGAAAATCTTTGATGGTTAATTTGCGTAAAAAAAAAACAAATAACAACAAAATGAAAAAAGCAAGTAACCTAAATGAAAAAAATGGTGTGAAATTTCTTTTGTCAATCTAACGCGCTTTTGAACAACAAAGAAGGTGATAATATTTTTATCGTGTTCTAAAAATGTAACGAGTAAAAATTCATAAATCTTTTACATCATTTCACCTACCTCCGTTTCTAAATAAAGAAGAAACGTGAAAAATAAATTCAATTCAATCTGATTCCAAAATCAAAATGAAATTCAATTAATCTTTAATCTTTTGTTCTTTTTTTAGTAAATAAAATGGCAACCCTTCAAAAACGTGATTCTAAAAGTTTTGATACTGTAATAAGACATGTTGTATTAAATGATAAAACAATAAGTCTTAAAACAGATGATAATAAATCACAATCAATGGACGAAAGTATATTTATTGAAAAAGATGAATTAACAGAAAATGGTGATGTAGATGTTGATGGTAATTGCGATGGTGAAGATAACAAAAAGGAAATATCTGGAGAGGTAATTTAACTTGTTTTTTCTTTATACTTTATTTCTCTTTTTATTTTATTTTTTTCACTGATTCATCCCATTTTGATCCTTTCTTTTTTCTCTTTTATTTTTAAATAAAATAAAAAGTATTGTTTTTGTTGAGAAGCAAAGAAACTCTGGTTTTGCAACAATCATTATAAATTATATATAGATTGATTTGGCAAAGTGCAATTTGTGAAAAAAACGTAAGTCAATTGACGCTGGTCACAACCATTATACTCAAATAATACAAACTTTACAAACTTTGTCTTTAATGTTTATTGTGTCAGTTTCACTTCTCAAACAATGAAAACTAAAACAAAACTATGTATTTTTTAAAACTTCCTTTCTATTTCCACTGGATTTGGCTAAACAAGAATAACATGAATTAATTTCGGTTCAATAATAAAGATTTCAATACATGTTATAATTTAAAATTTAATTTCATTATTAGTATATAATTTATTAATACTAATTATTATTGATTGTTTACAATATAATTCTACAGATAATGCCAATTAATTTTTGCAAAGGGCAATAATTAAATAATTAATAATAAGCAAAGTTTCCTTGAAAATTAGAAAAATATTTATTGTTAAGTAAAATGATATTCTAATTCATAAAATATTTGGAAATTTACAAGGAGAACCAAATCTTCTAATTATCATTATTATTCAACACATCTTCTACTCCTGTTACCCTATTCCATTGACTGCTTTTATACATAGTATGACTATACAAAATTTAATTAATTTCAACTCCAAAACTTATCAGAAAATTGTTAAATTTATTCTCATTATTTCTTTTTTCTCGACTCTAATATATTTTCTTCTCATATGACATTTCCATTTAATAAAAAAAATATTGTATATTTATTATTGTTATTATTATTAAAAATCCGAATAAATGAATTTAATTAATTTTGTTTTATCAAAATATAAAATACATTTTGTATTGTAGCATAAAACAACACTTGGTGAAGCTGAAATACAAAGTGCAGTTGAAGCTGCTGCTGTTATATTTAAGAAAGTTGTATTACAAAGAAGAAAAGCTAAGAAAATTGCTGATGAAGGTAAGCAATTCAATTTATTATTTTCTCTGGACAATAATAATATTTAGTTTATGTATTTAGCATAAGTAAATATGGTTAAGGTTAAAAAGTGATAGCACACATCTTTATGGATGATGGGACTTTTTTGTGTTGGTTAATTAATACATTTTTATTTTACATGTTTCTTCGGTGATTTTATTTTTTCCTATCAGTTTTTCTATATAGAATGTTAAATGTAATTAATCATTATATGTTTTAGTTGTTGTTCTTTCTATTTTTCAACATTTTCATTTCTTCCTTTTCTTTGAGACCAAACTTCAAAAACTTTTTTTGTTTTATTTTCGATCGTTAGCTATTCCTCTTTTTTATATGAGGTTTTTTTTAGTTAGTTAGTTAGTTTTGGTTTTCTTAGTTAGTTTCTTTTTTATTATAATAAACAATCGTGTTCGTTGTTCGATTGCCTTAAACTTAACTTTGAAACAAACAATTCAATATAAAGTTCATTAATATTATTATTGAGGCAGTTTCGCTGTGTATTTTTATGTCTCGATTTTTCTCGATATGTTTTTTCTCTTATTTTAAGAAAAAACTATATCTATGTTTTTAACGAGAAGGAGACGACTATAAGATATTGTTGAAAAACTTTGACTATAAATATGGATTCTGACAGAAGAAAAAAAAAGTACTATGAAGAATTCCTAAAGAATTTTTTTTTTTTTTTGGGAATAGGAAAAGAAAGATTTTAGGTTATAAGCAAGTTTTTTTTTACAAGAAAATATTTTTTGTTTCTTTTAAAAGTTTCTTGGTTCTTAAATAGTAAACAGATCTGAGATTTTTTATTTATAAAGACATTTTAAAGAAAAAGTATTTTACATTTCTCAAGCTTTTTTTCTTTGTTTTTCATCAAAATACAAAAAGGAAGCAATTATTCATGTAATAAAGAAACGTGCATATTATTCTCTTACGTTTTCCTTTTTTGGTTGTTAAAGAAAATGGTATTTTTTCTACTTTTTCTGTGTAGGAAATCTTTTGGTAGTCAAGTGAATGAATACTTCAACATGGTGTAATAATGTAACACAATACCCGGCAATTAACTCTATGGTACTCGCACTTTAAAATTTTCTTACAAATACGACGTTTTTCCTCTTCGTATCCCTTTCTTGGTGTAAATGTTTTTGCTTCTTTATATTTTTATTCTCATTTATATATTTTTTTTTTCTGTTTTTTAAATCGATGATGAAAATTTTCCAGTCCATTTTCACCATACAAAAAAGAAGAAAAAAAAACTCTTACGGTTTTATTGTTGAAGAACAATAATAGGTGCCTTTATCAAGATTGCCCCCCAGTATATATTGTTATTATCAGAAAGTAAAAGCTAGGAGTGGAAAAAGGAAAATAGACTTGACTCAAGTATTCTCAATACAAGAAAAAAGAAGAAGAAACGAAGAAGAAAGGAAAATAAAAGATCAAAATCGTTCTCAAACATTATCTTCCGGAATTTTTCGTCTTATTCACTTCATTCTAATCATCTCGTTTTTCTTCAAACTTATTTAGATAAAATTGTTGCGTGAGCGTCGTTTCCTTTAAACAGAAAAGAAAATAATATAACATAATATTTTATAAAGCTTTTCCTTATTCTTTCACATTTTTTTGTGTATCTTTAAAAACCAACGGCATATAACTTTCCCTGTCAAACAACACAAATATACACTTTAATTTTGATATTAAAAAAAAACATTCACAAAAAGAATATGCGAAGGAAAAAAAAAAGGATTTTTAGTGATGTCTTGGGGTCTTTGTGAAAAAGGTTTCTTTTCTTTTCCCTATATTTTATGTCTTTTATTGCTGTTATTTTTTATGATTTCATTTAAGAAAAAAGGGAATAAATAAAATTATATTGTAATAATTTTTGGTTATAATATTTAACAGTGGCGTAAATTACATCACGCGTAATACAGAATTATTTAAAATAATTAATAAATTAAAATAAATAAAATTTGGAGGTTCTGCTTGGATTTTGTTATTTTAAAAATGGGACATATCAATTTTAATATATTCATAATCAAAATAAATATAGAAATAATAGAAAGAATCAGATCCGATGGAGAGCGAAAAGTCAGGCAAAATTCGTATGTAACCCTTTTTAATTTGCGCCACTGAATCTCGAATGAAATAAATAAATTTTTATCAAATAAGTTCATTGCGTTCAACGCAAAGAGTTCAAAAATATTGCAAAAAAAAATAAGATGGGTGCGTTTTTATTACCCCATTTTACATTATCATCAAATATAGTTAAAATTTACGATCATATTTTTCTATGTTTGTGTTTTATTTTAATTTATTTTTAGAAAAAAAAAACGTAAAAAAATCAAGAACAAAAATGAAAGAAGTTAAAAATATAAATAAAAGTATGACCATAAACCTTGCTGCCTTCCTTAAAAAAAATATATATACTTTTGAATATGTAAATGTGGGTTTCTTACTTATTATTTGCTTACATTTGTTAAAAAATTATTATGTAGGCGAATCTCTTTTATTCCAATATACACACAAATATATTATATTCTTCTCATTCATTTTATTCTTTTTAATACATTTTTTTTCTTGTTGAATAAAATTTATAAAGAAAAAAAAAGTAAAATTTGGTTGTCTGTTGTCTCATTCCTATTCTTTATTTCTGAAGGAAGGATAAACCTACCTAATATTATCCAAGCTAAGACTTGTATATTATATGTAGGATACACATATGTGTGCCTATAGCCTACCTATATTTTTGTATTATTTATTATTATATATTTATAGAAATCAATTGGAAACGTGATTTTTCCTTTTACACCAGTATAATATACATATTATATTCTATTCGTGTATATATGTTTTCTATGCTTAAATAATATAAATATATAATAATTTGAAACACAAAACATAGATAATAATATTGTTAACGAAAGAAAAATCAATAAAATTGTAACAATACAGAAACTAATTAGATAATTTGAATTTTCTTTTGAATTTTTTTTATATATTTTTTTGACATTTAAATACAATTATTATTGGTCAAGATATTTTAATTAAGAATGTTATTGTTATTGTATTCACAAATTAAGATATAGGAGATAATCCTCATTTCAATCTAGTAAATCCCATTTAATAAATCTAATAAATCTTTGTTGTTAAATGGTTTTTTTTTTATCCTTTTCTTTAAGAGCAGGTTAAGGGGTTTATCATTTATCTTTTCCAACAATATTTTAATTTATTATTTTATGTATTTAAAATAAAATTGTCTAAGAGTCTTTAAATTACATTTCCTTAAACGAAATACGTAAGTTCGAAAAATGTAATATTAAAGAAGCGTGTTGATGATTGTGAACCATTTTAAGATTATTTTTGTAAAACGAGATTTATTATAAATAAATTCACATTTTTGCATACTTTATGGTAATATTTTCTCAGTTTGTTGAATAAATGAACACGTTTTCTTATTGTATACTATTTATTCATATATTGAGATTTTCTTTATACAGAGTATTAGTGTACCTATATATGGAAAAATATTCCCCTTTTTCTCCATTTCAAAACATGACATAAAAATAAGAAAACAAACTTTAAGTCTAAAGTTAACAAAAAAAAAGTTAAAATCTTATTATAATTTAATTAATAAAGAAACACTAATTTCTATCAACTCAACTTTGGAAGAAAGAAAAACAACTTACAATGTCTTCTTTATTATTATTATTATTATTATTGTCACTCTTGACTTGATCAGCATAATAAAAAAAAAGATATCATCAATTTAACGCTTTAACCTAATTATTTCTTTTTGTCTTGCGGGGTTTTTTTGTTTTTATTCGTATTCGAAGATAAATATCTGTTATTTTTTGTCTCTTTGTTTTCGTTGATTGAAGAATTTATGTCATAAACTAATTAATTTAATCTTTAAGTTTACTAAATTTATATTGGTGTTGGTAAATAACTAATAACAAAAATATTGTGTGAATAAAACTAACTTAGAAAATAATAATTTATTTTTTTAACTAACTTTAATATAACATCTAATATGGCATATGATATGACGTGTAATATAACAATGGTAAAAGCATGAAAAAAATTAAACTTACATAATTAAAAACCAATAAATATTATTGAAATAAAAATTAACCAGGGCATATAATTCAGGTGATACATATTATGGAGGCCGTAATCGTAAATTATCACTCATGCAAGATGATATATCTGACTATGAAAGCTGTAATGGTTTGAGGATGCTCTACTCTGATAGTGATGAATATAAACTAGTATTTATTAGTTCTGATTCAAGTAGTAAAGAAGAAGAATTTGAGGATAGCAGTTCAACAACATCATCAATAAATACAAGACATAGTATATCATTGGATGATTGTGATTGGGATTATTTTGAGCCTGGTGTTTGCCCAAAATCAATTAAATTGCGTGATTTATCTGGTTCACCATTTGATTCACCAAATGTTTGTCGTAAAAAATTTAATTTATCACCTTTAGGATCTCCAATGTTATACCGTCGTGAATCACCATTTTCAATAAGACATAAATTACGTGAAAGTGATACTGGTACTGATGAAGAATTTTTAGTACAAGCTGAAAGTTCATCATCACCAACAAGTTCTGATAGTTTTTTAAATCAAGAAATAGTGTATTTAAAAAATTCATCATCCTCCTCATCATCATCAACAACAAAAACAAAATTTCATAGAAAAACCAATCAAGAATGTAAAAATATTAATAATGAAACAATAAAAAAAGGATGTAATTGTGGTCAAACACCACATTATATACCAGTACCAGTACCATACCTTGTACCAATACAAACATATCAAAATTGGAATCAAAATGATATTAATAATTTTTTGTTAGATGATGATAATTGTAATAAATTAAAAATTAATCAAATACAACAAAAACATGGTATGGATATCTTTAAATTATGGAATAATGCAGCACCTGGCTTATTATTACAACAACAACAACAACAACAAAATCTACAACACCAACATCAACAAGAACAACAACCAGAACAACAACAACTATCACAAATAAATAACAACACACAACCACAAAAATTACTAGAAGAAACGGCAGGTATGTTTCGCAACAGTACACCCATTTTAACATGCGATCAAAATTCTTTACCCAGTACCGTCCTGAGTCTTGACCAAACAACAGTATGTAACAATATAAATATAAATAATAATATTAAACGTGATGATATTAATATTATAAATAATAATAATAATAAATTGTGTCAAAATAAAATTAATAATGTAATTTTATCAAAAAATAAAATAGTAGATAAGAATGGTCTATCATCAAATTCAAATGATAAAAACAATATTAAAAAAAATATTGTACACTTAAGACGTGTAACTGAACTAGAAGAAACATCGGACATTGACATTAATAATTGTGTTAGTGAAATCAATTCAATAAATAATAATAATAATTCTAGTGTTGATTTTAAATTAATTAAAAATTCAGGTAATGTTATAGTTGGTAAAACGGCAACATCCACATCAACAAAATCATCAACATCATCAATTATTGATAATAATATTACAGCAAGTTCATCAGGTAATAATATTGAATTATTACGTTCATGTATTATTATTAATGATTTAAATAATAAAAAAAATAAAAGTGATATGATTACAATTGGTAAAATTAAATTAGATAGTGATCCTAGCGGTTATTTACAATCAGAAAATTTATTTTCATCATCATCTGATTCTGATTCAAATGAAGAGGAAAATATTGAACGTTCTGTTCAAAGAAGTTATGATGTTGCCGGAGCAGCACAAGAAGATGAATTAGTTATTAGTGGGTATAGTGATGTAACAAGTGATAATGAAGGACGTATATCAGCATCAAGTTCTGTTAGAGAAGATCCTAGTTCATCAGGATCTGAAGCAACAGATACTGATGATACTGGTACTGTTGCTGATCGTCGTCCAAAATCAAAACGTTTTAATAAAGTTTTTGTAGTAAATAAAATTGGCTCATCATCGGAGTCGGATTCACAAAGCTCTGATGGGAATCCGTCTGAAGACTCTTCAGATAACGATACTGATACGGAAAAAGATTGTGGAATTATTTTGAATTACGTTAAAACATTATCAGATAATGAAGAATCAGACGTAGATAGCAGCGATGAATCACAGAATACCAATGAAGATAGTGAATACGAAAATAATCAGGATGACGATAATGAAATTATTGTACTTAATTATGTGAAATCATTGTCTGATGATGATCAGGAACTAAGAGGAACAGCAGGTACATACAACGAATTTTTCAACGAAAATAATAAAAATTGTGATCAAGATGATGATAATTTAGTTGTCTTAAATTATATAAAACCAATTTTAGATGAAGAAATTTGTGATAATAGTAACAAAATTATAACAGACATAAAAATTGCAACATCTACAATTAATAACAAACAATGTGAAATAGATAAAAATTTAGGTGACGATATTAATATTGTTGTTGTTGAAAATTTACAAAATAATAATGAAAAGAAAGAAATTCATATAATTGATAAAGTTTTGGTTGACCTTCATAATCAACGAAGTAAAATTGAAATGGAAAATAATAATAAAAAAATACAAAATGAAATCGTTGCAATTGAGAAAATTAATAATAATGGTATTAATATAATAAAATCAGAATATTTTTTGGACCATGAAGTTACATTAAAAAATGAAAATAATGATAATGTTATCGAACATATGGTCGATCAATCGACATTAACTGCCTACAATAATAATAATGATAAAAATGAATTTAAAAAAATTGAAGAAAATGAAGAAGAGAAAAATTCAATTAATAACGGAAAATGTGAAAGTGATCATATTGGTGATCAAATAATATCATCTTATATAATTATCGATGATGATGATGGTGATGAATTAAATTTATTTAAGGAAACAAGTCTTGTAAAAACAGAAAGTGCACCGAAAACGCAAGAACAAAAAGAGCATGATATTATTGAGGATAAAAAAATAGAAGAAAAAGTAGAAAAAGAAGAAGAAGAAGAATGTATAAAAGAAACAGTTAAAGAAAAAGACAAACAAAAAGTCAACGAATTTATAAATAATAAAAATTATATGATTGAGTGTACATTATTAACAGAGTCAGAGCCAGAGAAGGTGATCCGGTCTAACAACAATGATCATAATAATATTATCCCTACTATATTACCAGGTGTTTCACGATCAGATATAACGAACATTACACGAGCTACCTGTGAAAGTAGTTTTTTTAATAATATTGATCCCACCAACATTATAAATAATACAGATACAAATACAAATACAAATATAAATAAAAAAGAAAATACAGAAAAAGATATAATAAAAAATAAAACAGTTGAATACGAACAATCGAATAGTACGGATGTACAAGAAGACAACGATGACAATGACGTCGATAACAATGATATAAATAATGTAACAACGGCATTAACAAAATATACAAGTTTAGTGATGATTACACAAGATACACGTACACAATCGCAAGTAAGCGTTGTTAAAACCAATACAACACATATTGTATCTGGTGAAGATAATTCTGTTGTTGTTAAACATACTAATTGGCAATCAGATTCAGATGCTGATATTGAACCAAATAGTTTAGCTGGTTATTATACATTATCATTAGAAAAGGAATATCCATTAGGTAATTCACCAAGACGTCCAATTAAAATAACAACAAATAATAATAATAATATAAATAATAATAATAGTAATAATAGTAATAATAATAGTGCAATTGTTAATAATGATGAAATTGTGATATGTGATGATGTTGAGAATAAAAATAATGATGATAATTATGATGGTAAAAATGATATAAATGTTTTAGTGAATAAAAGTTTAATAACAACGAAAAAAAAATGTGACAGTGTGTTAGCTAAAAATGATGACGTAATTGTTGTAACTGGTGGTAATACTTTATCAGCAGTAGTTTGCCTTGAAGATGGTTTAGCTGATGATGATAGTTGGGTTGAGGAAATAAGTCAAGATGAAGAAGAATTTGCAACAACAACAGCAACAGAATCAGATATTGATTCAAGTGAAGAGATAACGTTATCATCTACAATTGATCGGGAGGAGGAATTAAGGGGTTATAATAGGGCAGCAATTGATTTTACATTACATACAATTGTTGAGGAAAGTTGCGAAGAAAGTGAGGTTGAACAAAATCCAGATAAAAAAATTAAAAATCGTATGTCAGCTTCTGAACTAGAAAAATATTTTTTCTATGGCTTAGGTGATGGCAAACCTTTAACAAATCTTGATAGTCATGAAGATTCAATGTCAGAGAGCAGCAGTATTTGTAGTGAAGGTATGGATTCAATGGGTGGTGCTGAAGAATCTCTTAACGATCCAAATAGTGCAGCAGATTTAGCATCATCCCGTTTGGAAAAATATTTCTTAAGTGGTTTTATGGGATTCTCTTCAGAACGTAATGATTCAGATGGTAGTGGTAGTGTTGGTAGTGATAGTGAAGGAAGACCAAGTCCTGAACAAAGAAGAAAAAAATTAGTACGTGCAAGAGGAACAGGTCGTTCACATAGTTCATCTTTAGATAATTTATTAGCAAAAGATGAAAATGATCAACCAACAGGAGAAAATCTTAATGAATCAGCTAATTCATCTGAAACGGATACCTGCGATGAAACAGTAATACATGTTGATAAAGGTGAAGGTCAAAGTGATACGATCAAACGGAAAAAACAAAATAAAAAACGTGTAGACCTTGATGAAAGTAAAAAATCATTAGATTTTAGTCAAGAGATAAAAGATAATAATAATAGTGATGTTTCTGATGATGAAGAAAGACGTACACCACAACCTGAATTTCTTTTACCACCAAATAATCTTGCACAATCTAAAAAGCAGCATAGTCGAGATTCTGGATTTATAGGAAGTAATGATGATTTATTATTGAACGATACAAAATCTCCAGAACTTAAAGTTGAATTAGAAGAAATTGAAGAAGAAATTAAATCAGATTTTAAAGAGAATGAACCAGCTCAATGTTCTCAATCAGTGCCTCCAACAACTGGACTTGCTAGAAAAGATAGTTTTAATAATTGGAGTTCGGATGAGGAAACAAATTTAATGATGTCAAAAATGAGACAATTCTTTAAGACACTTGTAGCGGCCAGTGCAAATGCTCAAAATAAAGCAAACAATTCAAAGAATTCAACTCCAGTCGTAAGTGAATCAAATACACCCAAAAACGGTACTCCAGTTCCTAAACCAAGAAACAGAAATAAACCACCACAATTAGTTTATTTTGAAAATGAATTAACTCGTTTAATGAAAACTGTTCCTGGAATAAATGATGAACAAGTTCGTGAAATTGTTGAGTACTTAAGTAGTGAAGACACATGGTCAGATTCATACGATTCTTCTGATTACACCAGTTCAGATTTAGAAGGTGGTGTTATTGGTACAAAAAAAACTGAACTTCAAGAGCAAATATCAGCAAGTTGTCAACAAATTATTAATAATTTTGAATCAAGTTTAAATGATGAAGAAGGTGATCGTGGTGATGGTGGCTTATATGATGAAAATCAAGTTATAAATCGTGATACAGCTGTTGTTTATCAAAAGTTAGTAGCATCATTTTCTAAAATTGCATCTGGTGAAGAAAAACCAGTTAATCCAAATAATTCACCACCATTATTTTCCAAATTATTACATCATATTGGTACACGTTTAGTTGCATTAATGCATGAGGTCAGTAGCAGTGAATCACATGCAAGTACCTCCCCGCGTGCGGCAACTCGTTACCACCGGAAATTACAACCAAAAATTTCAAATACAACAACAGAAGATGATGACAGTACATCAGATAGTAATTTAGAGAAAAATGAAGATTTGGGTTTAATTAATTTGCCAAGAAGTAAATCACACGATCTTTTATTAGGTGAATCAAGACCTCATCATCATCAGTCAAGTAGTGGAGTCAGTGACACAGCTGCTGAAGAAAAGGAAGCAAGCGATTACGAACGTTTTTCATGGAGAGGCAGTTTTGAATCTGCTTTACTAGCAACTAATGACTCTAGAACTAAATTATCATTACTTGATAATTCAGCTTCAACTTCAGCACTTGCTGCTAAAAGACGTTCTGCGGGAGATTTACTATTTAATCATAAAAGCCTGAGCAGAGAACAATTAGATCGGGTTCGAAGCTGTGGAAGTATTGGTGGTGATCATGACATCGAAGAATCCAAACTTTGGGGAGCAAATAATCAAAGAACTGGAAGAAGAAGATCAAGTGTACCAGATGCAACATGTGATTCGGAAAATGATACCTCTGAAGATGATGTACCACTTTCAAATCGATCAACACTACCAAGAAGTTTACAAAATACAACATCAGCAAGTACTAACTCATTACCACGTTTATCAACATCAAATCTTCAAAATGCATCAACATCATCAATACAAAAATCACAAAGTGCATATCATTTTCTACAAAATAATGTTAAAAGTGCGCGTTATCGTCCACCTGGTTTTAATCGTCCAAATTCAACACCAAAACGTGCTGTTTCCGCACCTGGATTACAATTACAACAACAGCCACCATTATATCCACGTCGGGATACAAGACGTAAGCCTCATAGTTCCTTTAATGGTGAGTTTTTTTTTTGTTTCTTTGTTTTCCATTTCTAAGTTCTCTTAAGGTTTCTTAAGGTCAAATTTTATTATTCAAATTCGTATTTTAGATATTCACAGTTAATACATAATAATAATATTACATATTATTTAGAATAAATGAGGATTAAAACATTGTCTCCATATTTCTACATATTGAACAGATATTCTGTTGCCTTAGTGTCGTCGTCAAATATATATATATATATGTATATATACATATATATACATACATATATATATAAAATAATCTCGTTTATAATCCCCCACTGGTATTAAGGTTTCCCAATGGTTTTGTAATTCATACAAATTCACATAATTCTTTAACGATTGTATTTTACAATGAAAATTCAAAACAAACTCAAACATTTTTATTTGTATTATCTTTATTTCTTTCTCTTTCTCTCTTTCGCAATTTAAATAATACAAAAAAAAATGAATAAATTTTCCTTATAGTTATAAATTTTTGATTTTGTTTTAGCCTTTTAGCAGTCTTGTAATAAAATAATAAAAATTATAATTATAAACGAAAGTTAGAAAATATTTAACATTTTTTCCCTCTTACTTTTCCTTATTTTCTTTCATTCTTCTTTATATTCACTTCTTATTTATCTTAAATCTGATCTAAAGAAACTGTAATTAATTGAAGTCGCACGTCTTATAAGTTAATCAGGCTAAATTTGGAGAACTGTTGGAAAAGTGGGAACCAATTGCACAATAAATATAAGTAACTTCACAAAAAAAGAAAAGGTTTTTTTAAATTGTTAAACTTATTTTTATTGCAAATAATTTCTAAATGAATTGATTTTTCCTTCTGTCCGTGATACAACATAAAAAATTAGAAATAATTTGTTTCAATTGACGTTTTGGAAGTAGATAAAAAAATTCCAAAATAAAATTTATATTAATTGTGTACGATAAATTTAATCATCTTAATTTCACTATTAATATTACGATCACATGTTATTATTGATCGTGATCAATGATCTTAACTTTACTCAATAAATTTGTTTTTCACTTTAGTTTTTTTTTTAAAGTCCACAGGAAGTGAAATTTATCTACTTTTTATTTTGTTGTATTGTTTAAAATTGTTTGTGTAGAGGCAGAATGAAGTGTCCGTCATTGAAAGGCTGTGTATTTAATTGTTAAAATTAGTTTTATGAAAATTTTAAACAAAACTAAAAAATTATTTTAATTGAAAAACCATATTGCAAATTTTATTAAAAAGTAAATTGTTTAAGTAAGCGAAATTAAAAATGAAAAAAAAATATTATTGCTTTATGCGGTTCATTAACACAATTTCGTAAGCTAATCATTTTAATGCGGCAGAAGATTGGAAAAGGAAGGGGGATTGAGGAATGAAACTTGATGTGGACTTCCTCTTCTTATTAAATTGTCTTTGTATAATAGAACAGCATGTTTTTATAGAAATTTAATCTTGAACAGCTGATTGACCTTCCTCACTTACTACATATATAGAGACTTATAAATATATAATTCTCATAATATCCGCTTCGTATTTTTTTTCTTTACTATATTAACACGAAGATCTTAACCTTAAGATTTTAAAGATTGAATTAATTGATTTAATAATGTACTTATAAAGACAGGTTTCTTTTGTGATCAATAGATGTGTCACCATATAAAGAAAACTCCCTTTGTGCCCTTCATCCAAAAATAATTATTGAAATGAAATTGTTTATCTATCGCGGTTAAGGTAAACAAACTAAATTCTACTCCAAAAAATACAACTGATAAGAAAATATTTATTTTTATATTTTTCCATATAAACTCTGTTTATTGGAGGGAGTTAACTTTATTAATTAAATTAACGCCGTCACTGACCTCCGTAAATGTAGAAATAACAACAACAGCTATAAAAAAAAATTAGTATTTTTATCATCAAGACGACAATTACAAAATAATAAACGTCATCAACTTGAATAATGAAACAACAAAAATATGTGTGTTTTTTGTCGTTTCGACAAGGTTTTTTTGTTGTACTTTTTTTCTACCGTTTCTTTTCTTAATTTCTAGAAGTTGGCAAAAAAATATTTAATTTTTAATTTGAAAAGAAGTTTCTTTTTATTTTTTTTTTTTTACTTTGTTAGAAGTTATTTGCAATTTTAGGAACTTCTTTTAAACGTAACTAACCTTGTGCTTCGCTCTTGTTCACTTTTTAATTTAAATAGCATTAGCAATAGAAGAAAAAAATTCAAAATGGCATCCAATGAATGTCTGATTTAAGTTAATGACGTCATCAAATGGCATTTTTTTTTAATTTTATTTAAAACTCGTTAGGTTTGGAAAATTTATAGATCTGAATTGGAGGTCTAACTGGATCCTCTAAATAAACAAAATATTACATTTTAAGAATATATTATTTTGTAAAGACAATTTTCTTTGTTGTTTATTTTTAGAGAAATTCAATTTATTTTTATTTTTTTTTTAGTTTCTTTTTAAAGTTTTTCCAAGTCAAAAAGAAGCCAAAGAAAATAACAAAATTTATAAGAATAAAAAGTGAATGAATTTAGGTTATTCCCATGTAAATTACGTTATATTTTATATACATACATATATTATTTTTTTCTTCTGTTCTTTTTCATTGTTTTAAATAATCATAATACAACAAACCAGAACAAAAATTAAAATTTATAAAATTAATTATTGTTTAGAGAAGATGCGAAGTTTTTTATTCAGCTATGTTTTTTTTTTTTTGGTTTTTACCAAGAATAAAATAAAGATGTTATAACTTAAATGCAGTTAGTTATATTTCTTTTGTGGAATTCCGGTTTAAAGTTACATTTTTTATATACTTATTAACATTTTTTTTGTATTTTATATTTTACCATTTTCTTCCGTCTAAGTTTTTTTTACTTTGAATAAAAATTTAAATACTTTTATGTGTTCATTGTGTGACATCACACTTTTTCTAATTTACGCTTTTCTAATTTTTTTGTTTAGTTTGATTTGATTTTAATTTATTTCTGAAAAATGCAAGTTCAATGAAATTAAAGATATTTGTATGTAGTCAATTTACTTTTTTTTTATATTTCAGCTCAATTTATATTTTTCATTATGATATGCGCGATTTTAGGCTTATGCTTAAAAAAGTTATAGAAAAATACATTTATTTTGTTGTTTCTTATTTTTTTGTAAATTTCGGACAAGCATAAAAGAAATAAATTTATTTAAATTATTAAAGGCAATGTTTTCAATTAAATTTTTTATTTTATATAAATTATTTAAAATTTATAATATTTCAATGAAATTTTTTAATCCATTCACTTCGGCAATATTTTCTAAAATAATTATTATAACTCATAAATAAATAATAATTTTATCCAAAAATAATACTTTACTTAACGAAAATAATTTTTCTCGACTTAAAATAAGTAATGTAAGAAAAAATGAAAATATATGGATATAGAATAAATAATATATTGAATATATACGAGGGTATTTTGTTTGTGACAAGTAGATGGGTTGATTTGGGTGTTTCCGTCCAAAATAGAAAGCCATAATAATAAATATAAAAACAGATGGTTATTAAATAAATATATATTTTGGGGTAGAAGCTAAGCATATTCGTTTGTCATGCACTGATAAGTAAGTAGTTTTCATTCTATCAATGCAAAATGTACTTTTAAGATCTTTTCTATATTTTTTATTTAGAATGTCACATAAATTTTACTTTGACGTTACCACAAATAATTTGCAATTTTTTTTTATTAAAAATTTATTTATGAATGGGTTAAATATAAACTTCTGATGTTTGTGTGCTTAATATCCGTAACAAATGATTTTTAGTATTTTTGAAATCATGAACTGTGGAAAAAGTCAGTACATAACTCCTAAAAAACTTAACATAAACAAAGTTGACCTTTTGCTTTTATGTAATAGATTCTACATTTTATATTCTATTTCTTAAAAATAAATTTTTAAATGTTTTTATAAAATTTTTCAAAAATTTCTCTTTGAAAAGGAAACAAATTGAAAATTTCAACATTTTTTTGTTTGTTTGTTTGTTTCTTTTATCATATTGCAATCATTGCCCCTGTAATGAAATAAACTACATTTTTTTCGAGTTTTTTTTTTTGTTTGTTGCTTACTGATGACTGTGTTGCCTGGCTGGCTGACTGCTGTTTTGTTGTGTGTTACGTTTTGTTGAACACAAAAATTGATGAGCGTTGTTCTTCCACCGTAACGCTAGCAGGTTAAAGAATTTTTCGCATATACAAACACACATATGTATGATTTTTTACTGAAGTGCATTTTTTCTCTTATTTTTCTAAGAAGCAATCAAAAAAATTTCTATTTTTTTTTTTCTTATAAAACGCAAGACCGAATTGTTTTTGATTTTATACTCATTTATTTTCTGTTTGTTATTTCTTTATATTTCAATTGAAGATTTGCAATATTTTTTTTTCTGCATACGCATCATAATTTAAATCTGAGACTGCACTTTTCTAAATTTGTATTTTTGTATTACGGATTATTATTATTATTATTATTATTATGAAAAATCAACAAATGTCATTTTTCAAAGTTTCAAAAAACGCAAGGCATACATAAATATAAAAATACGAATGAAAGAAATAGAAAACAGAACTCGACCACCTGGAAAATTATATATGACGCGAGACAACTTCAAAATATATTTTTTACTTTGAAAATATTAAAAATAGTCAAAGGGGGAGAGTGAAATTTTTTATTTTATTTTAATCGTTTTCTCTTGTTTTTATTCAGATCAATGACCTTTAACTCTTTTTATATTTTATAAATTGTTCTAAAGATTTTATAAGAAAATTAGAATTCTTCAAAGTCTTTCTTATATTATTATTTTCTCATTTGAAAAGTTTCAACTTTTAACTTTCTTAATTGGTAATATTGGATACAAAAGCATCCAATATCATAATTATCAAAGTCATATTGAACTGATGAACTATATTTAATTGATTTCATTATTTATGTTGTTTACAAAAATAAATTGGTTCTTCAACTTATATAATTTTATTCATATATTCATAGATAAATTTTACAGAATCATATACAAAATTTATGTATGAAAATGTAATTACGTAAATACATACTTTTTTTTGTATTCACTTAAATAAAAGTAATTTCAACACATCAAATACAGAAAAAGTATTCTTATTTTTAATTGGAAATTAATTAATTGGATCTTATTATTCATTTCGATATATATATTCGGTAAAATTATTATTGTTATCATTTTTCGGTCTTGTAGTTATTGTAACTTTGAATATTAAGATGGATATTATTACCATTCATAAAAAAAAGAACTTTTGCTGATAATTTTTGGAAAAATTAGAAAGGAAAATTAATATTCTTTTTGTTTTGCTAAATAAATAAATTTGAGCCATAAATATATATAGAAATAACCAAAAGGCAAAACGATCAGACCATTAATAATAATAAAGTATAGACGCGATCTACCAACCCTATTTTGTTCCTGTTTTATATTTTCTAGTTATTAATTGAGATGAGTTTCATTATATGTAATGTTGTTAGAGGAAAAACATAAACAAAAACAAAAACTACTTTACTTTACTTATAAAAAAAAACATATTATAATTTCTAATTAGTAATCATGCACGCAATGTTACATGCCCTGGTTTTCATTTTATTTTGTTTTTGGTTTATGTTTCATATTCATTTTTTTAAGACATCAGCGCACTAAAAATCACGTTATACATTATATTGTGTTGCTATTTTTATTTTCTGCTGATTTTCTTTTTTTTTTCCTATGTTTCATTTTACTTTACTTAAATTAAATATTACACTTTTATTAAATACGTTCTTCCTTGTCATAACTTATATAAGATATTGCGTGACGTATTTTACTCAAATAGAAAATTGAAATAGGGCGTTATATTGTGACATAATCCCTAAGATTTTCCTTTTTGTTGTTGTTGATTTTTAGTTTGAAAGATTTAAAATTATAAAGATTCGTGAGAAAAATAAAAATGAGGAGATAACTTTTTCCGTCATTTTTATTTTCTACGCAATTCTTTAAAAAGATAAATATTTTTTTTAAAACTTATGTTTTTTTTTCTGATGATTTGTTTGTCGTTTTTTTTTTGCCTTCTTCCTGCTGTTTGCTGTTGTTCTTTTTGTTGTTGTTTAAATTAATTATAATTATTATTTTTAATTAATTAGGTGCTCGTGTTAAAAATGTAAGATTTTATTTGTTTTTGTTACGTGAAAATTTCTTCGTCGTTAATTTCCCTGGAATTTTTTACATAGTTTTGTTTGTTAGGTTGAGTCAAAAGACAATTAAAATCATAATTTGTAAAAAAATTTGTCTTAGCGGGTCAGTTCTGTTCCTGGCTACTGTAATTAACAATTAAACACACAGATAGACACATACACACACCCATGAAAAATAATGAGTGTATTTTAAACATTCGTTCGTTAAAAAAAAACAATAAAATATTCCAGTTTTGACCTTCATAAAATTCATTTTACAATATATACAATTACAAACACAATCAACAATGCACACAAATACCTACTTGTAAATACCATATATTCCTTTGTTTATTTTCTGATTTTTAAGATTAAAAAAGATTATAAGATTGTCGTCCTTTTTTCTCTTTTATATATCTCAGTGTCTATTCAAAAATTTTAAAATGTAATTTTATGTTTTTGGATCAAAACATAAGAAAATTTATTTATTAATTTGAACAAAAGAATTTTATTTGTATCTTTTTTTAATCAGAGAGATGCGATTTTAAATAAAGAAACGTCAATAAATTTTTGTCTACGTCAAACCTTTTGAAAGAAAAGTAAAACGTTTATGTATTTTTTTAATTAATATTTGAAGATATTAATTCTTTCTTCATAAAAAAAAAATTGGAAAAAAATGAAGGACATCTTACCTAAAGTCTGGAAAAATAAAAATCAATTCCAACCCTGAACTAATGACACATTTTACACATATTTTAAAAAAATTCCAATTGAATTAGGTTATCAATATTTGGCCTTTTTTTTCGTCTTCACTTTTCTTTCGGACAAATGGAATTTAATGTTTTAAAATTTGATGCCAATATTAGAGAGAAACAGAAATGATTTATTGCTTAATCAAATTTTTATATTAAAATTTTCATCTGTTGAATAACTACTTTTGATGTCAATATCAAGATTTCTCTTTATTTTCGTTTGGAATCTTTGTTTATTTAATTTTTTTTTCTGTTTTTGTTTTTTTACAAACTTATAGAAATTTGAAAATTTATACGACATACCAATATATGACGATTTGTTTTTATTTATTTATAATTAAGTAATTAAATATTTACATGTGTATCATAAAAATACTTAACTTCTAACTCATACATATAAAAATATTTATTTTTGAATTATCTGATTGAAACTATAAAAAGTAATACAAACACAAAGTATCAATCAATTAAAAACTTCCATTAATAATAAAGCAACAATATAAAATACAGAGTTAAAATCAGGAAACAATAAATAAATATTTAAAAAAAAACACCGACCAAACATTATAGTATAGCAAAAGCACCACCCACAATTTTTTATTAAAAAAGATAAAGAAAAATGTAAATAAGGAAAGAGAAAAAAAAATTAATTAATATAGAAAACGATCAATCAACTTTTAAATCTGATCGCAATAATTTAATTTTAAAGTGTGTGTAAGATATACATTTAAGATCGCGCGCGCAAAGCCTTAAAAATCTTTTTCGAAACACCAACGAGATATACCTACTTTGTTGTTTTTTTTTAATTATTTGTTTAATATTAAGATTATGTGACTTTTTTTTGGTCTTATTTTATATAATAAAAAATACATCAGTAAAAAAAAAATTATTTGTGTTTATGGTCATTGTCCGTAGAAACGAGATCTATTAAACTTCCTCCTCAAATAATCCAAAAAAAAGAAGAAAATAAAAACATTTATTTATTTATTTATTAAAAAAGTAACTCTTTTTTTTCGTTGTGCAACAAAAAAAAAAGAAAGAAAAACAGAAAAATAAAACTTCATTTTGTAAAAAGAATTTCAAATAATAATTAAATGTAACAAACATCAGCCTTCACATTTTGCAATGAGATTTATAATAATAATTATTTTTCTTTCTTTTTTTTTTCTTTTATTTGAAAATACAATAATAAAATCTACCTTAAATACAACTACAACTACAGTTTTTACAAAATACATACAACAAATGGCGCAAAACATAGAGAATTACGTCATTGATCGCGAAAAATAAAATTAAAAAAAAGAACGTCTTAAAACCGAACAAACGATCGTACAAAATATAAACAAACTCTCTCACATACACACATACACATAGTATATTTTAATGTTGAATACAAATAAAATGTGTGACGTGATCCGTGCGATCGTATGTTTTATTATATTTTATTTACAGAAGAATACCGTGATCTCGTGGTTGTGTATTTTATTCTCTATGAAAAGGTAAAAAAAAAACAAAATAAAAGAAAAATGGTTGAGAAAAAAAAATTGTACATGAGAATAATAATACTCTGTTTCTGAAAATTTTGTAGGACTGGAACTGAGATCATTCACATTTAAGGAATCATAAACAAGTTTTTTTTTGTTTCTTAAAGTCGTCTGGTTTGAACTACAAAAACAAAAAACGTATTCTTTTGTTAAATCGCGAAAAAAAAATAATATAAGTAAAACTTGTACAAATTTGCGTATTGTATTTTATTTATCTTATTCAATTTTATTTATTTATTTATAATTATTACGTTTTTTCATAAATAGTAATTTGTATATAGATGGGGAAAAAATAGACAATTATTAATAGAACAATTTATTATTATTTCACCATATAATCACACAATAAAAATACAGAAGAAAAAAAAAATACACAAATAATAGGAAATTAAAGAAAAAATAAAAATAAGACGAAAGAAAAATATGAAAAAAAAACCTGACTGAATCTAATGAATCTTTAATTTTTAAAACTTTTTAATAATAAATTATGTTGATAATTTGCACGATGTAACAAAAAGTAACTATGTATTAACTAACAACAAACAAAAGAAGAATAAAAGTTCAGCTTCTTCTCTTTTTTAAATTTGTACATTTTCAATCTTGAATAATGATTCAAAACGTTATCGTGACAACAGCGATAGAAAGGGGAAAGATAAAAAAAAAATCATTTCGTTAATTCGCTAATTTAATTTACGATTCTTTTTAGCCCAAAATGAAAATTAAAGCAAAAAATGAAATTAGAAAAGTAAAATGAAAAACATTTGTTTTATTGTTCAGCCTGACTCGGCCTGCCTGCTGCAGATTAGAATTATTTGTATGTATGTAGTTGTTGTTGTTTGTTGTAATGCATTATGAGTCATAAAATGAGTCTCCCCATTTTTTATTTAGTTATTTTTTTTTTTTTTACCCACCACCAAACATTTATACACACACAGAGAAAACTCTTTGTCTCGTTTCACTTATAACAAAATAAACAAACGTTGTTGTTATTATTTTGTTTAAGTTTTTTTTTAACTCTGTTTTTATTTGATAAAATATTGTTTATTATGATACCCCGAAGGGTCGACGAGACAGTGACCCATCCTAAACTTTAATAATAACAAAAACCCATACAACAACGCAAAATGCACAAAGAACATTCACACATGATTGTATAAAAAAATGTAAACGTATAGTGTAATATGTAAATGAGAGACCTATTTTATATTTTTATAATATTTTCAATAGGTGGGGGATAATTTTTTATTTTTTATATTTTCTTCTGAATTTAAATTTTGTTATTTGTTTTTTTTTTCTTCCTTTTTTTCCAAATCTAAAAATACAAATAAAAGATCATCACAAAATATTCATTTGAAATTGTAAAAACGATTGATTATTCATTTTTGAATATATTTATAAAGTTAGTTCATAGTCATCATAATCATGCTCACAATAATAATATAACAAACATGTTTTTGTATATATTTTTGAATCTATTGAATCAAAGTATCCAAAAGTTGTTAGTTATTCACTTCATTTCTTCCGTTCAACATTTTTTTTTTCTATTTTATAGAAGAAAAAAAAACGCGGAAAACAGTTTTAATTAACTTTTCACTTTTTACACATAACTTTTATTAGGTTTAGTCTTTAGTGTGTCAATTGAACTGTATCTTTTCATGCATATGTGTTGTATCTTGTGGATTTGTGCTTTTATATAAATAAATTATTATGATTAAAATACGAATAATCAAATTAAAATTAAAAGATGATAATTCAATGGTAGAGAAGAATACTAGAAATCATTTTAAACAATTACTTTCATCTTCTACAAATTTAAAAAAAAATTATGAACAAAAGTTGCAATTATCTTCTAAAAAACGTAAGTTTTTTCTTTATATTTTGTTTGTGTTTTACAAAGAAAATAAATTCTTAATCTTTTTATAAAATATGTTATTACATTTTCAATTTCAATTGTGTTTTCAGTTTTCACTTATATAAAAAAAAAAAACAAAAGAAAAACTTATAAAAGACAAACGTTAAGTGTTTCTTTTTCTACTTTACTTATTTAAGTGAGTTTTGTTGCTGCCTTTTGTTTTTGTTTTTTTGTGTATGTAACAATGAATTTTGAAGAATAAAATTGATTGAACTTTTCAAAATTTAAACAAACAAGAAGATATTTCTTTTCATTAATAATATTAGTTTATTTGTTTTAATTAATTTTTCGAGAACTGGTTTTTATTTATCAAATGATCCCGGATGCATTGATTACGACATTAAAGTATGCAAAAAGTATTTGAGTTGATTATACAATATTATATATAGATTTCATCAGTGAGGCGATTATTGATTTTAATTTTTCACTTATTACAAATATTAGAAAAAATACTTATGGTATTTTCCAATATATACCTAAAATTGTTTTCCACAAATTAAAAATTTTGCAATTATTGTAATTTCATTTTTATACGCTCTTAAGTTTTTCATTTAACGATTGAAACATTCTTATTTGATTACATACATTAAATATTGTGAATCTGTTTTCACTATTTCCATGTAAGTTAAACAATATACACAACACAAAGATTAACCATAAATGATCTGGATATCTTCCTTCTTGCTTTTTGAACTTCTCTATATATTTTATATCAAGACTTAAATTTGACAAGACAATAGTAAATTGTGCAAATGAATTTAAAAAAAAAACTTAACACAATTGATCTAATAAAATAATTTTAATTTATTTAAAATTTAAAATGAAATCAAAAAACAAAAAAAAACGAATTTAAATTTAACAAATTTAGGACAGCAAAAAAAAAACCATTCGAGATTTTCTAATGTAAAAACTATTTGTATAGCCTTATAAATATAAGACTATACAAATGCATTAGTATAAGTATAAGTGTACGGTTAATAATTTAATCTTTAAATAAAAATTAAATAATTCCTTAATATTATTATTGCTATTCTTATTAGAATTATTATTAATTTGTTGACTAATTTAACTTTAATGAATAATCTTTTTTATTTAACAATTTTTATAAAAATAGAATCTAGTAAAAAAAAATCAGTCGTATCAGAGAAACTATTGAATTGAATGTAAAATGATATTGTAAAAATATACAAACGACGGAACAAAAAATTATTAATAAAATATAAAGTCACGATTATACGGACTGATTGACTGTTTTTTGAGTCCATTCCATAATATTAAATTTTGTGTTCAGTTTTTTTTTTGAATCATTTTTCTGATAAATTCTTTTTTTATATCAACATGAATTTTCACTTTTTTTTGTCGTGTTTTTTTTTATATTCAATTCACTTTAATTCACTTGTTGAGTGTTAAGTTGTGTCATTTTTTTTTTCTTTTATATGTCGTGTAAATAATTTAAAATCTCAATTATGATTAAAATACATATAACACAATTAAGATATAAAGATGAACCTATTTTTGAAGAATCAAATGAACAATCACTTTCTACAAATTTAAAATTTAATAAAGGAAAATCGCAATCATTTAAAAGTAAGTTTTCTTTTCTATTTTTTTTTTTATCTTATGTTAATTAATTTAAAAAGGTAATGATTTTTTTCTTCTTTTTTTTTCAATTGTGTTTTCACTTTAAAAATATAAACTCAATAAAATCTTAAGTGTTTCTCTATGTCTATCTATGTTTACGAATAGAAAGGTTCAGTACAATATTATAAAGTATATAAAATGATTGTAGTTGTGAAGAATATTTAAATATGTAAGATATGCATATGTAGTTTGTTTTTTTTTTATTTTTGGGCGAATGAAACAGATTTTCTTAAGAGGAACAAATAAAAAACATTTTTATCCCATTTGTCCATTTTTAATTATTTTTTTTCTAAAAGAACAACAAAAACTGTGCATTTTGATTATATCTCATTGGTGTACGTATGCCTTTGTCAATTCAAGTATACAATGACTAAATGTATAATCAACCCACGTTTTATACGTTTTGTTGACTTTTTTTACACTCAATTTTATTAGAAAAACAAATGAAATTTTCAAGAAACAATTTCTTTGACCTTTTTATTTTGGTTTTTAATTTTGTTTTTAATCAAGGAAAACCTTCTTTCAAATTTAATTACAATAATATGGTTTTTATAAAAACAATTTAAAGTATGTTCGTACTTACAAAATCCCAAGAACCGATTGAATGTCGCGTCACATCATCAATTAATAAAAACAACAATGTCGTCCGACTCTGACCCCGTATTCATCTCATTCAATAATAAAAAAAAGTTACATTGTTTTTGTTGGTGTGCTGTTGGGTTGACGACGTGTGTGTATAATTGAAGAGGAGGTACGAGGGGGTTTAGGTCACGGTGATTGTGATTACTCGTTTAACCTTTCTGAAGTCCAATCATATTTAATCATATTAAAATTAATTTCATAATTTCAATCATTTTTGATTCTGTCTTTTTTTTTCTTCTCCTATATTTTGGATCTTAGAACGTTTATTGTCTTTGTGGAGATTAGTCTCACGAATTGAATACGAAATTTCTGTGTTGTATTACCTACTGCTTTTTTTGCAAATTCGGACTATCAAATTTAATTGCAATTGTTAGTTTTTAATCATAAATTGTGTTTTTTGTGTGACATTAGAAATTATAATTTCCTTTTTATTTTTTTTGGTTTCAAGGTCGACTGATAAAAAACAAAAACAGAATAAATAACTTAAATTTAATTATAGAAAGTGTTCACTTTATCACGTTCTGAATATTTTTCTTGTCATCTAGTATTTCATTGTTGTTTGTTTTTTATTTATTTCTTGTTGTTGTTGATCTTTTCTTCTTCTTGTTATAAATAAAATAAAAAAAAACGTACATTTTACATTTTCTAAAAAGAAAATATGCGTCGTTGTATTTTATTTGACAGAAAAATAAAAAAATAAATTATATTATTTTCTAATCTTGTTCTTTTTTTTAGTTTTAATTTGATTTGATTGATTTTACAATCATAGTTTCTCATTGAAACTTAAAGAAACAAATTTAATCCAATTTTGTTTTTTTTTTTCAATTTTTTTTTTTTCGTTCAAATTAAAATAATCTCAAAATATTCCCATCCCAACTTCCTATCTTAAAAATTATTATTTATTATTTTTTATCTAATGTGGTTACTGTTACACTCTCTATTTTCGTATTTATACCTATACATAATCTTTATCACAAAAAGTATATTATATACATAATTAAAGAAAAGTATAGAATTTATCACAATTATAATTATAAATATTGTTATTTAGTATGTTATTTATAAAAAAAAAGTAAACGGAAATTTAACTGACCACAATTAATTTACCACATTAAAATTTATGTTTTTTATATTTTTTTTGTGAAAGAATTAAATCAGTTCATTTTTTAAGCCGACTTAAAAGAATCAAAGTTTTAACTTACTTATTTCACTGTTGTTTAAGACTATATAATTATTCGTATTATTATATTGTTATTAATATTATTAATATTAACAATTAATTAGTAACTTTAATTTTACTTCTGTTAAAATTGTTATATATTTCATTGTTTTCAATTTAAAATGAGGTTTAAATTTTCGCTCTAAATAAAAAATATATCTGTAACTGACGTCATTATCTTTTAAATACATTTATGTACCTCATTTTAAAAATAGCCCCTTTCACTTAACACACTAATCCTAAATTACACCAAGTGAGACCAATTACTAGTAAAAATTATTATTAATATAATACAAGAAATAATAATGTAATTACGTAATTATTGTTTGTTTCATTTTATTTTACAATCATTCTTACTTTACTGCGTTTTCCATAAAATTCACACATCAATTTTTATATTCAACCATTTTTTTCATTTGTTTTTTATTTATAAATTTTAATCTATTTTTAAATACAAAATCAATCAATAAATGTTCTAATATTTTAATAGCTAATGAGCATTTAAAAAATTATCAAAAAAAAATTATAAATTGTAAAATTTAAATCACGATTTGCAACAAATGGAAAAAAACAGTCCACCATTTTAGAATAAAGTATAAATATTATAAAGTGAAGTGAGTAACAAATATAATGAACTATAAAATAATATAATAAAAAAATGGCGCGTCTTGTCAGTTATAAATCAAAAGATGATAATCGTTATAGTACATTTGGTAGTGAATTAAATTCACAAAATACAAATAGTAATGAAAATTTAACAGACACATCAAGTTTTAAATTACTTTCAATTAAAAAAACAAATAAAATTAATAATATTAATAATCATAATAAATCACAATGGAAATGTTTAATGTGTCAGTGTATATGTTTAATTAAATTATGTCGTAAATTATGTCCATGTTGTTGTCGTAGCCATATCAAATGTTGTTGTTGTTGTAATCAATGTTGTGATTATGATGATGACGATGATGATATAGATGGTACTGTTGCAAGAGTTAAATATGAAATGAGTCAAACACCAACTATTCATAGACGTTGTCCAGAATCATCAATTAATAATACTGGTACAATAAAAAATATTAGTAGTATACAAGCTGATAATAATAAAATAAAAAATAATAAAATATGGAATTGGGATGATAGTTTACGTTCTAATTCTGATAAATTTTTAGAAACACTAGAATATGATACAGTTGATGGTAATAAAAGTTGGCGCAAAGGAATGAAATTGCCTAAAATTAGAATAACAGCTTTTAAAAAAGGTATATTGAATTTTAAATAAATAAACAAACATACAGCCAAACGTGCAAACAAAGAAATAAAATTTAAATTATTTTTGATTTAAAATGTTAAACGTTGCATGTTACAATCATATAATGTATAGTTACAAGATAATAAAATTTAAAAGCCTTTGGGACTAGACTAACCTATAATATATCCAGCAGATTTTATTTCACTAATATAACTATATATGAATTAGAATTACAATTACATCAGGATGTAATCAATTTCAAATTGGAATTCTATATTCTTTTATCTTTCGATTTTCAATATATATAAAATAATGTCGAAAAACATTAATCAATTTGGCGCCATTGTTAATTACTGTTTCTTTTTCCTCTTTCGTTTTATCTCCCTCTATCTTTATCTTATAATAATTTGTGTCTTAATCGATTATTCTCCTCTACCAAATAAAATCACAAATTGTATTTTACCAACTAATATCTTGAACATCAAATTAAATTAATATATTATCTCTTGTATTTTTTTACTAACTCTATAACTAAAATTAAATTAAATTGTCTAAAAGGCAAGGATAAAGACAATAAAACAAAATTATAAGTCAAATAGTGTCTTTCATTTTACTAAAATGGCGAATATGAATACAACGAGTTTTCGAAATTTTATATTTTGATCAATTTTTCGAAGCTTGTTTCAAAGTAAAAAAAAAATCTAAGAATTTATTATATAAAAAATAACAATAATTTATAGATGATTTGATCTTTTCCATGTAAATAATTATTTTACTCTCTGTGTATTCAAAAATAAATTAAATTTTAGTTTTAACAAATTAATAAATAATAATAATAAATTAATTCGTTATTTTTAATTCTGTGGCTCATTCACATATTATAAAAATAATATCAAAATAATTTGTAAATATAGAATGAAGTAAAACGTATCTACGTATTAAACTTAAGTTTAGTAAAATTTGAAATTTTGGATAGCAAAATATTTATTTGTATTTTTACATGAACCAACCTAGATTGTGTTTTCTTTGGTTATGTATTCTGTATGTATTTTAACAGAAACACCAAATATACTTTTAAATTAATTATTATTATACTAATTTCCAGACAAAAATAAGACTTGAAACTTAAGTTTTACACTAATTAATGAAAATTTATAATATAACAATTTTGTTTATTAACATTTAGTTATTAGATTAAAAAAAAAACATCTCTAACACAATTATATTTATATAATGAGAAAATAGAGTCTGCAATATACCTACCTCCTTTCCTTTCACTTTGGATACAATAGAGATTATAATTCCCATAATCAATATTTTTGACGTAATAGATAAAGTCTATTATACTTTTCATCTAGATAGAATAATAATTATTTTATCCTCTATTCCGTTAAATAATTAAACATTGTTTAATAAATAAATATTGAGCTTAATAATAGTAATATGTTGTTGTTGTTTCACTTGTTCTAATATGATTTTGTTGTTTACAAAAATGTAAAGTACTTCTGATATAAAAATATAAAACAAAATGACTGTCCTAAAATAAAAAACAGTTTCTCTTATAATTTATTTCAAGTTTATAACTATAAACCCATTATTATTTCATGTTATTTCTTTTCTTCAAAATTCAAATAAATAATCTGTTACAGTGAAATGTACTTGAAGTAAAATAAAAATAAAATTAAGAGAGAAAAAAATACAATAACAATTACAATTTAAATTTCTCCCGTTCACCAAAAATTAAAATAATTTTTTTTTTACCGTCAATAATTAAATAAATAATAATTCTCGTTTAGTTTCTTGTTGGCTGAATCAGATTGGCTCAGTAATATTTATTAAAAAAATTTAATATTAAATTATTATTATTACGAATTAAAAATAAGAATCATTTACAGTATTTCAATTATTTTTTACATGTTCATTATGATTTTGTTTCTTTATTTATTTTATTTTTTTTTTTTGATTTTTTAGCTCATCCCTGAAATTAAGAATAATATATTTTTTGGTTGTTGTTGTTTTTCTGAGATTAAAAAATTAGAAAAGAGAATTGTTTGCCTTTTATTATAAAAAAAATATTTATTAAGTGTATAATTTTGTAACGTTAAAAAGGGCAAAACTAGAAAATAAACTTTAATAAATGTGAGAAAGAAAAAGTATTTATTTTGTAATTGACAAGTTTATCATCTTGAAGAAATTCATTCATTTCCACAATTTTTCTCATTTTATCTTTTAATTCAATGTTCTAGGATACAACACTCAAATTATTAAAATATATTTTTGGTTTAATTTTATTTATCTATTTTTTCTTTTCTTTATTCTAGAAGAAGCAAATGCGGCAGAAATTCAAAAATCGCCAACAATTGGTGAACGTGATCCTGTATTTTCAACAGTACCTGTTGGTGGTACAACACTGGGCAGTAATATGGGTATTAATAATGGGCGTAATTCAACAAGTCCAATTGCATCGCGAGGTTCAGCGTCAAGTGATCCATGGCCATCACAATCAGATGAAGATATCGATCGTTTAGTTGCATTACATAGAAATCGGAATAGTTTAAGTTCATTGGGTGTAAGTATTTTTTACAGTTTTAATTTAATGGATTACAGTATCCTTTATTTTTAATATAACGGTTAATTTTTAGTTACAAATAAATATTCTTTTGTTATTAATTTAATTAAATCAAGTTGATTCCTTAATAACTGAAAAAGTCTAGAACCTAAATAATTTATTTAATTTTTGTATTTTTATTCGCTAGGTACGATCCGATTCAATGGCTAGTGTTTATTCTGGTGCTGGTGAGGGACGTTATTATACTGTTACAGTTAAAGGTCAAGTTGAATTTGGTATGCAATATAATTACAAACAAGGTGCATTAGAAATTCATGTTGTACAATGTAAAGAATTAGCATCAGTTGATACTAAAAGAAATCGTAGTGATCCTTATGTTAAGGTAAATATATAAATACAATCCTTTTGCTATAATAATAAATTGTCACTAGTTTAATTGAACTAAACAAAACTAAATAAGTATCAAATGAAAAATGTATTCGTCTGTATAAATTTTTATTGAATTATTATACAGAACGGATACAAAATTTGTAGCTGTGTGAATAGAGGTTGTAAATTGTAATGCCTTCTGGATAAATATATCAAGTTTTAAAATTGACCTTTGAGACTCGAAAAGGTTACAAGTTGAACGTTATAAGATGATGAATTCTCTGTATTTGTCAGATCATTTAAAAAAAATTTAGTTGTTTTTTTTTCAATTATTCTGATTAAGTTTTACAGAACAAAACTAATTAAATTTAATGTTGTGACTGTAATAAAAATTATAAGCAATAGAAAATTGTTTTTAACCTGACGTTTACATTCACAAAATTTATTACAAACGTATATCTTTAATGAAGATCAATCCTTTCTTTATAATATCCTATTCAACAAAATTAGAATATCCTACCGGAGATTTGTAAATGACCTAACTAAAAACATTTATTTTATTTTCTATATTTTTAGGTTTATCTTCTTCCTGACAAATCAAAAGGTGGAAAAAGAAAAACGAAAGTTAAAAAGCATACACTTAATCCTGTTTTTGATGAAACACTTAAATTTCATATGTCTTTAAGTAGTTTAGAATCAAGAACATTATGGTTAACTGTATGGCATTCTGATATGTTTGGACGTAATGATTTCTTAGGTGAAGTTACTATTGTCCTACAAGGAAAAGTTTTTGATAATACACAACCACAATGGTATCCATTACAAGAACGTGTAAGTAGTTATGTAATAATTAAATAAAATATAATTCAAATAGAAATAACAAACAACCGAAATGTTAAAATAAATAAAACTTCTACCAATAATAAAACTTATCTTTATTAGATTGTTTTAAAGCTCTATTTTGGTTGTTATTAGTACTTACCTAACTTAATTATTGACCAGAATTTAATTTTTAGACAAAAATAAAATTCCATTCCTTTTCTCGTAAATTATTAAAAATTAATTCATATTTATATTCAGCTAATTAAATAGAAACTTTTGTAATGAGCAACAAATAAAATAAAATTCTATCCAATTTTTCTTTTCAGAGTGAACCATTTGATGATTTACCCGCCTATAAAGGTGATATTATTGTTGGATTAAAGTTTATCCCACCAGATTCAGGACAATCACTGACAACTAGTGGTCGTAAATTTAGTACTAAATCATTAACGAATTCTCGTGGGACATCAAAAGGTGCACTACATGTTCTTGTTAAGGAAGCGAAAAATTTAACCCCAGTTAAAGCAAATGGAAATTGTGATGCCTTCTGTAAAAGGTAATTTTCTTTCTGAAAATTTTTTAGTTTATCCATATTTTTTGTTCTTGTTCAGTTTTTGTAATCAATAAATTTTACTTATTTTAGCTACCTTCTGCCCGATAAAAATCGTAGTTCGAAACAAAAAACACCCGTTATTAAACGAACCGCTAATCCAGTATGGAATTACACATTTATTTATGATGACGTTACTCTATCCGAATTATCAGAACGTGCATTAGAATTGACATTATGGGATCATGATCGACTCTCAAGTAACGAATTTTTGGGTGGTGTTAGATTTTCATTGGGAACTGGTATGTTGTGAAATTATGTATAGTTTTCTATTTAACTCATCTTATTGTTTTTATAGGAAAGTTTAATAAAACTGCCGTTGATTGGATGGATTCAAACGGAAAAGAATTATCCCTTTGGCAAAGTATGATAAATCGACCAAACTTTTGGGTTGAAGGATGTCTACCACTTAGAACATCATTAGATCCTACAATTAGACTTACGTCATAATAATTTCTAATAAATATTTGTTATTATATTTTTTTTTTTTTTGAAAGAAAAGACATTTTTCCAAAAATGTGAAATCGCGTAATTTTTGAAATTAAATAATTTAATAATTATATAATTTTTTTGTGTCTAAACCTTTTTGGTAGACAAGAAAAAGCATCAGCTTCTTTTTATTTCTTTTTGTCTTGGCAAAATCATATCAAAAAGTGATAAAGTGATTAAAAACAAAAACAAAATAATAATTTTTTTTAGAGAATATTATTAATCACCACACATATTACACTAAAAACGTGGAATTCAATCCATAATTTGTGTATTATTTGTGAATGTGTGTGTGTGTGATTGTATTTAATTAGTAAAAATTAGTTCTTCTTTGTAATTAAGAAAACGAAAATGAAAAACTTTTTCTCTATAATTTCTTTTTGTTTAATTGCTTTCAGAGGAATTAAACATTTTTGTAATTGGTTCCAATATAAAACGTCATGACAGTTTACCAGCGATTTTTTTTGTTGTGGCACGAATAACAAAAACATTCAGTTTTTTTACCGGCAGAACAAAATTAAAATTGGTATAACAATTAAGCCATTTGCATTAAATTTTATGAATTTACTACAGTTGAACGTAAGAAATAGGAATGGCGGCCAATATTTTCAATAATTTTGTGATCAAAATTATTGAATCGAAATTTACAAATTAAAAAAATCTTTCTTTTTAAAATAAGAATAATGTTTTAACTTGATTTTATTCAATTAAAATGAATTTGTTCAAAGCATTAAATAACTGAAGCAATTTCTTTTGCTTCAATTAATTTATAATATTTTTTTTTTATTTTTAAAATTTAAACTTAAATATTTCCAATAATAATCCGACACTAATTTTGCGTGTGATCAAAAAAAGTAAAATAAAATATAAAAGATTCTAAAAAAAAAAACTAATTTTGTAGTGTCGGATTCAATTTTGTATTTTGTTTTGTTTTTTTTTATTATTTTAGAACATTTTCGAAATTCGACTTTCAAACAGGTTTGTTTTATTTCATAATAAAATAAATCAAACCTTTTTTTAAACATAAACTTAAAAATAAAAATAAATAAATTGTTTAATGATGAAAAAAAAAAAGAAATTAATTAATTAAAATTAATATATAAAAAGTAAAATATAATAATTAAATAAATAAAGAAGGAAAATATGATAAAAAAAAACTTATACGTTAAAATATATTAAAAATTATACACTTACAATAATTATATCGAAAAGAAAGTGATGTATTATAATATAAATAAATACCTAAATTAAAAAATTTAAAAAAAGAAAAGTTTATTATTATTATTAAATTATTAATGAAAACAAAACCAGAATAAAAAGAAATTGTTAAAATTAATATTATAATCCATAAAATGAATCAATTATTAAAAAAAAAAAAATTACGTTCTCCTCCTCTGGTGCTAAATTCTGGTTCTATGACAATTGTGTTTAATGTTGAACAAAGAGAAATATTCCTTTAATTATAAAGACGTGCACTCAGAAATATGTTCATCGTACTACAATAATCTATTAATGATCTACAAATCGTTTAGCATGAGGAATAATTTATTAGAACAATTACTACAATGAAAAGAACTTTCCAGTTTTTTTCCTTATCAAATTTCTTATAGAACCAGAAATTTGCTACCTAGTAGAAATATAAAATGAGAAATATTAACAAAAATTAAATAATGAAATAGAATATATCTAAAATAGTTAAAAATTTGTAATTATAAGTTTGAAATGCAATATTATTAATGATGAAAATATTATAATTTTCCAATGTAGTAATTTAGAAATGTCTTTCATTTAAAAACTATAAGTAAAAGTATACACTAATTCTAAAAAAAATGAAGAAGAAAGAACAAAAAATAGAAAAATAAAACATTACTAACTTTTTTAGATGAATTGTTGTTATCTTTAACTCCCTCTCCGATTTTTCTTTTAGATTGTGTTATTTAGTTAAAAATACAAATTTTAAGTTAAAGTATGTAAGCACAAGCATAACCAATAATAATTAAAAGGTACACGTTAAATCAGTTATAAAAACCAATAGATTGTTGTTAATGCACTTAAATCAAACAAATATATGAGGAATATTTTTTTTTTCGAAATTTTATAAATATAAAATATGAAAGGGAATTCTTTTATCAGAGTGGCGTTTAAATATAAAATATATAGTTTGGTTTTACAGAAACTATCAACAACTTTCAAACCATACAATTTCAAAGTTATTGATTATTAATAACTTATAAGCTGGACGTGCCTTCATTTCCTCTTTTACAAGCCTTATCCCGATATTATTTTTATTGGATTCATATTGGAGAATAATCATTCCTATAAAAACATATTTCCAAACAAAATATAATAAAATGTTCGTTAAACTCGCGATTAATCTTGAAAAGAAAATTAGTTAAAAAATTAAATTGATTAAATTATTGATTAAATTAAAATATTTTATTTTTATGAGATTCTTGTAAGGAACCTTTATTTTCCAATTCTGGTATGTAATCAAACACTAAAAAAGGGTCGTACCATTTGTATTTCGCAAAAGCATTTTTTGGTGTAGCAATTGATTTATTTAGTTTAAAGCTGAAAGAATTAAAATATTTTTTTTTCAAAATCGTGATAAAGATTATTTTGAATTAACGAACTAACATCTACTACAAAGTTAACTATAACTATAAATTATTTGTGGATAGTATTTATGTGATGATCTGTTGCTGTTTATATTAAAAGTTAGTCAAATTCACTAATTTTTTAGATTTGTGTTATTGAATAAATTGAAGTGCAAATAACGCATAAATCCATAAAAAATGATTTAATTAAAAACTCTTGAATACTTACGTTAACGTCAAAATTCATCATTATATTTATACTTTATTATTTATAATTTTATCTAATTAATAGTAATTACTTCGATTTTCACAATTCTTCTCATTCTTTTATTGTAAATTTAGCTGCTGATAATATTTTCCTATTTTTTAATTTAAAAACAAAAATTCTAAAATTTAACAAAAAAAAAGAAGAGAAATATACACAATACACACTAAACCTTCCAACTACGTGATACTTTTTATAAAATAAAATTAAAGATAAAAAATTTAAATTTAAATTTAAAAAAAAAATTATAATTATTAAAGAAAAAAAAAAGGTTTAGTGAACTCAATTTACTGTATTTTAAATTAATAAGTTGCATATTTCTGGTGAGAAAAATATAAGAAAATTAAATATTTAAGAATAATGTAAGAACAACTATAATGAAAAACAATAAACAAAATATTATTTTTAAAAATTGAAAATATTTTTTTTGTGTTTTAATTGGAATTGAATCATGGATCTTCTGATTCTGGAAGTAATTTAGAATTCCGTTTTACTAAAATGGCAATTGTACATTCATTTTATACTCACTATAATTCACCTAATATGTATGTACATACTTCATAACAAAAAAATACAACTAATTTAACTTTGTTAAATCGAATAAAAGAAATAAAATTTTAATAAAAATTAATTCTGGAATCATTTTAAATCCTGAAATAATTTTTTTAATAGAATCACATGTATAACAAATACATTCGAAAGTGGGTAAAAATTAAAACGGGTATGTTTGCATTTACAATAGTGATTATAATATGCATGGTCATATGCATATGTACCTATAAAAAATTAGCTCCACACATATTCTTAAATCGCAATTATGTATTCTTAAAAATTACACAGGTATTATTGAAAATATAAATAATTTTATTTAAACCTTTTCAGAAAAAATTCATTATATGATTTAGAAAAAATTAAATCGTAAATTACCTTTGTCATTCTCTTTGTTTCTCTTTTATGCTTTCAATTTAAAACCAAAATATTTTTTAATTTTTTTTATTCGTCTAACAGAAATTCTAGAATACATCTTATTCTCGTCGGTTCTGCCTAAGAAAAAAGAGATTCGGATTAAATGAGAAATGTTGTGTTGACTATAATTATGTCTATAACAATGTGTAAAATAAATTTCTGTTTATTTTTTGCTTACACGAATCATACACATAGAGCGAACCAGTTACTTATTTATATTGTCATTTTAATATTACTTTTCTTACATACTAAATTTTCACATAAGAAACATTTCTTTCTCTTTCTTCTCCGGGCTCTGCTTTGCATTTAAAATACTTTTCCATCTTTTGAATAGTTTTTGTTTTATGTAGAAATGTTAAAACAAAAATTCTTTTTTTTCAGTTTGTAGCTTTTTTGTATATAATTAAAAAATTTATACCTATTTAAAATTAATTATAGTTTCTTTCCATTATATTGATTTCATTTTCACTAATTTTACTTGTTTTTTTTCTTATAAAAATACTAAATTTAAATGAAAAACAGGATTTTTTATCTTGATTCAGGTTTTAATTTAGGCGGATTAAATGGTTTAGGTTTTTTTTTCGCCTTTTTCGTTTTACCAGACTGAAAACTGTGCCAGCTATCAACACGACTTTGTCTTGATTCTTCAAAATTTTTTTGCCATTCCTTTTCTGTTTTTTTACGTTCTTCTTCCTCAATTTCCGCTTCACGTTTTCTTTTCCTTTCTTCCATATCTTTTGCATCCAATTGTTGTCTTCTACGTTCCATATCAGCAAATAACTTTTCGAAAAAAAAGATTTTTAATAATATAAATAGTAAAACTCATATTACTAACGAATATAATAGTATTAATATTAACCTTCATCACCATAACATAAATAGCATGTTTGTATTTGGTTGGATCATCTTCAGGAATAATTTCAGTTTTTCCATCTTTTTTCATTTTCTTTTTTTTTTCTGTAATCTAAACATTTGACATTACTTATTAAATATTTTACAAATCAAATATAAAAAATATTTCACCATATGATCAGTTCGATCCTTTGCCTCTTCGTATAAATCCAGACATTTTTTCCTGGTTAGATCACATTCCAGTATTTTATACGACCGATTAACTATTTCAAATGCTTGCTCGGCACGCTCCTTATTGTCCTGATTCTTATCGGGGTGCACTAGAAAAGAGAGACTTCGATATTTCTTTTTGATTTCTTGAATTTCTGTTTCAGGTTCAAGTTGAAGCACCTCAAAAGGATTGAGATTAAAATATGTTGAGCCCGGACGTAATAGACGATCTATCTGTTGTTTTGATGTTAAAACAGAGTCACGTTTTTCTATTTGTTTTACCTAAAACAAAATATTCAAATATTTTCGTAGATTTATTTTATTTTTCGCATAATAGTGCACAGATTGTAACCTCAAAAATATTAACACAAAAGTAAAGATTAAAACAACGAAGGCTACATACTCACTTCAGAATAGTACTCTGAAAAATTTTCTTCTCCACTTGATGTACTTGCGATAGCATTATTAGACATATTTAATAAGTTTTTATATATTTCAAATTCAGAATTAATTTATTTAACATTTTTTTAAAGTTAAACGTCAACAACAAAATCCAAAATCAAAAACACAACAATATCGAAAAATTTACAATGAACTCTGAGGCATTTCACTAAACTTCTGCAAAGAAATTATTATACATGTTAGTAGGGTATGCTACTTTAAATAACCCAATAGGTCTGTTCGTTTGCTTGATACGAGTACGAGTCACTCCGATCAAATTGGATCATTTCACCTGTGTTCGTTTGCTTTAGGTTAAGTTAGGTCAACTTTACTCTATGTTCGTTTGCTTTTTTTGACTTGATCCGATCTACTCGAGTCAATATATTAGATTTTATAAAATAATTATTAATAATTTATTAATAACGCGTTATGTAGTTATCATAACATTAACTATTAATAATTTCTAGAAGAAGATGCCAGCTTACATCTTATCATAACCAAATGATGAATAATTTAATTTTTCTTTGATAAATAAAATAAGTCATAAAATGTATAATTGTTACGTCAGCGCTTCGATAAAAAATTTTGTTATAATGAGAAGAACTGTGAAAAGTAAACAAAAAAATGTAAATCAGGTTGGTTAATTTATAAAAATACTGTCAATACACTCTTAACGTAATTTTCCTTAATTTATTTCAATTAATAACAAATTTTTTGTGCGACAATACAAATAATATTGGTCCCTAAATTTTTAAACATAATTGATCACTTAAAAATATTTACAACCGACTTTTATTATCCAATATTTTGAAGCAAACCCAATATATAACTCCCAAGATCTTCATCTTGATTAGTCCAGGTCATTATAACATTTTTCTGATTTTGGAAATTCTCTCCTTCTACTTTAATTGAAACAGTTTCAACAGTTATTTCATTATTATTTACAAATTTAACTGTCCATTCCACTAATTTCTCTTGAAGTAAATTAAACAATTTTTCTGCTGTTCGTACATTTGGACTTGAATCTTCCAATTTAACAGTAGAAGTAAATCTAAAACATAAAAACATTATAAGTTACAAACAATTAAACAAATAAACACAAATTTTCCGAACCTCATCACATGACGATTTATTCCAACTTCTTTGCAAACTTCATCTACATCCATTAATGAAATTTTATTATCTTTCATAAATAAAATTCCATGAATAACTCTTCTCCTTTTAGGATCTGGTGGTTGTGCATTATATTTTTTTGCTTCTGCTTTCAAAAGTGTTAAAGAAGCATCAACTGGAATTTTGACTGGAGTATTAATCACACAGGTTTCACCGTTGGCTGGCATATAGCATTCAATATTAAATTCTTCTTTTATTTTATCTTTTAGAAATTCCATTTTGGCTGCTTCGCCATGAACTAACATTACATTTTTAGGTTCACAATATTGTATTAATTGCATTATTCCTTTAGCATCAGCATGAGCACTAAAACTCATATATTCTACAGCCATTTTAACTTCAACAACTTGGCGTTCAAATTCTACTTTTTTTGCCCCACCTAAAATTTTATGACCCACTGTTCCTTGAACACAGTAGCCGGGCATTATAACCATATTATTCTCATTTGATGCCCATTTTTTAAATATCTGTAAAGATAAACCAGCATGTAACATCCCCGGGGTTGCAAATACAACCATTGCACCAGGGTTATCAATATATCCTTTATCAAATGGTTTAATATGTTTAAAATCAAACATATTACGATGTACAAATGTTTTACGAATTTTCTGATTAGTCCATGTTATAAACATTTTATAATAATTATTAGCTTTTTCAGTAAGACCAACAGCAAAATAAATTGGATATTTAAGATTCATTCTTTCCCAGTATGTTTCTAATAAGATGCACAATTCTTGAGCACGTCCAAGCGCAAATACAGGAATCAATACTTTCCCACCTTTAGCAACACATTCATGTACTTTTTTTAAAAAATCACGTTCTCTACACCTTTTAGAGTCTCTGATTGTAGTCGCATATGTACTTTCTGATATTAATAAATCAGGTTTACATTTATCAATCCATGCAGCACCTAAATGGCGATCTGGCGTCATATTATAGTCTCCAGTATAAACTACTGATTGTGATCCAACACGAATCCAGAACATTGCCGCTCCTAAAACATGACCGGCATAATAAGCTTTTATTTCTAATTCACTGTCAACCATAACACTTTGATGCAATGTTACTGCAATCACTTTTTTCATACAATCTTTAATCATTTGAGTTGTAAAGAAATTTGATTCTCCTAAAAATTAAAAAAAAATTATATGTACTTATAACGGATAATGTTTCTGTTTATCTTTTCACCTTTTTTTTCAACAGCAATTTTTTTCATATCTTCGAGAAGAATTGGAGCAATAGCTTTTGTTGGATGAGTCATATAAATAGGGCCTGTATAGCCAATAATTTCTGACATATAAGGTAAAGCTCCGCAATGATCTAAATGAAAGTGTGAAACAATAACACAATCTATAAAAGAAGTTATGGGTCCTTCAGGCACTATATATGAGAAATCTGGAAAACGCCTTTCATCATTAAATCCCATGTGCATCCCACAATCTAACATTATATTCTTCCCCCCCATCGAGAGTAAGATACAACTACGTCCAACATCTTGACCCGCACCAAGAGGTGTTATCTTTATATCAGGCATTTTATTTCCTCTGCAATTTCATACAGTATATTCTAGATCAGCAATCTCTGAAATGTTATTAGTCTTATTTTCCAATTACACCAAAAAGAAAACTTTTTGCGTTTCACAAATAGTAAGATTTTTATTTATTTGAAGTTTGAATGTCAAATTGATTTCGCTCTATCTTTATCTGTCAAACATCACAAAATTTATTTTCGCCGTATAATTTTTTTATTAATAGTATTTATTTATTATTATTTTGCCTGTATCACAACCAAAATTATCTACATTTTTTTAGCATAGCACTTTTTTGGCAAATTTTTTTCTGGCCTTTTTCTTGCTCATTCTTTTAAATTTCAACGTTAACTTGTAAAAAAAAATTTTTGATAAAATTAAAATTTAAAAAATTTATTCACTTCTTCGATTATTGTACGAATTAAAATCAATTTCTAAGAATAATAAATTCTATTAGATAAATAATAATAAAAAATTTAACGCTATATTTTAATCTTTAACGTTTTATTATTTTGTAATCAAATAACACTACAATCATATAAAAAATTTATTAGTTTCAATTATTATAGATAATAAATAATAAATAGATAATCGACAAATACTCTTGTTTAAATTTTGATTTTTCTAAGTTTCACATTTTCTACCAGAGTAGTGTGGCGCCACTTTCAAACGGTTAGAATTAAATATTTCAAAAATTATAAAGTTTAAAAAAATATTTATTGAAGAAAATTTTCAAATAAAATTTGTATGATGTTACATAATTAATTTTTTTTGATGTTTGATGATTTTCTGGAAAGAAGTAGGTACAATCTTGAAACAATGCAAATTATTATTCAAAGTTATAGGCTTGATAGGCAAATATTTTTTATTTTTATTCAATTACATAAATATTTAGTTTAACTTAGGCTCGGCTTGTTTAAATTTAGCGAATTTAGTTAAAAACATTTTTGTCTCAACTCCCAAAAATAATATATAATAAGATGTCTCGTCTCCCAATCTATATAAATAATGGTTAGGAACAATATAGAAGGGAAAAATAATAATTTAAGATCAACTTAAAATACTTTTAAAACAATAATAATTAATTATATGAAAATTTATGTATAACTAAATTTTTCTACTTTTCAAAAATCAAAGAATTTGAAATTTTCAATTTAAGGTTTTGCGGTTATTTGATCTTCATCTTTAGGGTGCTCTTTCCATACATGCACCAACATTTTTAATTTATTACCAATAGTTAACCCACATATTTGACAAATTCGATGCATTTTTTGTATATGCTTTCCTAAAACACTTGATTGTGTATAGTCTTTATTACAATAGTCACAACGATAAGGTTTTTTATTTAAATGTATACGCATATGTTCTTGAAATGTATTTGAACGAATAAATTTTTTATCACAATAAACACATTTATATTTACGTGTTTCTGTATGACGTAAACGATGCTGAAGTAAATTACTATGGCATCGAAATGCTGCTTTACAATACTCGCAATTATATGATTTTTTACCAGTATGTATTGTAAAATGTTGTTCTAACATTGATTTTTTTGTAAACTTTTTATCACAAACGTTACAACTAAGAGTTTTTTCATGTGTTTTTCTATGTGTTTCTAATATTGACAGTGTTTTAAAACTGCAATTGCATTCATTACATTTTATTTCTTTAATGCCTAAGTGTTTTTCATTTCTATGATGATACAATATTAATCTTGATACAAATACTTCAGTACAATCATTGCATTTAATGGTTTGATTAAAATCTTCATAATTTTCTATGTTTTTGCTATCATGTTCACTTAAATGTTGTTGTAAACCCAGTAATGAGCAATAACTCAAACAACATATTTTACAATAATTATCTTCCCTATGAACTGGAATATGTTTTTCCATATTATATTTACGTGAAAATGATTTATTACAAATTGGACAATTGAAACATAATTCCTCTGTATGTAAAGCTTTGTGTGACTTTAAATAATATTGCTTTTTAAATGTTTTATAACAAATATTACATTTAAATTTATTATCATTAGTTCTTGATTGGTATGATTCACATTCATTTAAATGATTTTGAAGTTTAAGATTATCATAAAAAAGTAAATTACAATATTTACAATTTGATAACAAATCAATGCAATGATTATTTATATGCTTTTTGAGTAAATATGCAGATTCTTCATTAAAACCACAATAAAAACACATAAACGTATTTGAATTATTTGAATGTAAGTTTAAAATATGCAATTGCGTTTCATTAATTGCTGTAAACTTTTTATCGCACTGTGAACATTTTAACAAATGTTCGAATATATGATGCTTAAATAAATTATAATTTGTAAAAGTAATACGACATAAATCACATGTTAAGTTATCAGGAAATCTGAAAATTTTTAATATTTAGGTTTGTGAAAAATAATAATCAAAATATGGTATAAAACCTTTTGCCGGTTTCGAGTGTTTCATCGCATTGCATGAAATTATTTTCGTTATTATTATCAAAATCACAATCAGTTGCAACATATTCTATATTTTCTTCACTTTCAATTGTTTCACTGTAAATAAACAAAAAAAAAACAACAACAAATAAATACAAATAAAATATGAAGAAATGAGAAATATAAATATATTTAAGATGAATAAAATTTGATCTGACCACAAAAATAGTAAGTTTATACTGTAAATCAATTGTTAAATACAAACCAAAAATTGTAAATAAGAAATTTTTTTCAAAATATTTAAACCAAATTATATCTTATTATATTATTATATTATATCGATGGGTCCATTATAATAATAATCTATTAATGAGTCTATAATTTATAGCACAACTAAAAAAATTCCATCAATTTATTATATCCATTTATTTAACACAAGATTTGTAATACAAGATATTTATTTCTTTGATTTTATTTTTCTATAAGTGCGTGTAGAACTAGAGTGTAATCTTTTAATATGTTCAACTAAATATCGTTTCTGATTAAACGTATTATTACAATAATCACAAATATAATTAAATTCTGGAGTATTATGTGTACGTTGATGGATTGTTAAGTTTGATTTTAATGAAAATCTTTTATTACAAATTTCACAAAAATAACTTTTTTCGTTTTCATGCGTTTGTAGATGACATTTTAAACGAGAAGGAAATTGAAACACTTTCTCACAATAATTACATTTTAAATGTCCAATTTTATGTGTTCTTTTATGTAAATATAACGAAGAGTTAGTTTTAAATAAATTTTTGCAAATATCACATTTATATTTTTTTTCACCAATATGAATATTTATTATGTGATTATTTAGAACCTGTTTACTTACAAATAATTTTTCGCATTTTTTGCATTGATATTTTTTAATTTTGGCATGTACTTGATTTAAATGATAATATATTCCACTTCGATTTGTAAATATTTTCAAACAAAATTTACATTGTAATTTATTATCAGTATTATTTAATTCTGTATAAATTTTAAGTTTTTTAACTTTTTCTGCATCAGTTATTTTAGTAAAATTATTTTTCATTGCATGCTCTGTCATATGTTTTATTAATACTCCTCTATCCTCTAATTCATTACAAACATCACAATGAAATATTAATTCTGAATGTTTGGATTTTATATGTTCAATTAAATCAGTTTTTGTATTTAATTCATGTAAACAGTAATTACATTTTAATAAATTTTTCTCCTGTAATTTTGTTGTTTTGTTTCGGGAAAGGAAGAACCTAAAACAATGTGCATTTTATAATTGATTTTCTTTTTTTAATTTATATCAATACAAATTAATTTATTTTAACAGAAATATACTGCGAATCAATTATGAAATGAAAATTTGTTCACAAATAGATTTAAAATGTAGCTTTATCTAATTTCACTGCATGATAATTTTTAAAATGTTTAAGCAGGTATCTTTTTTGTCTAAATGTGCTACTGCATTTATCACAACTAAATGGTTTTAAATCACTATGAATTAATTTATGTCGATTTAATTCGTGTTTTATTCTAAATTTCCTTTGACATATATTGCATTCATGTGATTTCTCGCCAGAATGTAATGTCAAATGCACTTTCATTTGACCCTTTGATCTAAAGCCTTGATCACATTTTTCACATTTAAATTGGAATGTTGTTAAATGACATCTTTTATGTATAAATAACGATGCTTTTTGTTTAAATGTTTTATTACATTCTTGACATGAATAAGGACGTTCATTTGTATGTAAACGTCTATGCTCAATAACATTACGTCTATTAGCAAATTTTCTATCGCAAATATCACAAGAAAAATCTTTACATTTTTCATGAGTCTGTTTAATATGCCTTGATAAACCCTGATACACACGAAATGCTTTACCACACAAATAGCAAATAAAATGTCGTTCACCAGAATGTATTCTCATATGCCATGAAAATGTATATAAAGTATATAACTGTTTTTGACATTCTGGACATTTATAAAATGTTTTATCATTTATAATGATCTTATTGTCTTCAGCCAATTTTTTGTCTACTTTAAAATTTGGACGTAATGATTTTAACGTTGACGAATCATATTCGTTATGATTTTCAATTAAATGTTTTTCAATACATGCTTTTTTGTTTGTAAGATAATTACAATCACTACATTCATATTTTCCTTTCTTTGGAGTTAAAATAATTTTCAATTTATTAAACAAATCTGAATCTTGTGTATCAATAGAATTTGTTTTGATATTACATAATAAACTATCTTCGCTTTTGGAGCACTGTGATGTGAGAGTTGATTTTAAAAATCTGCAATTATAAATAATGCAGGGATTTAATAAAGCAATTTTTTTATACTCACTGTGCTCCAAACGAACCAATATTATATTGAAGTATGAATTGTTTATTTTTTATTAATGAATTTATAAATTCATTTTGCATACGCAATATTTTAAAATTTTATTACCTATTTTGTCTCGTTTCCTCAATCATCTCTTCTTCTGCATCAACAAAAGAAGAAGATTGCTCATCTTTAGAAATTGAAACAGCATAACTTTCATCGTTTGAACAATTGTCCTTACAATCTTCAGAAATTTTACACTAGAAAACAAAAAGCCAAATTTTTTAATTGTTTAAATGATATTAATATAAACACAAACCTCTTCTTCTTCTCCTTCATGTAAATATTCCAAAGTATTTTCTATAACATCTATGGATTCAATGATTTCGTCATGAAACGTTAAATCCTCTGATTCTTTAATCATATTTTGAAAGCGTATATTTGTTTCACTACAACATACAATAAATGTATGCCATGTAATAAGTGTATTTACACATTGAATGCAAATTTTCCTAGGTAATATATCCGTTTCTAAGACCTAAAGAAATTTATTTGATAAACAAGCGGCAATAATATATCTCAATAATAGTTTTCGATTTAATATTTACATTAATGAAAGGAATATATTCTTCTATTCTCTTCGGTATCTCATTATTGAAGCTTGCATCTTCAAATATTGGAATTAAATCCTCACTTATGTTACCACACATTCTGCATAAAAGATGAATGTCAACTTCAATTAATTCTGTTGATGATTCCACAACTACTTCTGTTAGTTTTTCCATAACTAAATGCACTCTTATTGTAAATATTTATGAATTTTTATTTAATTACTGTTTTCTACATGTAAAAGATTAAGAAAACTAAGCCTTTAGAGCACAAAAACAAACTTGAACGCCATTATTTATTTATTTATCGTAGTCAAAACCATAGATATATTATACTTGGATTATAAGCCACAAGCGTCACAATTTTTAATAAACATAACATGATACAAATATACATGATATGTTTGACTTTTGACAGCTTTGCTTTTTTCGTTCAATTTTGCACATGACGTCACCCAGAGACCTTTTAAAATTTCAAAACAATCAAAAATAGGTATTTTAGGTTTTCCACCAATCAAAAATATGTTATATCAACCAGACTCCATAAGAAGAGAGGGAAACATGCCCAACTGCCATGATATTATGAATATACAAGATTATTTAGCGTTTTCAAATGATTTCACTTCTGCGCATGTCGTCATCAAGTGAGAACTGGTTTTCAAAATGTATCAAAAATGAAGGATTTTCGTTAATTTTTTTGGAAAATTATTCTTGTTTTAGATCTTCTTTATTTATTTTATTAAAAAAGACAATAATTTCTTTTAGGTAGTTGTTCAATTTATAATTTTCATTAATATTCTTTTATTTGAAGTAATTTTAAATATTTTATTTAAATTTCTTATAGTAAAAAACATTTTGCATCATAATAAAATTTCGTCCATGTGTAAGACCTACAATAATAAACAGATATTAGAAATTTTATTTATTAATTCAATGAAAAATACGCCAACCATTGGAATTTTTATTATTAAATATGTTCAGTCAATTTATATGCAATGGTCAAGTCGGATTTTCTTGATTTATCCCTAAGATCCAAAAGAGGTTCCTTTTCATAAAATAATTACTTATTAAAATGTTGTTAATTTTTTTTCCAGGTGCGATATCAATTTTAGAAGCCCATTTTGTAAAAGTTTTAACTGCTGTTAGTGGGTATTTCACTGGGTATTTCACACTGAAACTGCAACTACTTAACGTGTAGACTTTAGTTGAACTAACGTGTGGGTCTACAAATTTCAATCAAATATATTCTTTTTAAATTTTTTACTTATATTTATTATTAATAAATGATTTAAAAATTAAAATCACAATTTTTACATTTTTATTTTAATTTTATTTTATTTAATTAGAATAATTATATATTATTTATTTTTGGCGGGTCTTGGTTTTATTATTTTTGTTGTTTTTTTGATCATTTTCATAGTTTAGCTATCTATCACTTGACTTTCAGAGCCATTTTTTCCTCCAAAACCACTGAACTAAAATCTCTAGTTAAAGTGCGAAAATTTTCGAACGTTAGTTCAACCAACAAAAATTCACTACCTAACCATTTTTCGTTAGTTGAACTAACGGAGAGGTGAGAAAGAGCGATACATTTTGACGCGAGGCGGATAGAGAAAAAACATAACAAGTTAACTATTAAACGTACGTTAAGTATCTCTATCCGCCTCGCGTCTCAGTGTAAAAGGAAATGGAAATATTAAAACAACCAACTAGTTCGTTGTAGCGATTCTGCACATTTGTCGATATAAGTGACGCCATGTTGTGTACCAATACGTAGTTTTGCCTGTGTTTTTTCGTCACTCACTCAAGCAAATTTTCTACATTGAATTAATGAACTCTCTCGTTTCGAAGTTATTTTTAATAAACAAGCGTAGGCCACACTGACATTTATCGTATATTTTTCGCCATCTTTTTATAAAATAATAAATATTTGTTATGATTTACACGGCAAAAAAGTCAACAAAAATAATAACCTTAAATTTTCAAAATAGAAGTAATTTTTTTTTGAATTTTAATCAATAATAATAATGATTGATTGAATCATGAAATTACTTATAAACATAAAATTATTAAATTTAATAATAATAATTAATAAAGAATAAAATAATAATTTATTCCAATTTTTGTGTTGGATTGACATGAAATCCTACAAAAAAAGATTAACATCTATGCGTCAATACGCACTAAACTAACTAACTAAACTTACTTAACCGCTAAATGTCTAACTCCAAAAATACAACAACAAAATATTATTAAAAATCGACGTAAGTTTATTAGTTGATTTTCATTACAACAAAATACACGCCACCTATTTTTCGATATGTCGTAACCAGATAAATAACAACCAACAGAATTCTTAGTAACACTGCTTCACCAATAAAGCTTGTCACGCACCAAACGCGAATTCGCGTCGCAATTTAAGGGAAAATATACCTTATGTGGAAGGTGTAAGGTCTATTATAGCAAAGCAAACAATTTAATTATCTGGTTTGCTATAATAGAATATATTTTGTTCTTTTTTGTGTGTCATTATCCTCATGCATTCGAAGTTTTTAAACTAATATGTGATGAACATATTCTTTTACATTTAAGGCTTTATTTACGACTATTTATTTAACAAAAAAAAAAACATTATTTATTTTTGTTTATGAGATTTGATTTTTCTATAAACATAAAAATGAAAATTAACAACAACCATAATAGAACATAATAACAAAATTGAGACAATGGAGAGCCGAAATCCGAAACTTTGTCTGATTTGTGTCAGGTGCTACGACCGTGAGTCAAACGAAATGTTTTGAAAAAAGATATTGAACACTACCATAAAAAAATTGATAGCTGTCAAAAAATACTCGTTTTATATGTATGAAAAGTCAAAACATTTTAATTAATTTCAAAATGGAAAAAAATACAATATATTTAACGGAGCCATTAGAAATAAACAAAATATGTCGAACGTGTTTAGGAAAAAAAGGCGATATGAAAAAGTTATTTGGTTCTATGCTTGATACTATGTTAAAGACAGTTGCTCAAGTAGAGGTTTAATTTTTTGTTTTCGTTTTTTATATATAGATTAAAATACATAATATTCTATTATAGATAAGTATTGGAGATGGACTACCAGATCTAATATGTCTTCAGTGTGTTTTAATGGTAAATATTTATAGAAGAAAATAATATAATAAATTAATATAATATTTTTCTTTTTACAGGTGAGCAGAGCATTTACATTTAAACAACAATGCGAACGGTCTGATCAAACGTGTCGTTTATATATTGCTCAACACTTCGAAAATGTCGATTTACTTGATGTTAAACCACATCATGATCATATTATTGTTCCAGTAGAACTGGTAGAAAATAAAATTCATAATTGTGCCGATAATGACAGTGATAATAATAAGAGTATTGTTGAATCATCGAATGATACAGAAATAATTTATGAACATACGGTGGAGCATGAAATTATAACTGATGATAATATAACGACATATGAAATAACAAGTCATGACGATGCTAATGAATTGGAAGTAGATTTTGGTCATGTCAAAATGGAAATGATGCCAATTAAGATCACAACTATAAATGGTGAAACTGGAGAAATTTTAGCAGAGAATTTTGGTAAATTTAATTTAAATAATCTTTTTATCAAGACTTTATTAAATTTTAATTATAATTTAAGAAACATTTAATGATGACAATATGCCATTAGTTGTGCAAATGAAAGCTGATGAGTACGAAGACAGTGAAAAATATTATTGTGGTCATTGCAATACGGAATTCCCTGACAAACCAACAATAGAAGTTAGTTTTGCAAAATTTATTAAGATTTAAATCACCAAATCAAAAACTCTTTAATCTAACAATATATTCCTAAGTAATTAAATTAAAATCTCAAAATCTATTATTCTATAGTCTTATAATGATAAAAATTATTTTTCTATAGTGTAGTATCACTCAAACTTTCGTATTTACTATAACTATTATTTTTTTATTCATTTTTTTTGTATTTCTAATTATCCCTTATGTACCTATATATATTTATTACATATTTTTTTTCTTTGTGATTAACTTCTTTTTAACACAAGTATTTTTTTTAGTTACATCAAGCAGAATTTCTTGAAGAAGAAAAAGAAAAAAAACCATTTATTTGTACATTTTGTAATAAAATGTTTTTAGAAAATAAAATTTTAAAACGTCATGTAAAAACTCACATGGAAAAAAAACCTCATGTTTGTAATACCTGTGGTATGTCATTTGCAGAAAGTTCAAATTTAACAAAACATAAAAAAAAACATACAGGAGAATTACGAAATGTTATTGGCAAACCTCATTTATGTTCTGTTTGTGGTAAATTATTAGTTATTTTTTAAAAAATTTCTGAGACTTTTTATATGCATTTTCCCATTAACAGGAAAACGCTTCAAGTGGGCGAGTTCTTTATCAAAACATATGAAACATCATACTAAACACAAAATATTAACCTGTGATTATTGTCCTAAATATTACGTTGAAGCACGTTCACTTAGTATTCATTTACGTAATTATAATTTTTATATATTTAATTTAAATAATCTTTTATAACTTCTTGCAACACACACATTTACTATATCACTATTATTCCACTATTGAGTAAAGCTATTTGTGGCTTGAATGAAACACGGGTGAAATAATCAAATTAAGACAACATAATATTAACTCTCTCACTAATACGGACGTTTGCGTGATCTAACTTGGAAACTGAAATAGTGAAGTAGAAAAAGTGTGAATTAAGTAAAGCCAAAGATGATATAAGACACCTCAAAGCCATACAAAAACTTACCGTGTCCACTAGTTGTAATATGCCATCTATTTTCAAGAAGTAAAAACAATAATAACAACTTTCTTATTTCTACTTTTGTTTTGGTTTTCATTCACAATTTTTTTTGTTTTCTTTAATTTCGTATTTTTACATTATATCTTTTTATATTTATTTTATATTGGGAACCGATAATTTGTTAAATGAAATAATTTTATCGTTTTGGTTTATGTTTTGTAGAAGTAAACTTTTATTTTATCGAAAAAAAAAAAATTAATAAAAATACAAGAAAGGTAATGTTTTGCTACACACTTGTTGTTTTAATTATTGCATTTGATAAGTTTCTAAATAAAGTATTTGGAATTTCGTAATTTAAATAAGTGAAAATATTGATTCTAGTCAATTCTCGTGGAATGTCTAATGCTTTTTTGGATAAAAAAATAGTTTCAATTGCGATAATTTTCGGATATATGAATACTTATGAGAATTTTTAGAAACTAAAGCAATATATTTTTGTTTATGTTTTATATTATCTTTGGTAAAACAGAATATTTAATAAAATTTTATATTTAAGGACTATATTTTAAAAAAAATTTATTGATCAGGTTCCCACACTGGCGAAACCCCATTTATATGCCCCACATGCAATAAAGGATTTACGCAGATGTGTAATTTAGAAAAACATATTCGTGTCCATACAAAAGAAAAACCATTTTTATGTCCTGTTTGCAGTAAAGGTTTTTCACAAAGTGGATATGTGGCAATACATTTAAGAACACACACAGGTTCTTATTGAATGTTTAATTCATGATTTTTTTTTATTTAAATTAATTATTTATTTCCAAAGGAGAAAAACCTTATTCATGTAATGATTGTGGAAAATGTTTTGCTGGATCTAATACACTTGCGATTCATAAACGTACACACACTGGTAAGAATTGCAATTTAAACAACATTTTTAAGTATTGTTATCACAACATCATTTGATTGTCGTAAAAATATTTTTTGCTTCTATTTAGGTGAAAAACCTTATTCTTGCAACATATGTAGTAAAGCATTTGCTAGACAGGAAACAGCAATTATTCATCAAAGAACTCATACAGGTTTTCATTTGTAATTATCTCTCCTCTCAATTGCTATAATTAATTTATTTTTAGGTGAAAAACCACACATTTGTAATATTTGTAATCGTGGTTTTTCAAGTTCTGGTCATTTATCTGGACACATGCGTTCACATTCGGGCGATAAAAGACATGCTTGCACGATTTGTCCAAGAAAATTTGCTGGCAGCAGTAGTTTAAAGGTTTGTTTATTATTTATCAAAAAATATCATTGTAAATTTTCAATCGTAACAAAATTGGATTCAATTTTCTAACACTTATTCTCTTTTTAGATTCATTTGAGAAGTCATGGTGAAAAACCATTTTCCTGTAGAATATGTAAAAAATCATTTTCCCAAAATTCATCATTAACAACTCATTTATTAACTCATAATAATTCAACAGAAATTTCTTCAATTGTCGATGAAATTATTATTGATGATAAAAAGGATATTATTGTTTCAACAACTCACAATGATATTAATTAAATTTTCAAAATTTTTGAAAATTTTATAACATATATGATATTTTTAGTAACTCGTAATATTGTAATTTTAAATCTTTTATCAAATATGTAAAATAAGAATAACTTTAAATTGAAATAGAAAAAATGAATTTATTATTTAGCCGCTAAACCATTTGAAGCTTCGTTACTTTTGTCTTCTGTGTCGGTAGAGCAAAAAAAATGTTTAAAGTAAAAAACAATCATCAAACTTCATTCAAATTTATTTTAGAAAAAATATTTGATCATTACTTACTCACACAGTAAGAACTGATGAGAAATATTAATTTACAATTTTAATTAAAAAAAAATAACTACACAAATTATGATTTTTTATCAATTTATCGATAGTTTTTACCATTTAGGCATGTACTAATTTGATATGATATCTTTTTTTGTATTTAGTATCAAATTCTTTATCACATTTATCGCATTTAAATTTAATACCTATAATAAATAAATAAGAGATTAAAAATCTAAAACTTAAATTGAAATTATTCTATTTATGTTACCATTGTGAAAATCTTTATGTGATTTCAAAGTTTCTCCATTTCGAAAAACTTTTTCACATACAGTACATTTGTAAATCTTCTCATGAATTTTCATGTGCTTTTTTAACAAATGACGGGTAAACACAACTTTATGGCAAATTTCACATCTTGCTGATTCTAAAAAATAAGTACAAATTCAAAAATTATTATTATGTCTTTTTTTTATAATATCAATTTATAAACAATTAATATAATATTAGAAGTTGAAGACTTGACAAAAATGTTCCAGTCTTTAAAAAAAATTAGAAAATAATAAATTTAATTTAAAACATATTAGCCAAGAGGAAATCGTGATCATGATCATTTGTAAAATATTTTAAATTACATAAAGACAATCTTTTCACCTTTGTGATCGGTAATCCTATGCTCCATTAACCCTTCTTTATCAATGAGCTCTATATCACAAAGTTTGCATTGAAATTTTAATGAAACTAACAGAAATACAAAATTAGTTATATTTATATAGTTTTTTTATTCGTGATTTACCCGAGTGTTCGGAATAAAGGTGTTTCTTTAGAGTGGCACTTCTACAAACTTTACCACAAGATTCACAAACGATATCTTAAAAAATAACAATTTTATAATTTATAACTTTAATTCAATCAATATTATACCTTCGTGTATTTTAATATGTCTTTTTAATTTACTCGTACTATTAAACCCTTTGTTGCACTTAGTACAGGCATGATGTTTTACTTTCTTTTCAAGAAATTCTATTGAAAGAAAATCATTATTTGGTTCATTTGATATCGCTTCTGAAGTATCTATTTGTAGGTAATCTAATGGATTTAAATCTGAATTATCAAATTCAGAATGTCCTTGTGGTACTGATTCTACTTCAATTGAATTTGTGTATTTTCCTTGAAGTATCGTATTGATGCCATCAATTTGGAAAGACGGTAAATTATTTGTAAATATTTGTGTTTGCTCATCAAAATTAAGAAAATCATCTGACACCTGAAGAATTTCGGTAGAGTTACCGCATTCGGTTGTACTATCAAATTCATTATGTTTGAGTAACAAAATTGCATTGTCAACTTCATTTACCGAAGATCTTAAAGTATTAGTTGATATTTGCATTTCTTTATCAACATCCATCGATGTTGCTTTTTCCTGAAGTTTAAGATTTTCCAGCATCATAGAATTTTGATTCTGAACAGCATCTTCGGTAGATGGTAATTTATTTGTTTCAGTTGCAGTATTATTTAGATCAAAAATTTTCATTTTTCTTAAAAACACTCTAGGACCTTTGTTAATGCGTTCATTTGAAATTATATTTTGAATAATTTTATCAATATCTAGTCTTTTAATAGCTTGCGTACATTTTGTATTAGAATTTTGTGTTTTAAGTGTTACGTTATCAAAATTTAAATGCTGTTCCCGATTTAAAGATATTGGAGAGAGACATGCTTTTAGCCCCATAATATTATATTTTTTTGTTGCATTTCTTCTTGATTGTAAAATACTTCTTTTGACTCCATCACTGTATTTTTCTGGAGTTTGAACTTTTATTTTGTCCATATTACTACAATTTTTAACCATAAATTATTTATTTTATCAGATTTCTTAAATTAACTTACCTGTGTGAATTTATTAGAAATAGTGATCTAATTGTTGCATCGGATTTCTCAATTTTTTGCTGGATCTTGTGTGCTTTTTGCATTTGTATAAAGCATTTATCGCATAAAGTATAGGGAAAATAAGCATTTTCTTCATGTGTAATCTAAAATATACAATAAAACAATAAGAGTACGGTAGAGATTTTCTAAGTAATCCAAACTTTACTGTTGGAATGCTGGTGAATGTTAACATAATCTCTAGAATGGTTTTTCCTCCAATTTTATCATAAATTGTTTGACGACCTTCAGTTTTTAAACAAATTCTACAAGTTTTTGCAGTAACTTCATAGTGTTTCGCCATATTAAATATTTCTTGTGAATTTGATAAAAAATAACAAACGGATAAAATTTAAATAATACATATGTCAGTATTTTCAAATGAAAAAATTTAACCTAAAAGTCACCTAAATTCTACGCGCCGACACCATTGGCAGCACTAAAACATAGAATTAAAAATATTTCCCACTAACATAGAATATAATAACTAATAGCAGAAGTTATTAACTCATAATAGGTCTGTTCGTTTGCTTGATACGAGTAACTCCGATCAAATTGGATCATTTCACCTGTGTTCGTTTGCTTTAGGTTAGGTTAGGTCAACTTTACTCTATGTTCGTTTGCATTTTTTGACTTAATCCGATCTACTCGGAGCAATGATTTTCTAACCTTTCAAAATAGATGGAGTCAAGTAGGTTACTTGTCAAAATGACAATAAAATATTATAATTTTAGTAATTTTTTTTTTTTAAATAATTTATTATTAAGTTATAAGACAAGTTTAAAAGACAAAAATGATAAAATAAATTACATATATTTTTATAAATAAAATTTATTGAGGTTATAATATTTTGATCAGATCCCAGCAAACGAACAAAAGTTGGGTCAACGTTAACCTAAAGTGATCTGTGACGTCACCTGATCTAACTCAACCTAACCTAATCTAACTTAACCTACCCTGAGTATGTGACCTGATCAAGCAAACGAACAGACCTAATAGTTCAACAGAAATTTCTTCAATTGTCGATGAAATTATTATTGTTTATAAAAAGGATATTATTGTTTCTAATAAAACACTATTAATTTTTATTAAAATAATAGTTTTATTTAATCAACCAGACGGTTCTATTACTCAAACAATACAAAGAGATAAAACATAAAACAATCAAAGAGTTAAAACCTAATACAAAAACCTACTATGATTATTACAATTTATATAATTCAACAGTTTCAACAACTGTTACTCACAATGATATTAATTAAATTTTCAAAAGTTTTGAAAATTTTATAACGTATATGATATTTTTAGTAACTCGTAATATTGTAATTTTAAATCTTTTATCAAATATGTAAAATAAGAATAACTTTAAATTGAAATAGAAAAAATGAATTTATTATTTAGCCGCTAAACCATTTGAAGCTTCGTTACTTTTGTCTTCTGTGTCGGTAGAGCAAAAAAAATGTTTAAAGTAAAAAACAATCATCAAACTTCATTCAAATTTATTTTAGAAAAAATATTTGATCATTACTTATAAAAATATTATATATAATAAAAATAATATTTTAAAGAGAATGTCCAATTAGATTTTTAACAGCTACCCTAGCTGTTACCCTTTGGCGTAAAATTAATCGTTCGTGCAGAGTCTCATCTGAAGTTTGCATTTTATTGTAAATTAACGCGTAGCTTAATTTCTGAAAGAGCAAAGCTACTGGTAACGATGTTATTTACTACGGTTTCTTGCTCTGTAAATTATACATATACATAGCATATATATATATATATATTTGAATTTGACACTTGCTGTCAAACACAATAAGAAGTAGATTGGTGTAAGTGAATTACGAAAGTGTAACAGAATAACAACAAATGTTTGATACAAATAATTATGTAGTTGAAAATTGTATAATTTGTAAAGAGAAGTTTAACAACACTAATAGGCGTTTGATCAAAGAATCATGTGGTCATATTAAATGTTGCCAATGCTTGGTACAAGAATGTAATGGTTGCAGTCAATGCCAAACATTAAAAGGAAATACAAATCCTAAGATAACTGATGAGACAAAAATTCTAACAATAACAACATCATCTTCTTGTAAAATAAAAACGGAATGGGCAAAGCTTTCATCTTTCCCTTTGCATAGACCAGATGTTGTAGAAAAAGAACCAAATATATTCTATGATGTAGCGAAAGTAACTTGTGGTAACTTAAACTTTGATTTAAATGATGATGTAGAAGTAGAGGAAGAAGACGAAGATAAACTTCATATAGATACGAATTCAGACAAATCGGAAGATAATGAAAATTTTCAAGGGAGTAAAAATGAAAATGAAAAAAGACCCAAGAATCAAGTTATCGAAGTTACTTCGGTAAAAAAATTAGTACCTACAACAATCATTCTTCAATTTTTTTTATTTTTTTTTACATAATTTTTTTTCTTTTAGAAAACACGGACGAAATCTAAATCTACATCGATTAACCACATTATAGTAAAAAACAATAAAAATGGTGTATATTTTGAATGCACTAAATGTAATAAAACATTTACTAGTCGGAGCAATCGAAATTATCATTTATTTTGTGGGTCAAGTGAAAAACCTCTAAAATGCGATAAATGTGATAAGGTATCAGTCTTATTATTCTTCCAAGCAAATATTTATTTAACTTTTTTTTCAGTCATTTGTAACAAAATTTCACTACAATTATCATTTAGAAACTCATTTACTCAAAGATTTGTATGAATGTAATGAGTGCAGAAAGAAATTTTTGCGAAAAACTAGTCTACGTAAACACATCCTAAAACACACACAAGAATTCCAATTTATTTGCTCTGAGTGTGGATTAAAATTTCAATCCAAAGGTCAAATGAAAATTCATGAAAATAAACATAAAAATATTTACCCATATAGATGTAATAAATGCAATCGCGGATTTACATTAAAAACAAATTTAACAAATCATGAAATTATACATACCGGAATTAAAAAATTTAATTGCGATAAGTGTAACAAAAAATTTCCTCGTAAAAATGCTTTGAGACTGCATATGTTAACACACTCGCAATTACGTCCATTCTTTTGTAACCATTGTTCGAAAACGTTTGCTGATAAAAGGATCTTTGAACGGCACAAAAATATTCATACGGGTGAGAAAAATAAATTTCAAAATTTGAAAAATATATAAAAAATTTACAATTAATTAAAAAAAATTTGTTTATAGAAACCAAAAAATATAACTGTCCAAAATGTGAAACAAAATGTAGTAGACAAGATAACTTTAGAAGGCATCTCAGAAATATACATCCAGATTTAAATATTATAGAAATTTTAAAAGAAAGGGAATCAAGTGGTGATAATGGAGCATCCAATGATATTAAGAAGAACGAGTGTATGGAAATAAACGAAATGCCACCGAAAATTGATAAATCAATTAATATAAAAGACGGTCCTAATACGGTTAATGTAATTCAGTTTGCAGGGAATATGAAATCGAAGATTGTTCCATGTAGTTCTAATGAATTAAAAAATGAAAAAAACATCAAAAATACAGTCCATACATCAGAAATTAAAACTCGAACAAAAACAAATTCTTGTGAAATGAAACATGTGGATATATCAGACTTAGATCCAATCAGTCGACAACGTTCATACAGCAATATTGAAATTTACAGACGAATTTTGTCTCCATATTCAAAGCTCTATGAAGCAGAAGAACCCTTTTTGAATAAACCAACAAATCTTCGGCCTGTTTCCGTTTGTCAAGAAATCGTTAAAGATAAATCTTCAAATTATCAACCTGACAAGCATTTTATATCACCATTATCTAAAAAGCTAAACAGTAATGTAAAATCAAAAAAAAATTTTAATCCAATTGAAATATACCGAAAAATTCTAATGCCAAGCATTGATGACGAATACATTACTAATTTTTCCGATAAAAACGAATTACAAGAAACACAAAAAGTTAACGAAAATATTGATGAAAAAAATCAAAATTGTGTTCCAAAAGATTTTACTGAAGTTCATTGGAGAAAAAGAACATCTTCGAGTTTCATCCAAAAATAGATTTAATAAGAAATGTTTTAACATACAAATAAATATTTTTTTATAAATAATTAATTTTTGGCTATTCTATTTTTAAAATGATTTTACCTTGTCCTTTCTTTTGATAAGTAAAATTTGCTGCCAATTATTTTAGCTATTTATTTTTAGAATTTAATGATTATTTTACATATTTTACCATTTCACTACGGATTTAGTGGGGAAAAGTTCGTTCTAATAAAAGTGTGTATTGTGAATTTAAATATATAAGCCTTATTCCATGAGCTTTATAGAAGAAAAACAAGAGTTTGAGGATAAACTTCTGAAGTTATCAAAAGACGGACAATGGGAAGAAATTTTGGAACTAGCAGAAACAATTCCACTTAAAGAAAGATCGAGGTTTCTGTGGGTATTTCCAACGAAAGAAGCTTTAAAGTTTATCGATTTTCAAATGAAGACAGAGAATATTGAAACTATCCTAAGTATCGGGTGTGGCTCTGGTTTATTAGAATGGCTAATTGCAAAGTCAACAGGTGATAAGAATAGCGCTCTTCATTAAACTAGTTTATTTTATTTTTTTGATTCTTACAAAGGTTTAGTATTGAATGGCGTGGAATTAGATCATTCTTGGTGGACGTCGAAATACTCTCCGAGAACTTTCATCAAACTTAATTTTACACCCGAAAAATTAACTGAACAATTTCTTTCAAAAGCTTCTGGAAGCCCTAATAATAATTTTGCTTTATTATTTTGCTATTTTAATAATGGATCTGCATTCCGAGAGTATGTTGCTAATTTTGATGGGGAAATATTAATTATTATCGGACCAGGAAAAGAAAAATTTGAAATAACTACTGACCCTAAGCCTTTTCAACCGGATTTTGGCAAGACTGATCATTTGTGGAGAATTATTGCCAATATAGAAATAGGAAACACGCAAGATTTTATTGTTATATGGAAAAAAATAATATAGTTAAATAGTTTGATCTAGTTTTTTTTGTTTAATATACCTATTAAAAAAATTATTGTAACAATAATTTAAAATTAGTTATGTCTCGCATGTATATTATTCATTCTGCGACAAATTATATATTTAAAGTTCTTGCTTAGTCTTGCAAGTAAAGAGTATTCATATTCAAATAGAGCTAAATCAGAATCAGAAGTGTCTAAAGTGATAAAAATCGCACAAACAAAGAAATAACTACCCCAGTTTTATGTAAATTTTGTAAATATTTTTTTATAAATTTAAGATGATAGAGATCTAAGTTTTCATGATATATAAATTTATTTACTTATGTATACATTTTTGAATTTTAATGCAATCACTTCAATCTTTGGTTTTAAATTTGAAAGAGAAATTGATATTGAACATAACAATTCAGGAGCTAGACTAATGTTCTGTTTAAAAATGATTATTTAAAGTTGGTTTTTGCCTAACAACTAATTATTAATAATTAAAAAATTTTAATTTAAATATCAATTAAAAATAAATTAATTATCTACTGACGTTAGCCGCATTTTTTGGCTGTTCTATGCCGGTATCATAACCAAGATTATCTGCTGTTTTTGTAGCGTTGCAGTTTTTTTGTTATTCCTGTCCCTCTCTACTCATGCAAAAATCATCTACCATCTTTCTCTGCGTTTTTTGCTCATATGCTTGTTTGATTGAATAATGAGCCAAAAACGCTGGAGGTAATTCTAAAATGGCGCATATTTTGAAGACCGTATGCACCATCGCAATGTAGTTTGCTCTTTTACTTTCATTGAAAAAAAATATTCTGTTCTTTTCTAAAATATTTTTCAAAGAGCGGTTAAATTTTAAATTCAAAAATAATTTTTTTGTCGAAATTGTGAACAATAAATTTTGTTTATATATTAAAATAAATATAATTGTTCTTATATTTAAAAATTTAACTATTTTTCAGTTATGTTTTTAATTTAATATTTTTATTTTTTATTATTATTTAATCGAATTTAATATTTCAAAAATTTATTTTAATTCGTACAATATTAATATGGAAGAATTGAATAAATTTTTTATATTTTAATTTTATTAAAAAATTTTTTAGAAAAAATAACGTTAAAATTTAAAATAATGAGCAAGAAAATGGCAAGAAAAAGACCAGGAAAAAAAATATAAAATTTCAAATTTAACCGCTCTTTGAAAAATATTTTAGAAAAGAACAGAATTTTTTTTTTCAATGAAAGTAAAAGAGAAAACTACATTGCGATGGTGCATACGGTCTTCAAAATATGCGCCATTTTAGAATTACCTCCAGCGTTTTTGGCTCATTATTCAATCAAACAAGCATATGAGCAAAAAACGCAGAGAAAGATGGTAGATGATTTTTGCATGAGTAGAGAGGGACAGGAATAACAAAAAAACTGCAACGCTACAAAAACAGCAGATAATCTTGGTTATGATACCGGCATTAATTGAGCAAAGCGTATTCAGCATATCTGTCAAAACCAAAGACACATTTTTTTTTATGAAGTGAGAAAAACCCACCCGAACAAAAAAAACTAAGATGTGTCAGTTCTGACATACAGTCTTACAAAAGGTTTTATAATTTTTGTTTCACAAATAACCCTAACAAATACCCCTACTAAAACAAAAGTCTTACATCTAGTATATAGTCTTATGGGTTCACATATTCGCGACGCGATATAAAATGGCGCATTTTTCTTACGTTTTGTATAAAATCTATTACTTTTTCTTTCGAAATATTTAGTTTTGTCGGAAAATAATCAAACAAACTTCATTAAATTTAAAATGAAAAAAAATAATTTAGAATGATGTTACTTTAATTTTGATTATAGTTATAATAATTTGTACTACATTTTTATGATTTTAGTTTTAATTTAGTATTTAGAAATTATTTTGTGTTAAATTTTACGACACTTTGTTACATGGGAAGCTCATCGCTAATGTCCAAAATTATTTTATTTTATGTGTTAAATATGCAATTCGAATTCATCAATTTTTTTTTTTTGTAATTTAGGTACAGCCCCTAAACAATTGTTACATTATAGTTGGAGATTGGAGGACCACTGATTCACAACGCGTTATTAATAATTCTCTCGGTTTGTTATTAATTAATAACACAAACACTTTCTACTCATGCATTCATGAAATGAACTCATAATTTATTAATAATAAGTGTTGCGACTTTGAACGAAAATATCGATTTTCGATACATCAAGTTGCACATATATTTACTCGATTTACTTGATCTTTAACGACGAAAAAATTGATACATCGTTGAAAAATTGATCGTTAAGTAGCTACCGCATTCAAGCCAATTTGGCTTGAGATTGAGATTGAACAATTTTATATGCACGTTACGTGAGAGAAATAGTGACAGCATGTCGCGAGACAGATATATTATCTTGCAATAATTTTCAAGAAATTGTCACAATTTTTTTCAGTTCACCAATTATTGCAATAATTTTTCAGATCAAGCTGATTGACGGTTCAAACGCAAAAATGCTAAATCATTTTTTTTTTTCTAATTTAATTTCAATAAATATTAATAAATTCATTAATTATATATTGTATTCATATAAACTAAGTGTTTAAATAACTTATTTGTTAATTTTCACGAAATAAATAATAATTTTAATTTTGCCGCTGAAATTACGCATAGCAATTTTACTACAGTTTTCAAATCTACTACATTTTAAAATTGTCAAATCTTATCTGTCAGTTCAATATATTGTTTTTAATGTTTTGACGTTTAAAATCATATTGTTTAAAATATTTAATATTTATATTATATATATTTATAATAATATTTAATATTTAAAATATTTAAAGTTATATTTTATTAAATTTAAAATGAATGAATGAATGAAATACTAGAAATTATATTGGTCTCTTTCTAACAAAATAATTGCAAATTTCGATTATTTCGCCATCTGAATTCGTACAATAATACTAATTTCTCCAATTTTTATTGTGGAAAAAATCTTACGTGCAGTAACAGCTTAATATAAACATGTCTTTTTTCTAAAAACCGTTTTTGTTAAAAAAATTTGTTGTGTATATCAATTGTATAACATAAAATTGGTTTATTTTTTGTAGAAGTAACAAATATATAGGTGAAAATAAATTTTTTGCAATATCGAAAATCGAAAAAATAACATCGATCGTTACGTTAGACAAAAAATCGATCGAAAAAACCGATGATTTTTTATTCACATCTATAAAAATGGATGTTAGATGTTATCATACCATCACTATTGCTAACGTTGATAACGATGATATGTACTACGGTATTCTTGCTGGTATGTTGCACACTCGCAAAAAAAAACACTGAACTGAAAATGAAATAAATTTAGTTTTGGTTTGAATTTTTGACGATTCAGAGCGCTTCGAAGTCTAAAGAGATTTAAATCAAATACAAACTATATTTAATATTAAATGTCAGTCAAAAAAACAGTCAAAATTGTGTGAAATTATCGAATAACTTACGAAAGTACCTAGCATTTATTAAATATGTGGACTAATTTTGAAACATTGAATAATGAAGAAGAGACAATAAGTAATTTGTTCTGTTCAAACGGATTATTTAAAATAACGAGTGATGAAAAGGTTTGTATAAATTTCTTTGCTATAATATTGTCGGTTTTTAGTTTATTGAATTATTCTTCAAATTCGAAGCAAGCATAAGCCTCTGTCTACAGTTTTTAGTATGCTTAAGGATAATCTGAAGTATTATTTTCATATTAATAGATATCTGCATCGCCAAAAATAGCCGCAACAATTCAATACAAGAAAATTTTTCTAGGAATCGATCAAAGTCTGATTCTAGTTGAAAACGAGAGTATATCTGAATGCAATTTTTTACAATTTGCATGTGACATTGATATTATTATTGTATCTCATTGTGGTTCTTTTATTTTATGTGCTTTAAAAGATGGCAATATCCATATAATTAGTATTAAAAGGAGAATTCCAGTATTGAGCCTGTAAGAAAATTTATTTTAGATTTTGTACTACCTTAGGTTTATTTTTAAAATATATTTTTTGTTTTCTATTAAGAACAATCCATACAGAAGACATTGGACAGGAACGATCGTTTATTGGCATTCAACAAATAAGTGATATTTTTTATTTTATGTGCTCTTCTGGAACTATTTATAAGTAAATAAACACGTCTGACATAATTGACTACATACTTTGTTCATTTTTGTTATTCTTTACAGACTTTCTCATATTGAAGAAAATATCTTATCCGAAAGTATATCTCAGATAGACCAGAATGATACCTGTGTATATAATGAAACACTTAATAATTCAAATCTTGAAAGATTAACTTCAAAACGATACTACAAATATATAAATGCATTCTTTATTTCAGATATAAATTCTGATTTATTTGTTATTGCATCGATTCATGAGTCCTTATTATTCCGTCATAATAGTACTGATTGTGTAATAAAATTACCATCAATTCTCAAAGGTACAAAACAATTCTACAAACTTGAATGCGGTTTAATTGCGTTAAGCAATAGCGGTTCACTTTATGAAATATGTCCTTACACATATTTAGTGTATACAAAAAATTACGAATCATTTTTAATTGATGATTTAATTGTTCTTGAAAATACACATGAAGAAATTGAACTGTTATTTCTGTCTAAACCAAATGTAAATGGTTTACGTTTGATGAGAATTATACAATTCCCTTGTAAGTTTACATAGACAATACATTTCATGAAATTATATATTTATATAACTTATAATTTGAAACTTATTGTAATAACTTTTTAGCAATGATATGTGTAAATGAATTTTCCATGCCAGAAAATACATGGCTTGTTCAGCAACCAAAATCTTCAGTTAATATGTATTTTCTCTGTGGCAATAAACTTAATACTGATTTTTTACAAGAAATTGAAATGAAAATTATTTCACAAACAGATCCATTTCAAAAACTTAAGAAATTAATTCAAAAAGGATATTTACAGGAAGCAGAGGTTTGTATTATTTCACAATTAATCACAGTAAATATTATATTTTATGTCTTAGGAATTTACAAGTAAATTTAATTTGTGTCGGCAACCTATTCTGAAAGCCAAGATTAAAAAAGCTCTATTTGAATTGGATGAATCTAAGGTGGTTATCTTTTATTATTTTAATATCACAAATTTTTTTAATAAGTTTTCTTCTACAGCAATCAGATCATATTAATATATATCAAACTCTTTTTCAATTACTTAATGAAATTGATGATAAAAGTTATATAATAACTTTAATTAATACAGAGATATCGAATAGGAATTGTATGATGATACTATTGAATTTTTTGCTTGAAAGACTAGCTGATGATGAGGTAAATCAAAAAATAAGATCGAAGTTTGTAAAAATTTTTTAATACTCTGACTTTTTTTTTCATAGAATTATAAAGAAAATATAAACGAAATAAATGAACGACTTTTGCGTCTGGATACATTAAACTTAATCGATCCTTACGAATGTAATATGGATTGGTTAATATTTATAAAACATCCAAATTTAATAAATGTTTGTAAAACAATGTTTAATGAGGATATATCAAAAGTGTGTTTAATTTGGGCGAGGCATTCATCATCAATTATACCAAAACTTGATCAAAAAATAATAAAGAATATTTTGGATTTAATTCCAATTGATACTGAACCAATATATATTATACATTGGCTCAAACATTTTGTGCCAAGTGTTATACAATATTATCCTAATATTATGACACAATTAGTTAATTGGTGTATAAATAAAACACGAACACTTCAATATTCTCATTTATGGCCAGAAATCGGTTTAGAATTTATAGGCAATATATTTGCAATTTTTAATGATATTACATTTTTATTTGTGTAAGTTTTAAATTTTAACATAATTTCTAATTAAAATATGAATTAATAAGAATTTTTTATATTGTTTAGTGATATACGTCGTGAATATGAAAGTAATATAGAAAAAATGCAAACATTAATTGATTCTCTTAAAGATTTAAGTACACTTAAAAGTAATTACTTTATTTCATTAACACTTGATGAATATACTAAGGATTCAGATAATACTGCCTTTGTATTATTACAACGTATTGGAATAATATATTTAAAAAAATTAGTGGATAATTTTATCTTTCCAAAGTTTATTAAGAAAGGATTTTCACCCACCCCATCCATAATTAAATATATACACTTTTTAGTATCAAATAGAATATATTTTGCTGAATGGCAAAAACGTGCGGTTATTTGTATTGAATTATTACATAATGAAGATGAAAGACTTCAATGCACTTTACTAGTTTTAAAGTCATCGCAAGTACCTTGGTCTGAAATAATTCAACCATTAATTAAATATGGTAGATCCAATCATCCATTAGCTACTGATATTTACATAGAATACAAGTTGCAAATAATTAAATTGATTAAAGTTAAATATGGCTGGTCCATTGATAGTGATGATCCATATATGAAACTAATTTTTCGTATTGTCAAAGAAAATCATAAAGATATGGTTGAAGATGTTCGTGATTTAGTTACGGCTGTTCCAGAAATAAGTATGAGGGCAAATTTTTATGTTGGATATGAATTAGCCAGGCACGGATCTATTGAAAAGGCAATTAATTTTATTGATAATTTAGATGAAAAACAATCTAAAGAATGTTGTCACATGACTTTTAATTCATTAACGGTTTGTATATTAATAATTAATTTTAATTATGACTTAATTGCAATTTTTTCATTAATAGCATATGATAGATAATGGAAATATAACAGAACCAGAAATAACATATATAATGGAATATTTAACAATAATTAGTCAACATTATCCTGAATTTGATGATGAGAAACAAGTCAATACAATTCAAAAAATATTAAGATTACGGAATACATATCAAATAGATGTAACACTGGAAACATATCATAAACTCGAGTTGAAAAAGGAATTTTTATCTGTGGGAATTGAGAATTTCCTTAATAAATTGAAAAGAGAAGAATCAGGTTCAATACAACAGATATGGGATTGCATTTGTTTACTAAATTCAACTTTAGAATTAGATAAATTAGTTATAATTCTTGAAATGATTAAACAATTAGATAATATATATTTGTCGTGTAATTTAGCATTAATGGTCTTAGAACTAATTGATGTTGATAAATTTAATTGTGAAAATATTATTCAACTTGCATCATATTTAATTGTTCAACAAACTATAAAAGGAAGTAAGTTTCTTAAAATTACATTAATAATGTTTTTCTCATTATTTGAAATTAATAACAAAATTTATGTATTGATTTTTTAATTTGATTTATTTTTTAGTTGATGTTAATTTTGGTGATCCATTATCATATCCTTTGGCTTATAAATTATTATTAAAGTCATTAGCAATTAACAAAATCAATTATTTTGAAACAAATACTTTAATACATTTTGTTCGTATTGGGAGTACATTATATGATTTTAATATAATTGATGCGGAAACCAAAAATATTAATAGTATTACAACAAAAGTTTTACGTAATTACTTTGGTTCATGTAAAACGGACAAGGCAAAAATACAAAATAAACGTGATTCAATGTCAGTATTTGATCAAGTTGATCAAATCAATGAAATCTCTAAAGTGCAGTGTAATCCGAAACCTGTATTAGAATGTATTGGAAATGCATTAAAGGTGCTTTTAACCAAATTTAAATTAAAAGATCCACCATTCGATCGACTACGTAATATTTTTCAATTAGATTTAGATTATTTGTCTGATGAAGAACAGTAAATATTGAAAATTATGATTTTTTTCGATTTCCTTTATATTTTAATCTTTTTTTTCCTTTTAGAATAAAAAATGATTTCATATCATCTCTTGAACATTTATTAAAAATAAAACAGCATTCACCATCATTTTGTATAATACAGCTTATAATGAAATATCAAAAACAAACTAATATTTTTATTATGCCTGATTCTTTTATTTCGTTAATTTATAAGAGAATATTAAAAAATTTACTATTATTGGAGAAACCAAATTATGTTGGTAAGCAGTTTTATATTTCTCACAAAATTTTAAAATAATACAAAAATAAGATTTTAAAGTAGTAAAATACTAAAATTTTCAGAAAAGATATAATCAATTTCAATAAAACTTTAAATTTTTTTAATTTATTTTTCTAGATACAATTTGTATTTTATTGTCTGCAAAAAATTCAGAATGTCTTTTGTCCAGCCTTAAAGAAGAATTGAAAAATGGGCATCAAATGATTAATGTTTTAACATTATCGGAAATGTACAATTGCTTTACTGGTAATGAAAACCAGGTAACTATTGATAAAGAGGAAAGGCTTAAATATTTTTACTGTGTGGAATTATCCAAATGTGATTCAACATTAAAAAATAAAACAACTTTTGATTTTATTTCGATATCTAAATTGACAAAAGAATTGCGAAATAAAATTTTAGGTGTAGATTTACTTAAGAAATTAAGTGCAGATTTTCATTGGGATTATCAGGAAGTTCTTGTTAAACAGGTTCAAAATATTATTATTTTTAATTTTTATTTTACTCAAAATCTTCTAATATATAATAGGTGATTGCCGTGTTGAAAATGCAAGAAATAAAATTTGATGTAACTAAAGACATTTTTGGTAAAGAAGAAATAATTGTTAAAAGTACCGTGGAGGAAATCAGACTTTTGTGCCAGCCTTATATTAATGAAATAACAAATGCAAATTTTTTATCGCTAGCACTTCTAACAATGTTAAAGGAGGTAATTGATTTATAAAGAGCTTTAATCTAATTTAAATTCATGTATTTTTACAGTTTCAGATAAATTTCTATTTTTATGAACTTTATTTGTGTATTATTGATATTCTTTGTTATATTGATCGTTTACCAAAAGATATGTCTTTATGGAGTTCAATTTTGCTATTTCTTAAATTTAAAATGATAAAAAAACGTCAAAATCGTGCTGGACAACTGGAAACCGATTGGTACTTACGATCACAATTAGATAATGGTGTTTTACCAAAAATTGCAAAATATCGTTTTCCGTTTCAACCACTAATTCTTGAACCGCTGAAAAATATTTTAGGTAATTAAAATTATGTTTAATTATTAGAGCATAATGCCATAATGTAAAATCCTTTGTAACAGATGGAGAAATAAATATTGAAAACTGCGAAAAATGGTTCACACTGATTAATCTACATGCTGCTCTTACAAATTTAAATTCAACACAAGAAATTGTACAGTTACAGGATTATTTTTGTATGTCAGCTGTTAAAAATTCAATTGCAGAATATAAATCATCTGAAAATTTTGAAGCAGAAATTTGGCATCTAAAACCAATTAATAATGCATTTCTACAATCGGTTTGTTATTAATTTTACTATATAATTTTTTTTACTTCAATAATAATTTTCAGATTCTTCAATTAACAACTCACATGATTAGACCATCAAAAATTATTTTTATTTTGTACTTTGTATTAAATTATGCACCTGATGGTGCTGACCAAATTGAGGCTGCATATGCTTGTTATACATTTGCGATTAAACATGAAAATGAATTAATAGAAAATTCACAAGCCCAAGCAATTGTTGTTAAAATTAAGCGCAAATATCCAATACTGAAAACACAACATCTTTTGCATTTATATGGTATTGGTACGGAAGACCTGTTCCAGTTAGTTGAAAACCCAAATGAACTTATAAAAGCACTATACAATCATGATTGTATTCTTCAGTCAGATAAACCTGATATTAATAAACTTGCGATGGAGGTAGCCGAATTACACAATTTAGATTTTAAATCAATACAATTCGGGCTGCTACAAAAGTGGTTATCATTAACAAATGATGGAAATGACGAGAATTTAAATGATACTTTTTATGAGGAATTTAATCCTATTTCTAATGGATCAGATTCAGATAATTTGTGTAATGAAAATGTTCTCAGAGCACATTTTATACTAAGTACTTGGTCGTCAGAGGAATCTTTCCAATTTCTTATTAGTCATTTATATGCTCCCCATAAGTATTTATTATTAAATGAATTCTAAATTCATAAATGTTTTAAATCATTTCTTTTTAGCTCTATAAATACAGGAACACAACTACAACTATTTGAATGTTTTACAAAATTAATAAATGAATCAAATTTATCGGTCATCGAACTAGATATTGTAAATCAAAAAGAGTACATAATTATAAAATGTATTCATCACCTGAAAGACCTTGGATACAATTTTACTGTGGATAAATTCAAGGAGTACAACAAAGTAAATTTACTTAAATCAATTTGGCAAAAAAAAGCAGGAGACCCCAAAGCTTTGGAGGTCATGTGTTATATTTGTGTTGGTTTTGAAATTTTTATACCGCAAATTTGGAATGGTGTCTTAAAACAAATGGTTAATTTAAATATGATAGATCAATTATCTAAGTTAATTGTTCTACTCTCAGTTAAATCATCATTACTACATATTAGTGGATTAATAAGTGCTTGGGAATGTGTGATAAAATCTGTTTTCAAAAATGCAAATAAAACACGATCCGATGAACAGGAAACAGTTTTATGTAAATCATTAATCCTTTTACAATCATGCCCTGTTGCATCAAAAATAAATTTAGTTGAGGTAGCTGAGATGTGCATCCGACTTGAAAGGCCTCATATGGCAGCAATTCTCATTATGTTTGGAAAACCTGAACAAAAGACAATTATAATTAATGTAAGATAATTATTTAAATCTCTGATGTTTTTTATAATTTTTTTTTTTATAAATCAAAGCTAATTAAACAGCATCATTCCGAGTCTCTTAGAAGTGATATTGAAGATCTCGAACACCATGGAATTGTATCAACCATTACGAAATTTGTTATTAATCAACTAGATTTATGATTTTTTTTCTCGTTATTTACAATAATAAAATTTATTACATCTATACATATTATATTGCTGTATTATCCCAGATAATATATATAAAATAAAATTTGATAAATTATAAAAATATTTATATCATTTATTATTTGGATACTTATGTGTTTTATAATCTTATTAAAATAGTGAGCCGTAAATTTTTCTCTATTCCGTAAAATAATGAAGATTGAAGGGAAAATCGATTTTGAAAGTTGACTACACCCCTTAAATTATGACGTCATAATGAATAAATTTCAGCAGAAGCCGCAGAACGCTTTTGTAAAATCAATGCGCATAGAATTCTAACATTTTGTAATATTCAATGTATTTCTCACTATTATTTTTATTTATTATTTACTAATAACAAACTTTATTTAATAACGTATTATTTGTTAAAAATTTTGTTGAAATTTTTTCCTAATTATAAAAAATAATAAAGTCCTACTTTATCAGTGTTACGCGGAGTAACACTAATTTAGTCTTTTTTGAGAGTATAAATTGAGTGCTATCGCCATTTTGATTTTTAGAAAACAGTTGAACGTCATTCAGTAAAGAAGTGTTGTGTTGTGTCTAACTGCGCTGTAGTAACTTGGACAAAGAAAGAAGAATTGCTTAAATAACTTTGGCTTTTTCCTCATTTCTGGATAATTGGCCGAAAATTTAAGGTGTGTTAATAATTTTCAACGGTTTAAAATAATATTTACCGAAGAAAAATATATGAAAATGGGTTCCTCACGTAATTCAAACAAAGATGCGTCATCGAAATTCCAATCCACTGACGCCTTAAATGATTGGATCAATCAAGTAAGATGGAAAAAAGTTATAATTAAAAGACAGAAACGAGGTACAAATTTACGTATAGCAGCAGTGTTAACATCTGCAATGTTTCGTGCTGAAGAAGAATTACGAAGAAAACAACAGGAACGGTGTCTTAAATGGGCAAAATTAAAGATGAATCTAGAAGAAACAACAATTATTGGAAAGATAACTGAAGAAGAAGAAATAGAACAAAAGAAAAATATAGAAAATTTATGGAATTGTGAATTAAATGGTTTAGATAATTTTATGAATAATTTAAGTCAAGTTAAAACAGTTATTGTTAGATAAAATTTACGATTTAAATTTTAAATTATAGAATATTATTAGCCCTTCTGGCGATAGTTATAAACGATTATATAATGTGATATTATGTAGGATTTTTCATTTACAGTACCAAAAAATATAAAATGAGAGAGTGATGTACACCATTAATCGACAAAAGACCGGGCAAAAGAAGCTTGGCTGCGTCGTCAGAAAATATTATTCACAAATTCTGGTTTGTAGTGTAATTAATCACTTATTTTTTTAAATTCAACATATTCTCCCACCTTTCCTATTTTCCTCTACTATTAGTTATTTTTATAATAATTACAACCTGAATTTTGATATTGAAATATCAAAAAGAAAACTTTTTAATGATTCATATTGAATCGACTAAAAAAATATTTTTTTCATTAAAAAAAAAACAAAAATCATTGTAAATTTTACTTAAGTAAAAAAAAAGAAATGAAAAATAAAAATATATTTCTATAATAAAAAATGTTTTTTTAGTAATTGTTTCCACTCTAATAATTGAAATTTATTTTTACAGTTAAAAACAAAGAATGAAAAAAAAAATCTGTCATTAATTGATGTCAATGTGTGTCGTCTTCCTCAGTATTTTCATGTTCATTTCTGGCCAGTATAAAAAAGAAAATAAAATGCTCAAGATGAGTTAAAAAATGCTTAAGCATTTGGGGTTTGATGTTGTGGTGGACCGCTACGAGAGAAGCCCAGGATATTTGGGTTATTCTGTTTGTAGAACGAGTCGCAAAAAACATTATAAAACAGGTTTTATAACCAATTTTTTTTACGTATTAAATTTAAAATTTAATATTTGATTGCATGATTGAATTTAATATTTAAATCAATTTTTTAAATTATATATTGAAAAAAATGTTGTATTTAGGTAGGGTATATAATCATATTTTCAGAGAAATATTCAATAAATTTTATCAAAAGATCAAGGGGAAACTTCGGCACTAAAAATAGTTTTGATGATATAATTGGGCCGATTCTTCTTTAATTTGATACGACAAAATATTCACTCATCCAAACACGCAAAACCAATAAAAATGGACATCAATCAAATCACACACACAAGGTGACTGTCTAAATTTTTGCCTTATAAAAAATAAATTCTGTTTCTAGACAATGAAAAAATCAATAAAACAAGAACCAATATTCAATTGACCCTGATATCGTGAATGGTTAGTTTGATAAAAACTGTATAATTTTACGTTTTTTACAATTTTTTATATTGAATTTCCACTTAAAGGTACGTCATTTTGTAATAAAATGATCAAATATTTTCCAATCTCCATGCATTTTTATGCATTGGAAAGTAGTTGTGTTTTTTTCTCTTCTATTAAGAATAGGTATGGGGGTTTTGAAGTAGTGTGCTGTTTGTTTCATACATCAAATTTCTACTATTGCTACAAAAAAGAAATCGAATGAATGACGAAAAAACAGCGGTGAAGAATTGCGCAAATATATTATAATCTCTTTCATTTAAAAGGAATTAATTTTTTTTTATATTATAATGTAATTCATAAATTGTTTTTAAGTAATTAAAAAAAAAATTGGGGAAACTTATTGCTGTGATTTGGTATGGGATTTATAGAATTTGCTTTTTTTCTTATTATTTTAGAGGAGAGAAGACTCGGCTTTGAGTTCGGAATCTGAATCATAAAAAATTTCGACATTGCGTATAAAAAACATAGAAGTGATTTCGGATATTTGCCCATGGAAACGTTTACACCACGGGTAGAGTACAAAATAAATATAAAAAAAAGATTTTATCTTTCAGAAAAAATTATTCGAAATAATTATTATAAAGATATCAAAAAAAAAACAAAAGAAAAATAAATTGAAATAAAAAGAAAGAAATGGGCTAAGTACAAAATGAAAATTACAAAAAAAAAGAATTTATCTTTCAGAAAAAATTCGAAATAATTGTTTAAATCCAATAAAACAAAAGAAAAATAAATTTTAATAAAAAGAAAGCAATGGAAAAATACAATAAGTATTATTTTATATTAAATCGTAACATAAAAATGGGGAAAATACTTTTTATTTGGGAAGGGATTATCAACATAACTGGTTTTTTTTTTAGAAACAAGTTACAACCAAACAAAAAGAAAAGGGGCTGGCACATAGTATACTTTTACGCATCACATCATACGTGCATCTTAACAATTCGTGATCATTCTCTTCAAAAATGAATTAATTTCACACAACTAGAAACAATTTGGGTACATTTACAAACAAACAAATATTTAATTTAATTATTTCCAGACAAAATTAAACTGCCTATGGGAAATAGTTTCCTGCGTCGAAATTAATATGTACTTTCAGATTCATGATTCTGATATTGATTGGTGATCCTCTGATTATAAAATAAATTGAGTTAAATAATGCATTCAGTATCCTTGGTCGTCATCGGATAATCGTGGTTAATCTTCCTGGAACAGACAAGATAAATATTAATTTTTTTTCTGTATTATTGCCCCATATTTTTTTTGGGACCCATTAATGTATAGTTCTAGGCATATGATTGGCGCACACATAAGAAATACACTAAAAATTTATTCCATATTAATAAGATAAGATTTTGCGAACTGGAGAAATCATATAAAGAACATATGTATATCTATTTAGGCGTGATAATCATAATCATCATCATACATTCAACTTTTGGCGTCGGAAGTCAAATAAAAATATCATAACTGATAAGTAACATAAATTCCCCACTTTTGGGAAAATTAATATATTTTTCAGAGAGAAATACGTTAAATAACTAGAATGGCTCAGTAAATTGGGGATTTCATCTTAAATTAAAATTATGCAGATGATGACCCATTGGTGTTGGAACTCATCAAAATATTAAACGCTAATACTCAATCATAGTAATGAAAATTTAAATCAATAAGATTATATAGGCAGATGCTGCAATCATTTTTAATTCGGTAATGTAAACTATTTAGATAGTTCCAAATCACGTATGTTTTCTAGATAAGTTCGTTATAAAAATCTGGCTGAAGAGTAATCAAACGTAAAAGTGATTTCATAGAAGAGATTGTGCTGATTATTAAACTATGGCGTTTTTCCCCGGTAAAGTAGGAATGATTTATTTGTTTGCATAAAAGAAACTATTTTAGTATTGGGATTCTGAAGAAATGAATGGACGGAGATTGACATTATGCGCACAAAGCAACCGCATATAAACGATAATTTATCGTGTGTAGTTTTATCGGGACCACCTACTCATATATATTCTACAAAAATTAACTTCATAATATAGAACAAAACTGACGTACATATATACTCATTGATAAAATTATTGGATTCGAATGGTATATTATATTAAATTATGAATTAGAAAACGAAATAATTTCATTACAGAAAATAAAAGACGTTTCCAATTTGACTACTTAAATAAAACTCGTCTGAACAGTTTAATCAATTGAATTTTACAACTCGGGAACTTCAGACATCATCCTGGTATTTCCCGGAATCGATAGTTAATTCAAATAAATGTCGGAAGATCATATATTCATTTTGGATTCATATCTGATGCCATTTCCCGTAACAGCGTTCCTTACTTAAAAATCGTTTATTGAATTTCTACCAAAATAAGAGAAGAAAATTAGAATGAAGGTATCATCTTTTTCGTTTATGGTGCATTCATCGAATTAGGAACAGTTTAGACGTATATTTTCATGTTTGGAGTTACTACGGACCTTCACTTTAAAATTTTTTTTGTGAAATTTGTTCTACGTATTTTTTTCCTTGGACACGGATTTTATAAGATAGGCAGAGAATATTAATCATCCATCCTTTCATCGAAGAATTGGTTTTATTGTTATTATATAAAAATATTAGAAATTAAAATATGCCCAAACAAGCGAGAAGAGGATTCAAGCGAGAAAATGGGTGAAGAAAGAAGACGTCGTTGGACATCGTTGGAAGTTATTTATCTAGGCGGTTGCGGTGCTCCTGGGAAATCGGGCGGTATTGCTGGGAATGTATTCACTGTTAATTGGGTTAGATTTATTTAAGATCTGAAATTAGAAGTTCACATTTATAGTAACTACTATCGAATCCAAATTTGATGGAACTACTCCAGACAAGCTAGAATATAGGACTCAAGCGAGAAAATGGAAGAAAAATAAATTGCGATCATAATTGACGGTCGAAAGAATATTTTATAAGGGGTTTAAAAATATTATTGATTTATTTTCGGATAGTTCAAGTAGATTGAGGTTGATATTTTAAAATAAGTTCGCAAAAAAATTAGTTTAAAATGCCCAAGCAAGCGAGAAGTGGATTCAAGCGAGAAAATGGGCGAAGAAAGAAGACGTCGTTGGACTTCGTGGGACGTTTTTCTTAGGCGGTCGGTGCTTGGAGCTGTGGATGAACAACGTTGGACATCGATGGAAATTTTTCTGTTGGCGGTCGGTGAAAAGTAGCGATTAGAGAGTTTTGAAATTTAATTTGCAATTTTTACAAATATGTCGGTAGAACAAGTTTAAAGATCCTAACATGTTGATTATCGTTATGAAAATTTATCAGAACAATTTCGTTGATATTTATGTAGTTGAAAAAACATGTTAAGCTGTTTTTGTTAAATTTAAAGTTGTTAAAATTTGACGAGTTTATGTTAGAGATTATGCTCAGACAAGCGAGAAGAGAGGATTCAAGCGAGAAAATGGGCGAAGAATAAAGACGTTGGACAACGTGGGATATTATTTTTTAGGCGGTCGGTGTGTTCCTGAGATTTTCTGGGGTCGGTATTGCGGGAATTTTTTTTAAAAGAATAATAGTCTGATTTTACCATTATAATTTTAACAGAAATTGATATGATTTAGGAATATTTTGATTATCTTAGCTTTATAGTATGAGGGATAATTTTTGTATGAGTTTTGATTTTCACTTTTATATTATTTTTTATTAATTCCAACAAAAAATTCCTACATGCAACAAAAAAAAATTAAAAATTTTTATAGGATGTATTTTCGTACTGTAATTAATAACTATAATATTGTATTTATATTGTTTTGTTTTTTGAATAAATTTTATAACGTTTTGAGAAAATCTGGCTCTTTTTATTTATTGTAATTTTCATTTACTTCGATAGAGTAAATCTGGATAACAAATATAAAATTTATACATATGTACATATTTGTTATTGTAAGAGATGCAAATTTTATGTATCTCTTGGATCTATTGTGGAATATCAACAGCAAAACCAAAGATTTGTATTTATGTTGTAAGGCTCTGTTAAATTAAAATAATATGATGAATAAAATTAAAGAATATATTAAATCTCTTTTGTTAAATTGTGCAAACCCTGCTTGTTTCCAAACAAAGACCTAACATGAAAATACTTTTGATAAAATTTTAAAATAAAAAATAATTCCAAATGTTCGTTAAAGCGCATTTAATTAAAAAATATTAAATTTTTGATTGGCTTAAATTTTAGAAAATGATATATCCGGCATCTTCATAAAACGCAGATTTTTGATTGGCTTAAATTTTACAAAATGACGATTTTCCGGCATCTTCATAGAATTTGTATGCACACTGAACTGAAAATTGCTTTTTGAATAAAGGGAGTTCCAAAACAAAACGTTACAAAAATTATTTAATGATTTTTCACAATTTATAGTTTATTATTAATAACAGTAATAAATAATCAAAAAATTAATGAATTATTTATTTATTAATTAATAATAACATTTGATTATTTTGCAGGTCTACATTTTGTTTTATTTTCTTTTTGAAAATGATAAATAAATGCATAGAATTTTTTAGTATTACTTTGTCAGTGTCAAAAATAAAAACTGCCTTTTAAATGCCGGAATCATAACTAAGATTATCTATGGTTTTGGTAGCGTTGCAGTTTGTGCTATTTGTGTCCCTTTCATAAGTTAAAATTTAACCACCAATATTTTTTCACCTAATTTTAACTTATTTTTAACCCAGTTATGCCTCAATCATAACCAAAATTATCTAACGTTTTTGTAGCGTTGCAGTTTTTTTGTTATTCCTGTCCCTCGCTACTCATGCAAAAATCATCTACTATCTTTCTCTGTGTTTTTTGCTCATATGCTTGTTTGATTGAATAATGAGCCAAAAACGCTGGAGGTAATTCTAAAATAGCGCATATTTTGAAGACCGTATGCACCATCGCAATGTAGTTTTCTCTTTTACTTTCATTGAAAAAAAATATTCTGTTCTTTTCTAAAATATTTTTCAAAGAGCGGTTAAATTTGAAATTCAATAATAATTTTTTTGTCGAGTTTTTGAACAATAAATTTTGTTTATATATTAAAATAAATATAATTGATCTTATATTTAAAAATTTAACTATTTTTCAGTTATGTTTTTAATTTAATATTTTTATTTTTTATTATTATTTAATCGAATTTAATATTTCAAAAATTTATTTTAATTCGTACAATATTAATATGGAAGAAATGAATAAATTTTTTATATTTTAATTTTATTAAATAATTTTTTAGAAAAAATTTAAAAGAATGAGCAAGAAAATGGCAAGAAAAAGACCAGGAAAAAAATAGCAAAAAAACTGCAACGCTACAAAAACCGCCGATAATTTTGGTTATGATTGAGGCATTACACAGACCCTAAGAAAAAGACCAGGAAAAAAATTAGCAAAAAAATGCAATGGATATAGTATTTTTCCTCCCATATACTGAATTTTTTCTTAAAAATTGGCTTGATGAGTAGATGTCGCCACTGTGGTTGGATTGTTTAGTTGGGTTTTCAATTAAGGTAATTGTATAAGCTTTAAAAAACAATTTTTAAATTAAATAGAAATATGCATTGGAAAGTTCAGATTATTTCAGTATTTCAATCCAAATGAATTTCATTTGTGAGTGTTAAGATGAGTATGTGCTAATGTGCATTTCAAATTTCTCAGAGTTGACATTTTTTTGGTACTATAATGTAGTGCATATATAATGCCGGTATCATAACCAAGATTATCAGCGGTTTTTGTAGCGTTGCAGTTTTTTTGTTATTCCTGTCCCTCTCTACTCATGCAAAAATCATCTACCATCTTTCTCTGCGTTTTTTGCTCATATGCTTGTTTGATTGAATAATGAGCCAAAAACGCTGGAGGTAATTCTAAAATGGCGCATATTTTGAAGACCGTATGCACCATCGCAATGTAGTTTTCTCTTTTACTTTCATTGAAAAAAAATATTCCGTTCTTTTCTAAAATATTTTTCAAAGAGCGGTTAAATTTGAAATTCAATAATAATTTTTTTGTCGTGTTTGTGAACAATAAATTTTGTTTATATATTAAAATAAATATAATTGTTCTTATATTTAAAAATTTAACTATTTTTCAGTTATGTTTTTAATTTAATATTTTTATTTTTTATTATTATTTAATCGAATTTAATATTTCAAAAATTTATTTTAATTCGTACAATATTAATATGGAAGAATTGCATAAATTTTTTATATTTTAATTTTATTAAATAATTTTTTAGAAAAAATAACGTTAAAATTTAAAATAATGAGCAAGAAAATGGCAAGAAAAAGACCAGGAAAAAAAATAGCAAAAAAAACTGCAACGCTCCCAAAACCGGCGATAATCTTGGTTATATACCAGCATAAGATAATTAAATATTATTGCCTAAATCATATACTAGATGTCTCTTAAAGTCACTAAATGTTGAAAAATTAAATCATTTTTCAATTTATATCTTTATTTAGAATTTTATGATTTGATTTTCGTCGTCGCAGAATGAGTCATTTTAGGTTCGGATTTTTTTGTTCGTGTTTGTGAATTTTATTTTATATATTTTTGATTCTATTTTATATTTTGATTTTATTTTATATTTTGATTTTATTTTATATTTTATTTTCGTCGCCGAAGAATGAGTCATTGTAGGTTCGGATTTTTTTTGTGTTCGTGTGCCGACAAATCCTTTTAAATTTTTAATATATTTGAATTTATTAAATTTTTGTTTTATTTTAAAATATTTTTTCTGGTAATATTTTTATTTTTAAAAAAAAATACATTTTTAAAAAAATTGTTTTAAATTCCCAATTATATAATTTAAATATAATATGCACATAGGAATATGCACTCTTCTTTAGCTTTTTGTTAATCTTTACATACAAAAAATACTTATCATTCTATCGTTCTTCCGTCTCTCTTACACTCATTAAACATAGAAGAAAAACAAAATAAACATGCAACGTTTTACCAAAATTACACACCCATATTATATTGAACCAACAGCTGATTAGTTTTATTTTTCTCTTGTTTTTCTCGTTCAGCTCAATAAATATTCGAGTTATAAAATAATAACAATAATTTCGAATAAAATAAAACTATTTCATTCAATAGTTCTCCTATCTCCGTCACGCTTATTATAGAGAAGAATTACAAAATCCTTATGAAACAAAAAATACACACACATTGATATAAAATTATTCAATTATTATTTTGAATAAAATAAAACAATTTTCATTCCAAAGTTCTTTTATCTCCTTCACGCTCCTTCTATAGAAGAAATAGATCATGCTGATGAAACGCTATACAAAAAATACGCACACATTCATATGATATTGTAACAAACACACCTACATAAAAAATATTTTATATTATAGTATCAGCTGATTGAAAATAAAAATATTTATTTAAATGATATTTGCATTTACTGAAAGAAGATGGTGCAATTTTTTTACAAATAAATTTCTTTTTTCCATGCGATGCCATCTACTCTAGATCAGTGTCTAGATCAGTCTTATAAAATTTTGGGGAATCCCATTTTCACTAATTTTATAATTAAAAAAACATACGAAACAATAACTTTTAAATAGCTAATTACTTTAAAAATATTGCATCTACGAATTCAATTTATAATTAATTCTTATAAAGAAAAGTTCAAATTTTAATAATAAATTAGAAACACAACGAATTTCTCAGGATCTCGATCATTAACGCGCTCTCAAAATTCAACAAAATAGATCATTTTCAAAAAATTATAAAATGTAAAATAATTTAAAAATAAAAAAAAAAGCACACAAATTGAGCTACATCCTTTAACTTTCATTTAAAATTGAAATCATAAAAATTCATTCACAAATGTTGGAACCGAGCTATATTCAACGCACTTAGTTTTGGTGAAAATAGCCAAAATCATTTTTTTAAATTAAGAAAAAATTAAAAAATCAAAATTATGAGCGCACAGTGTTGGAGAGAATACTCTAAGGTATTGAAATCAATAAAAAAAATGTGTATAGATTCAACGATGTGTCTGGCGGGCTATATGACTGCCCTTAACAATTTTACAAATATAAAGTTCATAGGGATATAAATTAAGCCATCTATTAGTAATTAATTGAAATTATGTAATAAAGTCAAATTGTTTCCTATCAGAATGTAATTGAAAATATTTGATTTCCGACTTTTGTTTTTTCCCGTGTATTATTTAAAAAAAAGGAAGACAAATATTTCTATTATTAAATTCTCTCATTTTAAATTTTATCGTCATCGAATCAACATTAATTACTTAAAATAAAAACATAATTTTTGCGTATAAATTATTACATCTTTATCAATTAATTGGTCATTTTATAATTAAGTTGTATTTAATTGGATTATTTTTACATTTGTGAATTTATTATAATTATTTGCATTTTCTTGAATAGTTGAATTGTTAATTTTTTTAATAAATTAATTGTTTTATAATAAGTTAAATTTGGTTTTCAATTTTTTTGAGATTGTGTTTTTTTTTTTGGGAAAGTTGCAGTTCATCATAGGGCCTTTCTATTCACCTGATTTACTGATATCATATCGGTTCTACAATTTAGCAAAATATCACATTTTTTGGTCTAAATATCAGTTCAGCCATTGTGATTTAAGCAATTACTGTTCTATTGGCAAGTGAAGTGATGTGTTATTTTGACGTTTATATTAATTTAACATTTATATTTGTGAAAAGAAAATAAAATATTATTTGAAATGGATTTTGAAAATTATTTTAAAATTAAATAACAAAGATTTTCCCTAAAAAATTAAAAATTAATATAATTTCAAAAAGTATGTGGTTATATGCAACTGATCATATAGTTTTTTTATATCAGTAAATCGGTTCCACAGTTGCTCAAATTTCAGTTCAGTGTCAACTGATATTACCAATAGAACAGTATTTATCACTTCAACATATCAGTTAAAGTGATAAATATCAGTAAATCAGGTCAATAGAAAGGCCCTCATATCATCATTCTTTGAGTGTTCCACAGTTTTCCACACACACAATTATTCAAAAAAAAAAAAAACAATAATATTTAAAACAACAAAAGGAAAATGAATTAGTATTCGTTGTTCTGTGCCGAAGATCTACGAAACGGAACTACGTACGTATATTCCTTTTTTTGATTGTGTATTTTTGTCCAGGGTATAATACTATTATGCCGGAGCTAGAATGAAAACCATGCCGGTTTAAACTATTGCGTATTTCTTCACTCATTTAAAAAATATTATCTGCTATCGCGTTCGCACGTTCGACCGCATGAGCACGACTTGTATTTGTGTTGGTAAAACCATTAGAGCTGCCATCTGAAATTTTTTACATTTTTTCGATACTCAGCACATATTCTCTAATTGAATCTCGACTGTTTCGATTTTTTTATTTATTTTTTTGAAAATGGCGGTATTTGTCGAGATATTTTAAAACAAGATAATTATTAATTTGAAAATAAAAACAACAAAATTTAAATGATTTGAATTTTATTTTAATATGTACAATATAAAAAGAAGAGAAAAAATATAATATAATCCACAAACACATATTTAAAATAAAAAAATAACTAAATTAGCATAGAAAAAAAATAATATTTACAAGAAGAAGAATAATAAATAATTTAATTAATTAATGGAAATAACATGTTTCCAAAATTATAACAAATTTTATACTAGTGTAAAAATAGTCTAAAAATGTAATAGCCAAAAAATATGAAAAAAAAAAAAAGAAGGTTTTTAATTATTTAATTTCCAAATTATGAATTATAATTTATTATATTGATTATTACCGTAAAAGCTGCAACAATTTATCAAAATGTGATATCGTTAATCTGGATCTTTTCTTTATTTCTGCAAATAAAATGAAATGTATTGTTTTTTCTTTAAATTTAGAATTATTAATTCAAACAGTGACAGTATTCAAAAAAATATATTAAGATTTAAAATGATTTTAAAATTTACAGCATTTATTGTGATGTTAAACAAATTTAAAATTCTCATAAAAGAAACAAACAATTTATTTTTATAAATTATCACTGAAAATTTATTAAAAGAGTAAAAATAATATCACAAAACTTTATTAACTTACCATATTTCAATATTTCACATTATTTTACTACAAAATATGAAGTTTATTTAATTATTTTTATTAAAACAATTCACAACATTCAATTCATAAACCAAAACCCAAAAATAAACAAAAATAAAATGTCATTTCACGTTTTTGACATTTCTCACTTATGCATTCAAATGCAGTATAAGATGCATTTATGCAAGCGGATTTTTTTCCATACCGGAGTGGCGCTGAAGTTCATTGTAGCTCCGGCATAAGATGCATTTATGCAAGCGGATTTTTTTCCATACCGGAGTGGCGCTGAAGTTCATTGTAGCTCCGGCATAACTCACAACGCGTTTTTCCCAGGTATTTTTTAAAAACTAAAATAATTAATCTGTTTACATAACTATAATTTAGAATAATGCAATTAATTTAAATAACTTAAACTTACAATATTAAATGATTTTATTAAAAAAAAATGTTTTTAATACAAGAAACAATAAAAAAACACGACAAAGTGTTAAATTAGCTTAAATAAATTATATCACAAAATCACCTTTTATAAATGTTTTTCAACTAAATTTATTGTTTATATATATGAAAACACACTTTATTATTGTTTTTTAACTATTAATTTGTCTGTTTTTATTGAAAAATCACTAGTTTAATTCCACATAAATTCGCATATTTTACATTCAAAAATCGTGTTACGTCATCATATTATCCGCTATATTAAAAATTAGATAATTTTAATAAAATACATTATAATAAGAAAAAAACTAAACTTAAAAACAAACACAAAAATAAATGTAATATTCACAACAATATAACTTACTGTAACATGACTGTAAAGACTTGGTTTGTAAGTCCAAATCTTTAGGTAATTGTTGGCACAATTGTAATCCCACTGTATAGGGGCCAGAACCTTCTCTACAATTGCGCTGCTAATAATAACACTTTGATTGTTATTTTCAGACTAATTTTATTCTATATAAATTTTGGTTTATATATACAAAAAAATGATTACAAAGCATTTAAAAAGTAAAATTAATTAATTTCTCATAAGAATTCTTTTCACATATATTTTTATGCATAATTGCATAATACATGAAATATTAAAATATTAATATTTTAATATTATCTAAAAGGAATTCTTATGATATATTTTTATGCATAATCGCATAATACATCAACTCTAAAATATTATTATTTAAAGATTATCTTAACAGAATTCTAATAATATTAATTTTATGCATAATTGCATAATACATGAATTCTTTAATATTATTGTAATTGTCTTATCAAGTGCTGGTAAGTTGATACGTCTGGACGCTGGGTTTACATTGCAGTGTTTATATTTTCTGTTCATGATTGAACAATGACTAAAAAAGTTCCCGGTTGATTTCAATGAACCACAAAGAACTTTTGCACAGTTCAAACATTGTTCTTTAACTGTTTCCGAATCAGGGTAGGGATTACGGAACGAAACCGACTATTCTCAAACTCAATTATTGAGTTTACTCTTGTTATTTTTTTTTCGAATGTATTGTCTTGTAAAAATAGCAAACAAGCATGATGTTTAAATGTACGTATACATGCATTAGTGTGAAAAGTAGGATTTATGATTGTGTTAGTACAGTAGAACAGTAGTACAGTAGAAACCAAGAAATAGATGAACCGTTTGAAGCTTACATCATTGACATTAAAAATTTGAGCAGAATATGTGGTTTTGGAACACAGGAACAACGAATGCAAAGAGATCGGATAGTTTTTGGAGTCTCTGATAAAAAATTACAAAAAAGATACCTAGAAACACAGGATTTAACCGTTGAGCAAGCAATTGAAATGGGAAGAGCACCGGAAACGTCTCAAAAACAGCTGATGGAGATGCAGAAACAGACAACAAGTTCATCAGTGGATTTATTAACAGATAAGTTAAATAATACAAATATTTCTGAAAATAAAGCAAGCAATAATAAAAATTACCGTACAAATGAGAGTAATAGATATAATAATCAATACAGTCAAAATAAATGTAAACTTGGTTTATCGAAAATTAATAATAATAATAATTTCTCATATTTTAAACAGAATAGACAGAACAATTCAAGAAAGATTATAGGACATTGTAAATTTTGTAATAAAAATCATGATTTTGGTTATTGTCCGGCATATGGAAAAACGTGTGGAAATTGTGGTAAGCAGAATCATTTTGCTTGGAGTAGCATGTTTTTTAAAAAAGGTGAAATTAAAATGAACGAAAATGAAGAATTATGGAAGAAGTTGGAAATGAGAACGCATGGTTTCAACTGATTAGAGTACAAGATAATTTGGTAAAATTTAAATTTGATACGGGAGCGGAGGCCAATGTATTACCTTTGTCTAATTTTAAAAAATTATAAAATGTTAAATAAAAGCAATATCGCAACATGCATGGTGTTTCTGAGATAGTGTGCTGTCATCAAAATGAAATATCGGTACAAAAATTTGTTGTAAATTCGAATACGGTACCAATTTTGGGTCTCCAAGATTGCATTGATTTAAAATTGGTTACAAGAGTTAATATTCTCAACATGAGTGACAAAGACAAGTTTTTAATTGAAAATAAGGATTTATTTGAAGGGTTGGGATGCTTTGTAGAAAATTATAAAATTGAAATTAAAGAAAATGCAGTTCCTGTAGTTAAATCGGCACGTCGAATTCCGCTGCCTTTGAGAGAACCAGTAAAACAAGAATTAAAATGTTTATGTTAAAGACAAATAATTGAAATACGGAATGACCAGCTGAGTGGGTATCAAATTTGGTAATAGTAGAAAAAAGAAATAAAAAATTGAGAATCTGTCTGGATCCAAAGGAATGTGGCGATTAAGCAAGAAAATTATTTAACTCCATCATTTGAGGAATTGGCATTTAAATTAGCAAACAAAAAGTTTTTTACCGTATTAGACTTAAAAGAAGGGTATTGGCAAATTAAGTTGTCGGAATCATCCAGTAAATTATGCACATTCAATACACCATATGGGTGTTATAGGTTTAAACGGCTACCATTCGGAATAAAAACTGGTCCTGAAGTGTTTCAAAAATTTAATGAAAGAAATTTCATTGATATCTCGGGTAGTATTATTTATATGGATGAGATTTTGATTATAGCAGAAACACTTGAAGAGTACGATCAAATTTTAAAGAAAGTGATAAATAGGGCAAGAAAACTAAACATTAAGTTTAACAAAGAATATAGAATAACTAAAGTAAATTTCTTAGGATATGTAATATCAGCTGAAGGCATATCACATGACCCAAATAGAATGAAAGCCATTTGCGATATAGGAATTCCAAAAGATAAAAAAGATTTACAAAAAGTGTTAGGGATGGTTAATTATATGAGAAGCTTTATCCCAAATTTAGCTGAAGCTACAAAGTCTTCAAAGAATTATTAAAGAAAATTGTAATATTCCAATGGTTACCGGTACATACGAAGAGTTTAGAAAACATTAAGCGATTGATAATAAATGCAGATACATTAAAAGCATTTGATTTTAATAAAGAAATCACAATTCAAACAGACAGTAGTAAAGATGGTATAGGATGTTGTATTATGCAAGAAGGTAAGCCAATATGTTTTGCATCAAGAAGTTTAACTGAGACGGAAGTGAATTATGCTCAAATTGAAAAAGAAATGTTGTTATGCTTCTTCCTTTCGAGGGAAGAAACATAGATTAGGATTTAACGTTTCAAATAATGAAATAAGAACACAATTTTTAAGTTTACTTTTAAAAATTTTATTTCTTTATAAGACTTGTGTCTTATTTTAAAGTCTAAACGATACTCTTTTTTTATCCTTATTTCTAACTTACTTATACTAAAAATCTTATTCTAAAATAACTATGATCTAATACTTTATTAGGGGTAAAAACCCAGAGGTATGCCGCCTATCAAATATTTTATTATGATAAAAATATTGAAAGAGTACCGACACCACGTGTGCGGTACTTGTCCAATAAAATTATCACCCATACTTTATTAACTAAAAAACCCGTGCTATTAACAAATAAAGGATCATGACCTTTTTAAAAAAACCCGACAATTTAATAAAATTAAGGATCACAACATACCTCCCCCCTCTTTTTAACAAAAATTTGTTTTATATTCTTTACTATAAAATAAATTTTTGTTTTTTTTCCTTTTTTTTTTCTCTTAAATTAAATTTTACGTAATTAGTTCTTATTAATCTTGTAATATTTCGATTATTCTTAATTTTAATTTTATTTCTCTACGTATATTAACTATTTATTTATTTATTTTTTTATTAACCAAATGTTTTATTTTAAAATTTTAACTGTACCTATTTCATTTAAATTTTTATTTAAGGTAAAAATTTAAATCAATTTTTATAAATTCTATTATTCTTCAGAATCTCCTTTTAAGTTTTTAAATTATGTTTTATTTTTTATTTATTTTTTTTTCTTATTTTATTGAATTTACCAATTATTTTATATATGATTGTACTTAGTAATATAAGTACAATCATATATATAATTGATTTATTATTATTTAATTCTTGCTTTTATTTATTTTGTTCTCTTAATTTAATTTAATTTCATTTCTCTTAATTTTTATTTAATTTATTTTCATTTTATTAAACTTATTATTATTATTTTTTAAGATAAAAATTTTAATTAATTTTTTTAAAAAAATAATTTGTTTTTTCATTATATTAATCGATTGATATCTCATTGATTATTATTAGTTTTTAAAGTAGTTTGAAATTTAACGTTTTTTATTTTTTATATTTTATCATTAATTTTTATATTTGAAATTATTAATTTTTTTTTTATATTTTATTCATTTACTATCAATTATAAATTTATTTCTTCAAAAGTTATCTGTACTTAAATTATTACAATTATTTTTTCTATTGCTTCGTCGTAATCGACTAATGGCGGGTTTCTTAACAAATGACTAAACGAGGATCTAACTAGATCGACTCTAAGCCTTAGATGACATCTAACAAAAATCTGTTTCACCACATTTGTAGCGTTTTTTAAAACTATTTTTAGTTCAGTGGCTTCGATTAGTTTTTTTCTGTGCGTTTTGACTTTTGTAATGAATCACATTTGACAACTAAAGCAAATCACATCTAAGTATTTAGATGCGCCAAATTGCGCATCTAAGTTAGATGAGATCTAAATGTTGTGAAACAGATTTTAGCTTAAAACTCATCTACAGTCACTAGATGAGATCTAAACGGAGATGAGAAACCCGCCATAAGCCTTGTAATGGAAAATTTTGAAATTCAACTTTTTTTATTTTTAAAAGACACAATTAAAAGAAAATTTCCAAAAAAATTTTTTTCTCACATAGAATGACCCTAGGGCAACTTATTTTTACTAACAAAAGGTCAAATTGGTGGTTATTGCAACTTTTATCCCCAAAAAAGGGGTCAAAAAAATCCTGTCAGTCCGGACTCCGTCCGCCGGACTCCGTCCGCCGTATGTTTACACGATAACTCAAAAACGCGTGAAGGGATTTCAATAAAATTTTGGAATTAGTATTATTTTGGTCCCGAATAGAACCCTATTGATTTTGAGGGGGTTCGGAGCACGGGATGGAGCACCCCCCATACAATTGTTTTGGAAAAAATTAGTTTCCCGAGGATTGCAACAACTGATTGCAATGAAATTTTGGGATTAGTATTTTATTGATCCCCAATAGAACACTATTGATTTTGGGGGGGATCGGGGCACGGGGTGGAGCACCCCCCAAACAATTGTTTTGGAAAAAATCAGATTCCCGAGGATTGCAACAACTGATTGCAATGAAATTTTAGGATTAGTATTTTATTGGTCCATCATAGAACCATATTGATTTTAGGGGGGATCGGGGGACGGGGTGGAGCACCCCCCATACAAATTTTTAAGAAAATACAGTTTTTTAAGAACATGTGAACGGATTGCAATGAAATTTTGGGATTAGTATTTTATTGGTCCATCATAGAACCATATTAATTTTAGGGGGGATCGGGGGACGGGGTGGAGCACCCCCCATACGAATTTTTTGGAAAATACAGTTTTTTAAGAACATGTGAACGGATTGCAATGAAATTTTGGGATTAGTATTTTATTGTTCCATCATAGAACCATATTAATTTTAGGGGGGATCGGGGGACGGGGTGGAGCACCCCCCATACAATTATTTTGGAAAATACAGTTTTTTAAGAACATGTGAACGGATTGCAATGAAATTTTGGTATTAGTATTTTATTGTTCCATCATAGATCCATATTAATTTTAGGGGGGATCGGGGGACGGGGTGGAGCACCCCCCATACAAATTTTTTGGAAAATACAGTTTTTTAAGAACATGTGAACGGATTGCAATGAAATTTTGGGATTAGTATTTTATTGTTCCATCATAGAACCATATTGATTTTAGGGGGGATCGGGGGACGGGGTGGAGCACCCCCCATACAAATTTTTAAGAAAATACAGTTTTTTAAGAACATGTGAACGGATTGCAATGAAATTTTGGTATTAGTATTTTATTGTTCCATCATAGATCCATATTAATTTTAGGGGGGATCGGGGGACGGGGTGGAGCACCCCCCATACAAATTTTTTGGAAAATACAGTTTTTTAAGAACATGTGAACGGATTGCAATGAAATTTTGGGATTAGTATTTTATTGGTCCATCATAGAACCATATTGATTTTAGGGGGGATCGGAACACGTGGTGGAGCACCCCCATATAATTTTTTTTTATTATATTAAATGACAATACTATCGCATAAATTTCGACGAAGCATACAGCCATACTTGCCTGTCGTTTTTTATTTAATATGAGTTTATAAAAATATTTGAAAATTCCAATTTCTTTAAAAATTTTTTTTTTTTTTCTAAATATATTTACGTAGTGGTGAACATATAATATTTGTTTCGTTTTCCTGAATTGGCTTTGAATCTTTAACTATTACTTTTTCTAATTTATTCTTTTTTGTTTTGTACCTTACTGTTCTCCATATCATGTTTACTCTACTGGGTATATTCAATTTATTCTGACTTTCTCTCTGTTTTCTAATAATTCTCCTTATCCTGTTTAATACTATTTTTACTAATATTATCATTATTATTCCTACTTGTTCTCGATTCTGTTCTTAAATTTTTAGGTCTAAATTGAATTCATGTATTTTCTTTTCTTGTTCTGTTTGAATTTCTTTTAAAAATTTGAATGCTTCATATGTTTTACTCTCATTTTCTTTCGTAAATTCATAAATTTCTTGCCCTGTATTATTTTCTTTATTTTTATTATTATTTGTTCCAAATTTTCTTTCGTCTATTTTTTTCAATGGTATAACCTTTATATTTTCTTTATTTTCCTCCATATCTTTCAAATTTATCCCCGTTTTACTGTCTTTAATTTCATCCATATTTTTCAAATTTATTCCCTTTCTACTCTCTTTAATTTCATCCATATCTTTCAATGGCATATTTTTTTTACTTTCTTCAATTTTTTCCCGATCTTTCAAATTTATTCCCTTTTTACCGTCTTTAATTTCATCCATATTTTTCAAATTTATTCCCTTTTTACTGTCTTTAATTTTTTCCCTATCTTTCAAAGGAATAACATTTAATTCAGTTAATTTCTTTAATTTCTGATTACATTTTGGCAATTCTACCTCGACATTATTTGTGTTATTGATGCTAACGTTAATTTCCTGATCTTTGGGCTTAACCAATGAATTACATATAAATACACCTGGCATGATCTCTTCCGAGTCACACAACATGTCTTCCTCATCTTCAACCTGAGCCGAAATTTTCACAACAGTTTCCGCTCTCGCGGGGGCATACAAAACCTTTTTAATGGTTTCCCTAAAACGTGGTGCTTTAATCTCTTCTGATTCAGTATTTCGTATCTGAGAATTTGATGTTAGGAATGGTATTTCTATTTGGTTATTAGTTTCCGTTCGAGGGAACCTAAGCTTTCCATTAACTCCATCTATTACCGTATGATTCCACAAAAAATCTCTACCTAAAATTCCATCTGCATCTGTGACCGTACCCATTGTTTCTTTTTTATTTCCATTTATACCATTAATTATTATTTTTTCTATTGTATTTATTTTTGCCTTTTCTTTTAAATTTTCTGCGCCTGTACCTATTACTGATTTATCTTTATCGTTTTTCACTATAATTAATGGTACGTTTGGTGCCAGTTAATATCACCCAATTTTTTAAAACCCAACGTAACTATCACCCAAAGATAATATCACCCAAGGAGAATAACACCCAAGGAGAATAAAACCCAACGTAACTATCACCCAAGGATAATATCACCCAATTGTAAAATAACACCTAAGGAGAATAAAACCCAACGTAACTATCACCCAAGGATAATATCACCCAATGATAATATCACCCAAAATAAAAATAACGGGATTTGGTATAATATCACCCAAGGATAATATCACCCAAAGGTAATATCACCCAAGGATAATATCACCCAAAATAAAAAAAACGGGATTTGGTATAATATCACCCAAGGATAATATCACCCAAAGTATAAATAACAGTGTAAGGTATAATATCACCCAAAGATAATATCATCTAATGCAAAATTTGAAAGGTACATTTTTTTTTCATGCATTTCAAAATCAGATCACACTTCGAAAATTCCTTTGCTAATAATTTTTTAATTATTTTATATTTTATTGTTATTTTAAATTTGTCGTAAATATTTGTGTTTATAATTTTTGTTGAAGAGAAATTGAATACAAGTACTAACGGATAGGAGCCGATTTACAAGTTTTTTGTCCAAAATATTAAAAAACAAAGAAAATGTTATTTTAATACCAGTGTGTTTGAAAAAAGGGATGGATTTGCTGTGTGTAGGTCTGTTAATTGAAAAAAGCGAAATGTAGGTATTTAATTTTTTTTATTTTAGTTATTTAAGATCTAATACTTTAAGAATTAAAAAAAAATTAATAATAAAAAAAAAACAAAAATTATAAACAAAAATATTTACGACAAATTTAAAATAACAATAAAATATAAAATAATTAAAAAATTATTAGCAAAGGAATTTTCGAAGTGTGATCTGATTTTGAAATGCATGAAAAAAAAATGTACCTTTCAAATTTTGCATTAGATGATATTATCTTTGGGTGATATTTTACCTTACACTGTTATTTATACTTTGGGTGATATTATCCTTGGGTGATATTATACCAAATCCCGTTTTTTTTATTTTGGGTGATATTATCCTTGGGTGATATTACCTTTGGGTGATATTATCCTTGGGTGATATTATACCAAATCCCGTTATTTTTATTTTGGGTGATATTATCCTTGGGTGATAGTTTCATTGGGTGATATTATCCTTGGGTGATAGTTACGTTGGGTTTTATTCTCCTTAGGTGTTATTTTACAATTGGGTGATATTATCCTTGGGTGATAGTTACGTTGGGTTTTATTCTCCTAGGGTGTTATTCTCCTTGGGTCATATTATCTTTGGGTGATAGTTACGTTGGGTTTTAAAAAATTGGGTGATATTAACTGGCACCGTACGTTTACCATTGCATTTCTATATTCTTTCTTATCTTCTTCTGTTTTACACCGATTTTCTTTATGAATATGGGCTGGAACATGGTGTCTTTGTTCCACCCGTTCTAGTTTTCCGACCTTAATTCCTGTTTTAATTTTTCTTTAAATATGCAGTTTTCTTCTAGATGACCTAATTTATGGCAAAAATTACATACTATTTCTTCTCGCAATTTGATTGTTTGTAATTTCTCACAATTATCGGCTCCATGGCCCGGTTTCATGCAAAATTGACAAATAATTAATTGATTTTCATTTATCACTGCATTTATTCTCTTGTCTGATTGGAATCTATTTTGACAATTCTGATCATTATGTCCACAAACTCTACATTTTCTACAATAAGGGTTATATGCTCTGTACCTGCATTCCGATTTTATATGACCTGGCTTGTTACAATTAAAACAAATGATTGGTGAACTCCTTGTATTTGTCCTATTTTGATAATAATTTGGATTTGTGTAATCCCCCTTTTCCCTTAAATTTTGACTTTGGTAGATTGTACTACTTGGCTCATCTTTGTAATTGTTAGTTCTTGATTGAAAATTATTATATTGACCCCTATCGAACTCTCTGTTATTTAAATTATTGTGTCTATTAATTTTTGTATGTATTTCATTATCAATTTTATCCATTTTTTCTCGAGTTACTTTTATAAAGTCTGTTAATAATTTGTTAGTTTCTTCTGCCGGATTTTTATTTAATTCTGGCCTCATCGTTTTTTCTATTTCCTCTTTATTATTGCTACTTGTTAAAATTTTTAATAAGAGTTTATTAATTTCTAGTTGACTATCTTTATTTTGATCTGTTTCTAAAATTTGTTTTAGCATATTTTTCATTTCAATTTCAGGTGACTTCTTAATATTTATCTCTTCCTGCAATGCGTTTTCTGCTACTTTTTTTATTTCTTTTAATTTATTAAATGTGTTTTCTGTTTGTAATATTATGTGTTGTTTTAATATTTTGTTATTTAATCCATATTTTAATGTTTTTATTGCCATTCTTTCATGCAATTGAGAATATTCTCCGCCTGGAAATACGGTTTTTGCGCAAATATCACATTCATTTCTTATTTCTTCTATACGTGCAATAAAAGATATTGCTGACTCATTTTTTCTTTGGGTTAACGAATTCATTTCACAATATATTTCTTCTAAACTTCTTGTTTTTGAATAGCACTCTTTTAATATTTGGAACATTTCGTCCATGGAATTGTATTTACTATTTTTAATTTTCAAATAAACGTCTCCCTGTAGTCTAGTAGGAAGGAATTGTAACAATTGATCTTGTCCATCCTCATCTAAACAATCATAAATTCATAAATTTTTCTAAATTTAATTCTATATTCCCTGATATTAAATTTCCGTCAAAAATAGGTATTTGTTGTAAACACTGAAATTTTTGTTGTATGTCTGCCATTTTTAAATTTAAATTACGTATTGAAAAATTAGTATTGTCTATAATTACTTTTGGTATTTCCCTATCAAGAACTATCTTATTTATATTTTCAGTTTTAACAGGACTGTTACTTTTTGTTTTCGATTCTTTCTCTTTTTCTAACTGTTTTTCTACTTTTTCCTTAGTTTGAAATTTTTCTGATCTTGCGTGTATGAATTTATTATTGTCGAAGGAAAAAATTGCTTCTGAATTTTCAGATTCGTTTTGTCTATCTACTTTTATTTCTGAAATTTCTAAAATTGGATTTGAGCTACTTGTTTCAAATAAATTTTTTATACAATCTGGTTAACTAAACTATTACAATTTCTTAATTGGTTTTCCTTTAACTTATTTTCTTTTAATTTTTTTTCTTTTTATATTTTCTTCTTGCCTTAGCTGATCCTTGTGATTCTTCTTCCGATATATCCTCTTCTGCTCCTCTTTCTCTTTTAATTAAATTTATCTAACACTATCAATTAACGCCTTTTTTTTCACTTTTCACCATCTCATTTTTATTTTTTTTTCCTTTTTACTTGGCACTTACACTTTTATTAACTTTACGCGTTTTACTTTTCTTTCTTTATTTTTTCCTTCGTATTTACTTTTATATTTTTCACTTTGCACTTATCTTCTTTTTTCTTTTTCTTCCTTTTTTCGTTGACCACTAAACTTAACTCTGTACCGTTACGCCTTTTTTTCTTTTTTGGTATCCAATATTTATTCAACCCGTTCGAAGGGATTTATTATTCTGAATAAATATTCCGATTATTTCGCGTTTTTTTCTATTTAAACTTAAAGTTCTTAATTTATTTCATTATTTGAATCCTACCTGCTGCGCCAAAATGTTATGCTTCTTCCTTTCGAGGGAAGAAACATGGATTAGGATTTGACGTTTCAAATAATGAAATAAGAACACAATTTTTAAGTTTACTTTTAAAATTTTTATTTCTTTATAAGACTTGTGTCTTATTTTAAAGTCTAAACGATACTCTTTTTTTATCCTTATTTCTAACTTACTTATACTAAAAATCTTATTCTAAAATAACTATGATCTAATACTTTATTAGGGGTAAACACCCAGAGGTATGCCGCCTATCGAATATTTTATGAGGATAAAAATATTGAAAGAGTACCGACACCACGTGTGCGTTACTTGTCCAATAAAATTATCACCCATACTTTATTAACTAAAAAACCCGTGCTATTAACAAATAAAGGATCATGACCTTTTTAAAAAAACCCGACAATTTAATAAAATTAAGGATCACAACAATGTTAGCTATTTGTTTTGCATGCCACAAATTTCATAGTTGAATTTATGGAAAAAAAAATTAATATAATAATAGATCATAAGCCATTGTTAGGTATAATTGAAAAAGGAATAGGGAAAATACTATCGGCGAGATTACAACGTATGAAATTACGTTTACTAAAATATGAAATTAATTTAAAATATGTACCAGGGAAATATTTATATATCGCAGATTTATTATCTAGATATTATGGAAATGAAGTTGAAAAGATAGAAATTAATGACTTAAATGAAGTGGTCATTACAATAAATATCAGTAATGACAGGAAAAAAACAATTTAAAAATGATGAAATACAAAACGAAGTAAAACAAGTTTTAATTAACGGTTGGCTACAGGATGAAAGCAAATTAGATGAAAAAATTAAGTTTTTTTGGTAACATAGACAAAATTTAATATGAGAACATGGCATAGTATTTATGTTAAAATTATTACACCGTTAATTAGCCATGAAATTCTCAAATTACCGTTTAGTAAACTTGGAATGGATGTGTTTGAATTCGAAAAAAAGAATTATCTAGTCATAGTTATTATTCCAAGTATCTAGAAATAGTTTCACTAAAAAATAAAACAACAATAGAAATAATAGAACAGCTTCAAAAAGTTTTTTCCTCTCACGGTATCCCCAAGGAAATAATTGCGGATAATATGCCTTTCGGTTCATATAATTTTAAACAATTTAGAGATAAATACAGGATAGACATAATAACAAGTAGTCCATATTATCCAAAATCTAATGGCTTAGCAGAAAGTGTTGAAATATTGATCTATTTTCTAATATATGTATGCATTTATTGCCATTGCAAATTATTGTTTATTCTAGTACAATTTTTGTTTTTGTTTAGTTCTTTTTAAAGTGACATTTTGTTTTGTATAAATGATACTTTTTCTTTTAATCTTTATCATTACCTTGTCAGAACAAGACGTTCAAGAACAAAGCTAAAAATTTTATACTATTGTTACTTGTTGTAACAAATTACTTATTTAATTAAATTGTGTTCTTATTTCTATTTGAAAATATCCACTCATATTTTCATCAGGTTATGGGCCCAGTACCCTAAACTAAGGATACAGAGAATTAAAGAAATAAAGTAATTTAGCTGAAGGATTAGAAGTTTTTTATAATTACCACGTGATGGCGGATGCAAAATTTTCTATTACGAAACTTAATAATGAAAATTATTTCGTGTGCAAATATAAGATGGAAGTTTTATGGGACAAGGTAATAAGTGTGAAACCAGAAGATAATGTGCCAGCAGAAAGGGAAAATAAAGATAATCAAGCTAGAGCTACAATTGGTCTATCAATTGAAGATAATCAATTAAATCACATTCGCAAGGCAAATACAGCAAAAGAGGCGTGGGATTCTCTACAAAGGTATCATGAGAAAAGCACACTTAGTAACAAGGTTCATCTTATGCGAAAGATTTGCAGTCTGAAATTGGATGAAGACGGTGATGTTGAATGTCACATTAATCGAATGACGGAATTGTTTCAGAAATTGACTAATTTAGGTGAACAAGCTGGAGTGTGGCGATGATGTTAAGTAGTCTTCCAGCTACGATACATTAATTACAGCATTGGAAACACGTCCAGAAGCAAATCTAACTTTCAGTTTAGTTCAGTCTAAATTAGTATCCGAATATCGAAGAAGAAACAATCCAGAAGACAGTGAAAAAAGGAAGTGATTTTAAAAATGGAGTCTGGCAGAAATTTAGGAAAAACGTGTTATTTTTGTAAAAAGCATTGGCATTTTAAGAATAACTGTTCGCGCTATACGGAATGGAAACTGAAGAGCGAAGCTGCTAATAAAGAAAAACAACAAAGGGTAAATCAAATTAATAATGATTCACAATTTTTATTTATAACAGTACCAGTTCAGCGTGGATGGATAATTGATTCTGGAGCCACGTGTCATGTAGTAAATGATAGAAATTTTTTTGTCATTTTGATGCTAATCATCATGAATAAGTCAACGTTGCAAATGGACAAAAGGTAGAAGCTGAAGGAAAAGGTAGCGGTCTATGATATGTTCAAAATAAAGGTAATGAAGAATCAGTCATTAAACTTGAGAATGCGTTATTTGTACCCTCAATTGAAGGGAATTTGATTTCCGTCAGATGTCTTACTAAACAACGATTTGAAGTTAATTTTAAAAATCAAATTTGTGAAATTTTAAGACATGGTAAACAAATTGCAGTGACAGATACTACAAGTTCAAATTTATATAAACTACAACAATCAAATAAACTGTATTCAGCAATCATAGAACATAAAAGTCATTGCATTCATCATTGGCACAGGATTCTCGGTCATAGAGATCCAGAAATTGTTAAAAGCTTAAAATCAAATAAAATTGTTGATGGTGTTGAAATTCTTGATTGTGGTGTTAAAAGTTTTTGTGATGTATGTTATGAAGGAAAAATGACAAGATTACCATTTCAGAATTCTCAAATAAAATCAAAAGCTCCTCTGGATTTGATACATACAGATGTATGCGGACCAATGCAGACAGTTTCACCGAGTGGAAACAGATATATTCTTACTTTTATAGATGATTTTAGTAGATTACGGTTATTTATTTACTGAAATATAAATCTGAAGTGTACGGGAAATTAAAGGAATATATTGAGATGGTGAAAGCGAAATTTTTAAGGAGACCTAAAGTTATTCGTTCGGATCGAGGAGGAGAATATACAGGAAATGAAGTAACGAAGTACTTAAGGAATGAAGGCATTCAGTCTCAGTATACTGCACAACAAAATGGAGTGGCAGAGAGAAAAAATCGCACGTTGCTTGAAATGGCGCGTTGCATGTTATTGGATACCGATTTTGGGCGGAAGCAGTGATGACGGCAAATCATAGTCAAAACCGGTTACCTAGTCGACCTACAACAGGAACACCTTATGAAAGATGGAATGGATACAAACGAAACATCAGGTATTTTAAGATATTTGGTTCTTAATGTTTTTAATGATTGCAATGAAATTTTGGGATTAGTATTTTTTTGGTCCATCATAGAACCATATTGATTCTAGGGGGGATCGGGGCACGGTGTGGAGCACCCCCATACACATTTTTTGGAAAATACAGTTTTTTAAGAACATGTTAATGGATTGCAATGAAATTTTGGGATTAGTATTTTATTGTTCCATCATAGAACCATATTAATTTTTGGGGGGATCGGGGGACGGGGTGGAGCACCCCCCATACAATTTTTTTGGAAAATACAGTTTTTTAAGAACATGTGAACGGATTGCAATGAAATTTTGGTATTAGTATTTTATTGTTCCATCATAGATCCATATTAATTTTAGGGGGGATCGGGGGACGGGGTGGAGCACCCCCCATACAAATTTTTTGGAAAATACAGTTTTTTAAGAACATGTGAACGGATTGCAATGAAATTTTGGGATTAGTATTTTATTGGTCCATCATAGAACCATATTGATTTTAGGGGGGATCGGAACACGTGGTGGAGCACCCCCATATAATTTTTTTTTATTATATTAAATGACAATACTATCGCATAAATTTCGACGAAGCATACAGCCATACTTGCCTGTCGTTTTTTATTTAATATGAAACCTTTTTAGATTCAACTTATAATCTATTTTATTTTAGTTTATAAAAATATTTGAAAATTCCAATTTCTTTAAAAATTTTTTTTTTTTTTCTAAATATATTTACATAGTGGTGAATATATAATATTTGTTTCGTTTTCCTGAATTGGCTTTGAATCTTTAACTATTACTTTTTCTAATTTATTCTTTTTTGTTTTGTACCTTACTGTTCTCCATATCATGTTTACTCTACTGGGTATATTCAATTTATTCTGACTTTCTCTCTGTTTTCTAATAATTCTCCTTATCCTGTTTAATACTATTTTTACTAATATTATCATTATTATTCCTACTTGTTCTCGATTCTGTTCTTAAATTTTTAGGTCTAAATTGAATTCATGTATTTTCTTTTCTTGTTCTGTTTGAATTTCTTTTAAAAATTTGAATGCTTCATATGTTTTACTCTCATTTTCTTTCGTAAATTCATAAATTTCTTGCCCTGTATTATTTTCTTTATTTTTATTATTATTTGTTCCAAATTTTCTTTCGTCTATTTTTTTCAATGGTATAACCTTTATATTTTCTTTATTTTCCTCCATATCTTTCAAATTTATCCCCGTTTTACTGTCTTTAATTTCATCCATATTTTTCAAATTTATTCCCTTTCTACTCTCTTTAATTTCATCCATATCTTTCAATGGCATATTTTTTTTACTTTCTTCAATTTTTCCCCTATCTTTCAAATTTATTCCCTTTTTACCGTCTTTAATTTCATCCATATTTTTCAAATTTATTCCCTTTTTACTGTCTTTAATTTTTTCCCTATCTTTCAAAGGAATAACATTTAATTCAGTTAATTTCTTTAATTTCTGATTACATTTTGGCAATTCTACCTCGACATTATTTGTGTTATTGATGCTAACGTTAATTTCCTGATCTTTGGGCTTAACCAATGAATTACATATAAATACACCTGGCATGATCTCTTCCGAGTCACACAACATGTCTTCCTCATCTTCAACCTGAGCCGAAATTTTCACAACAGTTTCCGCTCTCGCGGGGGCATACAAAACCTTTTTAATGGTTTCCCTAAAACGTGGTGCTTTAATCTCTTCTGATTCAGTATTTCGTATCTGAGAATTTGATGTTAGGAATGGTATTTCTATTTGGTTATTAGTTTCCGTTCGAGGGAACCTAAGCTTTCCATTAACTCCATCTATTACCGTATGATTCCACAAAAAATCTCTACCTAAAATTCCATCTGCATCTGTGACCGTACCCATTGTTTCCATTTATACCATTAATTATTATTTTTTCTATTGTATTTATTTTTGCCTTTTCTTTTAAATTTTCTGCGCCTGTACCTATTACTGATTTATCTTTTTCGTTTTTCACTATAATTAATGGTATGTTTGGTGCCAGTTAATATCACCCAATTTTTTAAAACCCAACGTAACTATCACCCAAAGATAATATCACCTAAGGAGAATAACACCCAAGGAGAATAAAACCCAACGTAACTATCACCCAAGGATAATATCACCCAATTGTAAAATAACACCTAAGGAGAATAAAACCCAACGTAACTATCACCCAAGGATAATATCACCCAATGATAATATCACCCAAAATAAAAATAACGGGACTTGGTATAATATCACCCAAGGATAATATCACCCAAAGGTAATATCACCCAAGGATAATATCACCCAAAATAAAAAAAACGGGATTTGGTATAATATCACCCAAGGATAATATCACCCAAAGTATAAATAACAGTGTAAGGTATAATATCACCCAAAGATAATATCATCTAATGCAAAATTTGAAAGGTACATTTTTTTTTCATGCATTTCAAAATCAGATCACACTTCGAAAATTCCTTTGCTAATAATTTTTTAATTATTTTATATTTTATTGTTATTTTAAATTTGTCGTAAATATTTGTGTTTATAATTTTTGTTGAAGAGAAATTGAATACAAGTACTAACGGATAGGAGCCGATTTACAAGTTTTTTGTCCAAAATATTAAAAAACAAAGAAAATGTTATTTTAATACCAGTGTGTTTGAAAAAAGGGATGGATTTGCTGTGTGTAGGTCTGTTAATTGAAAAAAGCGAAATGTAGGTATTTAATTTTTTTTATTTTAGTTATTTAAGATCTAATACTTTAAGAATTAAAAAAAAAATTAATAATAAAAAAAAAAACAAAAATTATAAACAAAAATATTTACGACAAATTTAAAATAACAATAAAATATAAAATAATTAAAAAATTATTAGCAAAGGAATTTTCGAAGTGTGATCTGATTTTGAAATGCATGAAAAAAAAATGTACCTTTCAAATTTTGCATTAGATGATATTATCTTTGGGTGATATTTTACCTTACACTGTTATTTATACTTTGGGTGATATTATCCTTGGGTGATATTATACCAAATCCCGTTTTTTTTATTTTGGGTGATATTATCCTTGGGTGATATTACCTTTGGGTGATATTATCCTTGGGTGATATTATACCAAATCCCGTTATTTTTATTTTGGGTGATATTATCCTTGGGTGATAGTTTCATTGGGTGATATTATCCTTGGGTGATAGTTACGTTGGGTTTTATTCTCCTTAGGTGTTATTTTACAATTGGTTGATAGTTACGTTGGGTTTTATTCTCCTAGGGTGTTATTCTCCTTGGGTGATATTATCTTTGGGTGATAGTTACGTTGGGTTTTAAAAAATTGGGTGATATTAACTGGCACCTTCTTTCTTATCTTATTCTGTTTTACACCGATTTTCTTTATGAATATGGGCTGGAACATGGTGTCTTTGTTCCACCCGTTCTAGTTTTCCGACCTTAATTCCTGTTTTAATTTTTCTTTAAATATGCAGTTTTCTTCTAGATGACCTAATTTATGGCAAAAATTACATACTATTTCTTCTCGCAATTTGATTGTTTGTAATTTCTCACAATTATCGGCTCCATGGCCCGGTTTCATGCAAAATTGACAAATAATTAATTGATTTTCATTTATTACTGCATTTATTCTCTTGTCTGATTGGAATCTATTTTGACAATTCTGATCATTATGTCCATAAACTCTACATTTTCTACAATAAGGGTTATATGCTCTGTACCTGCATTCCGATTTTATATGACCTGGCTTGTTACAATTAAAACAAATGATTGGTGAACTCCTTTTATTTGTCCTATTTTGATAATAATTTGGATTTGTGTAATCCCCCTTTTCCCTTAAATTTTGACTTTGGTAGTTTGTACTACTTGGCTCATCTTTGTAATTGTTAGTTCTTGATTGAAAATTGTTATATTGACCCCTATCGAACTCTCTGTTATTTAAATTATTGTGTCTATTAATTTTTGTATGTATTTCACTATCAATTTTATCCATTTTTTCTCGAGTTACTTTTATAAAGTCTGTTAATAATTTGTTAGTTTCTTCTGCCGGATTTTTATTTAATTCTGCCCTCATCGTTTTTTTCTATTTCCTCTTTATTATTGCTACTTGTTAAAATTTTTAATAAAAGTTTATTAATTTCTAGTTGACTATCTTTATTTTGATCTGTTTCTAAAATTTGTTTTAGCATATTTTTCATTTCAATTTCAGGTGACTTCTTAATATTTATCTTTTCCTGTAATGCGTTTTCTGCTACTTTTACTATTTCTTTTAATTTATTAAATGTGTTTTCTGTTTGTAATATTATGTGTTGTTTTAATATTTTGTTATTTAATCCATATTTTAATGTTTTTATTGCCATTCTTTCTAGGGATGGGATTTAATTGAAAAAAGAATCGATTCAATAATTTCGATTATGAGAATAAAAAAAAATCGATTCTTTCAAAGATCGGGAAAACCTTTGATTAATCGATCTTTTAAATAAAAATATTTTTTTCCAAAACGTTAATTTTTCAAAAAAAATTATTCTTTTAATAAGGCACAAAATACATCAAATAGAAAAAATATGGTAATAAACAAATATCACAAAAATTACAAAAGAAAATTACAAGAACTGACAATAAGGTTTATGGTATGCGCAAAACATCCAAAATGTCGTTGTCGAGATACCAAAATATGACATGCTTTAACAATATTGGACCCATTGTCTGAGATGATTGAAGTTATTGACGACTTTTGAATACACCAATTTTCAAGAACTTTCTCAATCGCAACTGCCAAATTATCAGAAGTGTGTCTTTCCTGTAATTCTATTGTTCCAATACACAATGATTCACATTTAAAATTGTCAAAAAAATGTGCTGTTATACCAAGTAGCTTCTTGTTGTCTGCGTGTGAGTCCACACATCTGTGGTCAATACGAAATGTTTAACATTTTTAATTTTTTGTTTCATTAAATTAAAAAAGAATTCGTATTTTTCTGACATTTTTTTCTTAAATGTTTTACGGCAAGGCACCTTGAATTTTGGGCAAACTGTCTTCATGTGATGTAAGAACCCTTCGCTTTCTACAAAGGAATATGGCAGATTCTCTTTAGCTACAAGAAATAATATAGACTTCATGATGTCCTGATATTTTTGTCCATCCTCTGTGATAAAAATTTTATAATAAGAAAAACAATTTTTATAGCAAGTAATAAAAAATAACCAGTAGAATAAGAATTCGTATTTTGAAACGCATTTCTTATTGATATCTGAGTCTGTCCTGATGATGACGATGACAAATTAACGGTAGAAGTGTTCTCAATGTCAATTATTTCAGTATTTTTTTCTTTTGTATTGACCAAAAAGCTTTCCATTGTACCCTAGTTAATTGAATTAAAAATTAAATCATGTAAACGATTGTATTATTTTATAATAGAATACTCTATTATTTACCTACCTTTGATTTTTTACAACTCGGAGATAGTAAATCAGTTTCATTTTCTGTAAATGATACGTTATGAACTCGACTAACGTGATTTTTTAAGTTCGTTGTGTTCCCTTTATTTTTTATAATTTTGGAATAAAAATTGCACTTTCCACCTTCCACAGTTTTTTTATAATAAAACCACACTTGACTTGACATTATTTTATTATTAATTAGTTCTTACTCCCTTTGAAATTCAAACTTTTTTTTGTATATGTCAAATTGTTTAAAAAACAAACAATTTTAGTTCATTCGTATTTAAAAGAAAAAGAAAAACGTAGTAAAATTGCCGATAAAAAAAACAGCAAAATGGCGATTAATTGGGTTTAAAAAAGATCGATCTTTCAATATTTTCGATTCATAAGAATTGAATTGAATCGATTCTTTTTTCAATGATTAATCGATTAGATCGGATAATTGATTACAAGATCCCATCTCTAATTCTTTCATGCAATTGAGAATATTCTCCGCCTGGAAATACGGTTTTTGCGCAAATATCACATTCATTTCTTATTTCTTCTATACGTGCAATAAAAGATATTGCTGACTCATTTTTTCTTTGGGTTAACGAATTCATTTCATAATATATTTCTTCTAAACTTCTTGTTTTTGAATAGCATTCTTTTAATATTTGGAACATTTCGTCCATGGAATTGTATTTACTATTTTTAATTTTCAAATAAACGTCTCCCTGTAGTCTAGTAGGAAGGAATTGTAACAATTGATCTTGTCCATCCTCATCTAAACAATCATAAATTCATAAATTTTTCTAAATTTAATTCTATATTCCCTGATATTAAATTTCCGTCAAAAATAGGTATTTGTTGTAAACACTGAAATGTTTGTTGTATGTCTGCCATTTTTAAATTTAAATTACGTATTGAAAAATTAGTATTGTCTATAATTACTTTTGGTATTTCCCTATCAAGAACTATCTTATTTATATTTTCAGTTTTAACAGGACTGTTACTTTTTGTTTCTGATTCTTTCTCTTTTTCTAACTGTTTTTCTACTTTTTCCTTAGTTTGAAATTTTTTTGATCTTGCGTGTATGAATTTATTATTGTCGAAGGAAAAAATTGCTTCTGAATTTTCAGATTCGTTTTGTCTATCTACTTTTATTTCTGAAATTTCTAAAATTGGATTTGAGCTACTTGTTTCAAATAAATTTTTTATACAATCCGGTTACCTTAAACTATTACAATTTCTTAATTGGTTTTCCTTTAACTTATTTTCTTTTAATTTTTTTTCTTTGTATATTTTCTTCTTGCCTTAGCTGATCCTTGTGATTCTTCTTCCGATATATCCTCTGCTGCTCCTCTTTCTCTTTTAATTAAATTTATCTAACACTATCAATTAACGCCTTTTTTTTCACTTTTCATCATCTCCTTTTTATTTTTTTTTTCCTTTTTACTTTGGCACTTACACTTTTATTAATTTTACACGTTTTACTTTTCTTTCTTTTTTTTATTTTTTTTCTTTTTTTATATAACACTATCAATTAACGCATTTTTTTCACTTTTCACTATTTTTATTTTCTTCCTTTTTACTTTGACCACTACACTGTAACCACTTTTATTAATTTTACACGTTTTACTTTTCTTTCTTTTCTTTCTTTATTTTTTTTTCTTTTTTATTTACCACTAATCATTTAACGCATTTTTTTCACTTTTCACTATTTTTACACTGCTTTCTTCACTTTATTTTATTCTTTTAAATTTATTTATTATTTTCTCTTTTACTCTGCTTTATTTTTTCCTTCGTATTTACTTTTATATTTTTCACTTTGCACTTATCTTCTTTTTTCTTTTTCTTCCTTTTTACGTTGACCACTAAACTTAACTCTGTACCGTTACGCCTTTTTTTCTTTTTCGGTATCCAATATTTATTCAACCCGTTCGAAGGGATTTATTATTCTGAATAAATATTCCGAATATTTCGCGTTTTTTTCTATTTAAACTTAAAGTTCTTGAATCCTACCGGCTGCGCCAAAATGTCATGCTTCTTCCTTTCGAGCGAAGAAACATGAATTAGGATTTAACGTTTCAAATAATGAAATAAGAACACAATTTTTAAGTTTACTTTTAAAAATTTTATTTCTTTATAAGACTTGTGTCTTATTTTAAAGTCTAAACGATACTCTTTTTTTATCCTTATTTCTAACTTACTTATACTAAAAATCTTATTCTAAAATAACTATGATCTAATACTTTATTAGGGTTAAAAACCCAGAGGTATGCCGCCTATCGAATATTTTATGAGGATAAAAATAATGAAAGAGTACCGACACCACGTGTGCGGTACTTGTCCAATAAAATTATCACCCATACTTTATTAACTAAAAAACCCGTGCTATTAACAAATAAAGGATCATGACCTTTTTAAAAAAACCCGACAATTTAATAAAATTAAGGATCACAACAATGTTAGCTATTTGTTTTGCATCCCACAAATTTCATAGTTGGATTTATGGAAAAAAAATTAATATAATAATAGATCATAAGCCATTGTTAGGTATAATTGAAAAAGAAATAGGGAAAATACTATCGGCGAGATTACAACGTATGAAATTACGTTTACTAAAATATGAAATTAATTTAAAATATGTACCAGGGAAATATTTATATATCGCAGATTTTTATCTAGATATTATGGAAATGAAGTTGAAAAGATAGAAATTAATGACTTAAATGAAGTGGTCATTACAATAAATATCAGTAATGACAGGAAAAAAACAATTTAAAAATGATGAAATACTAAACGAAGTAAAACAAGTTTTAATTAACGGTTGGATGAAAGCAAATTAGATGAAAAAATTAAGTTTTTTTGGTAACATAGACAAAATTTAATATGAGAACATGGCATAGTATTTATGTTAAAATTATTACACCGTTAATTAGCCATGAAATTCTCAAATTACCGTTTAGTAAACTTGGAATGGGTGTGTTTGAATTCGAAAAAAAGAATTATCTAGTCATAGTTATTATTCCAAGTATCTAGAAATAGTTTCACTAAAAAATAAAACAACAATAGAAATAATAGAACAGCTTTAAAAAGTTTTTTCCTCTCACGGTATCCCCAAGGAAATAATTGCGGATAATATGCCTTTCGGTTCATATAATTTTAAACAATTTAGAGATAAATACAGGATAGACATAATAACAAGTAGTCCATATTATCCAAAATCTAATGGCTTAGCAGAAAGTGTTGAAATATGGATCTATTATCTAATATATGTATGCATTTATTGCCATTGCAAATTATTGTTTATTCTAGTACAATTTTTGTTTTTGTTTAGTTCTTTTTAAAGTGACATTTTGTTTTGTATAAATGTTACTTTTTCTTTCAATCTTTATCATTACCTTGTCAGAACAAGACGTTCAAGAACAAAGCTTAAATTTTATACTATTGTTACTTGTTGTAACAAATTACTTATTTAATTAAATTGTGTTCTTATTTCTATTTCAAAATATCCACTCATATCTTCATCAGGTTATGGGCCCAGTACCCTAAACTAAGGATACAGAGAATTAAAAAAATTAAGTAATTTAGCTGAAGGATTAGAAGTTTTTTATAATTACCACGTGATGGCGGATGCAAAATTTTCTATTACGAAACTTAATAATGAAAATTATTTCGTGTGCAAATATAAGATGGAACTACTTTTAATAAAGGAAGGTTTATGGGACAAGGTAATAAGTGTGAAACCAGAAGATAATGTGCCAGCAGATTGGGAAAATAAAGATAATCAAGCTAGAGCTACAATTGGTCTATCAATTGAAGATAATCAATTAAATCACATTCGCAAGGCAAATACAGCAAAAGAGGCGTGGGATTCGCTACAAAGGTATCATGAGAAAAGCACACTTAGTAACAAGGTTCATATTATGCGAAAGATTTGCAGTCTGAAATTGGATGAAGACGGTGATGTTGAATGTCACATTAATCGAATGACGGAATTGTTTCAGAAATTGACTGATTTAGGTGAACAAGCTGGTGTAAGTAGTCTTCCAGCTACGATACATTAATTACAGCATTGGAAACACGTCCAGAAGCAGATCTAACTTTCAGTTTAGTTCAGTCTAAATTAGTATCCGAATATCGAAGAAGAAACAATCCAGAAGACAGTGAAAAAAGGAAGTGATTTTAAAAATGGAGTCTGGCAGAAATTTAGGAAAAACGTGTTATTTTTGTAAAAAGCATTGGCATTTTAAGAATAACTGTTCGCGCTATACGGAATGGAAACTGAAGAGCGAAGCTGCTAATAAAGAAAAACAACAAAGGGTAAATCAAATTAATAATGATTCACAATTTTTATTTATAACAGTACCAGTTCAGCGTGGATGGATAATTGATTCTGGAGCCACGTGTCATGTAGTAAATGATAGAAATTTTTTTGTCATTTTGATGCTAATCATCATGAAAAGGTCAACGTTGCAAATGGACAAAAGGTAGAAGCTGAAGGAAAAGGTAGCGGTCTATGATATGTTCAAAATAAAGGTAATGAAGAATCAGTCATTAAACTTGAGGATGCGTTATTTGTACCCTCAATTGAAGGGAATTTGATTTCCGTCAAATGTCTTACTAAACAACGATTTGAAGTTAATTTTAAAAATCAAATTTGTGAAAGACATGGTAAACAAATTGCAGTGACAGATACTACAAGTTCAAATTTATATAAACTACAACAATCAAATAAACTGTATTCAGCAATCATAGAACATAAAAGTCATTGCATTCATCATTGGCACAGGATTCTCGGTCATATAGATCCAGAAATTGTCAAAAGCTTAAAATCAAATAAAATTGTTGATGGTGTTGAAATTCTTGATTGTGGTGTTAAAAGTTTTTGTGATGTATGTTATGAAGGAAAAATGACAAGATTACCATTTGAGAATTCTCAAATAAAATCAAAAGCTCCTCTGGATTTGATACATACAGGTGTATGCGGACCAATGCAGACAGTTTCACCGAGTGGAAACAGATATATTCTTACTTTTATAGATGATTTTAGTAGATTACGGTTATTTATTTACTGAAATATAAATCTGAAGTGTACGGGAAATTAAAGGAATATATTGAGATGGTGAAAACGAAATTTTTAAGGAAACCTAAAGTTATTCGTTCGGATCGAGGAGGAGAATATACAGGAAATGAAGTAACGAAGTACTTAAGGAATGAAGGCATTCAGTCTCAGTATACTGCACGTATACTCCACAACAAAATGGAGTGGCAGAGAGAAAAAATCGCACGTTGCTTGAAATGGCGCGTTGCATGTTATTGGATACCGATTTTGGGCGGAAGCAGTGATGACGGCAAATCATAGTCAAAACCGGTTATCTAGTCGACCTACAACAGGAACACCTTATGAAAGATGGAATGGATACAAACGAAACATCAGGTATTTTAAGATATTTGGTTCTAAATGTTTTGTTCATATTCCTGCTCAAAAAAGAAAAATTTAGATAAAAGAGCTGTTCCAATGGTTTTTGTTGGATATGATGAAGAAACAAAGGCGTATCGTTGTTGTGATATAATTTCATATAATAAGTAATAAGTAATAAGTAATAATAAGTAATATGTAATAAGTCGTGATGTAAGGTTTTCTCAAGAAGGAGAAATAAATAAGGCAAATGAAAATTCAAATGGAATTAAAGATTATTCTATTCAGCAAATTGATTACAGAAATACAAGAAAAATATAAATAAAGAAATAAGTAATCAAGATACAATGACGTCACAAATTGAAGTTAATATTAGTTCGTCATCAAGTTTAACAGAATCAACTTCAGAAAACACAAAAGATAAAATTGATGAGTATTTATCAGTGAATCTATACGTAAATGGATTTGCTGGATTTGATGAAAATGATGCAAATTATTTCAGTCCATTTGAGGATGATGAAGAACAGTATTACAGTTCTACTGAAGAAGACACTCCAAGACGATCGGAAAGATCAAATATAGGTAATCCACCAAATAGACTAATAAATGAAATTAATATTGCAGAAAGGATTTATGAACCAAAAACTTTAGAAGCAGCAATATCAAGTAATTTCAGAAATCAGTGGGTTACGGCCATGGAAGAAGAAATGAGTTCTCTTAAATTAAATGAAACTTGGGTTTTAAGTGAATTACCAAAAGGCAAAAAAGCAATTGGTTGTAAATGAGTGTATAAAGTAAAATCAAATATAAATGGTGTTCATCGTTTCAAGGTTTTTCTCAAAAATATGGAACGGACTATGACGAAGTATTTGCACCCGTGGTGAAGCAAACGACATTTAGAATACTTTTAGCAGTCTCAGCAAAAGAAAAATTGATTGTTCAGCACCTGGATGTAAAAACGGCATTCCTTAAGAGTTTAATGCTGTAAAATCCACAAAACATGACCAAACTCCCCCCTCATATTTTCTACATGGTTTCACCGATTTGAAAATCTTTAACGGATTTGTAAAGATAAAAGAAAGTTACTAACATTAAAGCCCTTCTTATTTCGAAATTTTATATAGGGTCCCACTGACAATCACTTGAAATGTGCCAATATAGGCAAAACATGGCCAAACTCCCCCATCATATTTTCTACATGGTTTCACCGATTTGAAAATTTTTAACGGATTTGTAAAGATAAAAGAAAGTTACTAACATTAAAGCCCTTTTCATTTCGAGATTTGATCTTGAACCCCCATTTTAGCCCCTTAAAAGATGGGTCTTTTAGTTTCAAATTACTACTAGATTAAAAAAAAAAATTAATTTTTTTTACGAGAAAAAGTATAATTAAGATTTTCTGAACACTTTTCAATCAAAATTTCATAAAAAATTTTTTTTCAATTAATTTAAAAACATCATTTTTATGCAAAATTTTACGATTTTATTTATTTAAAAGGAAGAAAAACCATCGAATTCTCCATACGATCGCGTATATAGTTTTTGTGTTTATGAATGAAAATTTTTGAGAATTTTTTTTTTCTTCTTTATGTTTTTCGTATTGTTTTTGTGGGCGTGGTTTGTGCAACGGTGAATATTTTTATTTGTGTGTTTTTCTGTTTGTGTAAATTTTGTTGATTTTAAATATTATAAAATGCAAAGGAAGAGACAAAATTATTTGCGTCGTTTTATTTGAGTTTTTTCATTTTTGAATAGAAATTTATATTTGTTTTCAGGGCAATTATTATTATAAATATTTTTTTTTTTATTTTAATATGAATAATTTAATTAATAATTTTAATTTAATTTAATTTAATTTAATTAATTAATTAATTTAATAATTTAATTGATAATAGAATCGATGTTTTATTATATTTTCCCTTTTGTTTTCCAAAAAATCTATAATAAAACCTAAATAAAAATTCTATGTGCATACGAATTTGAAGAAACAAAAATTATTTTTTTCCACATAATAAAATTTTGAGTTTCACACGCAATGAAATAAACGAAAAAAAAAGACATCATATTTGAAAAAAGTGATATAATTAAATATAACAATATCGCCGTTTTCGTTCCACTAAATATTTTCTTTTCTTTCTACTATTCTATTCTAAAAAAAAAATATTTACTTAAAAATAATAAATCCATAAACGAAAGTTAACCGTATTTTTATTTTCTTCTGTTGTTTTTGTGGTCTTTTATTTTTATTCAAAACAAAAATAAGAGAAGAATAAAAATATTTTAATTTTTTGATAAAAATACTAGGCAGATGAATTTTTTATTTTAAATTATAGTTTACATTCGGATTGACTAAATAGAGAAAATAATTTAATGATCATAATAAAATATATAACAAACAGAATGTTTATTTTTCTTATTGCCAAATTGTAATTATTATTGTATGTTGTATGATAATAAACCAAAGTTTTAAATAAATAAAAAAAACCTAAAAATTAGTCTATACTACATCAAAAAACCTTAAACAAAAAAAAAAGAAAATTTAAAAAAAAACACACACACACTTACAGAAAAATACACCATTAAAAAATAATGTACCTATAAGCCATCCAAAATTCAAAAACCTAGAAATGAAAAATAATCTACACATCAAAATATATAAAATAGAAAAAATAAGAAAAACTTTAAAATCAATTTGAGAATTGAAACCCACACAATTAAAGAAAACCCAATCAAAAGAATGAATACGTAGACAACATACGTAGAAACATCGACACAGAGCAACGAATTCTGCTTCAAATAAGGAGCGGGGATTAAGTTAGTTCATATTTCTCTCATATATATTTTGTCGCCACCTCACGGACCATGTTTTGATCTTCGTCGTAATCGACTAAGCCTTGTAATGGAAAATTTTGAAATTCAACTTTTTTTATTTTTAAAAGACACAATTAAAAGAAAATTTCCAAAAAAATTTTTTTCTCACATAGAATGACCCTAGGGCAACTTATTTTTACTAACAAAAGGTCAAATTGGTGGTTATTGCAACTTTTATCCCCAAAAAAGGGGTCAAAAAAATCCTGTCAGTCCGGACTCCGTCCGCCGGACTCCGTCCGCCGTATGTTTACACGATAACTCAAAAACGCGTGAAGGGATTTCAATAAAATTTTGGAATTAGTATTATTTTGGTCCCGAATAGAACCCTATTGATTTTGAGGGGGTTCGGAGCACGGGATGGAGCACCCCCCATACAATTGTTTTGGAAAAAATTAGTTTCCCGAGGATTGCAACAACTGATTGCAATGAAATTTTGGGATTAGTATTTTATTGATCCCCAATAGAACACTATTGATTTTGGGGGGGATCGGGGCACGGGGTGGAGCACCCCCCAAACAATTGTTTTGGAAAAAATCAGATTCCCGAGGATTGCAACAACTGATTGCAATGAAATTTTAGGATTAGTATTTTATTGGTCCATCATAGAACCATATTGATTTTAGGGGGGATCGGGGGACGGGGTGGAGCACCCCCCATACAAATTTTTAAGAAAATACAGTTTTTTAAGAACATGTGAACAGATTGCAATGAAATTTTGGGATTAGTATTTTATTGTTCCATCATAGAACCATATTAATTTTAGGGGGGATCGGGGGACGAGGTGGAGCACCCCCCATACGAATTTTTTGGAAAATACAGTTTTTTAAGAACATATGAACGGATTGCAATGAAATTTTGGGATTAGTATTTTATTGTTCCATCATAGAACCATATTGATTTTAGGGGGGATCGGGGGACGGGGTGGAGCACCCCCCATACAAATTTTTAAGAAAATACAGTTTTTTAAGAACATGTGAATGGATTGCAATGAAATTTTGAGATTAGTATTTTTTTGGTCCATCATAAAACCATATTGATTTTAGGGGGGATCGGGGCACGGTGTGGAGCAGCCCCATACACATTTTTTGGAAAATACAGTTTTTTAAGAACATGTGAATGGATTGCAATGAAATTTTGGGATTAGTATTTTATTGTTCCATCATAGAACCATATTAATTTTAGGGGGGATCGGGGGACGGGGTGGAGCACCCCCAATACAAATTTTTTGGAAAATACAGTTTTTTAAGAACATGTGAACGGATGCAATGAAATTTTGGTATTAGTATTTTATTGTTCCATCATAGATCCATATTAATTTTAGGGGGGATCGGGGGACGGGGTGGAGCACCCCCCATACAAATTTTTTTGAAAATACAGTTTTTTAAGAACATGTGAACGGATTGCAATGAAATTTTGGGATTAGTATTTTATTGGTCCATCATAGAACCATATTGATTTTAGGGGGGATCGGAACACGTGGTGGAGCACCCCCATATAATTTTTTTTTATTATATTAAATGACAATACTATCGCATAAATTTCGACGAAGCATACAGCCATACTTGCCTGTCGTTTTTTAATTTTCATTTTCAAGTTTCATACACTGCATAATTTCTCTTTTATATTATTCCACTTCTTGACAGTATACAGAACTATCACAAAATTAAATTTTGATTGAAAACAAAATAATTTCTAAATTCTAAATTGAAACTAAAATCATAAAAATGTAGGACAAATTATTATAATTATAATCATAATCAAAATTAAAGTAACATCATTCTAAATTATTTTTTTGTCATTTTAAAATTTAATGAAGTTTGTTTGATTATTTTCCGACAAAAATAAATATTTCGAAAGAAAAAGTAATAGATTTTATACAAAAACATAAGAAAAACGTGGCATTTTATATTATATCGCGTGTGTGAGTGAACCCTTAAGACTGTATACTAGATGTAAGAAAAAAAATTAAAATTAAAAAGACTATTTTAAGACTTTATACTATATAGAACAGCCAAAAAAATACAGCTAATATATAATTAATGTATTTATTAATATTTATTGAAATTAAATTAGAAAAAAAAATGTTTTAGTATTTTTGCGGTTGAACCGTAAATCAGCTTAATCTGAAAAATTATAGCATTAATTGGTGAACTGAAAAAAATTGTGACAATTTCTTCATAATTATTGCAAGATAATATATCTGTCTCGCGACATGCTGTCACTATTTCTCTCACGTAACGTGCATATAAAATTGTTCAATCTCAATCTCAAGCCAAATATGTTGAGTGCAGTAGCTGCTTTACACTGAAACCGCAATATAGTTAACTAATCACTGAACTGAAATCGCAATATAGTTAACTATCTAACCTACGTTTGATAGTTAATTTGTTAGGTATCGCTTTTTCTCAACTTTCCGTTAGTTCAACTAACTAAAATGGTTTGGTTCGAAAATTTTCGCACTTTAACTAGAGATTTCAGCTCAGTGATTTTAGAGAAAAAAATGGCTCTGAAAGTCAAGTGTAGAAAATTGAATTGAATTTGATTCAACATTGTTTTGATCAAGATTGTACTTGTTCATTTTACTTGACAATATATTTGTCAATTAATTTGAACCAAAAAACCGGTTCAATGCTTTGTAATTGATTAAAAATAAATGCCATCGTTGCTACATGTAAACCTCCTAACGCATTTAAGCTTTACATGTACTTAATCATTACTTATATTTAACCGAGTTGTTACCTCGTATTTGTTTGCATCACCGATTAATGCAAACTTGGTAGCTTTTGAGTAAATTTTCTAATGTTTTCCGATAATCCTCCCAATTAGTAGATACAACGGTTCTTCAATTTCTGAAATAATGCAATCGTGCACAATTGGAATATGTGGTTCATCCCCAATACCTAATACCCGATATTTCATAAATAATACGAGCGCTTTAAGATCGTATGCGAAATCGGTACTAATGAAGGAAACATTCAAATTCCCATTAATTGCAAAAATTGGCATAATACATGTGTAGTTCACATTAATGTGGGGAAAAATATGTATGCAACTTTGCGTTAATTGCATCGTTAAGCTTCAACCCCCCAAAATCTGGTAAAGTAAGATATTTTGTTTTGTTTATTTGATAGGGATATAATTTGCGGAATTCTTAGCATACCTTTTCTATCATTCCCTGCCGTTGAGGCTGATAGTACCGATAACAGAATCGTTGCTCCTTTTTCTTGAGTTCGGCAAATTGTATGGCGTCATAATTTCTTTCCTCTATACCTCCAACAGATAATTTCGGCAAACGCACATGTTGAGCAGATAATAATGCATCGATATAGATATGTTGGAAAAACTGGGGTATACCAATGCTATGTTCTTTGTAAATATCTACATACTCATTAATTTGATGGGTGGATATCCAATCATATCTATTTTGTCTATTTATTTTTATGATCGTTTGTATAATGATTCACATCCTTCGGTGTAATAAAGGTTGAATGTAATCGTCTATATGGTCCATTAACTGCTTCATTTCCTCAGTTGTGTAATGACCAATTTGGGGCATTTCTCCTGAGTTCCACATTATGAACAACAAAATCTATATTGTTTACCTTAATCTAGCTATCCTTTTGCTTATTGCTCAAAAAGTTAATGGAATCATCTGTAAAAACAAATGAATTAATAATGCGGAAAAAAGTAATCGTAAGAGAATTCATTTGCATATGCACCTATACATACAATAAATATATTTTTACTATCACATTTACTATCACACTTATCGAACGCCATATTAACATCAAGCGCATAATCATTTGTTGTTTGGATAGATAGTCCGAATTTCGGAAAAACGTTTGTCGGGTTCTTTGACGTTTAATTATCAGCTGCTTTTTGACATTTATTATTGTCAAAATATTTTTAATTGTTTCTTGGCGTGGCTTCATTCAGTGTTAGTTTTAAAGTTATAAAATATTATTTAAAGTGTTAAAAATTATATAAATGGCATTTAATATTGTACCGCTGATTGTACATGAATATAAAATGAAATTGAGAATCGCGAGGAAAAAGCATTCATTCACCATTAATGAATTTTTAATAAAATATTTAGTAAATAAATTTTTTTATAAAAATATAAATATAACCTCACAAAATATGTAAACAAAAAAAAATACTTCGATATAACCATAACACGAATAAAATTTCACGTGCTATCATGCATTCGTTTTTCGAATTTTTTTTTTAGGCATTAATTTTTTAATACACAAATCATTTTGCTTCTTCGAATTTACGCACACACATAAAATGCAATACCAACTGATGAGTCGTGTACGTACACATATTCGATAATAACTACGTTAAAAACGACGATCGCACTCCATAATCCCGGCACTGGTTTTAATCTAGATAGCGCCATTGAAAGTATTGAAATCTATGCTTAAATTTTACGACATTTTGAATTAAACGTTATAAAAATAAAATTGAAAAACTAAATTGTTTCATAATAAATTTAAATATTTTTATTTGAATTGTAATCTTTTTTAAAAATAAAATAAAATAATTGTTGCAAATAATAAATACTTGGAATCAATTTTCAAAATTCCTATTAGTATAAATTTCCTCAATTTCGAATATTGCGCTGATCAGTTCAACTGACAAAAAAAAACATTGTGCAGTTATATCACTTTACCTGAGCAAAGCGTATTCAGCACATCTGTCAAAACCAAAGACACATTTTTTTTTACGAAGTGAGAAAACCCCAAACGAACAATAATAACTGAGCCTAGCTCACTTAAATTGAGATATCTCAGTTCTGAGGCCCGCCCGAATACACCTATAATGTACATAAAATGTGAAGACAATATTAGTTTAACAAATATCATAACACTATAATTTATTTAAATGGGTATGTAAAAATGCAATTAATTAGGATAATTAACTTTACCAATGTTTTAGACAAAGAAATTGACACACAAAATGCAAATGGAAACCAAAAATCAATGGCAAAAATGCAGGTAAATATAATATAATATTATAGAATAATCGTAGTAAAAAGTGTGGTCAAAAAAAACTTACTTGTTATATTATTTATAAAGTGTAATTGGTGACTGTAATATGATAATCGTAATGTGTTGATGGCGAATCAGTCAGAAATTTTCTAAATTAAAACAACAATTTTTAATTTGTCACTACGTTTCGACACTTTTTTGGTGTCTTCCTCAGGTGCCTAAAACAAAATTTTATTTCAATAAATATGTATATAAACAACAAAATAAATCAAATAAAAATGTTTTAACAAACAGGAAACTTACAATTAATGATGTTGTTATAGTCAAACAGTATAAAAGTTATATAAATGAACATTAATACATTAAACAAAGATGAACGAAGAAACAGTTTAGCAATCATAAAGACAAAATTCTATTCAACAACAAAAGAAACACAAAATTAAAAACAACAATTAACTACTTATTAAATCAAGAAACTCACATAAACACCACGTTTTCAATAAATTAATTTTCAAAATTTAATTATAATTTTTAATTTGCTTATTTTCTTTTTCGAGATATACTTTCAATGATGCCAGACCAGAACGAACTGAGAGAATCTATATCACTTCTTTTATTGACAACGCATTTGATATTAGCCCGGATATGTATCATTTCTAAAATTATTCTTTTATAAGTATTTTTATCTCTGTCTAAAATTTTTACATTTTCAAAGTCGAATAACAATGATAGACTAATGCTGTCGCATTTATATTAATGAACGGGATTTTACAATCAGATTTGTGGGCTGATATTCGTTTACCCAATAATTGTGACGTAGTACCAATATAATTTAGCGGACAAACATGACAGGGTATTGAATAAATTGAATCAGATGATATTAATAGTGGAACGGGATCTTTTAATTTGGAAAAAAATGTATTTGACAATTTCCAATAGAAAAAACTATATTAGTCGTTGATGTGTGTGGTTGAATAATAGATTTTAGTTCTTGACTTAAGCCATCAATATACGGAATTGTATTATAAAAAGGTTTATTAGTTTTATTATTATCCCTGTTAGAGTCTATTGGACCACCTTGTTTTTGATCATAAATATGTAATAGTCTATTTATTAAGAAATTTGGGTAATTATTACTTTTGAAATATTTAAATATTACTGTCTTAGTGTCTATATTCGTCGTTGTCAGTTTTTTAATTCTATTGATCAAACCGTATGCCGTGTTTATGCGGAGAAACAATGGATGTTGACTTTTAAGGTTCAGTATTCTATCAGAGGCAATTGGCTTCTTGTACCATTCCGTATGTATACAACCATTTTCTCCTCTAATAACCATTTATAATTTGTTAAAAATAGTTTCAGTGGTACAACAATTATTTCTGAAGTAATAATTGAGAACATTGATCATGCACCGCTTATTTCACTTTCCTTTTTCATTAGGTTTACAAGTCTATACAGTTAAATGATGTAAAAACCCCATCCAGCTAAACAGATACTTGGGTTTTTCATTAGATTTAACAGTCTACACAGTTAAATATTCTTATACATTCATTGAGTAAATACATATATCTAAAAACCACATAAATAACAAGTACCTAAAAAATAAAAACCTGAATAATTATCAATAATAATTCTAACTAAAAATTAAACACATTCCATTTCAATTAAGGCACTTTATTTAGAATAGTTTAGTGTTACAGGCTAAGAAATAGAACAAAATAACAAAAAAAAAATCAGTTCAAGAAAAATAAGGTAGTCAGTCATAACTACTCATAATAAAACAAACTAACAAAGAAGAAAATTCAATTTAATAATAATAATATTATTATTATTATAATTATAATTATGTAATATTAATAAGGAATGGGTCGTCCATGACCACGTCCTCCACGACCATCATGATTGTTCACTGCCCCAAAAATATGAAACTTAGCACTTTTCCAGTCATCTGAAATAAAAATTATGTCAGAAAGAAATTATTTATTAATTACATCCTATCTAACTTAACAATCTGGAAAAATCGATCTTAATCTTTTAATGGCTTCAACATAAATTCCCCATCTTTCATATCTTCTATTCTGATTGATTCTCTCACCTTCACGGACGTAGGTATCTATGTATTCTATTATTTCATTAATTTGGTCGAATGATGTGAATCTGATCTCATTCAATAAATCAACATCATAATTAGGATGGGCGTGTAGAAATGGGGTTGTTGTGGTCGTGGGGGTGATGCTGGTGGGGGTAGATGGAGATGTATTTCTTAGACTTGGAGAATTATTGCTTGTACTTGTGGATGTATTATTGGTATTAATTGTGGTGGTTGTTGCCGGTGGTTAATTGATTCTGAAAGTTCTGATGATGTCGATTATAATGATCAACAATATAAATTTCTTTGCCACATTTATGTTTTCTTTTACTGTAAATTTAATGAGCTAGATTGTGTAAAACATTTATTACATTGTGTACATTTAAATGACTTTTTGTCCCCAGTATCAAATGATTATGACGTGTTACACCATTCGCGATATAAATTTTTTACCACAAATTTCGGAATTATAATTGAGTTTCTTTTTAAGTTCTATAGTCAAGACTTCGCGTTTTGTTTATTTATTCTGGTGAACGACCTTTTATTTGCTATTTGTGTGGTAAAACATTTCGTGTGTATCAGGCATTATCAAGGCATACTAAACCGACTCATGAAAAATGTAAAGATTTTTCTTGTGATATTTGCAATAGAAAATTTGCTAATAGACTTAATGTTATTGAACATAGACGTTTACATACAAATGAACGTCCCTATTCATGCCAAGAATGTAATAAAATATTTAAACAAAAAGCATCGTTATTTATACATAAAAGATGTCATTTAACAACATTCCAATTTAAATGTGATCAAAGGGTCAAATGACAGTGCATTTGACATTATTACATTCTGGTGAAAAATCTCATGAATGCAATATATGTCAAAGGAAATAAAACATGAATTAAAGGAATAAAGCACGAATTAAATCGACATAAATTATTTCATAGTAATTTAAAACCATTTAGTTGTGATAAATGAAGTAGAACATTTAGACAAAAAAGTTAGCTGACGTTTCTCGTTTCTCGAAAATAGATGGCACTAACATCTATGTTTTTTACAAATTTTAGATTTGTCTCAGTATTTTTCCTGTATTTTTTTTATTTCAGTTCAATTTTTTTGACAGATTATTTGTACACAAAAAAATAACATAAACTTTTAACAAATAATTGGTAATAAAATATACATACTTATATGAAAATATAAAAAAAATGTAAATAAACAAATATAGAATTTAAAAAGTTAATCCCTCGACAGTTTTAATACATAAAAATATTGTTTCATATTACGTATATTTTTCTTGATATATTTAATGAATCTCCCACTAAAACAAAAACAATTTAATTTTATTTTATTTAATTGGAATAATTATATATTATTTATTTTTGGCGGGTCATGGATTTATTATTTTTGTTGTTTTGTTGATCATTTTCATAGTTTAGCTATCTACCACTTGACTTTCAGAGCCATTTTTTTCTCCAAAATCACTGAACTGAAATCTCTAGTTAAAGTGCGAAAATTTTCGAACGTTAGTTCAACTAACAAAAATTCACTACCTAACCATTTTTCGTTAGTTGAACTAACGGAGAGGTGAGAAAGAGCGATACATTTTGACGCGAGGCGGATAGAGAAAAAACATAACAAGTTAACTATTAAACGTACGTTAAGTAGTTAACTATATTGCAGTTTCAGTGTAAATAATAAGCGTTACAAAATTAGCGTTCAGTTTACTAAATTTGGCGCCAAAAAATAAATTTTTAGTGACAGTTCAACCAAGTTGTGTAACAGAAGTTCGTTAACAAAACAGGTAAGAAACAATGAGATTTTCTTAAGAGTTTCACAGTTGAATGAAATACGTAATGGTACAAAGTTTTAATGAATATTGTGGTAAATGCACTTTTAAACGGTTTTAGCAAAAAAGATAAAGTTTTTTATAATACATTTCCAGAGTTTTTGTAAGAAAAACAAGTGTTCGGAATCTGCTACAACTAATATTCAAGCGTTCCAATTTCCGAACACCTGTTCAGAAACTGTGTCTGAACAAGTCACTTTTACTTGCGTGTTATCTTAATAATTTGAATTAGGGATTATTGTATTTAATAATAACAGACATAGTCCTTATGTTGAGCAGTTTTCGAACAGTTATATTTTCAGAAAAAATCTCCATTCTTGAATATAAAAATGTTCGGAAATCCCAACAAATACCGTATTTTATATAAGTTTTGGTTTTCGAACAAAAGAATTTTTAAGTTTTTTTAATGTTCAAATATAGAAAAACATGTCTAAATATTCAGAAGAGAACTTACAGAAGGCTCTACATACATATTGTAGTAATAGCTCTTCTATTAGAGCATCTGCTACGACTTTTAATATCCCTGTAACAACATTGCACGATAAAATAAGAGGGAAATCCTTCAAAAGTGTTTGTCGTAGAGGTCCAAGCACCATCTTAAATAAAAATGAAAAAAAAAGTTTGGTGGATTGGATTGTTTATATTTCACGGGCGGGCTTTTCAATAACAAAATTACAACTTTGTGTAAATGTGAAAAAATTGTTATTGGAATTAAAACGTACCAACCCATTTACAGACAATTTGCCCGGGGGACACTGGTATAAAAATTTTCTTGGTCGACATCCAGAAATATTGGAAAGAATTACCCAAAACCTTACGAAAGCTAGGGCCAGTGTGACGGAGGAATCAATTCGTAATTGGTTTAGCGAAGTACTTGAGTTCGTCCAAGACGAAAATGTCAGTGAAGTTCTAAATCATCCAAGCAGAATATTCAATATGGATGAGTCAGCTTTTTTTTTAACACCAAAGAGTCAAGTTTTTTTTGGCACCGAAAGGCGATAAAGTTTATTCGTTTGTCAACAACGACGAAAAAGAATGTATCACTATGTTGATTGGATGTAACGTAGCTGGTTTCCAAACACCTCCTCTAGTATTATTTACCTATGTACGGATCCCGAAGCAAGTCCAAGATAAAATGCCAAAAGATTGGAGCATAGGTAACACTGAAAATGGTTGGATGACAGCAGAATCATTTTATGAATATATTGCGAATGTGTTATTCGTTGACGGCCATACTTCACATTTTTCAATGGAACTCAGTCAGTTATGTCGGAAAGAAAAAATTATTTTAATTGCTCTCTATCCCAATTCAACACACATACTACAGCCCATGAATGTTTCAGTTTTTTTTCCGGTAAAGTTGGCTTGGAAAAAGGCAGTTCAAGAATGGCGATTCAGTACAAATGGAATTAAAATTAAAAAAGAAGATTTTGCGCAACTATTATACAAGGTATTGAAAGAAATACATACAGAAACTTTCGTCAATGGATTTCGGACATGCGGATTGTTCCCGTTCAATGCAAGTGCTATAGATTACAACAAAATTATGAAAACAAAAATAGTCATATCCAAACATCAAGCACATTTTATAGTAATTATTCTCTCACCAGTTTGTCCGACCATTTAAAATTTCTAGAAGGCTTAATTGGCCATAAAATAAATTCATTTACTTCAGCCGGAAATATTTGTAATGGAAGATTTATCGATTTGGAATGCGTGGTATGATTTAAAACAGTTTATTGAAAAAAATAAGGAAAATTCCGACGTTGTTGAAGTGAATGTGAACCATCTGATACATGGTCTGATTTTAGCCGATTGCGATAACGACGGAGAAATATTGTTGAATGATATAATAAATAAATATTGTAATTTGTTAGAAAAAGAACAAAATTCAATTCTTAATTCTTAATTACCATTAATAGGTAAGATCATAATTCTGAAAAACAATTGTCAATATTTTAATCAAGGAATTATTTTCTAGAGCAACTTGAAATAATTAACGATGGAACTGACGTAAATACACAAATTTTGGATGAACCAGTGGGAGGTAGATAAATTATAAAAAAGGAACAACAATAATTAACTACTAAATTTCATAATATTTATTTGTTATAGGGAATTCTTTAATTGAAAGTTCTGACTCGAACATCATACCATTTAATGTACTTATTCCATTTAAAAAAACTTTATTTTGGCCAAACAAAAATCCAAAAAATATAAAAGTTCCATCATTACACGAAAAGGAAAACAGAATCGCTAACAGAAAAAGGAAATTAAATGAAACAACAAAATCAAACAACTTAAAAAACAAAAATAAAGTTATTCGCATTCTTGATATGGACGAAGGAACTACTCTCAGAAATTCAGAAAATCCAGAAATAAACATTGGATCCTATGTAATTTATTTATTTATTTAGGCCCACGAGAATGCTCTCTACGGGCTAGTTCATTCATCTACAAAAATACAAAATTACAATATTAAAAATGCTTACAGTATAATAATAGTACAATAATATTAAAAGAATGCTTACAGTATAATAATAGTACAATAATATTAAAAAATGCTTACAGTATAATAATAGAACAATAATATAAATAATCACAATAATAATCGATTGATTGTCGGCAGATAAACAGTATTGCATAACCTATGATCTAAATTTAGTTTTAAATAAATTTCTATTTTCGTTATAATCGAATTTACAAAAATTACTGTTAAAGATTCGCAACATGCTTGCAATTGGTTCGTTCTATGTGACTCTACGTGCAATGGATCATTATTGCGAAAACTGTACTGCGCGACTATGAGTTTAATTTTACTAAGAAGCAAAGGGCATTTAATTTTATAATTTAAAAGGTCGTGTATAAAGAGTGCTCTTGCCTTATTTCTTCTTATCTCCAGTGTCTCTAAACATATTAATTTGCATCGGTCTAAGTAGGGTGGTAGATCTGACCACCCCAGTCTATATAAAGCAAACCTAGTGAAACGTTTCTGTACGCTTTCAAACCTTTTTATGTGGGTGATGTAGTAGGGCGACAATACAATTGAAGCGTACTCCAATTGAGATCTAACCAATGCGCAATAAATTGCTTTTAATTGCTTTAAATTCTTTCGACATTCGAAAAATAAAACCGAGCAGAGCACTAGCTTTAGCGATAATTTTATCGTAGTGTGTAGCAAATTATAATTTCACGTCAAAAATTACCCCTAAATCTTTCATTTCTGTTACTTTTTCTAGTGTCTGATTATCTAGGGTATAAGGAAATATAATTCCCTTAGCTTTACGTGAATACGTCATTGAACAACACTTTTTAATATTCAAATAAAGACATTTTTAGAACACCAAGACGATAATTCATTTAGGTCTTCTTGAATTGATTCGCAATCTTTCAGTGAGTCAACTTACAACAAGCATTTAGCATTCTTGAAAATTTTGATGATGTCATTTATAAACAATAAGAATAACATTGGCCCGATCTTGTTTCCCTGAGGTACACTAGAAGTCACATTTATATTTCTAGATTTTACGTCATTAATTTTAACATATTGTTTCCTGTCTGATAAATATGAGCAAAACCAATAGTAAATATTGCTAGGAAAACCAAAGCTAAATAGTTTCTTAAATAAAACACCGTGATCAACTCTATCAAAAGCTTTAGAGAAGTCAGTGTATATTACATCAACCTGACTTTTACTCTCTATTACGTTTGATACATAGTTAGTAAAAATACACAAATTAGTGTTAGTTGAGCGATATAATAAAACCATGTTGATCTTCACAAATAATTTTATGTACGTGAAATGAAATATGTGATACAACTAATGACTCAAATAGTTTAGGCACTGAAGATAATATACATACATCTCTGTAATTATTAATATCATCTTTTTTTCCATTTTTGTGGATAGGTGTTATGTATGACAGTTTCCATTTGTTAGGGAATATATATACCTAAAGTGATTGATTTATTAAAAATTTTCGTGAGTGGATAACTCAAAGATGATATACAGTTTTTTAAAAATATTGGCGGGATTTCATCTGGACCACTTCCTTTGTTACCATCTGAATTGTTAATAGCTTGCAAAACATCATCTTCACTAAAGGTTATATTGCCCATAGTTAATATTGAATTTACAGACGCGGTTAAATTATTATCAATATCAACGACATTACTAACAAGATAGCTAGCTTCAAAATGTTTAGCAAGCATTTCACTTATGACACTACTACTAGATGACGAATTCATTTCATAGCTCATTTTTAATGGCAAGCCTTTAGTTTTTCTTTTACCATTAACATACGACCAAAAGTGCTTACTATCATTCTTTATTCTATATTCTATATTATCTAAATATTGACGATGCAAAGTTCGGTGAAGCAAATTAAATCTGTATCTTAAATTACTAAAAATTACATAATCTTGACTAGAGCCACTCTGTATAAACTTAGAATGTGCTACTTACTGAGAGCTTGTATCCTCAATTTTTAATAACATTGATTTATGATGTATATCATTTTTTGTCAAAGGACTATTGCATTCATATAAATTTCTTAAATTTACATTGTCAGTAATAAAAATTAAGTCTAAAAAATTTTCTTTATTATTAGATATTGAATTCACTTGATTTAGGCCACAAACTATAAAAGAGTCCGTGACAAGTTGCTCTATCTTAGATTTTACATTAAAAGGAAGTAAGCAATTGTTATTTTTATCAAATTTCCACAAAATATGTGGTCAATTAAAATCCCCAGCAACAATTATTTTATCAGAATGATTTACATTGTTCATTAATGAAAATATTAGTTTCATATGGACTAAATACATATTTTCTTTACGGCGGTAAATAACAACAACAAAAATAATAAACAGAATTTCCAAAAAACAATTTTGCACAAATGAATTCACAATCATCATCATAAATAATATCTTTAAAAAAATTGTTTCCAATAAAACAGCTGTGTAAATTTCGTCGTATTGCAATTAAAACCCCACCTCCAATTGATGATGATCTGTCCTTACGGTAAACACAATATTCATTACCAAATAACTCATTGTCTAAAATACTATCACACAACCATGTTTCAGTTAATTTTAAATTGAATCTTCACTAACATTGACATCATTTAATTGTTAGATGTTATGCCCAGTTTGTTTAATAAGATTTATTGGATTGAAGTTCTGATAATTTCTTTGTTTGAACTCACGGATTAATATCTTCGAAGTCCATTTTGTCAGATCTAAAATTCCATCTAAAGTGTTGATTTTAAAACCAACTTTAAAGGAGATGAAATCCAAAGTGTCAATTGATCTACCAGCGGGTAAAAGCATCTTGCACTTTATATTTACATCCTCGATACCAAATGCTTCTTTTGTAAATTGAATGACGTCATCCTCAGTTGTAGATGTATTTAAACGAGATATATAAACCCAATTTGTTACTGTAGGTTCTACAATTACTAAATTAGATGCTGTTTCATCAGATGTGCCAAACAATGGTTTCGGTCGTTGATTAGTAATAATTGGCTCATTTATGTTATAATTTAGATTTCTGCGTTTGGGTTCTGAAGCAGAATGAAATTCGCCACGACGTTAAATATTGTTATTAGAAAATTGTGGTGAATACGAACTGTTATTCACCACTCTTCCTGACTCAAGTTCAATCGTTTTAATAATATTATCCGTCACTGGAATCGTCGATATGTATCTTGAGATCATTTTTCAACGATTCTATTCTATGCAATATTTCAGTCAAAGATAAATCTTTGCATATATCGCAGCTCCATTTTAGGTTTGCAGAGGTATTACAAGCTTCAATAATTATCTCAGATTATATTATACGAAAACGAGTACTACCCAGGAGTTATTAAAAAATTGAAAAATACTGACCAAATATATGTTCGCACTATGTCAATGTGTGGAATTAATCAGTGGAAATGGCCACAAAACGCTGATCAGGAATGGTATGAAAAGGATGAAATAGTAAAATTAATTCAACCTCCTAAACCAACAAAATAATAGAGGATTTTTTTGTGTTGAAGAAATGAAAGAGTTTTCTAATTATACTACTTAAAACTTACAATTCAATATATAGTTATAACTATTATGTGATTTATTTTTATTTGTGATTTTTTATAGGGGTATCACACGTGAATTGCTAGACTTAATAATTCCAAAAATTATTTTGAGTGCGAGAGAGAAAAATTAAATTAGATAGCAATACATTTTGTCATAACATATCGTTTTAGAACAAATGGCAACGTAGTGAAAAATAAAATTTATATCGAAAAATGCAGTGTTGCTTTTATCTATTTAAAACTATGGTAAATTATTATAAATAATTTAAACAAAAATTTAAATATAATTTTTTTTTATGTAAAATAATTAATTTTTTAATATAATAAGTTGCTTTGATAGCTATTAATCTTAAAATAATTGATTATATAATTATTAAATAATATTTTACGTTGGAAAAGAATTAATGAAAATTTGGGAATTGTAAATGGTTTTCAATTCCATGAGCGTAGCTATTATTTATGGATATAAAGTTGGTATTAATAAGCGTAGACATAATTTTTGAATTTAAAAAAAGAGACGGATATACACATTTTTTTTTCATTCTATCTCGTTTATATTCATTGGTTTTTGACAAGTTGGAATTGAAACCAAAATTAAATTGGCTAACAATTCACGTGTGATACCGCTATTAGTATATAAAACAACATGTCAATCATCTTCTTTTTTTTTAAATATAAGCCACAATATTTTCAAAACTGTTTTTATTTGAATTTTTACACTAACCGACAAACCATAAAAATAACAATAATTATTTATAATTATAATTAGTTATAAAATAAACAAAATCCAACTCATATATTAATTCCGTCTAGAATTTTGTCATTTTTAACATCTTATTGACGTCATTCAAACAAAATGTGTACTGAGACATTTCTGCGATTACTCTATCTTTTATAAATATGCTTTGGCGCTATTAATCTCTGTTCTCTGATAAAATTAATTCTATGTTTTACATATTCTCCAAATAAAAAAAATGCGCAATTTTTAGTTCAGTGTAGAAGATTTGTCAAAACTAACAAAAATAATAAATTATAACTGAAATTTTTATAGTTTAGTTGATTGGAGTGCATGAACATATTTTGTTATTGAAAAAAATATTCTTCCAGGGGCGTATCTTTTTTTTATAAAAAATAAGTAAAATTGTATTTTCGTTTTATATTTTATGCATTAGAACTTGTTAAAATGGAAATAATTTGTGACAGCAAGTATCTTGCTGATATCAAAATTTATTTTATAATAAAGAATGGATTTGAACAAGATAATGTTTCTAAGGACATGAAATCTGCATTTCAGGTTAGTATTATATTATTATTTTATTTGAGTTAGTCATAAAAATCTATTTTGTAATTCTAGTATCTATAATAAATAAATTTTTTGCCATCTTCACTTCAGTAAAGTATATTATTTTTCGTTACATATTTCTAATATTTATGTATTTTCCTTTAACACGATTTGCGTTGCATAGTTAGTGCCAATATATAATATTTATAATTATTCAATTACTAGATTATAATAATTCATAAATATTTACTTTAGGAATCGTCAAAATATTTTGAAACCGAAACTTTTATTAGGTGGATTAAGGAAGAGGATTGTTTAAAATTGGAGAAGAGTGTGTTAACAAAAGAATATATATTTATATTCGAAGAATTCAAGGGAACAGGATTTAATAAGCTTAAAACTACACAAGCAATGTAAGTAAATTTACTATTTATTTGTATTTCGTGATAACTTTCTTGAAAATAATTAATCATTAGAAAATAAAAGACTTTATAACAATGTGTGCATATATATATATAATAGCATAATTTTAAATTATTAAAATTAATACATATCTTAGACTATTGGGGCCTCAATGTTTACTAAGTTGTTTAATGGAAAATAGCTTTATTCCTCTTGGATCTCCTATTTATACAACTGCTATGAGAAATCTTAGAATTTGCGCGTCAGGTATATCAAACACTGAAAAAGTGAGTTTTGTTAAGTAATTCTAGAATCAAAAATTGATTTCTATTTATTCTTTCAGTTTAATATTAAAACCTTAATTAATTGGATGGGAGGTTATTACAGTGAAGTTTTAGATACGTCTTGTACTCATCTTATTTCAAATACTATTAAGTCATTAAAATATGATAAAGCCGCTTCTGTGTGTATACCAATAATGCATCGTGATTGGATAACAGATGTTTGGGAATGCAATAAAGTTCAATATATGAGAGCAAACCACAATGATTTTGATAAACATAAACTCCCTATATTTTTTTCGTTAAATATTACGACAACTGGATTAGAAAAAAAATTGAAAAATAATATAAAATATTTAGTAGAAAAAAATGGCGGATTTTATAATAGCTCGTTTAAATCTGAAACAACGGAAATCCTTGTGTTGGAAGAAAATATGTTTTCCTCAAAAAAATGTAAAGCAGCTATGAAATTTAAGAAAGATTGCTTAAACCCAAATTGGGTATTTGATAGTGTTCATAAAGGATATGCCGTTAAAATGGATAATTATCGAATAAAGAACACAGAAGTTTCAACACTAGCTAAGAATAATTTAAGTGAGAAATTAAATTTTTTTTAAGATTTAAAGTCTATTCTTTAATTACGAGAACAAATGTTTTTTTTGTAGAGTCAACAGTTACCGCCAGCTTTAATGCAAATTGTACGGGATTATCAGAAATTTCTTATATCTCACCTCAAAATTTCACAATAAATGAAACTTGTACCAATGAAACATTAAATGTTTCATCAAGATCATATAAACCAGAAACACCGAAATATAAAGAAATGCTTAAAGAATTAAATGATATGAAAGCAGAAATGTCGGTTCCCTTTTTGGACGGTTGTAATGAAAATTATTTGTATGAATTGAGAAGTCTCACCGGTAAGGATTTGGAAAAGGTTATCTTATTTTATTATTAATTTATTTTTACCATTTCACCTTGTAATGAAGAATTTTTTTTTTCCATCAAAGGTCTTAAGAATTTAATTGAAAATTTATAATTTTAATAATTAAATAAATTTTTTTCTTTGCAGGGTACTGAACTAATAAATAAAAATGATACATTTAAAGAACCAGCTATTTCTAAATTAAATTTCAATGCTACAAGTAAAATAATAAATCAAAATTTAGAAATAAGTGGAAATAGTTTATTAGAACAATATTTTGAAAGTAACACTTCAATTTATTCATTAAATAAAAACAGTGATTCTATTGGATTGAATGAATCAAAAAGTTCTGATAATATTTCTGTATTATTTAAAGACAGAAAAATTTGTGTTTATGGGTTTGATATAGAAGAAAAAGATATTATTGAAAAACAATGTCGAGAATGTGGAGTAGAAATTGTTGATATATATTTTATGGGTGAAATTCACTATTTAATATTGCCAATCATTTCTAATACAACAATAAATTTGAATTGTACGCCTTATGAGACTGTTAATGATTTGTGGTTGGTAAGTTCAATTTTTAATTGGTTTTGGTATTTTTAGATGTATAGTTGATAAATTAACTACTAGAAATTTACGCGAAAAAATAATATCTGAAAATATCGTTTATTTCAATTTGAATTTGTAAAAATATTTTATGGATTAAAAATTTATAGTATAAATGTTATTAAATTTTTTTTTTATTATTTTTGCAGGAAGATGTCATTCAACAAAACAAAATTATATCCAAAGAATATTATCATGAGCCAATAATAATTGATGATAAAATAAAGCCTCTTTTGAACTTAACAATTGTGACAAGTGCATATACTGGTACTGAACGGTCATATTTGGTTCGTGTTGCCATTAAACTTGGTGCGAATTTAGAAGATGGATATGCAAAGAAATTCAAACCTTTATTAATTTGTTCATATCCGGAAGGAGCTAAATATAACGCAGCAATAAAATGGAGTAAGTTTCTTAAAATTTTTTATTTTCTTATATATTTTTTTTATTTTTTGTATATAAAAAATATACAACTATCTTCTGAACTTAACATCAATTATTATCATTTTTGTGTTTAGACTTGCCTGTGGTTACTTCACTTTGGTTATACCAATGTGCAAAACAAAAAATAAATATAGCATATGATAAATATTTATTAAGTTCAGAAAAATTATCTCTAGGAGTCGCATCGACCGTTGCAAAATCTTTAGGAACATATAATGAATTGAAAAGAAAATTAAATGAATTTGAAAAAGGTAATAGCGATAAAATGGCATTATCCTATCATAGAACAAATTTTTGTAAATTTTTAGAAAAGATTGAAGGTCAAAAAAATATAAGTAGCTCATTAAGAAATCCAAGTTTAACTTTGTTAGAATCACAGACGCCTGATATGCCCAATCCATCACCTACACCATTTAATATTTCTGATACATTGAAAACAATGGAAACACCAATAAGAAATATTATTAAAAAAGTTTTACCCCGGATGAATATTACTCCAACAACATTTAAAAAAACACCTCCTGGATTGTTAGAAAGTCCTGAAGAATTATGGGGCTTGGGTAGAAACGCATCAGCAAGAAGTCGTCGACGAAATAAAAGATGTTTAGAAACATTGGATGCATATTCTAGACCATTTGAAGTCCCGCGTCATAATACGGTATTTGATAGACATTTTGTAGAACAAAAAGTCAACATCTGTTTGTTGTTTTATAAGTTTGCATTACTTTCTTGTCAACAATATTAAATATTACGTCCGAAATAAAATCATAAACAATGCAAATTAAACTTGTATTTTTGGTAGTTTATTTAATTGTAGATTTTTTCTTTTAAATTAAATAGCCATTTAGTGAGATTAAAAGACGTTTCTGGCAAGAGGCTATGGGCGAAGATTATGTAGATGAAACAAATATAAATTCCCAATTTATAAATTTAAGAAATATCGGTAATACACAAAATGATGAAGAAGATAAAAATGCGTATTTAGCCGAAGAATTGTCACCAAAAAATAACAAAAAAACTGACAACAATGAGGCATTTAAAATGCTTAAAACTTTTATTGAAAATCGAGTAATTGATGAACCAAAATATGAAAAATTTGAAGAAGTTGATTCAATTCCATTACAAATTGATTCAGGTATTTTTTTCTTTAATCATGATTTGTTTGTAAATGAAACAATAACTTTTTAATCTTACAGAAATGAGTGTAGATACTCAACGAGTTGGTTGGTGTGAACCTAATGATATTCATATTTCACGACGGTTTAAGATTGAAAATAAAATGCGTTATAATGGAACTCCGATATTTATTATTTCGTGTTCAATGGAAGAGGTATTTGAATTTTATTATTTTATAATTTAAATATATGTATACATATTTTTAATATTTATTTTAGTCTTTATTTTGAAAATTCAGTTATTCAATTTGATTGGATTAATTGAAACTTAAGGAAAATAAAAATTAATAAACCGTAAAATTAAATGTTCTTTATAGCTTTTTCTGAAGTTTTTACAAATTAATAATAATTAAAATCCAAAAATCTGTTTGATTTGGACCTAATTTCACTTTTCGTTTATATTACTTTATAGCAAAAAATACTTCTTCAGCAACAAATAAAAGAATTAAATGGTGATTTTTGTGATAATTCTATTAGATATGATGAATTATGTTCGCATATAATTTGTGAAGAACCGAATAGAGGTGAAAAAGTCTTAAGTTCTGTTGCGGCTGGAAAATGGATTCTTGGAATTAAATACATTACTGATAGTATTTTAGCTGGTCACTTTTTAGATGTAAAATAATTAAAGCTTTTTTGGTTTTTTTATGTTTTTAATTTTTTTGTTATATTTTTATTAGGAAGAACTGTATGAATGGGGTAACCCAAAAGCAACATCACTTCCACAATTATCGCTCCTTAGTCAAAATTTAGCGAATTCTGCTTATCGCTGGCGTCAAAAAATTGCTACTGATGTAAATCTAAAGACTGGGCTGTTCACAACTTTTCGTGTAATATTGCATATGACATCTAAAAAAGAACAATTCAGAAATGTTATTAAAGCAGGTGGTGGAACGGTTTTAAATGTTAAGTAAGCTTCATGATTAATCTTTTGTTTTAATTTAATATTTTCGGATGAATATACATTATTGAAATGAAATCCTGATTTTTTTTATTTGTAGACCACCATATCAAAATTCTCACATAGCTTTATCTGCAACACATTGTTTCGTGGATCTCAAATCAGAATTCCTAAAGAAAGATCATAGAGCGCTTGCTGAAGCTGGTGTCAATGTTCTTAATGTTATGTATTTAAATGACTATTTAACATGTGAAAATTTTCCAGATATTACTAAATCTCAATTGATTATCAATTGAGATTATTGAATTTATTGATGTATATTTTTTAAGTAACACTTTTTTTTCTATTAAAGTCTCCGAGGTTATTTTTTTTTGAATAAAACATATATTCAGGACAAATAACCTTTTATTTTTGATTTAGTTACAAGTGATTATTTTGCGAAATACATTAAATACTTGTATGTTCATATTTTTTAATCAATTTGGTGTATCACAAACTATATACATATATACTACATATATATTTACATATATACTATTTTTTTAGATTATTGAGATTTGGCTGAATCTCCCCAACTTTACATTCCATTTTATAGAGTATGTTTTTGGCTGCATTCACATCTCTATTCCAAACCTAATATCAAATAAATAAAAAAAAACATTAATACTAAATTCAATACCATAAAAAACAATGTTTATTTAATTACCTTTTTACAAGTGTGGCACACTTGAAAACGATGAGGTGACTTTGATGTAATGCACACATTATAGCAACATGAACATAATTTTGTTGTTCGAATTTCATCTATTAACACAACATCACACTTGTCTATTCTTATTTGGAAAGCTTCAAACAACTTCTTCAATGGAGGCTTCACGTAACTCTTGATTCCTGTTGGCATTGAACAATTCCAAATTATTATTATTGTATTTAAGCAGGTGTGATACACCAAATTTTATTAAACATAAAAACTTTAAAAATTTTTTGTTTTAAATTATTATATATTATATATTATTATTATTATATTATTATATATAACTATATATATATTTTTTTTTTTTCTAGTTTAATAAAAAAACTTTTAAATTTTTAAATTTTCCTGCTAAAATACAAAGCCAATGTAATTCATGTAAATAAAAAACGACATCAAATCAAATTTAAGAAGGGCTGCCATCTTAATCATAAAAATTCAATAGATGGCAGTGAGTAACAATAACAAAACTTACGTTTTTTCTTAGACTTTGGCTTTTGATATTTGACAGTGACATTCAATTAGTTTATTTATAATTTTTACATCACTTATTCATTAAATTATATTAAATATAATTTTATAATAAAAAAGTATAATAATTATTCAGAAATGGGATATTTCGGAAGTGAAAAATCTTATTACGAACGATTCACTAGTTATATGGAGAAGGATACAATGGGTGCCGAGGTTCTTATTTTTCTTTGATGTATTTACATAACTTACTTCAAAACCATGTTATATTTTTTTATAATTTAAAAATAAATATTTATTTTAAACTCGACAGATTTGTATATATGGGATCTCAGGAATAATATTTGCGGTTGCATACAGTAAAATACGTCCAGTTAGTTTGTCATATGTTTTAAATAAAAGTAAAAAAAAAAATTATAAATCCATGGAATTTTAAATTTTAGATAACAAAATTAGTGAAACCACAGAATATTCCTACTCGTTTTTTAAAAGAAAAATTAAAGCAAAATGGGATTATTACAAGAGTTGAACCAAGTTTAAATTCAGGACCTATTTTATGCATAAACCATAAACCTCCACTTAATTTGTATTTATTTTCAAAGAAAACCCTTCCAGTTAAGGTAATTATTATTTTCCATTATACATTCTTCAATTAATAATCAGAATTAATATTTTTATTTTTTAGGTTGCAGGTGTTGAGATAAACTCTAATGGTTATTCATGGCTTCAGTCAGTTGCCGTTAATAAAAAAGTTAAATTTGTTCCTTTAAGTTTCACATTTGAAAGTGCAGAATGCCAAGTATTTCTTGTTAGTGCCTTCCAGAATAAGGTAATGTGCTCACAAATAACTGGAAAAACACATTTTTTCATGGATTTTAAAACGATCTTCTAAATCTTCTACATTCCTCAATTTTAATTGCTAATTTCAAATTTAATTTATTCTATTCTTTTCTTTAATTTCTGTTCTTCTATATATGCAAAATATTACCTGTAAAACTATCAATAAACATTCAATTTATAAGCATACGAAGAGTTAAAACATCTACCATTTTTTGATTAAGAAAATAATCTTTAATGAAATAATAAAAATTATTACTAAACACCCGAAACAAAAATGGATTATTAAACTACAAATCCACTATGACAAAAAACAATTTTATAAAAACAACCTTATTACAAAAATAAACATATTTTTTTGATTTCTGTTATATTTTAATAATTTTTTAATTTATAGAAAGACTTGGATGTGGCAGATGCTTTAGTAAGTCTCGGTTTTGCTAAAGCTATTCCAATACCCCAGGAATTGTCAGTAGATAAAGAACTAGCAAAATATTATAAATCATTAGACTCAACGGAATACAAAGCTAAAAAACAAAGAGTAGGAGTATGGCTTTCTAGGTGGTTTTATATTTAATAATAATTTAATTTTTAATTTTATATTTTGGAATTTTTTTTTTAGTATTCCACCTCCAATTTGGCCATTAAGATTTTTCCAAAAAGTTGTCGATGATGCATTTATTAGGATTACCCCTCAGGGTAGACGTCTTCCACAGTTACTTAGATAAATGAATGAATCGATCGAATTACTTCGTCAAAAAATTATAACATTGCATTTTTTAAATTCAGAAAATTATTATTATTTTGTTATTGTATCATGTGATTAAAATTTAATTTTTGATACGGATAACTAAAAACTCCTCAGTGCACTTAAAAGTTATTAATGTTTCTAATATTGTATATTCTGTCATGAAATAGTTTCTATAAAGTTAACTTGTTTCTAAAAATGTAATTAAATAATTAAATTACAAATAAATATTTTCTAGTTTTGTTAGAAATTTGGATTATTTTTTATTTAACTAAATGAAAAGCAAAAATATATCTCTTCATTCTTCTTATACTAGCTTCTCATTTGGAACGGCCATCAACTTTGCACATTTTGATAAACAAAAATGGCATGGACGAAGAGGTTAAAGCACTAGCATTTGCTGAAGAAGAAGCTACTATGAATAAGTACAGGTACTGATGATTTTTGAATCTGATTTCTATAAGAATTATTAAATTTTTATGACATACATAATTAAAAAAGACGATTCTGTTTAATTACAGTAGCAATTTTGTTTGTTAAAATATATTAATTAGATTTCACTAAAAGTCAACAGGAGATAGAATCTGTGTTCTACTGATCAGTTATTTAAAATTATGTAATTGTATATGTTCAAGTCTCGTGTATAATAAAAAAATCAACAATGTTCAGAGGAATAAAAAACAATCGAATAATAATGAATATAAAACATGTGATACTTCTTCATATAATTTCAGTCAATTTAGATTAGAAATTTATTTTATCAGCTCAACAATTATAAAATAAATCTTAAAATTAAAAATAAACAAACATAATAAATGTTTTAATGTTTCTTTTTTGAATTATTTGTTATATATTCGCTTTTATTAATTAATTATTACACATTTTGCTTTTTTATTTACAATTATATTTAATAAATTTTTTTAATATTTTATCACTTTTAGAGCTTTAATTTTATTAGTTTTTCTATATTATTTTATTTAGTTTTAATTTCTTTTTCTTTTTAACACTGACTGGATAATTTACCATTAGAAAGTTATGATGAAAAATATTTTTTCGAAAAGTTATAAGAACGAAGAAGAAATAAAAACACAAAATAATAATCAACAATTTAAATGGCAGTTATTAAAAGTTAGGTGGTTGATGAAGATGAAGAAGGGGGTAAAAAAAAAATTTGGTTCTTGTTTTTAATTTTTTTTTTTCGAGTTTTTTCTTTCATTTTGGCGAGAAGTCTGCTTATTTTTATGTTAATTCAAATTATGTAACGTAATATTTTTATTTTAAGGAAAAATAGTCTAATTATTAATTAATTATTCTAATTATTATAGTCTCTAAAGTCTAAAATAATTATATATTCACGAATACTAATTAATTATATATTTCCAGTCATTGCAAAAAAAACAGAAAAAAAACAAATATTTATTTATCTTTTTAATAATAATTTTATTGCAAATTATAACAAATAATCAACAATAACCACTTTTCATTTTCTTATTTTTTTTTCTTTTTGTTTTAAGGATAAATATAAATTACAATAACAATTAATATTAGATAATGTATATTTTATTTTATTATTAATTATTAATTACTAAATTAGTTAATTAATTTTTTGTCTCTTTTCTTATTTAATTTTTTTTTTCATTTAGTAAAAATCTTTTATTATTTCTATATTTTTTGGTCAAAAAATGTTTGTATTATTTATTTGGAATATTTTTTTTAGTTTTAATTATTTATGGAAAATTAATAATGTTTATTTTTGTTTAATAAAAATAGGAAAGTAGAAGATGAGGGTAGAACCATTAATATATCACACTAGAATTTTGTTCTCTATTTTTATTTTTATATTATGTCCATTGTCCATTGTCCTCGACCTCAATATGTGTTAAGTTGAATTATATTTATTATTTTTTATTTTAAATGTATATAATTGTGTATTTAAAAGAGAACAATTTTAGGATTGTTTTTTTTTTCTTTCATTAAATTATTTTATTTATTTATTTATTTGATTACGATGGAAAGATTAAAATTAGTTTTATTTGTATATTTTTTATGGATTGTTAACTTTTTATTTTTTATTTAATTTTTAATGTCAATTTTATTTATTTTTATTTTAAAAAAATTAAAGTAACTTTCGGAGTTTGTTCATTGTTATTTTTTTTTTAATCAAGGGCAAATTTTGTTTTACTTTAAATATATTCTAAGTTTAAATAATGGATTTACATTTTCATAAAACTTTTTATTAGATATTTCAAAATAGTGTTTCATATCTACAGAGTTTATTATTACATACAGTTGCTTTTGTTTTAAGTTTTAATTTTTTTTTTAAAAAACAAAAATTCAATTATAAGAATAATTGACCATTTTTTTTCAAAATAAATTATGTTAGAGTTATTAGTTGGTTTACTGTCATTAAATGGAATTCACATAATAATTATATAGGACATTTAAATTTGCATTAGAATTGAGAAATACTTTTATCTTAATTAATTTTTTATCTATATTATTAAGGGTATTTAGTTTTACATATTTGCTGAAAGCTGAATTGAATGGATACATACATATAAATATATAAATATATGTTTCATTGTATAAAAATCAAAATTTTGTGAATATGAAATAATGAAGTTCATATTATGATTCATAATAAAATAAATTCAAATTTATTTCTATTTTATATTTTTAGTTTTAAATCAATATTAAAAATTAATTATTAAATGGAATTAATTGAACAATTCCAATTTTATGAAGGCGCCGTTAATAAATGTAATGAATAAATAAAATTGGTCCAAGAAGTACATTGGTAATGTAAGGTACCTACTTTTTTTAATTTTCTTTATAATGCGAATGTCAAAGATTTTTCAACAATATTTATTGTAGTCGTTTAAATGAATTATTAAATTAATGAGGTTTACTTTACTTTTAGGAATGAAATAAAAAAATTCAAATAAATTTCATGGATCACTTCGTAAATGAATTATTATCAATTTGTATGAAAATAAAAGCCAAGATAGTGTCTGCCCCCTTAATTTTTTCATTACTTCGTTAGAATTTTTATGTTTCTTAAAATATTAAATTCAATAATAATTGAATAATTTTGAACTCCGTTGTCGTATTTGTGAACGTTTATTCATATTTCTCATATTTATCCCAAGGCAAATTTTATTCCATTTTTAATTTCTTCCATTTTAAAATGTCCAACTACTTTCATATATAAATCAATACTAATTAAGAGTTTTATGAAAATGATTTCCAATCGCTAACAATGTAACAATTATAAATATAATCGATTCTAAAACGAACAGTATAATTTTTTAACAACGAAATTTCTAAAATTCAGTCATAAAACTGCTAAGTTCATCCTAAATAGATAGAGACAGATAGTGAGAAGGAGAGAGACAGGGTAGAGGACGGTCATCCTTTTTTATGTTATTCTTCATATAAATGAAAAAAAGTAAACGAATTAAAATAGTCTAAACATAGACATACGGAGATTTTAGAATTGTTAAAGAATTATAAGATTTTTGAAGACATTAAGCATTTTACTCTCCTGCCCTTTTATTCTCGTTTATCTTCTTCTTTAACACTGTTTTAAATAATTTTGCAATTTTATCCATCTCCTGAGTGTATATATAATCCGTGAATGGAAATCTGGAAATTCCCTGAGAGATGATTCTAGATTTATAGATATTTGTAAAGAATACAAAAATCTCACATTTTTTTATGTTTCTTCATTTTACTCCAATGATCCATAAGAGTGTTTTCTTTTTTTACTTCCAATTTCAATAAAATATGATTCATCATCAATTAATTGTGAATGATTATAATTACTAATGTTTGGATTTTGTAAATTAATTGTTGAAAATTGTTCGGTCATCTCACTCTGCCTGATGGAGAACGGAGGTGAGAACGAATGTAACCCGTCCGATAATCGATGGCGTCTCGTGGGTGTGTAGGTGTTCCGTTTCGGGGATGACGTCCCCATCTGTAAATGAAATTTTTATTTTTAAAAATAACAACATTTAATTAATGAAATAACAAAAAGCTTTTGTCTGTACAATGAAGCTTTAAAGCTCAATATTTACTGCTTTTTGGTGTGTAGGTAGTTTATAAACGCGACTTTTTTTGTGTTTTCTTTTATTTTGTCTCTTTTATGGATTTATAAAAAAAAAAGTTAGTAGAGGTGTCCTTGAATATTGTTTAAAACAATTTTTTTTCTGTATTTCATTTAAAGTTTTTTATTTAGTTTCATTCAATTATAGAGTTATAAATAAATTAAAAATTAATAAAAAAAAAGCTTTCGTAAGCTGGAGCTGATCATTGTTATTTATCTGTTTTTTTTGAAGCGGCAACGTTGGATTTTATTTGATTTTTAAATAAGGTGGTTTGAATGTGTGACAGCCATTTTTGTTTTCTGTTTTTCTTTTCTGTAATTTTTTATTTTAATTTTTAAAATTAATAGAATACGTTGTATAAAAGTATTATTTATATATAGTTTGGTATATCAATGTAGTATATATTATAGTATATATGTTTAGTTTATTTTTAAGTTAAAAGATTTTTTTTTTAATAATAAAAGTAATAATAATAATCATAATAATAATAATAATAACAATAATAATAATAATAATAATGAAAATAATTGTGTTTATTTTTAGTCTTTTAAAGAAATTATTGTTTCTATTTTTTTTTTTTTTTAATTTTAATGTTTTGAATTAAAAATATATTTATAATGATTTGACTAAAGATAAAGAGATGACAGAAAAGATTCAAAATAGAGATAGATAGTTTACATAGATAGATAAAGAGTAGATAAAGATAATAGATAGAGGTAGAGAGAGATAGTAAGAGATAGGGAGGTTTAAAGAGTGAGAGAGCGAGAGAGATACAGAAAGCAGTACTTATTAGAGAACACAACTATAAAAACTATAAAACAAAATAGTTGTTAAAAAATAATAATTCTTTTTTTTTTGTTATATTAAAAAAAATAAATAATAATAAAATTTTTTAATTTTTTATTATAATTTCATTTTTTAATATAATTTTAATTAAACAACAATGAAAACTACAGGAATTTAAACTTACCTAAATAAGGATTACAAAAATAATTTAATATCATTTTTTTTATCATCTTTATTGTATTTATCTTGACGTAGGTGGAGCTACAAAATCACGTCTACAAAATGCTGGTCTGCTTTATCCGATTTAATCGTTTTTTTGCCAATCGTTTGGAATGCACATATTTGGAAGTTTGAGGTTAGTTTTTTATATTTTTTTTTTGTTTTTTTTTTTTAAATAAATTATTAAGTTATTTTAATAGTTTACAACAAATAAAATTGAAATATTGTTGAATAATTTCTTCTTTACTTTTTTTTGTTTAATTTTTAATTTTATTTTTTTAATTATAATTAAAAATTACAAAGATAATTTTAAAACATTTACTAAAGATGATTAATAGTATGAAAAGCGCATTAAAATTGCACATAGTATATAATAAGGAAACTTTTGATAATGATCCCGTTTATAATTTAAGATTATTCGATTAAAACAAAATATGATTAAACCGTATTTTTTTTTTTTTTTGGAAAAATATTTACATAATTTTTTTATTATTTTCTGACATTTTTTTCAGAAATAATTTAAAACAAAGAAAAAAAAATCTATATAGGCGAAAGCGGAAATTTGTTAATCCGAAATATGTACATTAGATTATAGAAGCGAAAAAAAAGTTTTTTTTTGTTTGAACCTTTTATTTTTCGATTTAAAATTGAATTCTTCGTTATATTTATTTATTTTTTCACCAAAAAATATAAAAGATTTTTTTTTTTTAAATGAAAAGCTCATTTTTTTTAAGAGAGATAGACAGAGAGAGAGAGAGAAAATATAGAGAGAGGATATTCACTAAAAGGTATCTAGAGTAAACCGTACTAAATTATTTTTGGTTAACCCTGATAGCGATTCGTATTTTTATGATGTCGTATTTAATTTAAAACCAGCGAAAATTTTAATGTAAAAAGCTGTTATTAAAGCTTATAGGTAGGTTAGGTAAAATATATGTACCTACCAATATATATACACACATATATATGTATAACTTTAGTATATATTCTGTGAACATTATTTTGTTTGATAAAAAGTATAATAAACTGTAAAATGTACATAAAGAGAAAAAAAATTGTAATTGTATAAAAGCTTCCCCTATAATTTAACGCATAAGAAAACGAAAACACGAAGTTTAATTTTTCATTTTATATAAAGCAAAAAAAAAAACAAGAACAGAATTTTTTCTTGAAAGAATCTTAATGAATATAATAAAAAAAAAAAGCGCATTGCGTAATCAAATTTATTCAAACAGGATATTCAATTAGCAAAAATAATATTAAAAAAAAAATATTCAATGCAATTTTCAAAGCTGATTTCTCTACAATATTTTACCATACGATTTTGTTTCATGTCTATCTAATGAATATTCCAGATCAAAAAAAAAACCTTATTTAGGTTAAGTGGAATGATTTTATTTACTAGATGAAGCAAAAGCTCCCATTGGAGTTCATTTATACGTCTCTTGCTGTTTAACTCTATATATATATATATGTAAAAATTTATTGTATTCATAGTGCGACTATACCGATGAATATATTGGGTTTTACACAAAAGCTCTACATACTTATAGGTAAAATATTTCATATGGATATAGCGTTTACACACATACCTTTTTTTTTTATATATAAATTCTGTTAGGCTAAACCCATATTCATAAAATTTATGGAAAAAATTAATATGAAAAACATGGGTAATTTTGTGTAAACTGATTTACATACAATATTTGTTTAATATAAAAATAAAATGTATAGAAACCGTTTTAATTTTGTAAGTAGACTAAAATTTGATGTTTTGAATTTTTTTTTTGTCTTTATTGAAATTATTTCTTTTAACGGTTTTTCTCTCAAAAACTTAATTTAATCGTTTCGAATTTTTTATTAATTGTATAGGAAAAAAAATTATAATCCCTATTAGTGAATATCGTCTCTCACGTAAAATAATTTGAATTACTTTTAATTCAATTTTCATTAAAAAATAAATTTAATTTGGCACAAAAAAAAATTGTTATTTTTCTTACCTTCAACTTTATACAATTTTTATTCTTTTTTTTCGTTTTTTTTTCGTTTGCTTTTTTCTTTTGTTTTGTTTTCTTTTTTTTTTTGTTTTGTGAACTTTATCAAATTCAAAATAAAAATATAAGAAAAAAATTGGTAAAACAAATAAAAAAGGAAGAAAAAATCAAAAAATAAATAAAGATAAAATAATTTGTTTAGCATAATTAATAATTAATAATAGAGAAAAATAAATTTGCAAAAAAGACATAAAAAAATACATTACGCAAATATATTAATACTTGTGTATAGGTACAATATAATGTGTACCTATATATATACATATACGTACATACATATATATTAGATTCTGTATAGAAGTCATAAAAAAAAAAAAATAAAAAAAAAACCTCTTTCAAAATTATTTCGCATAATTTGTTAAAATAAAAACGTTAACAAAAAAATATAGTTTTTTTTATAGAGAAAAAAGTTAATATAAAAATAAATTATTTTTAAAACAAATAATAAAATTAATAAATTTATTTTATTTTAATTTTTTTTTTTTTAAAAAAAAAATATTAAATTTATTGTTTTTATTTTAATTTTAATTTTTAGTTAAATTTAAAATGTTTCTTTTTTAAAATTCTGTTTTTCTATATGTTTTTGTTGTTTTAGTTTAATTATTGTTAAAAAAAAATTTTAAAGAAGAAAATATACACAAAAAACAAAGAAAAAAAAACGAAACAAATAAAAACAAAACAAGGAAAGTTAAGTAAAAAGTATTAAAATTAAAGAAAGAAAACCTAAATTTTTTTTAATGTTTTCTTTTAAATATATTTTTTTGTTGTTTTGTTTTAACAAGAACAATAAATAAGAGAAACTTATATATAAGAAAGAAAAATATATGTAATAAAAAATATTAAAAAAAAAAAAAAATTGGGGGGTTTTTAAAGAAAGACAAATAAAAAAAATAAAAAAAAATAATTTTTTGTTTATATTTTTTTTAAATTTACAAAAGAAAATATGATGGAACTCACCTCGCGTTGTGACCCAACAAGATGATATTTCTGTAAAAACAATGAATATAGTTTTAAAAAAAAGAAACATACCGCATTTATCCATAATTAAATCAATTTTAAAATGGCAAAAAAAAAAACAAAAAAAAATACGGTGTATAAAATATATATATATACATACATACATACATACATATATACATATATATAGTATTATTTGTAGCATTATATTTATAATTCTTAAAAATTAAAATCTAACAGAAAAAAAAGTATAAAAGAAACTTAAAGATTAAAAATAACGACCAAATAATAAAAAAACAAAAAAAAAAAATAATGCCAAATTGAATATGAAATTGTCTTTGTGTGCTGATTAGATTCTGAGTAGAAACAATAAAATATTTTTTCAATAACAATTAATCAGAATATTTCTAGATATTTCTAATAAATAAATAAATAAATAAAAAATCCATTATGTGAATGTGAAAGTTGTATTAAGTCATTTATTTTGTGATCTTCCAAATCCATTTGATTGTTATAATATTAATTTGAAAGAACTTTTGGCGTTTCTTTTTCTGGCTCCATTTTTGTTTTCGTATAAAATAATGAAAATTCATTATTAGACTTAAAAAATTCGGAATACTAAAATGTAATAAAAAAAAAAAAAAACGCAAATACAAGCAAAAGCTTTATATTCTAGTAGCATTATAATTTAGATTAGTACAAAGCAAGACTTACTGGGAAAAATGGAAACTAGGGGGAAGAAAATTTCAAATATTGAGAGAAAATGACAGAAAAATAATGATAAAAATATTCTTTGAAGATGTGTTTCATTAATTAAATATAACAGATAGAGTCAATGGATTTTAATGGATTATCTGAAAAATAAAATGTAAGTGACTTTCATTCATTGTCTATTCTATACCTTTTGGAACAATTTTGAACAATACATTTTTGACTGTGATTTTTTCTTTACATTCGGTTATAAATAATAAACAATTTAATTCCACCCCTGTTCTTTTATTCTTGCCATAAAATCATTGGAGGATTTTTCAAATCTCTTTATTTATTTCCTACATTTTTCTTATTAATTTTTAATGATTAGTTATCACGCTATCGGTGATGACTTTAATTTGAAGCACATAAAAATTTACATTTAAAGTAATAAAATGAAACTAACTTGAACACGATTATTTTCATTCATTCATATTTACACATTTTTTGAATTCATTTCTTAAAGAAAAAAAATAAAATAAAATGTGTTCATTGTTGATTTTTATTTTATTTTTGGTGCCGTTTTGATTTTTTATTTTTATTTCTTGATTTAAAATGACTTTTCCTGAATAAATAAATTCAATAAAAACGTTTTATTTTCTTGTGTACTTTTTTTTTTTGTATTAAAATCGAATTGAATACAAATCATTAGTGAATTGATTTTTTACGAATTAAATTACCATTAAAATAAAAATTTGTTCAATTTATGTTTTCTCCCATTTTCTTTTCATTCCCTTCTTTTTTATTTATATCACATTACAAATTGAAGAATTGTAATTTTATTTGATTATTTATCAACAAAAGAAAAAACTTTATACCCAGAAGATTTACTTTTCTAACTTCTAAACAAAAATTTTTTTGTTGTTATTCTTGTCTTGTGCATTTGAAATAGAATTCCTCAAAAAGGCATCTCAAAAGTGGATCATTGTCTGACGTTAGAAAGTTAGATGGAAAGATATATTTAGTAAATATAAAAGAATAAAAATTCAAGTACATTATATTAAATTTACAATTCCCTGAATGGCTTATAGTCTGGTTTGTTAACATTCAATATTCAATTTGGAAAAAAAAATAAACATTTTAACGTAACGTAACGTAACATAAAAGTAACATTAAATTAAACGGAAATTATAAAAGTTAAAAAAAAATAATTGATAACTGCCATAAAAAATTGATTTATTTTTTTCAATTGGGATTTTTTTTTTGTTTCATTATTTCTAAATTATTAAATTTTATAAATTTCTGGTTTAAAAATAAAAATTTAAAAACAGAAAAATTGGAAAAATAAACGGAAGAAGAATTTTTTTTTTAAAAACTAAAAATAGAAAATAATTAAAAAAAAAATTCAATCAAAAATATTTGTTTAGCTTAGATGAAACAAAGGAAAAAAGGAGAAAAAACTGTACAGTATTTCTAAAAAGGCGTTAATTATTTATTTATATTAAGGAATAAAATCAAAATTGAAACTTTTAACTGGATTTTCCGGTTTTAAAAAGTTTTGTTCTTTACTTTTGATTTTTAAAATTATTTAAAAAAAAAATTAAATAAACTAAAATTTAAAATATTAAAATTATGATACACAAAACAGAAAGAAAAAAAATCTAATTGATTTGCATTCTTTGGTTGTAACAAAGAAAAACAATTTTTAAAAATATTAAAATTAAAAAATGACATAATCTATAATGGCTAATTAAAGCGCTTCTGTTTAAAAATAATAATAATACAAACCAATTATTACAACCAATTATTACAACTTTTAAATATTATAAACAAAAGGAAGGAAAACAATAAAACATAATTAAATGAATTAAAAAACACGAAAAACAAAATGGAAAGAAATCAAGATTTTAAAATAAAAGTTGAAATTTCGAAAATAAATGCAAAGAAATTTATACATTTTGTTCTTGATGAAAAGAAAAACGAATTCAACTGAAACTGAATGGATCAGATGAAAACCGGGAAAAACAAAAAAGGTTCAATGTACAATGCATACAGATTTTTTTGTCTGAAACAAACAGAAGAGAGAAAAACAAAAATGAATAAAAAGACAAAAAGTGACATTTCCTTTTGACTTTTAATTGTTTAATTTAATTTAACCAACACTAATTAAATTCGTTGCATTTATTTTAGAAAAAAAGTTTTAATAAAAATATTTTTTTTATATTTCAATTTTTTTTTGTGGTTATTATTAAAAAATATCTATAAAAATCTAAATAAAAGATTAATATTAAATTTGTTGTTATTTGGGGGAGGTGATGAAAACAAAAAAAAATAGGGTGGGTTTAGTGGTATTTTTTTTTATTGAGGTTTTCGGGTTCGGAGGGATTGCAGAGTAAAGTTAAGTTTTTTTTTTATATAAAATTTAATTACTTGTTTTTCTGTTTACTGGTTTTTAAAGATAATAATTAATATGAGTAGCGATAGTTACAAAGTGCTGATAATAACCAAAAACTAATATTTAAAAAAAAAACTAATTATTAATTATTTAATTAAAAGAGAAATATTATAGATTAATTAAAGTTAAATATAAGATAAAAAAGAATTGTTCTATTTAAAGAATAACAAAAACAAAAACTAATAAATTAAAAATTATAAATTTAAAAAAGAAAAATAAAAAAAGATTTTTTTTTCTTAAAATATTTGTGATTTGTATTAATTTTTTTTTTATATAAAAATTGTTAAAAGTATTCAAATAAATAAAAGTAAAAATTAAAGAGAGTAGGATGAATTAATATTAATTAATTAATAAATAAAGAAAAAAAAAATGTTGGTTTATGTTGAAGTACCAAAAATGTTTACGAGATTTTGAGTTGTTTTTTTTTAAATTGTCTTTTTCTAGTTTTTATAGTTTGTTTAAAAATATTAATATTTTAATTAATAAAAATATTGAAATTACATAAACAAAAAAAAAGTATGTAAAAAATTCTAATAATATATTTATTTAAGTTTTAAGAACTTCTAAACAAGAAAAAAAAGAATTAAATTAAATTATTATTTATATTATTTACAACAAAAAAAAAATTAAAAGAGAATAATTTGTAAAAATTAGGAAAAAAAAATTAATTTCGAAAAAAATTCTAATTAAGTTTTTTTTTTACAGAATTTATTCTTTTTTTTTTATCAAAAACAAAAATATTTGTTTGCTTTGTTTTTTTAAAAAATTGATTTTTTTGTATTTTTATTTCTGTTTGATTTTGTTTTTTTTTGTATTTTTTTTTTTGTTTTTTTTTTTTACAAATTTCCTACCGAATTATCGTAATCAATTTCAGCATATTCGCAACAACATTGGTATCGGAGGATAGCACGACCAGTTTTTCTGGAAAATTTTCACAAATAACGATTTTTAATAGCAGTTTTTTATTTTGTTTTTATTTTTTTGGGCATTTTTAAACTTTTAAAAATATTTTTTTTAATAACTTTCACTTTTGAAATAAAAAGTAAAACGAGAAAAAAAAGATTAAAAAAAATGAAACAAAAAACAAAAAAAAATTCTTTAATAAAAACAAAAAAAAACTGAAAAAAATTCTTGTTTAAGTTTTTTATTTTTTTAAGGGATAAAAATTAATGTTTAAATTCCTACATATTTTTAATTGATTTTTTTTTATTATTTAATCTTTATATTTTTTTTTTTAAAGAAAGAAAAATATTTAATTTATTTAACAAATTTAATAATAAAAAAAAAAGACTGGGGGTTTTAACAAAAATATTTATTTTTAAATTAATTTTAAAGTTAATTTTGATGTCTCCTTAAAAATTATCATAATTAATTTTCCTATTGGAGTTTGTAAAGTTTTAAGACATATGAATTTAATTCTAAGATAATTTAGTTTAAATAAAAACAACACCATTTAGTTTTATAACTTTAATCGTTTCAATATAAAAATTCCAGAGAATTTATAATTATTGTAAAATAAAAATAAAATCACAAAAGGTGAATAATTGGTTAGAAATTTGGTAGAAAATCAATAAAGGATGAAGTTAAATTTTCCTTTAATTTAAATTCAATTTATAAATAGAAAATTCTCATAATCGACTAATTAAATAAAAATAGAATTTTTTTTTGAATAAAAGATTAAAATTGAAAACTTCTAAAGTTTCACAAGAACAAAAATACAAAAAGTTATTTTTTTTTCGTAAAGTTATGTGAAATAATGAAATTGGATTTTCTTGATTGCCTGTCGGCAGTATTTTCTTTTAATTTTTGATATTTTGAATTTTTCTCCGTTTCTCTTTATGTACTTGTTTTTTCCATAGTGATCTTATCTTATCGTATTTATGAATTTATTAATATAATTATTATGAAAAGGAAATTCAATTTAATCAAATATTTATCTTGTTTTTGTCTTGACACAATTTATTTCTTTTTATTAACTAAGAAAAACAACCCAATTTTCCTTTTTCCTTTTTCCCCATTTAAAGAGACATCAAATTTCTTTACTTTTTCTTTTTATAAAATTAATCTTTTCATTTAAGAAAATGAAACAAGGAAAAAAATGTTTTATTAGAAAATAGAAAAAAAAATGGAAAAAATTAACTTTTTTAATTATTTTCTTTCTTAATATAAATAAAAGAAACTTACCGTAAAAGACGTGTTATATAATCAGGCCAATTATCTGGGAACATAACAAGAAAAAAACCCACAGCAATTAAAATGATGCCGGCTAATTTCATTCCAGTAAATTGGGCACTGTAGAACACAACATCTAATGCTAAAAATAAACAAATCGAAACAAAACAAAAAAAACGAAAAATGAAAAAGAAAGAATGTAAATTTGTGTGGACTTTTCTTTTCATAAAATGCTTTTAAAAGAAAAATGTTTTCGTAAATTATTAAAAATATTTCTACTTATATGAATTTAGTTATAATTTACAAAATATTTAGTGGTGATAATTTTTTTTTACCTGCGGAGACTGGGACAGCCGTTATTAATCCCAGTGTTACAAACATATTATAAGTTACAGCGCTACTGAATTGTGTTAGAATATGGAAAACTGTAATTATAAATTTTTTTTTTTTTTAAATTTATTATTAAACGTAGATTTCTATTAATTCATTCATATTTGCATAAAATAAAATAAATTAGAATATTAATCAATATTATTATATTATTGTTACCTAATAAAAGTACACTTGCTATCAGTAAAATAGCCCATGGTAATGAATCCCACGGCATTACTTCTGCACCAGTAAAATATAAAGCTATACAGATAGGCCATAAAATGGCAGCATTTAAAAAACCAAGTGTTGTAAATATAAATGCTATTTGGCCAACTGGTGGATCACCCATAACTTTTCTAAACATAACCTAAATAATTTTTAATTAATATAAAATATTAATAAAGCAATTAAACAAGAAAGAATATATATGATAAAAGGGTGGAAAACCTTAAAGACAGCATAACCAGCAGCTGCTAAAACTGCTAGTACAACCCCACCTAATGTTGGGCTTCCACTTATTCCATCCATATAAGCCAATAAGGCAATACCAGTGTCACACATTATAACAGCAACAATCTTTAAACAAAAATTACAGAATGTAATGTAGGCAAATTTACCTTTCTATTTTATATGACTAAATGTATATATGTATGTAACTTTATTTTATTTCATATATATACACATATGCTATTATCTTTAATTAATATCATTAATTATAATGTGTCTCCTTACCCGTACACCAACAAATTGCTCATGTAGAATAACCCAAGAGAGAAGATAAACACAGGCAACATTTGTACCAAATAAGGCTAGAACATCAGTTGCTAAAAGTGCTCTTAACGACAAAGCATATAAATATGTTGTCAGTAGCCATAATACACAAAACGTCAAACATCGGTTCAGAAAACGTCCTGTATAATAATTGAAGAAATAATTCATTTTACCGCAAACAAACACATAAGCACATTTGGATGTTATGTGTATGTTGTATGGTATTAGATATATATTTTTAATATCTATAAATAAAGCTTTTTTTTAAAATAAAATCTATATTTTACCTGCGGTAAAACCTCTATCTCTAAATCCTCTTAATACATCACCCAAAATTTCACAGGGTGATTCACATTTTTTAATTGTTAAACGTCCGAACATATAAATTGGAAAAAATAATATTGCAAAATTTGTACAAAACCATGATGCAAAAAATGGTGCATTAAATGTAACATTATTTGGTATTATTGGTGTTATATTTGTATGTAAATTTGTTTGATTATTGATAATATTGTTATTATCATTATCAGTTGTTTGTGTATTAATTGGCAGTAAATTGGAATGCGAACTTCGACGTATATAGAGATATTTGATGCAATGTGTTGCTCCTACCCATGATGCTGTTACTAATATTGTAACACAAACACCAAAATACATCTAAAGAAAATAATTGAACACAAATAAACAACCTTTTTTATAGGTTAAGTAAGTAATAACAAGTATATAATCATTTAGGATATTGATTTAATCAGCGTTTCTCAAATTATTTTAATGATCAATATAAAAATGTGTTACCAGGCAAGTAATGTCTTACGATATTTTTAAACAACCCCACCCTACTGAGCAACAGTATTAGTCAAAATATTGAGAAACACTGCTCAATCAAAGAATGTCATTGCGTGTCCGTTTTTCTTTTCTACCTTTTGTGCCAACTCTGAGCAACATGAATCCTTGCATGCTTTCAGTCTTGGTGAGGTAGACGTTGTGGTTGGTAATAAATCACCAGTTGGGGTTGTAGTATCACCAACATTTGTTGTGATACCAATAACACTGTCAGTCCCATCTGGTTGACTTGATGTTACCGAATCCGAATGAGTTATTTGTGGATGAGTTAAGTTTGTTGTAAAACCACCGAATGGCCCATTTGGTGAATCACCTAAATTTAGTTTATTTTTTCAAGTTTTAATGCGATTCAATTATTTAAAAATTTGAATTTAAAAATTTTCCAATTGTTTGTTAGTAAAAATCCAATTACCAGTTACAACAACAGATGGTGCTCGCACACGTTTTGGATTAAATATGGCGGCTATTTCACCGTCTCTGGCCATGCTATCGGCCTTTATTGTTCTGTTTCATTGTGTTTCTGAAATACGTAATAATTATGTTGAAAATTACCATAAATAATGGGGTCATAGTATATAGTCAATCATAAATGCTTCCATACATAAAAGATCATAAAAAAATGTTGACCATAACTTGACCAATATTTTCATTGTCTACTTTTCTTATCAAAATTGACATGACATAATAAAAGTTTGAACCCTTGTTAAATGTACATATATGTATGCATATTACTCCTTTTTACAATCATTAACAACATTTTTTAAAAATAATAATAATATTTTCTATTATCACAAGCAAACTTTTATATTTAATTTAGAAATTTTTGCGAAGTTTATTCATTAACAAAACAAAATAATATGACCAAAAAAATTCTAAATAAGAGAAAGTTCATTGGCTTTGATTAATACTGTTTTGTCTATACATGTGACCTCTCTCATTCATTTTGATTTTTATTTTAATTATTTATTTATTTTTATAGTTTTGTTTTACCAGAAGATATTAACCTACAAACATTAATTTTTGTTATGAAATTTGCAAAATATTTTATTGTAAGATAAAAGAAATTTTTAGAAAAATAACGTTGAAAAATGAGAGCAAGTTGAAAATATAACAGTTTGATTGATTTAGATTGTTTATTATTAGCTAAATTTAAAGATATTTACTATAATTTTTTTTGAAAACTTAAAAAAACTTGGAAATTAATCAGAATCAAATCAAATGTAATAAATGTTTAAAATTTAAAGGAATATTTTAAAATGTTTGTTCTTTTTAAGTTGAATTATTTTCGTACATTTATTTTGCGACACCAATTTTATTCTTTCTTTTTCTCTGAATATGGAAAATAAAAAACTTTTTCAACTTTATTTCATGTTGTTAATTTGGTCACGTGCTCCTGTAGAGTGATATAAATTACAATAAAAGTATTATGAATTTTCAATTATTTATTAAGTAACTAAATGTTAATGGCAATAAACCTATAATTAAATTCACTTAATACATTTAAACTATGCCCATTCAAAAAGTGCGTTAAATTGATTTTGTCTGATTTAGTTATAAATGAGTTGCTAATTAATTCAGAAATATTACACATCTAATCTGAATATGTAAAAAAAACCAACAAATTACTTCCGTTTTGTTTTTAATTCTTTTAAATTTGTAGCTATTTTCCAGCTACTTTACATATTTCTAAACACGTAATTAGTATGAAAAATTCATATTGTTTTTTGTTTGTTTCATATTTTATTTTATTTGAATACAGAAAAAGTATTGTTTTTCTTATCACATAAATATAATATTAAATAAATAATAAAAAATAATCTTAAAATTAAAATTCATAAATTTAATTTTTTAAGAAAATATTAAAAGTAAAAAATTTGCATTTAACCAACAAGTGATTTAAGTGCATTTGGATTGATTCTGTTGCCTAAGCCTTCACCCTCAGAATCTTCATCCTCTTCATCATCAGCTGGAAGTCCAATGATAGCTGGTCTTTTTTTAGTTGTTATTACGTTAGCCGCATTTATTTGTGCTTTTTTATCTTCATCAAAAGTTCCTCTGATGTCAATACCATAAACGGGAAGTTCTGTTTGGAAGATATTGAGTGGACGTTCAGTTTGAATACCTCCAAAGTTTGGACGATTGTTTGGGCTGTCTGGCTGGTCAATGTTAGGTTGTAATGTAGGAAAAGTCGTTGGATTTGGCCTATTACCACTTCCAGGGCCATATATAGCTGGTTTTACTGTTTGTAAATAGGATGGGGGTGGGAAAACAGTTGTTTGTTGAGGAGGAGTAGCTCCAGCATAATAAGGCCGATTTGGTATTGGTTGGGGTTGTGGTTGGGGTTGAGGTTGAGGTTGAGGTTGAGGTTGAGGTTGAGGTTGTGGTTGAGGTTTTGGTTGAGGAGGTTGAGGAAAATATGAAGGATTTGGTCTATTAGGTCTTTGAGGTCGTTGTGGTCGGTGGGATGCTTCGGGGTACGCTCCAGCAAAACTAGGTCTATTTGAATCAAAGATAGCGTGGAACTGACCTGGTGTTTGAATGGCTTCGTCTTTTGCATTGTTACCGAATAATCCAAAATTAGGAAAATTTGAGAAGAAGCCTTGACTGGGAGGAGTCGGTGGCTTAATATTATTATTATTATTGTTATTATTATTACTGAAGAAACCCCCAAATAATCCAGGAGGTGGAAGGGTTGTTGCGGGAGTAGTGCTTCCGCCAAATCCAGCGAAACCAAAAAATCCAGCAGGTGGAGTAGTAGTTTGAAGTGTAGTACTTCCTCCAAATCCATTGAATCCAAAAAGCCCAGCTGGTGGAGCGGTTGTTGGTGGGGTAGTACTTGCTCCGAATCCATTAAATCCAAAAAGCCCAGAGGGTGGAGCGGTTGTTGATGGGCTAGTACTTCCCCCAAAACCATTGAATCCAAAAAATCCACCAGATGGAGCAGTAGTTGGAGGAGTTGTACTTCCTCCAAATCCAAAAAATCCAGGGGATTGCGGTGGTGCTGGTGGTGTGGTACTTCCTCCAAAACCAAAAAATCCTGCAGATTGTGGAGTGGTTGGTGGAGTATTACTTCCACCAAATCCTAAGAATCCTGAGGAATTAGGTCTAGAGGTAGTTTGTGGATTCGGTCTAAATAAAGCACCGGGGCGATTTCCAATTGGAATATTTGCTAATGGAATATTTAAACCGGCACCTGGGCTTACTGAAATACCAACGTTAATCAATTGTTTTGCATTTGGATTAAATTGATCATAGTTTGATTGATGATTATTATTATCATAATTTTTTAGATGATCAACGGTTTGTGGAACATCAACACGTTTCTGTAGTAATTCGTCAACCTGATGTTTTTCAATTAAAACCGATGTTATATATCTACTACCTTTAGCATCTGATGATTGATCAACTAAATAAAATCGATCAGAATTATCTGGTTTAAATCCATAACGTTGATTATAAACAGTCCCAGTATCACCAAATCGCCATTTTTCATCTCTGAGTACTTGCCCGTCATAATAACTGTGGATAGGAGGGCATGGAGGATATACATTGATGCTTTTGCTAAATCGAGATATTTTTTATATATACAAAAAATGTTAGTTTTTTTTTAGTTATTTGTTATATTTGGTTCCAGTCTTATGATTTCTCTCTTTTTTATTATTTAGGAAAAAAAACAAAAATTCTAAAGAAAGATTAAAGTTGGAAGAGGAAAAGTTCACCATTTTTTTTAAACCATACTATGTTTATAAGAGATAGTTCTGTCACCATATTTAAGAATTCTATACAAGTTAAACACATATATTTATAAGCCGATTGAACTGTTCTTGAACCTTAACCTGAATACTAATACTCAATCATTTTATCACATACGATCAGAAAATACAAAATACAGTGTAGAATATAGATGATTATTTTTTATCTACATAACTACGTAAATCCACATACATACTCAAACAGATACAGAGAAAAAGATAGATTCAAAAAGATCCAAATTAAGTATATTTTATATATATATATATATATATATATATATATATATATATATATTATATAAAATGACCTTGCACATTCAAAAATTTAACATTTTTAAATAGAAAGAAGACCAACAAAATACAAAACATCATTAGAATGTTAAAATATATGGTCTAATAGTTCGAAATATAAGAAAGAGTAAGTATTATAAAAAAGATATTGTCTTAGTATTATATTTACTTTTTTATAACAAAAAAAATATTATGCTTACAATAAATCGTATCCTTGACCCTCTGATGGATCTACATTTCTTATATTATATCCAGTATTATGATGTGAACTTACTAATTGTATGGATAATAGGATAATCTGAAAAATAATAATAATAACAAAAAAAAATGATTACAAATTGAGAATTAAGGTAAAGCGTAAGTTATTGACTGTAATCAATTTTAATTTATTACTTTATAATATTTTATAATAGAAAATCTTATATTATTGAAGACAATTTAGTTATATAAATGGAATGTCTATATTGTCAGACAGTTAAATGTCCAATTCACCTTGAGATGAGATTGAAAGATGAAATTGGATAATTTTCTGTTTGTATGTAAAAAGAGATTAATTAACGTTGTCTACGTTTCGTTATTTTTTTTTTGTTAAATGAAGAATCAATATTTTTATTATTTAATTTACAAATTTACTAGTTAAACATAAAAACACATTTTTAATATAAAAAATATATAACGAAACTAATACAAAATGGTGTTAAGGGTATTTTTAATTAATTTAATTAATTTTTATTATTGAAATTTGTTATAAACTAAAAAAATAATCAATGTTAAAGCAACTGATTGAAATTATAAGAACACTTTTAGTTTTCACAGAAGATTTAACTGTTAACCAAAACACGTATTCGCGAGCAAAAGTTTCTATGTGGAGTCTGAATGGCACTAATGGAATTGCTGATTTATTTAATAAAAATGCAAATATTCATTCTAAAGAAATGAATATTGACTAATAATATCTAATTAATAACATAAACTAGATTTAAAAATCTTTCATTGCCACAAAAAATAAAAACAATTAATTTCATAAAAATTTCCGGATAATATTTTTATTAAATTTATGGAAAGATCTTTTTTTTTTAAAAATAAAAAAAACATCAAAACTCGTTTTTTTTTATCAACACTCACCCCGATAATACTTAATAATAACCTTAACATTTTATAAACATTCAAGAATGAGTAAAAATGATTAAAGAAACGAAAGAGAAAACTTTAAAATAAAAAAATTTAAGTAAATAAATTTTTCTTTATAGATTTTATTGAAACGAACTGAAACTTTCAACGTTCAAACACAAACTGATTCTTTTTATGAAAACCCAAAAAACTTATAAAAAATAATTTACAATTGATGATTATTGTTAAATAAAAAACATAATCTTCATCTTCATCTTCTTCCGTAAAAGACTAAGAAAAAAAGAAAAACCGAAGATATAATAATCACCATCCGATCAAAAATGATGATGGTTTTTTCTAGTTTTTTGTATAGTTACATGCGTGAATTATGATAATTTTTTTTTTCTTATTCATTTTCTGATTCTTTGTTTGCTTTTATCTTGTTTCTTTTTTTAAAACTAGTTTATCTTAGGAAAAATTAAAATCAAGTTCATTGAATGTCTTATTCATATATGATCGTATTGGACCTCTTTTGTTTCTTGCTATATAAGTGTATTTCTCAGATGTATATAAATGAAACACATAGTATAAATGATGACTGATAATTCAGCTTTTTTTTTTGCTGTTTATTTGTTTTTTTCTTATAATAACTTAATTTACACAAGAAACAGCAATGATATAATAATGAAGCTGCCCCATAAGGATATATAAAATAAAACATATAGGCTACAATAGTTGTTATTAGAACAAGAAATACATTAAAAGTGTGTTTCTGTGGCTGTGTGTTTAATTTATAGCCATTTAGAACTTTAATGTCTATTTACATAATCAAAAAAGTAAACAAAGTGATTGTAAGCAACGGAATTTAAAGTTCGGATATTCGAGCATAATTGTAATTTAATTACAAAGTATTTTCATTTGCACTATTTTTAAACAAGCTCTCTATAATTTTTATCCAAAATTATAAAAAAAAAAACGATAGAACACATGTGACTTTTAGAAGAGAATTTGACTCTGTAGTATGTATCATCACATTAATAAAAATATGACAAAACCATTTTTTTGTTTTTGTTTTTATTAATGATTAAGAGCGAAACGTCCGAAGTAAAAGCTATCTTAATTTAAAGCAGGAAATTTGGAGATTGGAAATTTATTTCAATAAATTAATTAAAATCTTAAATTTATCATTTGGGAAATTTGAAACTACAAAAAAAGAAAGACTCGTGCTCTATGGGTAGAGGTCAGAATATGAATTTAGAATCTTCGATTGATTAAATTTTTTCTCTATATGAGATATGCTAGGAGTCAGAATATTCTATATAAATTCTTTTTTCTTTCTTCACCATTTATTTCTGTTTACAAACAACAAAATTCCAAAATATAAAAAATAGTAAGTAAATAATATTTTTATTTTTGTTTTTCAAAAAAGACAAACGCATATCAACAAAAATGCCACAAGAAGCTTTTATTGATTATATGTCAATTAAGACAAAAGTTTACTTTTATGGGGCTATAAAGAGAGAAAGAAAAAGAAGCATTAACAAATCGGATATATGTAGTATAAATAATATATAATATTTAGAATACAAGTATGAGGTGCGAGAGAGGATGATGACATAGCAATTTGAAGTGAAGATTTAATGAGATATATAAAGACACTGCTGGTTGGATTGAGTGGGTTTTAGATTACCTACAATACAAAACATTTCTTCTTTTTTTTTTGTCAAAAATAATAAAATTGTTGAGTCTCGTCTCTTTCCCTGTGGTGTGTTTGTTGATATCTACTACATACTTTTTCTTCTTTTTTTTCTATCGATTTTTATCCAAACATCTTCTTCGATGACATTATAAAAAGTAAAGAAGCACATTTATTTTTATTGTCGTTTATTCGTTGTTTTTCCTTTAAGTTTCCTTTTTTTTAGCTCTTCAGCACAAACAACCGGTTGTTAATTGAATTGATATCGATCGTCAACATAGAAATTGTTTTGTAATTATAGAATTAAATGGGTTCAACAAACAAATTTAAAGAACTAAAATATAAATATAAAACTAGTATAATATAAAAGATATCTAAACTCAACAGTGGGAGGTAGAGTTTTTATAATGAATTAAAAGAAAGACAATAAAAAACAGCTTGATGGTTTTATTAATAGAAATTTTATAATGTAGTTTAATTTTACTGAATTGAAACTATTTATTAATTTATGTCTATAAGAAACCTTCTATTCTAATAACAAATATTATTTATTAGGCATTATTTTAGTTTGAAACTATTTTTTCTTTAATGAAATTATCAAATTTTAGTGTACTGGAAATCTATTTCATTATTTTAAACTAATATTGAAGAAATAAAATATATAAGTACTAACTGTTTTATATGCAGGATATTTATTCAAATTGGTAATTACATACATTCAAATAAAGGAAGAAAGCAAAAAAAAGTATAAAAGAATGGTGAAAGAAATAATGTGAGATAATACATGAAATAATTTTAGACATGTTCACACACAAACACTTTTATATTTTTCTTATTAGAAGGAGTAGGTAGAGAAAAAGTCTGACATTAAATGAACTTTCACCGACTTTATCTTCAAAAGGGTATAAAATGACCAATCGATAATCATTCTTAGACGCAGGAGACCAATTTATATCAAGAGTATAGAGGAAGTTTTCTTTATTTCGAAATATTCAAGAAAATTGTCTAACAAAATCTGTTCGGTTAATAAAAAAATCACAAAGTAAGGGGTGAAAAAGTAAAAGAAAGAAAGGTGGAAAGAGGTAGAAAATTGTACGAGAGAGTAATTTGGGCATAAATCCAACCACATTAAAATGAAATTTTGCAACGTCAGTATTTACTTACCCTTGTTTCTATACTTTTCTAAAAAGGAAAAAATCAAAACTCAGGATCTGGATTTAATGTTTTATACGTGATTGGCTATTATTATCAAATTGAGAGCTTGATTGGCTTTTCACCAAGAAACAGAAAATACAAAAAGAAAAAGAAGAATGCGTATAGAAAAGAGAGAAAGGAATTTGGATTGGATCTTGGCCAATATTGAGAGCCCTTGGAAAAAATAAAATGAAAACATATTTTTTGGGTCACACAAGAAGCGAACTTTAATATGAAATCTTCATATTTATTTATTTCTGTTAACAAAAATCTGCCATGAATTTTACATCTTATACTTATATATATATACAAAGAAACTATAATAAGTCTTTTGTATTTTTATATTACTAAATAAATAAAAATCTGAAGACGGTCAAAGATAAGAAACAATATTAAGTTTGTTTATATTTTCAGGATGAAATTTCATATAAGAAAAATCGACAGTTTAAAGGCAATTTGCCATATAGAAATTTTTTTGGCGACTATGTATTTACACACCATCCATGAATATTTTGTATCTGTATGTATAAAAAAGGGTTTATGAAGCAAAAACACTGACATTCCAACAAATTTGAATTTCATTTTCATTTAAAATAAATACAGGAAAACCATGAATCGGGAATTTAAATGCAAAATATTTATGTTATCATCATTTTAATAATGTTTTATTTTATATTGATGAGCACACCCTAATATTGACATTCTGTTTAAAATATATAAAACTACAAAAGAAATACCAACAAACAACCAAAAAAAAAACTCTCAGATTAATGAAGAATATTAATGTTTATCTATAACGAATGACAAGTTAACTTAACACGCCAGCTTGTGCGTTTCTTTAGAATGACCATTATCATTAATGATTTTTTTCACTGATAGACATTTATATGATATTATTCTAACCCCTAGGATTATAAACAGAAACGCGTGCAGAATAATTATATTTTAGCAGAATATAAAAAAAAATTGAAAGCCGGAAAAACTTTCTATATGAATTATATGTAACAATTCGTATGAAAAACCTTTATAAATAATTCTCTCTAATTTCTCTAATTTGTGTAAATTTTTTTTAATATTTCAGAAATTCAGATCGTCATCGGGGACTTTTTTTGTTAGAAATCTATTCAAAAAAAAAAAAAAGAAGAAACAACAACAAATAAAGTACATTAACGTATTCTTGGTTGTTCTTGTTTTGGTCACGTAAAGCTCTATACACTTATTTCTATTTTTTTCTTTGTGGTTATTAATCGTCATTTTGAAATGACGTCATTGAAATAGAACAGTATGATGATTGATTCAATGGATCAATAAATATTTTGTTTGAATTAGTATTTATTAGATTTGGTGATATGATATATAGTATGTAGTTAAGAAAATAATTGAAATAATTATACAACAAAAATTTTATAAAATAATCAATAGAGTCAAAGACATTTTATTTTCGAAAACTTTTGTAAGAATTTTCAAACTACAGCTTGTCAAAATAATTGTTTGGTTCCAATTACTTTAATATGGTAGATGGCTAAGGTAGTTGGTTATAAAAGAACGTCAAATAAAATATAAAATAAAAAAAAATTAATAATTGAACATGTTTTTCCTTTTAAAGGTTTGACGAATGTTTATTAGAAGATTAGACATATTATAACACCACACACTGGCAATTGGCACGCGGATATTGAAATGACAGTGCAATTTTTTTTGGTTTTGTTGTGTTTTATGTGGGAATTTCAGGAGGTAAATTATTCCTACAAAACCCAATTTCAATTGATCACACATAAAATATATAATTTTATTTATGTGATATTGATTTTAAGAAATAAAACCAAAATATATTTTTTTATTATTTTAATATACATATATTATTTCAATCATTATAGGTAGGTAAGGTACTTATAATCAACAAAAATAACACCATTAAATAATAAAAAACAGAAAATAAAATAAATAAGGTAAAATATTCAATAAACGTCAAAACTAAAGTCACAAAAATTAGCATTTTATATTTTGTCTGACGGCAAAAAATGATGAAAAATTAAATAATGAAAATAAATGAGAAAATCACTAAAATCAATTTTTAATCTATATTTTACACTCCTACAAAAAGAACCCCAAAAATATTTATAAAAAAAAGTATTTTGTGTAAAAGGGGAAATTGTGTGCTTTGCTAAACAATAAGTTTTCGATAAAGTTTGTTTTTATTTTTCCTTAAATACAAAATTATTATTTGTAAGAACTCAAAGTAAAAGAAAAGAAAGGCAGCAATGAATATATAATAATAATTATGTCAAATAAACGTTATCGATTTGATTATGGATTTCTAGTATAGGTACTACTCGTTTAGTAAGGAATATGATGCATAATATAATCCAACAAAAAAAAAAAGAAATGAAACATAATTGTGTCAAGTCCATTATTATTATAAAAAAGAAAAAGTATAATAAGTAAATATGAAAGGCATAAAGTCATTGAAATATTTAAATCTGATTAAAAAAAATATAAATAACTGAGTAAATATATTTTGTTAAATAACTGAAGCGTTCAAGGTTATTTAGTATTTGGATAATTGCCATTGTCCTTAAGTAAGTATTTCTACAAATATTAAGTGGTAGGTAGGAATATAAATAAAAATAAGAGGATAAAATTAAACAGAAAATTGAATGGATGAAAATCCAAAATATTGTGAATGGATGAAAACAAATTACTGTCCGAAGTCTCATGGGAGGAAATTAATAAAACGAAAATATACTACTTACTAATAATAAATAGTAAAAAAATATAAATAATGGATTTTCAAAAGCATATTCTAAAAAAAACTAGGGAAAAAACTGCAACATTAGTTCGTTTTGTTTTAGAAAATCAAATTTAGAGTAGATTAATTTTCATTATAAATTTTATTTTTATAAAAGCCCTACTTCTTCGTGCTACTTCGTTTGACTTTTGATGTTTATATTTTTAAATTGGAAAAGTGGTATAGGTGAAGGAGGATGGATAATAGAAAGGAAGTTTAAACGGAACTGCGGATCTTTTTTTACTTTTTCTCTTAATATAAATTATATTTGAAAGAAAAACAAATCTAACACAAGTGTAAAAGTAAATAATTTGTTCCATAAGTTGATCGACTTTTTTGTTTTGTTTTTATTACAAATAAAATCTACAATAATCTCTTCGGTTATATTTTATAGATTACTTTTAGATTTTCATCAAGTGGGTACAAGTTAATAAAATAACTAAACATTTTCTTCTTCTATATTTCTTCTGTTTGATGTGTGATGTATTAAATATCATGTAGTTATATTGAATTATAGCTTTAGGAGAGTTTTCATGAATTATTCGAGAATGTTATCGTAAACAGCATACAACAATATTGAGACATATTGAGTTTAAAATTCGTTTTATTAGCTGAACGAAAAAAAATGCGAATAATTAATTAATTAATTAATTAATTTACTCAAAGTTAATAACAGCAAAGGCATTAAGATAATTAATCACTGAAGGATCTCTATTTTGCTTATATTATGTTGCCTCATACTTTATCAATTATCAAATATGTGAAACTTATGTGACAACCGGAATCGGTACAAAACGTAATATCCTTAATAATAATAATAATAATAATAATAATATTAGTAAAATTTTATTAAATGAGAACACAGTATGAAATAAGTTAAATACTTAATATACTTCAAGATTTTCTTGATTTAAGTCAAGAACAGAGCTTTTGGTTGTATATACAACCCCATATACCCAAACCAATTATGTAAAATTCATTACATCATTTTTCAAAGAATACTTTTTACAATTAAATATGTTTGTGCACTTATATGGCTGTAAATATTTTCACCGTTTTTTGCATGACCTTAACCCAAAGGTAATAACTATAATTAGTAAAAATTAGGAATGAACTTTTGAAAATTATAAACACTTCTTTCAACGGTCATTGACCAATAATTCAAATAGCTCTTCTCACAGTGTTGAGTTGTTAATTAAACAAACATTGTAGTTAGTTATTATTATAGGTTTTATAACAATTAACCTAATCATATACTTAATCATTACAAAAGTTGTCGTCTAAATTTTTATTTAACATAAAAGTGAAATAAAATGATGAAGGAAAAGTTTCAATTTTGATTTCATTTAATAAAAAACATCAATCAAAAGTTGACATTTTATTTTTATATAATACTTTTTAAATCCTATTATTATGTGGATGTGAACTTACTTAGATAAATATAAATAGAAATTCTTAAGCTCTTAAGTTGTTGTTATTTCAAATATTTCCGTATAAATCAGAAAGTTAAAAAAAAAGAATCTTGAATTGTATTCGGGTAAGCATCCCTATATAAAATAAATAGAAGAAAAAAAATAGAAAATTCCAAATTCAATAATGAAAAAAATTTAAAGCATTTTTGTTTGATGTTGGTTTTTTCTCTTTTTGTTTTTTCTCTTATGAAAATATTGACGAAAGAAACACGTGAATGAAATTCAACATTTTGAAAATATATATCATCATATAATACTTCACATTCCAAAGACACCTCAACCTCACCCAAAAACAGATACAACCATAATATATTATAAAAATGTCAGGCCATAATTTGTAATTTTTTTTTCGTTGATTTTATTTAGAATTTTTTGACATTCTTTGTTTTTATTTTGTTTAAAAAAGTATCATTAATTGTTATCTTTTATAAAATTAAATTAAAATCAATTAAGTTTAAAATTAAATCTCTTCTAAAAATGTAAAAATCTTTCGATGTAGAAAATTCGCATAAGTCCAAGTACTTAAATTGTCTACTAATTTATGCACAGAAAAATGAATGAATAATCAATTCTCATGCTATTGATTATGTAATCACTTTTCTTTAGATTTGAGAAGATCTTAAAGTAAAAAAAAAATAGAATTTAAATATGACTAATTCATTTAAAAATAAAATTTAAAACGCACAAAATATGTACTATGTATAAAGTAGATAATACCGACCAATGTGGATGCATGGCAACGTGCTGGCGTTTGGAGCGGGAGGTACCGAGTTCGAATCTCGACCGAGGCGGGATGGAATTTTTTCATTCGGCTAATTATGTATTAAACACACATAAGAAGTGGGGGCAATGATTAATAACATCTATGACCCTCTGGTTGGTGTGCAGGATAAGGTTAAGAGCTGGCAATGCGCCGAATCAGGTGTAAAAATGCATGTGCAGATGCTAGGTGGTTCAGAATCCACCTCAAAAATAGTAGGTCTCGTCGAAGTTGGACGTTAAAAGAAACCCTAGCCAATGGTTATATGGAGTTATCCGAAAAGCCAATAAAAAATACACTTGATGACAATCAAGTACAAAGAGAAGAAGAAGAAGAAGTAGATAATAATTACGTAAAGACTATATTTTGTTTTTGGATCTGACTATCTTCTGCCTATCTGTATTAACTGTGAAATCAATAGAGTAAAGATTCAGCACGTATTATTTTCTTTTTCTTTTTGAATATGTTTTAGAAATGAAAAAAACCTTCAAAAATATAGGGATCAGAATAATATTATTTTTTATGCGTACTTCTCTCCTTCCATTTCTTTCTAGTCAACACATACATTCTACAATTCAGCATTTGGGGTTGTTTTCGTTACACCGTCAATTATTATTATTAAAACACGTGGATCTTGTTTTATTTAGAACCCCAATTTCTCAACAACAACTTAAAAAAAAGAAAGAAGAAAAACAACAATAATAATAAAAATCTAAATAAAATATTCATTTATATAGAAAAAGCGTCAAAATATTATGTAACTCAAATATACATACATATTACATGCTTATAGGTACATCTACATATGTATTCATTCAAATATATAATTTAATACTTATATATTATATTTACTATCAGTATCTTTTTTCTAAAGTCCATTTCAAACATAAAAAAAAAACAGAGGGAAAAATTTATGAAATATGAAAGGGTACGATGAGACAAAATTTATGGAAAAAATAAAGGTTTCAATGTTCTTCTTGGAATTTTGTTCAAAACACTTATACTTACGTAATTTTTAAATGATTTTAAATAATTTAATTAATATTGGAATTGAATTGAGTCAATAAAAATCTAAAAAAGATACTAACTTTAATTATTATTATCCTTTGGTATCTGGATATTGGAAAACCTGTGTTGATTAAATGATATTTGTTAACAAATTATTATTTGATAATAATGAATTTAAATCAAATTTGCCCACGTTGTGATTTTTGTTTAAAGTGGTAAAATTGAGAAACAGAAATATGTAAAATGAACAATAAGGAAAACCAAATTGTCTAAAAATTAAATTACTTGTTTTTCTTCTTTTAATGAATAATGATAACACCTTCACATTATTTTATCATTTTGATTATATAAAGTATACAATATCCGTGAGCGTAAGTATATTTTATTTGTTTGATTCAAATTCAAGGCGATCTTTTCTTTTTATTCCTCTTTAACTTTACGTAGAAAGAAGAGTAAGAGTAGGGAAAACAAGAGAAAAATAATAACTTCTTAGGATTTTTTAGTTAAGGTAAATAAAATATTATATGGATAAAAATAAAATGTAATAGATAGACAAATATTCTATTAACTAATCAGAAAACATAAATCTTTATTATTATTTCTTCTTGGTTTGGTTATATAAGGTTTTTTGTATTTAATAAAAGAAAGAAAAAAAAACAATAAGCTAAATGAATACGGTAAGAAAGATAGAATGAAAATATAAGTGAATGTAATTTTACGTTCGATCGAGTCTAATGAAATTTTATCGTAAAAAATCAGGCGTCTAAGGACTAAAAAGGGTATTTTGTAAGCATGAAAGAAAAGTGTGAGTTTTAAATGTGAATAAAGAAAAGTTAGGTAAATATTCGTTTATTGTTAAGTGTTAATAATTTTGAAAATTGTTTCTTTTGAATTTGAAATTTCTTTTAGTATTACAAAAGACAAATATTGTTGCCAATTATATAATGTTATTCGATTTATTTTAAAAGGTAATCGAATTCAAAACAAACATTTTTAAGCTTTTGATGTTTTTGATTTGAATAAGTACTGTAGTTTTTATGTAAAAGTTTATATTAAAGTTTGAAGTTTTTCTTTTTTATCTAAAACCATCATCTAAACAAACATAAAAATATTGAATTCGTTTATTTGAAACAAAAAGAAAGTGTAAGTACATAAAAGAAATATCTTTCACAAAATAAGTAAAATAATCAACATAGAAAAAAAAATTAAGAACAATTTTAACGATATTAAAAATAACTTATAATTCAGTGATACTTATTCGTTGGATTTCTATTCAAACAAAAATAAAGGAAAAATAAACACACATATATATAAAAAATTTCCTTATCATTTAAGGTTATCAACACGTATATGGGAAAAGGCACGTTTTGTTTTGTTTGTTTTTTCTGTTGATTATATTGTGTATCTTGATATATGGAATGTTAGGTGGAATAAGATTAATTACATTTTATAATCGTATTTTGAAAGGACGAGATGTATCAAAATACGTATGTGCCATCTTTTTTGTTCAGAATCTTCATTAATATAAAAATAATTCAAATAAGTGTCAATTGCATCAACGTTAGGAATAAGCATCGTTTTACTTATGGAAATATAGTTCTATATACTTACGCAGATAACTAATTAATTAATTTCTTGAAACGCAAGTTGACCTAAACTACAGTTTCGAGACTTGTTAAACTAAAAAATGTATTCAATTCTTTAGAAGTTTATTTTTATTAGATAAAATAAGTTTTACATATTTGATTTTTTGAATCGGTTGGACTTTAACTAGTTTACTTTTATATTTTATCAATAATGATTATCGTTACTTTAATTTTAATATTGTACACAAAAAGGCACAATAGGAAATTTTTCCCTCACTGTTCACGTGGTTGATGAAGATATTTCATGTACTTAAACCTTAAAGGTTTTTTTTATAAAATTTTTTTATTAATAATAATAATTAAGTCTGTTTCTCATTCAGTCATTAGTTGTTCTAATTTTCGGTTGGATAAAATCTAATTATGTTGTATAGCTTTAGTGAATTTGAGTGATTGTGTTGACTTTATTTGAGTAATTATAAGATTGTTTTACTTGACGTCCTTGATAATGTTAGATTTAGAGATCAATGTATAATTACAGTTACGCTGTTTATTTTATTCTGCAATATATATACCAACTGATAAGGTCTCCAAATTTAATTGAAATCATTTTATAAGGTTTACTGTACCTGTTTTAACCAATTTAAAAGGGCTTAACAACCTTTATTTATTTAACTTTGACCAACAAATATTTTTATTACATAAAAAATAATTTATACCTACACATAAAATATTAACAAATTGAAATACAAAAATAAAATTAAATACAAAATCTATTTTAATACGAAGTCTACTTTATTATCATTGTAAGTAATCACAACCTTTTTACCATGACCGGATTTGCGTTCACAAGTCACGACCATATAATACACTATTAAGATTATATAAGCTCACTATTTCACTGGTGGCTTTCGTGTTGATATAAAAATGAAAATAAAAAGGGGCTAAGGCAACAAACCACTAAATATGAAAACGAAAAGTTAATAATAAAACAAAGCATTTATACGTCGTATATATTTTTTACAAACCATGAAGACATGAGATAACAAAACTTAAATGCAGTATAAGTAAGAGGTAAAGTTCTGTGAAATTTCGCCCCCAGCTTTCTAAAGTTATCTCGTATTTCAGGTACGAATATGCGAATACCCGTTTTCGTTCTTACATAATATGACTTTGATTGACTTTTTGAATTTAACCGAAAAAAAATAAATTATCTAAAATAAAATTCTTTTTCGACAAAGACAAATAATAAAGTTTTCTTTATATATTTGTTTTTCTTCTCCTTTTATATTTATATTTCGTCAGAAAAAGACTGGGAAAGTAATCAAATATCATTTATACAATATCAAATAGAAAACTTTTAATGATCTCTTATCTAACTAAGGAAGAAAAAAAAAAAAAAGGTTCCTACTCACTACTACTACTACTACTGATAACAAATTAAACAATCTACTTATAACTAATTCATAAAAGGGTTTTTTAAACATCTCTTATATACTTATTTTCTTTGTTTTACTTTACACCCACATTTTCTTTCGATTAAATTTTTAGTAACAATCAATAAAAACAAAAACCCCAGATTAGAAAAAAAAATTACGATTTTGTAAGCTTCGTGAATCCTAAAAATGACGATGTCCATTGCCATGTATTATCATCATAATATATAAGTATATGTTATAACAATTTACTTTGATTTTCTATAATAATAAAATGAAAGAAAAAAGTGTAACACACGAACATTATTTTTTAGGCTAGGTTACCGCAATACTGTCGTATATTTTTTGTAGAAAGTTAGGTTTATTATGTACATAAGTAGATAACAAAGAAAATCGTAATTAAAAAAACTGTTTTTAGGTTAAAATCGCCCTTTATTTTCATTTCTAATCTAAACATTTTTTTCACCCAACAAAAAAAAAAAATAGGTCACGTTTTATGTTACGGTTATGCAAATTTAATGCTAATTAATCATCTCATATACTTACTTATTAAATCTAATTAGATATGTACAGTACCGTCGCACTTTTCACAGTACATATATATAGAATAGAGATCAAAAATTGAGATAAAGACACAATTAGCTGCTATATAAAAAATAAACGAAAAATCATTAAGAGATGAACAAATAATATAAATTATATAACGAAAAATTATATTATTGTTTTTTTGCTTTCTTTTATTCTTCTTCCCCAAAGCAGAAAAAAAAATTAATCAAAAGGAAAGAAGAATAAAAAAAGGGGAAAAATATGTATGCATTATAAATGTGTTCATATAAAATGAGAGAATAGGAGAATAACAAAGAAAGAATGAGAGTGAGAAAAATAATTGAATATATGAGAATAACAGAAAAAATGGTTTAGCAAAATGCTTTCGTGAACCGCCGACATAAACGTTTTAATTTTATTTTATTCATTAATATTTAATGCATTAAGGAAAAACAAACAAATTATGCAAAAGTCATGACAATTTATTGAGCAGAGTTAAAAGAATTTTTTTTTAGTGAAAGTGTTCATTTGAGACAAGATTGTACTACTGTCTTATACGTCTAAATTTAATAAAGGCAATTTGGTGTAAATCATACTAATTCTTCTGATTTAGGAACGTTTGATTTTGAGATTGTGTAAATACAAACATTTAATTATTCAAATAGAATATTCATGAGTGTACATAGTTTGTAGTATGTATGTGAGTATATATGTTTCCATAAATTCAAAAAGAAAATGACAAAAACGACGAACAAAAAAAAACAAATACACCACCAAAAATCCACGTACGGAAGAAACAAGCAAAAAAAGGTTTATCGATTTGAGAGGGGAGCTTTTATTTTTTTTTAGAAAAAAAATGGAGATGTAAATAAAAATGTGTGGTCGTGGCTGAATAATAAGTATAAATGTGTTATGATTTTAATTAGAAAAAATTATTATTAATGTGTATTATTAAACATTATTAAAAGAGACAGTGGGATCGAAAGGGATATGCTACGTAGATACAATATGAAAGACGTATATGCTATGTTCTGTTTAATAATATATAAAAAATGTTATAAATTAATTTTGATTATATAACAAAGGGTCACAAAGGTACGTCTGATTGATTGCAGGGTCAGCAAATAGAATATACGCACATTACGTGACCCGTCTCATAACACGTATAATAAAATAATTTTTTTGTTCATTTTGTTATTTATGAAATTGAATAGGCATGAGGATTCTCATTTCTAACCTAAAACTCTTTTTTTTTTGTCGTATAATATTAAAAATTAAACATTTTTCCTTAAACTTTTATAATATAAGACAAGACTGTGTCAGTAATGTTGGCTTTTTTTTTTCATTTTTGGTGGGAGTTTGAGTTTTCTCGTGTACACATAGGTGATATTTTCAACTTTTGAACAAAAGCTCTCTATATCTATATTTAACTTATGCATAGAAAAATGAAGGATAGACGTAACATACTATCGTCCTTATATATGTAGTGGTAAAGAAAAATGAATTATGAATGAAATTGTATTTTCTTTTCATTTTTATAAAAAGAAATATAATAAGCAAGTATACCGATATTTTGTCGCGATCAAAATAATTGGTTTCATATTATGTTTATTTTATCATCTTCACTACAAGTATTAACTATATATTATTCAGAGACGTGGCCGAATTATTATGAAAATGTAGCACAATTTATGTAAAGAAAATTATCAGGATAAGTAGGGATAAGTTAGTTTGTGGAACCTTATGCAATTTATCTAAGTAATATTGAAATCTTCAGTTAAAATCTTATCTTTATCATATATGGGCAAACGAAAAAAATATTGATCTTGATTTTTTTTTTTTTTTATACTTAGATGATGATTTTATATTTTTCTTTGCCTCTGTTCATTTTTAAATCTTTAATGACTCATCTATATACCTACTATATATAGGTATATACTATACATATGTATATATATACTGAAAAATAATGTAGGTAAAAGCAATTGAAATTTTGATTAATAACAAATATAAGTATACTTAATTAGAATAATATTTACGAATGACCATAATTATATAAACAAAACGTAAGCAAAAATTGAAGAAAAGTCATATACATCACGCAACTGCATATTCATCTCTTGTAATCTCATGTTTGTAATTATATATTTAGTGTTTTCAGTATTTTATGCAAAAATTATAATTCTAAGAATTATTTTAGGTTTGCACAAATGTTTTTACTTTTTACATTATCCAAATTTCTATTAAGCAAAAAACAAACATTGATTTAATTGACCATCAACAATACTAATTCGAGTAGTAGAAATAAAAAAGGAGCTTTAATGAAATCGCTCTCATGGTGATAATAAAAATAAATAACAAAATATACATAATCATTTATGGCACACCGATAAAGCCTCAAAGCCTTAACAAAAAAAATTGATTTAAAGCTTACGACTAAAACCCGTGACAACTCTTAAAAAATTCATATAAATTACCATTCAAATTATTATCCTTTCTTGTGATATATGTAAATGTTCATTTACAAGCGTTTGTAGGGTTGCCTTTTGGTATATTCATTTCAGTTACATACTTTATTTATGTCATTTCCAAGTTCACATTCATATTAAATTTTGGTTTTTGGGGTAAAATAATAGTTTAGAAAGAAAAGTGTATTAAATTAAGTACAAGAATAAAAAAAATAAACGAAAAATTAGTCTTCTTATGTGATGTTTGAATAATATTGCATGACACAAAATAGTTATGAATTAGGATGTTCACACATAATATCTCGATGTTTATATACTTTCTTCACTAGTGTAGTAGTTTTGGTTTATTTTTGAAAAAAATAATAATTATAATTTATGATTTTTAGGAGTTATATGAAGAACTATTACTATTGGATTATTTTTGGAGCACATGACAAAAAGATTCAATCATTATGTATTAAAAAAGGAAAAAAAGGAAAAAGTTGCCTACCTACTTTAATAGAATATTCAGATGATTTTTTTTTGTAAAATTACAATTTAATTATTGATAACTTTAAACATTCCTTTTCTGTTTATTGTAAATTTCTTTTTTCAATAAAAAAATAAGTATTATGGTTTATTTATAAATCTGGATTTAATTTTTGTTATAACATCATAAAACAACTAAGTATATTTGTATTTTTTATTTTAATAAATTAATAAGAAAGTGTTTATCCATTATCCTAGAAATCACTTTAAACTTTAGAAACAACACAAAATAACCTTGTTATCTTTCTCCACCTATTTATAAACACTTTTCACATAATCTATACACAAATTACTAATCGAAATACTGTTGTTAAAACTCTTTTATAATTGATTATTTAAACAAAACACTAATTGGAATTATTTTTATATTGAGAAAAGACAAAATGACAAACAATTGAATTGAGGATACAAGGAGAACTAAACACAATTTTCTCCGTTCGTTGAGGAAAAACTTATTTTTTATTTTCCTTGCCTACTTCACTTTGAAGAAAACAGTCTTTTTCATTGATTTTTTTTTATTTGTTTATATACGCTTGTTAAAAGTAATAAATATTTCCTTTAAATATATTTCATAAGAAAAGTCTAAGATTTCATCCTAAATAATTTTATATATAATTATTGAAAAAATATAAAATATTACGCCTAAATGTTGCTATTTTATATATAAAAATTATGGCTATGCAGTGCACAGTTTTTAAAGTATTTTTAAAATTGAACGCACTTATTATAAATGTCAAACAAATGTCAACAAACCTTTCGCAGCTACAAATACAATAACATCAACATTAATTAAAATCAGTAAATCTTGAAAAATTTATATGTTAATTTAATACAAATTTGTTAATAACGGAATAATGAGAATTTGTTTTCATTGAATTTTCATACAACCTTGGACAACCAATAAAATTTATATGGCTTTGATTCATAAAGTATACATGACGGCGCAATTAAATTAAATATTTTATATTATTCTGTTATGTAATTCGTTTGCTCGTCGATTCATTTTATAATAAACTTTATTTTTTTATCTTTCGGGTTTTTCGTTTATTATTTAATTAAATAACGTAAATAGAATAAATTTTTATATTTAGTATAAGTGTTGTGACATAACCACTATCAACTATCGTAATCATAAACTGCTTACTGTTTAAAAAGATTTTTCTGACATTAAATAAGATTTTTTTATTCCTCTTAAGGTCATTTTTGTGAAAGTTTAATTAAATTAAACTAATCATGGCCGGAAATGCTTCAAAGAGTCTGGGGAAAAAACTTGTGGACAATTTAAAGAGTAAGGAGTTTCGGGAATATTTGATGAGGTAATTATTTAGATATTTTTATTTATAAAAATAATTTTTTGTTCATAACCTCATTTTTAGTACTCATTTTTGGGGCCCAATTGCAAATTGGGGAATTCCTATTGCTGCTTTAGCCGATATAAGAAAGGATCCTAAAATTATTAGTGGAAAAATGACCTTAGGTTTGGGAATATTGTTAAAATATTAAATAATGATAAGATTTTTTATATGACATTGAAAAGACTATTTTAAAACAGACTGAACAAAAAAAACTTATCGTTATCAAATTTTGTAGTCACATTTTAAGAATATAATAATCTATAAAATTTTTTTTAGCGCTTTGTCTTTATTCATCAATTTTTATGAGATTTGCTTGGATGGTTCAACCCAGAAATTTACTTTTATTTGGATGCCACATTACGAATTTCTCAGCACAAAGTGTACAGGGCATTAGATTTATTAAGTATAACTATTTGGGTGGTAATAAACACGTAGCTGCACCACTTGCAATTGAAATCAAATCATAAACTACAAATAATATACAAAAATTTATATAAAATATAATATACACAACGAATTTTTGAATAAGAAACAACTTTACATTGGTGCTAACTAATATTGGAAAATCTTTTGTGTGTGAAACAAAAGAAAAAAGAACATAGTATAATTAAATACAACAACAATCCTTTTATAGATCTTATTTATAATTATTTACATAAGATTTAAATCAATTGGCGACATAAATATTGAAATATTGAGCTATTTGGTTAATTTTCTTACACGAAAACAATTAATATTCTGTAGGAGTAATTGAAATATACAGGAAATTTTATACTTTATATTTATTCGTTAATTCAGTGTTTCAAATACCTCAGTTGTAATGCTGATAAATATACCAAAATATTAGTTTGTAGTTGATCGTGGTTTTATTCAATAATATAACTATCTGAATATAAAATAAATATTTACAATAATAATTAACTTAAATCGAAATAGGATAAGTTTTTATTGAAGAATTTATTCATTCATTTTTAAGAATTAATTAAAATGAATTTCTAATAGTAAAAAAATGTAAGCATCAATTCGCTAATTGATAAAACAAGTAGAGTAGTTCATTTAATGCACAAACAGTAAACCCTTAAAACTTTTTATCTAAAAAAACTAAAACAATTAAATTAATATAAATAAATATTTGTTATTTAGAAAGACGTCAAACTATATAAATATTGTAAACTAAATTTAACTGAAAAAAAAAATTGGTGCTGGAATTTTCAAAATATATGTAAAATACGTGTTTTTAACAATTAGCACAAAAATTCGATTTTAAAATATAACTCTAACTATTAAAACTAAAGATCTTGATCAAGTTTATATAATCCTATAACTCCTTACAAAGGTTCGTTAAATTATTTTATTTTTATTTAAATGTGTTGTTTTATTCTTTGTACATATAATTAAAAAAAGAGATCCGTTCAATATATTTAATTTTAAAAAAACATTTTTTTTCTTTTCAACGTATAATATTGTAATTTTGTATTGAGAATTTTTTCAAATGCCATGGTTTTATTTATGTTTTTCACAAATCAACAAGTATTTAAAAATTACTGTAAGAATAAAAATTCAAATTTCAAATCACATTTCTTTGCAATATGATCGTCATTTATTTCAGTAGAAAAAAGGTTTTGGTTTTTTAAACAGTTATGATTTTGGTTCTGTGAATTTTAGTCTCGATTAAAAAAAATATCCGCAAAATTAATTACTAAAAAATCCTAAAACAAAGAAAAACATAATTTTTTGAAGATAAGAAATAGTTGAAAAAAAAAACACCAAAATTTCTGGAATATCAAAAAAAGAAAAAAAAAAGGTTGGTTCATTTTGTTTTCTCTTGTTCATTTCATCATTTTTATTTTAAAAAAAGTTAACGAAATAATTCTTAACTCATTTTCGATGTGAAATTGATAATCTGCGGCAAAAAACCCAATTCAAATTAAACAAGCAGTTCAAAAAACATTCAATTCAAGAAAAATGTGAAGTTTTTTTTCTTGGGTTGCTGATACCCCGTAATCTTTATTTAACTTTTTGAAATTTGAAATATTTTTTCATCAATAATTTTATTTGTATATAGAATAATAAAAAATTACATTTGTATAAAATATTATTTACAATATTTTTCATATATTGTTAAAAAGTGAAAATTTACAATTTTTTTTATAATTTTCTAATATAAATGGAATGTTTTTCATTATATTTTCTTCATTTTTAGTAATAATTTTAAACTTTATAAAATGAAACAACTAAGTAACTACACATATTACTAAGGTTAACTAACGAAAATTTTTGTAATAATTCTTTTCTTCCCTTTTATTATCTATAATTTTAAATATCTGCAAGTCCATCTGTTAACTTATTTATTTTAATTTTTTATAATAGAATATTTTGCAGTTTCTTATTACACTCTCTCACTCTTCTCATGAGATAATAAACCCCTATTTTTATTTATTATTTTCTTCTTTTTTTTTAAACAATAACAATAATAATAACATCAGAATAATTGCGCAACTGGTTTTTTGTTGTTGCTTCTTTTTCTTTTTTGTATTTAAAATATAAAAAATTTATCTGTATCGTTTTAAGTAATACTTCTCTGCTCTGAGAAAAGGATAAATAGTATTAATAAGAAAAATGTATAAAAAAAAATTAAAAACGTGTCTCTTTTAGCTTTCTCCATTTAAAGATGTGTTTTTTTAACCCTTAAATTTGATTATCGAAAAAAATGAGAGGGGGGGACGATTTGCTGTACAATGATTTGAAACAGAAAATTGAAAAATTTAGTAAAAAAAAACATTAAGATTTTAATTATTTAATAATTTTAAATGAAAATCACTTTATAGACTTTTTAATCTTGTGTTTGACCTGATAATTTAACGTTTTTATTTCTCTTCTGGTTCTTGTTTTACATTCAAGCATTTCATTTCACTTTATAAATAGAAATCTGTTCGTATTTAGTCTTTCGCATCTTCTTTTCATCTTGTATAATTTACATCCCTTTAAATAATTTTTTTTACCCCCGACTGTGCTACGTCTACAAAATCCACTACTATTAATGTAATTTTATTATATACTTTTTACCTTCATCTTTTACTTTGGTTTATATCGAACAGGTTTTCTATGAAGTTTATATGTATCTTCGTGAAAAAGGGGTTAATTTTTCTCTCAGTATTATTGTATTTTTTTTTATACATAAAATTTTTATTTAATGTTAAAAAAATATAAAAATTGGTAATTCTTTTGCTTGTATTTTTTCTACCCTTTGGCGATTTAGTTTCGGTTTTTTTCTTTTAAATAAATCGTAACGCTTTGTTTGTTTTTTTATAAACTCTTAATTATTTTTAATATTGAGCGATATTTTATTCAATTTGTTTTATTTTTTTGGTTTATTATATACTAAATACATATTTTTTTAGATCGACTTTTTGTTTCAATTATTTTAAAATTAATTGTTGGTTTCAGAATTTAACTTAATCATATTTTTTTTATTTTTAGCAATTGTTTCTTAAATTCAATTTGGACGGAATAAAACTTAGAAAATAATCAATAAATTTGTATCATAAAAAAAATTATTAAATAGATTTTTGTTTCTATAGAAAAGTTATTAATATCATCAACTTAATTGAGTTTAATTAATATCAATTATTATAGAATGGACGGCATTCATTTATAATTGCTGAGATTTTTAAAATTCTTAATGGATATTTATAGTACGATTTTACTTTTAAAATACAACTTTAATATTTAATTTGTTTTAAAAAATTTTCTCTCTAACTAGAGTGTATGCAATTTAGCTCTTTAATAAGTAGGTATATTAATTTTGAACATTTTGTTTTTCTCTTTACAATCTAAGATCATAAGAATCTATTTTTATTTAATTACTAATTTAATGTAGTCTTTTATTTGCCATAAACCAGACTAACATGATGAGTCCAATTAATAATGGACCACCAGTTTTCAGTGCTGATGCACCAGCTAAACGACATTTAAACATATCGTAACGTGTTTCTTTATCTTCAACAATATTTTGAAATTCAGCTTCAACTAATTGCCCATCATAATATGTTATAAGATCTTCAAAAGGATATTCAAATCCTTGAAGACATTCACATTTATATCCACCAGTTTCAAAGCCACGTCCCAAAATTGGAACACACTAAAAATATGCATGAGAAATAGTTTTTGTTTCAATTCGAAAAATTTAATAAATTATAATAGGAATACTAACATAAGACGTTTCTTCATCACATTTGTGAGAATTTTTAAAAGCGTTTGGTACATAATAATCATCAGGACATTGATTAATATCTAGTTGTAGCATATCCATCGACACAGCAACAACTCCTCTAAAGAAAAAATGAACGAAAAAGTGTTGTCTTATTTCAAACAATGACTATTTTTTAAATAAATTACTTGAATTCGAGTTTAACTTTTAAACTGTCCCAACCAAAGAATGGTGCTGCATAGGTGATTAACCATTTTTGAACGTGCCCTTTACAATCATATGTTGGTGATGTCCAGTATCCATGACCCATATTACCTGCTTGATAGTAATTTGGGTAATGTTCGAATCTTAAATAAAAAGAGATTAAAATTCTAATTAAATTTCACATTTTTTTAGTAAACTTACTTTTGTAGATATTCTCCACTTTCATTATGACGAATTTTTATTTTCATATTATACACTTCGAGATCATCAAAATTAGCTGCCCACCGTTGTTTTAATAATTGGAAAAATGGTTTATTTGTGTAAATTTCTTGTGTTTTATTTAAACGTGCTAAATCCTCAACTTTAAATTTACGAGTATTCAGTTGTGTTTTATACGCAAACGGTGCAAAATGTGTACGATTTGTAAATTTATTACGTTCCCAGTACATACCAGCTGACCAAATGCGATTATTACCTAATACTAACGCTAATATTTCAGCGATCATTTGATCCTCTGTTAACGCGTTATCAGCAACACGTTTGCCAGAATATACCTCATTTGGATCAGACACTTGTAAGAAAGCACTTAAAAAATTTGCTAAACGTACAGCCATTTTTGCTTCATTTGCAAATTGATCAGATACACCAAATGCAATATCTCCATTTAATATTAAATCTTGTGGATGGTAACTAAAAAATATAATTTAATTTAATTAGAGAAAATTCATAAATTGTTAACGTGTTCTGTAAATTTAATTGATCATTTCTAACCAACGGAATTAATTTTTTGTCACTGTAAAAATTAATTCTAAATCAATTAATAGATTATAAAGCTATGCACTTCATGATTTTAATTAGTAAGCGAGTTTTTGAGATTTTTATGTCATCAAAAGTGAAGTGAGATCTAATCATTAAAGAATACTTACTTTTTGCATGTTAATTCATTAACATTAATTATAAATTTAAGTACAGCATCAATATTTAATTTTTCATCATGAAGTGAACTTGAACCAGTTGAATGATTTCTATACTGATAGAAACGATCAATATATTTATCACGTAAATATTGTGGTGCTCGTTCCCATTGAATAGGAATTTTATGTATCCCTATTTTATGAAAAAAAAACAAAGTTACATAAATTATGAAAATAAAACGGTAGGGTTAACTTACATCCGATTTTAGAGCAATCAAATCCGTTATAATATTGTTCATCTGAAGCTCTTTCAACAATTTCACCAAGATAAGGTCGTCTTACAACATTTGGTAATCGATATCCTGGTTTACAACGGCACTGATATCCACCACGCCGAAAGCCCCATCCATGCAATGGCTCACATTCTGTTGTTTCCTTTTTACATCTTGCCGTATCTGCAAATTTATTCGGTCCTTTATTACCTTCACCCTTTGGACACTGATTTATGTCTATACGTTCAAAATCCATTTCAAGGACAGAAACTGCTGTATATCTATGTTAATGAAATAAAATATTGAAGTTAGTAAAAGGGTTATGAATTTAAAATTATTTTTTTTTATATCTTACTTTGGATATTCAATATGTCTAAATTGGGTGTGTCGCGGATAAATATCAGCAATAGGTACAACTGCTGATATAATCCATTTATTTGATCTGCCACAATCAAAATATGGACGTGTAAATTGTACAGGTCCTGGATTTTCATCAGCTCCTGGTGGCCCATGGAATGTAAACGTTTCATTTGTATTATTTGCATAACGTATTTCAACTTGATATGTGGTCTTAGTATCGTGTCGCTTTTCAACATTATCTGGTAACCATTTTTTGTACCATTCATTGATTTTATAATATTCATTCGTATAATCAGCTGAAAGCGAATCCGATGGTATAGCTCCCAAATCTCTTACATCAAATGTATTCATTGTGGAAATTTTTAATAAATGAATTGGATCATTGAAATCATCCAAACGGAATGTACGTGGTGCGAATAATGGAAATGTTTTATTGAAGAATCCTCGGAATGATGAAGTGTATGAGCTATTTGGCGAAAAATATATTGCACTGGCATTAATATAGGGGTTGGATGAAACATCTGCTACAGTCGATAACAGGTAGTACATCATTCCTGGATCATAGGTATCATTTATGGCTGGACGAATAAATCTACTTTGTAAAATATAACTCCAAAAAAAAGAACGGCTCAAAGCCATATTATGTAGATGAAGGAGTGCTGTTCTATTTGGGAATACAGGATTTATATTAACTTCTTTTATGTCAGGTAAATGTGAAATAGTATCATCTGGTAAATATAAATCACCCAAATGTTGTATTGGACAATTATCACCAGTTACACGATCCATTTTCATTTTAATTTCATCAAAGGGATCCCTTGCTTGCCATTCATATTGCGCGAGCACACCCATTACTGTAATCACAGTAAACACCAAATAACTTCTACATATAATATCACTTATTCTAAACATTTTTATTAAAAATATATATATTCAAATAAAACATTAATTAACAATAACAAAAATGAACACTTTAAACACTTATTTCATGTATGAAAACAATTAAATTATAAGTCAAAATTCACTAAATTTCAATTTCACTATAATCTGTAAACGCCTTTTACAACATGGCAGCCATTTGTTGGTAGACTCACTTTGTAGTTATAAAATTTATGTTGTGAATAGTATATTGTTTTTAAATTGTCGCGTAGTCGCGTCATATGAATGACTAAAGAACTGATACGGGAGTATGGTGTTCAACATTATTATTGGAAATTGTTATGTTTTCTTTATGGATTTGACTTAATTTTTGAAAAATATTTTATATTCGATTTTGCACTAAGCACTATTTAACCCTTTTGATTTTAACTTAATGTTTATTTATGAATTAAGATTTTAACATAATTGATTTTTTTATTTATGAATTAGGATGATATTATTGTTTCCCTTAAATACTACAACAAGTGGTTTATAATACAAAATACAAACAAACTGAGAAACTATAATGTAATGATTCTCTAGTTGTCTCGCTTTCACCCACACCGGTCAAGCCAGTAGTTTTTGAATCTTTTTCCATTTAGCAGGTATATGAATAAAGAAGAGAAAAGAAACTAAATAAAATAAAATCTGAACAAACTTTAAACATGTGTTTCAACTGTTGAAATTTTTGAAACCATTTTTTCCATTTATTTAACTATAACTATAATTTAATTTACAATTTTCCCAAATTTTACTCAATAAATATATTTTTTATAAGCAAAACCAATTGACCTTCAAACCAGTTTCAGTTTCTAGAAAGAAAAAAATTCTCATATCCACAAAAGTACAGCCATCGGAATTTATTCTGTAAGGTGAATTTCTTTCTCTTCTCTACAAACTAAAGCACCTTTTCAATTTCACTGAAATCACTGAATCCACGTGTGATGTAGTAGGTAACAACTTACCTACCTTCATATTATTTCCATTTTGTTGTTTTTGTTTTTTTCTAGACCTCTTTTTTGTGGTAAATCACCCGACCAAAACATACTATCTTACGAAAGTCCATTTAATGATTTACCTATCTAACATTTCCTAATAAAAATATTTCTGTGGGCCAACAAATTCTAGTTCTGACAGTCAGCTATAGTTTTTTTATTTGCATTTAAATGTTGTTTTGATACCCTAAAGATTTCCTGTTTCCTGGGCCTGACAGTTTTTTTATAGACTTTTTTTAGGAGTGAAAATCCAGTCTTGTTACTCTTATTCACTGTGATAAAACATAGAAAAAGATCAAGTTTAATAATCAAAACTTGTTTTTTGTGGGTAATTTTTTTCTTTTTGGCTCACAACAAAAATTTAAATGCATTTAGAACTTTGTTAAGTAGGAAGGATAAATATGTAATTAACTAATGTAAAATTTAAAATGGTGATATTAATTAGTAGTATTCCTTCAGTAAAATATCTACTGTGTCCAATTATCCATTTTTTTTGGGTAATAATAAAATAAACTATTTAATTAAAAGCAGTTACAACAAAATTTAAAAAAAAAATCATCCAAATGTGAGAAAATTTAAGTAGATTTAAAACCGAAGTAAATAGAATTCTCTGTGATGCATTTCTTTAATGTTGTTTAACTAACATGACGTCATATTTGTGTCATTTCGGTAATTTGTCATTTATATATAAACACATACATTGCTATTGCTATATGTTTAATTAAATTAAAAGACATCATATATATTCACTCCATGTATTGTGTAGTGTGTAAATGTATGCTATTGAATTGATGACTATATGATTCATTATAATTAATCAATGATAATGTTTTATTATTATAAAGAATCAGTCTGACCGCACTACACATTTTATTAAAATATTAAAAAAAATTTCTCATTTTACAAATAATAATAAAGAAAAATTAACGATAAAGCGAGGTTTTTAAAAAAAATTATATTTGTGTATTTTGTAAGTGAAAATAAAATAAATTAAAAAATTAAAAGTATGTAAATCTTCAGAAAACTATAATCTATAAATTTTCACGCATCTGCCACTCTAAAAACCAGTATCTCGATAAGGCGTTTGATAGAGGGTTGTCAATATAAAAATATATATATGCAAATTAATTATTATAAATTCATCATGGAATAATAGATAAAGAAAGAATCATACAAATTATTTTAGTTTTTAGACATGCTTGGCCAGCCTCAGGTAGCTTTATTTTATTTTATATAGAATACTGTTTATACACATTCATACACACATAATACTTGCAAAAATTTTTTTTTAAAAAATGTAGGTAAAATGATGCTCATATTGTGTAATGAACATTCATAGACCTCATTTTCATTTCCTTTAAATTAAAAATATCAAATAATATTTTAAATTGCATTTTATTTTTATATATCAAAATTAATAGTATTTTCTGTAATTATAAATCAATTCTTAAAAAAGTCACTAAAAAATTTTAATGTGGAGAGTTTGATTTGGCACTCGAGTAATAAGTTGTAAAAAAAACAGATTAAAATTCTTACTAAAAACTCAAAATACATAATATGAATAACTAGAATACTTACTATAATAATTTACATCGTTAATTTACTTTGGTACATATTAATTATTATTTTACAGAAAACAGAAAGAATGAAACTCTTAAAATAAATACATACCTCGAGAAAAATGTTTGTTTTTATTTAACTATATTTTCTCTTTCATATTTGTATAAATTAAGTAAGTAACTTGATTTGAATTGAGAAATATTTAAGAATTTCTAAATGAACAACAACCAAAAATATTATAAAATATTCTTGAATTATGTTTACCAGGTGAAAATATACAATGTTCGTCTAAAATCACATCATAAATGATATTGTGAAAGAGATGCAATTATTAAGGCTCCAGTGTTGTTTTCCTATCGTATCACACGTCGGGATCATCATTCTTCTAGTTTTTAAAAATTATTTTGCAGACATTTTGGAATACATTTATTTTATGTAGTATTATTTCGCTTTGTAAAGTTTAATGTGCTTGCATTTTCACAGCTTCTCAATGTTTGTATTAACAAAAGCAACAAAAAAACTAATGATTTTAGTTTTTCTTTTATTTTTGATAATTGCTAAAAATAAAAAAAATCTGGCCTTTTGATACAATTTCTTTAAAGAAAATAAAACATTTTTAGCATCTTTCAATATTGTTTGGTGAATTATTTTTATAGCCGTCTGGACCAAACGAGACTAAAGACCTTAAAATTTAATGTTGTCTTATATGCGCGAAAATAAATAAAAAAAACATATTCAATGACTTACTTTTTATGTATATTTTTTCTTGATTGTTTGTTTTTAAATTTTTTAAAATTTTTTTTTTATTTATTTTTGTTTGTACTTTTTGATTTTTTACTAAATGAAATAAAATTGCGTGCCTAGAAATATAATAAATTATTATATTAATTATTTATGTAAGAATAATTGACAAAAATCAAAAACACACAAAAATTTATTTGCTAATTTTTGGTTCCAAAGACAAACTGACATTCATATAAATGTAGTAATTATTTTTATTATATTTTTGTAATTTTTCTAATGAATCTATATATTCATTATATTTTCTAGACTAGGCAATATATAGGTAATACAAATTTGTATATTGTAGTTCCATCACGTACATATATCTGTTTTTTATATACGTCATTTTGAAATTATAAGATTTTTTATATATCAGCACAACCCGACCAACAAAAATAATAATGCTATTCTTGTTGCAAATCAAAATTTTGATGATTATTTTTTAAAAAATAAAAAAAAATTTAAAAAGATGTAGGCTGTGGGATGCGTTCGACCTCGAACTCATCGAAAAGTTTATTTTCATAGAAATAAATACAAATATTACAAAAAATATAATTTTATTTGCAAGTGTCATGTGTATGTGTGTATGAGTGATGATTGTGATTTTTTTAATGCATTGTTTTTTTTTTTATTATTTTTTTTTTCAAATGAAAAAGAAAGAAAGAAAAACAAAAAAAATCACATTCAGTATTTATAAAATGATATTTTTTATTATTATTTGCAACTCATGAGTGGTGTAAATTGTGTGTTTCTGTGTTTGTTTGTTCTATTTACAAATTTTACAATTTTCTCTTTCGCACTATTTTATATACTTATATACTTCTTATTTATTATAAATTATATAATCTATTAATAGAATAGATAATATTTGAAACTAAACAAATATAACATGTTTGCTAAATAAAATGCATAATAATATTTGTAAAGTTTAAAAATATATATATATATATTTATTCAAATGCATTATGAGCTATTGAAATATTAGTTAGATAGATAATGAACTGGTTGTTTAAAAAAAATTTGATATAAACACTTTGTGATACAATTACTAAAAATTTGTTGTCATTTTGTGTGTTGACAATTATTTAACATAAGTTCATCTCCTAATTCAGTAAAAGCTTAAAAACGAAACGAAGATTTATAAAATATAAAATAATTCTATAATATTTTTCTTTTATGCCGATAGTTCACGATATGTTTAATGTGTGGAATATTTTTAAGTTCTTAGACTAAGAATATAAATAAATTGATATATGAACTGTTTTAGTTATTTATATTAATAATAAAATAATAATTATTGATGTTATTTTTACAATATTAAATGATTAAATTTTATAGAATATTTGTTATCAATATTTATTATTAATTTCAAATATGCAGACGTCAAGTATAATTTTTTTGTGAATATTATTCAAAATTGTTCCCTTTTTTTTTTTTTGTATTTTGCTTCTACAAATACAAGACAAGAGATAAAAAAACTATAAACATATAACCCTTTTCCTCTATTTATAATTTTTTTTCTTTTATAAAGCGGATAAATACACTATTTTTTTCTTTTTTAAACTTCTAAATAAAAATGCATTTACATATCTTTTGTATTATATACAAATATAATGTACACATATTTTATATATGAGTATTATTTTTCTAGATTCTGATGTATAAGTAATATTGCATTATATAAAGTACCCTGACGTATAAAAATTGCATTTAATTTATATTTTTGCATTTTGCAAATCGGGGATTGGTTTTTTTATTTAAAAAAATAAATATTGCATCTGCGCAGACACAAAAAATATTTTTTTTTTTGTGAGAAAAACGAAAACAACATTTTATATTTGGTTTAATACAAATTTATTAATAGAATTTAATGTTAAAAAATATATCAAAAAATTTAATTATGTAAGATTATCTAAATTTACTATAAATGCAGAAACACAAACACACTTAATAATAGTGTTTTAAAATAAAGCCATTTTGTTTTATAAAATAAAAACTTCAAGATGCATATAATTTGCATATATAAAATCGCGTGTTGTCGCTATTTTTTCATTTCACATCCTCGAAAATTTTCAACCCCTATTCTATTAAAACACAGTAGTTTTATGAATAAAATGGTAATGCATCCAAATCCAATTTATAATGCAACTGCACAACAACATTTTGTTTGGGATAGTAGAAAAAGCAGTTTTTTTTAACTTGATATTAATTGTAACAGAAATCTATTCTTGACAATAAAAGAAAATTATATTAGTAAAAATAGGAAAAAATATTTTTTATTATAACTATACAGAAATTTATATTCGGTCCGTCTGAAAGTTCAAAAGATTTATTAATTTATTATGTATGTATTATAATCCGACAATAATATAATGAATTCAATACAACCACAAATAATATCGAAAAAATTCGTCTGATAAGTTCACTGACCTATCAAAAAATATAAAATGTTTGCCCTGGCATTGTGCTTTATATATATATATATATATATATATATATATACAAACACCCCTCGCGCGTATCAACCCAAAAAGGCGCATTATAAAATAAAAATAGTGTCTACTGTCTGATTATACAGCAAAGAGAGTAAACAAAAAAAGAGAGAGAGAGAGAGATAGAGATAAAATCAAGAAAGCTTTAACAAACATAAAAATATGTATAGGAAAACAAAAAAAAGCTCCACCCAAATGATTTGATAACCGCAGAAATGCTATATATAAAATAATATGAAACAGTAGATTCATTTAACAACAACCTAAACCTACATAACCAAAATTATTTCACATTGTACAGCCTATGTATAGTACCCATAGTACTATTTCTATTACATGTTATTTTCTATTTTTTATTTTATTGATTTTATTTTTTCTGTTCAGACCTACATCAATGTTGTACCGTGTGCTTTATTTATTATACGAAAATTTGAATGCAAATTAATTGAATTATATAGAATTAATTTCTTAGCTGAGTATAGATGTTCATTCGTAATTTTGGAGAAAATTTTTCTTTTAATTAATAAAAATTGAATTGAAATACTATAAGCAAAAATGAACTTAAAACAAAAATTCATTCAAAACATTAAACATTCTTTAAATTTAAATCTATAGTATGACCTCGACAATGACTCAGAAGATATTCGTCTCCTAATTTTTCTTTGTATAATAGAATAATATAAGATGAAGCAAAAACAAAGAAAAACGAATTTGTCTGCACTTCAAATCTATAATACTCATATACACATACAGATACAATGTATACAAACACACATGCAAAAGTGTCTCGTTTCCTTGTCATCTTTAATAATATTTGTTTTTCGTACAACAATTAACTAAACGTTCGAAAAAAGAGTTAAAAGGAAAAGCCATTAAGCATTTTTTTAAACTTTTTGTATGGAGAAGAAAAATTACAAAGGATATTTACGAATCTGATTAGAAATTTATACAACAAATATCGCTTTAACTGTTGTTTACGGTTATTTTTCTTTTAATAATTTAATTTTTAAAAATAATTGCATCACGTTAATGTTAAATCCCTAAACTCTTTCTATAAATTTGTAGCTAATTTGTGACAAGAGCGTTAATGTTATTTCCTTTTAGTTTTGTTTTCAAAGTAATTTTTTTTTCTTCTAGCATTATGCCTTTTGGTTATAAAATGTTTTCTCATTGTTTTTTATTTTTGAGTTCACGCGGTATTTTATAATATGTATATGACAAATAAATAAATAAATTAAATTTTAAAATATTAAGTATCATGAAAAAATATAATTATGCATAAAAAATAATAATAAAAATATACATCCATTTTCCACTCGTGATTACTTCGGTGAAAACGCATTTAATACTTATGTGATTATTTTTGTCATATATAAATTAAGATTTAGGTTTACAATTTATGATAAAAGATGCAATCAAAATAATTTTAATTACAAATATTTAATTATTCAATAACAATTGTTCATTTTCATTATGTTCTGTATATATTTTCTGATATTCAAAAGATAATTGTTGCTATTTAATATAAACTTGATGTTAAAAGAGGCTATAGTAACCGATCTTTAACCTAATTTTAATATCTCTAATAATAATAATAATAATGTTATAAATAAAGTGTTTCTTAATTATGCATATTCAAAATACATAAAATTAAAATATTAATATGTGAAAATAAAAAATAAAATCTAAATTATTACGATTATATATTATATACGTTCAGCCTCAGCCACTTACTATATCACATAAAATATAATTTTCTCTATTTGAATATTGGATTAACTAGTTAAAATTCGATTGAAAAGACACAAAAAACACAAAAAATGAAATCAACCCGTTCATTGACCTTCGTTCTGTTTACTAAAAAAAATTCTTGAAATATTGAAAACAATAACAGTTAAAAATAATGTAATATTAAATTATAAGTAAACGCATGAAAGGGGAAAATTTAAAAGAAAAATTTACTTCTTCAAGTGAATCTCTCATCATTTTATTTTTTTATATTTTCCTAATTTTAGAAAATTATTTTCATACTGAAAATAAATGGTGACATATCCTTTCTTTTCATAAAATTTCACAAATTATAATAAAACTTGAGAAGAACGTTTAACAAAAACAGAACGAAAATATAGTTTTTTGTATCTGGTTGCAAAACCCATCATAATAATAATAAAAATAATAATAAAATATAAAATGGAAAAAAATATCCTGATTTTCTGGTTAACATACGACGACGACGGAATAAAATAAATAAAACACAAAAAAGTGTATAAATGAAAATAAAATAAAGAAAGCGAAAAAAAAGGAAAGGTTATCAGTTTGGCGCGAAAAAATGGATGACGCGTTTGTGCGTTATATTTTCATATAATATGCAGAAATAAATAAAAAAAAACACATATGCAAATGGAAACACATTCACCCAGATGTATTATTAAAAAATGCATATGCATATATTAAACAACACACAAGCACACACACATACACATGAATTCCCTTCACGTTTTATTTAACGTAAAAAAATATTCATGCGGTTTAAAATCAGAGAAAAAAAACTTACAAATGTTTTCATTTCTTCAAACATTTTAATTTTTCGGTCATTGGAAAAATAAATATAGAATAGAATATACTTTTTTTAAAAAATTACGGTTCTTCTCTTTTTTTGAATAAGAACAAATTCAATAAAAATTTTCCACGCTGATAAAATATTATAATGTGACGCCATAATATAATGCTTCTTCTTTATGATTGCTTTTTACTATTAAACTATTAAACTATTAAAATATAAATATATTAAAATATAAAATAACAGATAATTTTTTTTATCAATATATTTTCAAATATTCGAAAACTTGAAAAACCATTTATTTATTTGTTAGCTTTTAATAAAAATATAATTAAAAAACAAAATATTAGAACTACACGGGAAAACATACACGCAACGTAGGTAAGAAATGCACGACTTTCATGTTATCAATGCATTCATGTGTTTTGTTATCATTTAGTGTATTAAAATAAAAGGTAATAATTTGTGTCTATACAAAAGAATAGAAATTAAAAAAAAAAAAGTTGAATACTTAAAAATTGCAAAATAAAATAAATATAGTTTTTTTTGATTTGTTGGAAAAGAGAATATTTAATTTCATTTTTGGGTGTGCATGTGTGTGTGTTGTGTGTGAGTATGCGCGTGACTATGGTTGCTAATTTAATATTTATTGTTGTTGTTGTATTTAAAATATTTTACTCCATAGTAATAGTGCAGTTGCATAAATGCAAATTGCAAAAGAAAATGCAGAGGCGTGTGTGTAAATTAAAATTAAATAAATTTTGTAATAATTTTATATCCATTGAATAATTGTTGAATTGATTTAGAATTATAAAAAATATAATCGGTTAGAAATGATAATAAAAGACAAATTAGATTTTTACCACATTTTAATAATTAATAATAAGAATATTATGACCAACATTAATAATAAAGTTTTTTAATATTCATTCAGAATTGGATTTAAACTATACACTACACACGCAGTTTATCAAATTATAAACATTGCGATAAATTCTAATATTTGATTTCATTATGAAACGAGAAAAATATGTAAGTCAAAAGTCAATGTTCTTTATTTATGAGTTGTTGCAACATGTGTATACCTAATAGTTATCCTGTGTGTATATTACCTTTGTGGACTTTAATTTTTGTGACCGGTCACATTTTTTCTCTCTCTAGGTTTTGATTCTTAGTTAAAAAAAAGGTGTGTTAGTACAGAGAAAAAAAAACTTGCCAAACTTCAAAATTATAAGAAAAACAAAAAAAAAGTATTGTTCGTATCATTCGATCCCAGACCCCAGACCAACCACTCTCTTTCTTGCTATGAAATTATTTTCAAACAATGACACCATCGTTACCGAGAAGAGGAGACAGGATGCTCAGTTGTTCCTGTTCTATTATCGATTTTCCTACTTTTTCATTCTTAGTTTTTAAAATAATTCTATTTGTGTTACTTCCTTTTCATACTTCGAAAAGACAGAAACACAAAGTGAAAAAGCGAATCCTGCTCCCATTTTTTTCTCTTCTTTATTTTTCATTTTTTACAAGACAAAACAAAAAAAAAACTTGCATTATTTTATCAAAGAAAATTGAAGTGAAATTTCAAAATGTCATAATTCTTTTCGGTTTAATTTAAGTATAATGTATAAAAAGATGGGAAAAAGACAAATCGATTAATCATACCAAGAAGGACAACATAATATGGTAAATATGAGAATAAAAAAAAAATAAAAATAACAACAAAATGGGATATATGACTATGATGATGGTCCAACCTTCTAAGTGTTGGATGTCATCTCATTATTTCCAATCTGTGGGAATCAAAACAGGATTTTTTTTTCTTAAAAAAATATGTAATATATGTATGAATATATACGTATGATAATATTCTATGCGATAAACCAAACGGTTTAGTCGGGTAAAAGTATTATACATAAGGTATTACATATATACACAATATTTTTTATACAAACTCTTTACTTTTCTACATATATATATGTATATAAAAATCTGTCTAAAGATATATATATATATGTACAGCCAGTGAAAATATGTATAATACCTAGAGAGATGAGTGCATGGGCAAAATAATAAAAATAAAAAACAACAAAAAAAAAATAAAAAAAAAAGTAAAAATAAGAAATATAAAAAGTAAAAGCAACACATACGTCGACTGTCCGGTTTAATGCTTGTTTTGTGTGTTAGCCTTAACTGGTTCTTAAAGACAGGGTGAATCTTTTTGCATAATATGGGGTTAGAAATTTTCTACCATACGCGTCTTTTTTATAACAACAACAAAAAATACTTACACAATTTATTTCTCTACCTTCTATTATTTAAAGAAGCATAAAAAAAGGAGCAACAACAAAACACGAAAATTTAGAATAAGAATTTATCTATATAAAAAAAAGAACAAATACAAATTTTTTTAGTCTATACGCAATAACAACGATCAAAAAATCAAGTGAAAAATCTCACAGTTCACCCAGAGAAAAGCGCTGGCTGAGAGAAAAAAACACAAACAAAAACAAAAAAACAAGCAAAAAAAACTTATATATTTTAGTGTGTTTAATTTTAATGCTCTTATGCACATGTCATACTTTATTTTTGATATATAAATTCCATAGGAACTTTTTAAATATCCTGTTTTAGAAATTTTTATCAGTCACAGTTTTCTTTACTTCTTTTTCTCTCTTAAAACAGATAAAAAACAACGTGGCCTTAAAGTGAATACAATTTAATATGTTTTTAAGAGAACAAAAAAGATGAAGAAGAAGTAGATACGCGAAGCAACAAAAAAAAACTTGATGAAATTATATTTTACGGCATTTGAGTGAGACAAGAATAATCGTTCATAAAATAAATTAAAATTTCTTTATAAAAACCTTTAAATTAATGAAAGTTTTTTTAAAATTTATTTATTAATGTTTTCTTGTGTTGCTGCTGTTTGGTATTATTTTTTATATTGCAAAAATATTTTATTTTAAAAACTCAAAATATTATTAATAATGGATTACTGTATTAACAAATAGGTGCAATCTAATTTTTTTGTACTTCTTTTTTTTATTATTACACTTTTTTATCTTTTTTTCTTCTTCTACTTCTTTTCTTTAAACCATGGTATTAATAGGCATATGCTGAACATTATTTGAAAAAAGAACTAAACGCAACGAGTTTGTTAAATTTTATTTATTTTCTTCTTCTTTTCAATTTTTATTTTTTCTTTTGAGAAAAAAAGAGAGGGAAAAAGGAATTTTTGATTTCAGAGCTGGCGTATTAATTTAATTGCACAAATCTTTTCGAACAGAATGAATGCAGTTTTTGTATAATTATATTTTTGACGTTATTGTGAATAAAAAAATCTAAATATTTGCTTATAACTTTCAAAGAATTCTGTTGAATTTATTTATTTTATTAAAGAAGAAAATAAAATGAATGAGCGCCACTGTAAAATACAATCTAAATTATAAACTTACATGGGGACACATACATGAATACATATGCAAATGACATGTTATGCATGCATGTATATAAACATATTTTCTTTCTTCTTTAATACTTATGCATAGAGCGAGAGACCATGCAAAATTAACTATAAAAATGAGACAAAAATATATAATATATTTGTAAATTGCGAAACAACGGTTTCATTGCGTTCAGTGTGCGGATTTTCATTTACACTGGTGCACTAGTAAAGTTGAGCGCGGACGATAAAGAACGACATCGTCGACGGTGCATCGTTAATTAATTTTATTGGCTTATAAAACAAAAAAAATTTTTGTGCAAATTTATTAATTATTAAATCAAATTTTTTTTATTTTTTTTAAATTTATTAGTTTTATAAATTAAAAAAAATTGACTAAATAATTATAAACTAAAATTCAAAAATTTGGAAAGGTGAACAGGGAAAGAAATGTTTTAATGTTATTTTTTCTCTTGTGCTGCGTTTCCTGTCTTTGATTTCTGAAATTTGAAACTAAAAAAGTACGTTAAAAAAAATATTTATTTAAAAAATAATAAGAAAACTGTGTGCATACTAATAAGAAAAAAAACTGCAACGAATAACTCTTTGCTGGTTCACGTTATGTCGTTCATCAATTGTGATTTTGGTGAAAAAAAGTCGTGGATTATTTAAAATTAAAAAATTTAAAAGGTTAGCTTTAATTAAAAAAAAAAATACACAATAATTTCTAATTTTATTAATTTTATTAATTAATTAAATAATTTTTTTTTTTAAATAAATGATTAAATAATAATTTTTTTTACGCTGTTAATTAGTGTGTTTTGTTTGAAATGCGTGTTTTTTTTTTATATAAGTAATATATTATTTGTTTTTTATATTTATAATATTTAAAAAATAATACAAAATACCTGCTAAAATCAAAAGATAATAATAATTTCTATTATATTATTTTAATTCATCAGCACGTGTTTTTTTATGTGAAAAAATTAAATAATTCATTTATTGCATTAAAATTAGTAAAAGTTCAAATTATTACTTTGCTGAACTTTTCAATTAATTATCAAGTAAAATTCCGATTGTGAATTAAAATAATTGTGTTTAAAAATAGAAAAATAAACTTTAAATATAAAAAAATACTTTAAAGAATAAAAAAAAAATTGTGCTTAAGAGTGAAAAGGAAAAGTTCAATCGTTTAACTCGTATGTATATTATTAAAAAATATCAATACCAACGCAATTTTTAAAGGAAATTATGAGACCAATAAAGTGCAGCAAAAGGAAATAAACTAGGATTATAAAAAAAAATTATTCTTTAACGACAAATATAATAATAATTATTATTTATTCCTTTTCGTCTATTTTTTTTAAATGAAAACTAAAAAAGCGAATGATCATAAGTCAATTTTTTTTATAATCACATTAATAGTAACAATACAGACATTAATAGCAACAAAAACCACAACAATAAGAACTGAAACAATAACAACAACAAGAACAACAGAGCAACAAATATATTTAACATAAAAAAATATAAACAAATAAAATAAAAACATTTTTTGGGATTGGCTTCCAAAGAACAAAAAAACTCTAAAATAAAAAATCAGATAATATACAAAAAATTAATTTAAAATAAAGTTAAAAAGTTTAAAATTTACACAAATAAATTTACAAACATTATTATATATATAAAATATATACATCCGGTTCCCTCTTATTGGATTAAAGGGTGCCATCTTTTGACCATCAACAACTAAATTAACGCAATTAATAACTAACTAATTGTGGGTTAGTTTAATTATAAATTTTGGATTGTCTGCAATAATTACAGAAACTATAAAAATAAAGTAAGAGAAAATCATATTATTTGTTTATTTATTTATTTTAATCAATTTTACAATATTGCTGTTAAATTTTTCTTATTTTTATCATTTGCTTTTTCCACGCCCAGACCAAATGACAATCCAAAAAAATATAAAAAAAACTCCATCATTTCTTTCCCAAAAAAAGAAATCTGCATCTTGTTCTGTTTGCCTCGGTATATGTGTTTTTGTGCATGGTGAGTTTATTTCTTAAACAAGAGAAATGTGTTCGTGTGTGTATGTTTTATAAAATTTTGCTTTTTGCTAATTTTGTTCTCGTCCAATCCGAACGAATGCGCGACATGCGATTTTTCTATTTTCCCTTAAAATTTTGTTGAGTGCAACAAATATTATTAATAAAATGCGTCAACTTTTATTTCGACCAGCTGTTTTCCTTTTTCTTTTATTTATTTATTTGAATTCTGTCTCTTTTTCACATTAATCAGTCTTTTTTTATTCTTTCGTTCATCAAATAAAAATTCTTGCATTATAAATCTAATCTATCCAGACATATACACATGAACAAATACATTAGAAAAAGAATGAGCTTTTTATTGTTATATTTATTGCTTTTCATGACAATCGCGGTACAGACCTCTAGACAGCCGTGTTAAACATAAAATATAAAATATATTAGAACCGAATGAGAAAAGAAAAAGAAGACGTGAAGATTTTTTTTTGTTGAGTGGTGAAATTCCTTTGCAAATACAAACAAACATAACACAAGAAAATATAATAATAAGAAGAAAACTTGTATGTTTGCTGTATATGTGTGTATATATACATATATGTTCAATATATAAAATACACATCCATGCCGGTGTTTGTATGCGTCTGTGTGTAAATGTTTGAAAAAAAAACAAAGATTAAAAAAATAGAAGAAAAGACAAAAAATTCATGAAGGGGTTAAAGAGAATAAGTTGAAGAAGAAAAACTTGGAACTTACAAAAAGAAAAAAAGCAATAAAGAAAGAAAGAAAAAATCGTGTGCATTCGTAAATATTTTGGACCAACCGAAGAAATACGAGAATTCGTGCATCTAGTCTTTTTTTCATTTTTTGCAAGCGTCTGTCTTTACTTTTAATGGATTCGTATTTTAATATAAAAAAATGTATATAAATTCGCGAATGTATTAGAATTTCAGTGAAACTTTTTGAAAGTACGAACTGAGTATTGTGCGAATAGATTTTGATTTTATTTCGCGAGATATTTAGTATATAAAGTATTGAATAAACTCTGTGTTAGTGAAATATTCAATTTTTGTAATTTAAATTTTTTTTTTGTTTTTTAAAGTTAATTAGGTACATATTTTTGTGAATTTCTAACGTATAAAAAAACATTTTGCTTGATGATAATTTTCCAAAGCTTTAAAGAAAAAAATTCATAAATTATAAAAAAAAGTTTAAATAAACAAAAAAATCTAATTAAAAAAAATTCCAATAATATTCCAATTGTATTAAGGTCCAAGATGCACCAGGCGTTAGCGCATTTATTCAAAAAATACCTGGCGTTTGCATCTAAACAAATCTATAATTTGTATTTCTGTATTAATTCTGTTAATTAATTTTGTCATTTACTTTGTGAAAATGTAATTTTAAACATTTAAAATTATTTTTTATATATTATGTTCGCGAATTTCTTGTTTCGACCAAATGATTAAACCTCTTTTAAGTTATAAAATTCGCGAATTTTTTTATGTATACATAGATAATATATAGATAGAAAAAAAAGCCGAATTGATGCCGATTATTTTGCATGTGTTCGTATTATTATATGCGATTCCTATCCTTTCCAACATTTTGCGATACGGTGACGTATAGACCGCCATTACATCGGCGTAGTTTTGGTGTCTGTTGTGTTAAAATATTAAAAGGTAAATCGTAAACGTATTCAATTCGATTTATAATAAAAAAACGTTAAAAATATTTTACTTTTGATAAAATATTTAAATAATGTGTTTTATTTTATAAAAAATTCACTTTTTTTTTGTGAAAAAAAAAGTAAAGAAAAAAAAACGGAAAAGAAAAGTAAAAAAAAAAATAAAAATAAAAGCAAGAAAAAAAATATTTTTAAATTTTAATATTGAATATCGCAAAACATTTAAAACACTGAAGTAGAGTGTTTTTTTTATTAATTTATTTTTTGTAAATTCTGTGTGTGTGTATGTGCGTGTTTTATACGAAAAATAAGCAATTTTTTCAAAAAAAAAATTTAATGTGGGTCGAAATGAGCCGCCGGCCGGTTTAGTTTTGTTTAAAAAAAATATAAATATTGAAGAAAAGATTGTGTAATTCTCAGATTTTTCTTCTTTTAATTATTTTTCTTTTAGGCAAAATCAAACTAAAAATTTAATAAATAAAAAAAATTAAGATTTAATAAGAAAAGCAAAAACCCCCTAACCGAAAATGTTCAGCTACTGTTTGTAATAAAAAAAAATTTAGAAGTCCAAAAAAAATCTATTCAGCTTTTTTGTGTTTGTATTTGTGTGTGTGTTTTTTTTTTGTTTCTGTGCCCTCAAACGAACAAAATAGAAAAAAATTGGAAACATTTTTATATTTAGGTGATTGAAAAAATAAAAAATTAAAAAAAAATAATATTTTCGAATATATTTTGTTATAAAAACTTTAAAACTGCAATTTTTTTTGGAAATGCTTAAAGAAAATTTGTGCTTTTTAAATCATTCCAAATGAAAAAATGAAAAAATTAAAGAAGAAATATGAAATTGAATGGGGAAAAATGCATTTTGGGATGCAATATTAAAAGCTTTAGTTAGACAAGCAACAGTATGATGGCGCTCATTTTGTTAAAACTTATTTCTTTTTTTTGTTCAAGGAATCGACCATTTTGTTTTATTTTCAAATAATATGTGTGCATGTGTATGTATGTGTGTTTGTTTCTTGCAACTTGGAGTGCATAGCTATGAAGTGCATGGCAATACCCAAAGTTTAGAGTTCTCTTTCCTTAACATCACATTTTTCTTCTTCCTCTTCCTCTTCTTCTTTATATTACATTCTTTGACTGTGTTCAAAGAAGAAAATATACATAGACAAAGAGAACGGCCATATCCACGCAAATACATTTAAACAAAAAAAAAAAAAAAGAAAAAATTTCGCTTGGGAAACCACGTGTTTTTTCTCTTTTTGTAGAGCAAAAATTTAAAATAATTTTAATTAAAAAAAAAACTAAAGGAGAAATTGCATAAGCTTTTAAATTATGTTTTGTTTGCAAAAAAGGAAATATAATTATTGAAATATCCTTTTTATTTGGGTTTCTATCAATTATGTGTTTTTATTTTGTGTGCAGTAATAATAAATAAATAATTATTTTAATCGCGATTTTTTAAAATAATATAAAAATCACTTATTGAAAAAATTAAAATTAAAGAAAAGAAAAGAAAAAAAAGAAAAGAAAAGAAACGAAGAAAAATGTCCAGTTGCTTAGCAGAAAAAGGTTATTTTTAGTTGAATAATTAGCCAACGCCTTTCAGAAAAAATAAATAAAGAAAAAGTAATACACATAATAAGATGAATGCTAAAATAAAAAAGGTTTGAAATTGAAAATTTTAAATAAAAGAAAAACCGTTTTGAACGGGTTTCCGTTCGAGGAAAAATCAAATTTACGTTCAGTGAATTCTTGTTTAAATGGGAAAAAGTGCATAACCTCAAAATAAAATAAAAATGGATGAATGTGTAAAGTTTCCAATTAAGCTAAATAAATATAAAATAAGTGGGAGGATAATGAAAATTGTAGACAACGTGGTAAAAGGAAAAACATTAAAAATTGTAGACATACAGTATTTCCTTAGCATTTTTCTTAGAAATATGCACTAGCACGCATACAAATAAAAAGCAGCCATTATTCGATTGAATTTTAAAATATATATAATATAATTTGTGATACGAAACACCCCTACGATTACATTCTGCTCAACCACCTATAATTATTTTTTGTTTCATTTGTCGCATAAAAGGTTATAGACAGTCTGTGGCCTGAAATTCGTTTTTACACACACAGACAAACTCGTACAAATATCTAAAATGATAAGAATTAAATTATTTTTCCAATAAATTCGTTATTCTATTTATATGGAATTTTAAAAATACAAGCAAAATAAGGCGAAGTATAAGAAAAATCATAAGGAAAAAGTTCCGTTATAGAAAAATCAAAAAACTTTACATTTTCAGACGAGATAAAAGTTTAGGGAGGTTTGTGTGTTAATTTCACTCAAACTACGACAGACATTTTTCTATACAATTTTTTTCGCTCTTTATGTTTTATATAAAATTTTTATAATAAAACTATCTTGTAAGTTTTGTTAGATTATGGGGTTTTATATTTTATGCTTATATTATTTAAAAAATGAAAATAGTAAGGTATATAACCAGTCGTTTCGTTTACCTTAAATGCTTAATAATGCTAAGAGATAGAAAAATGTTATACCTCTTCTACCGGTATAATAAAGTTTTGTGTGGATAAAATATTGATTTTGTCTGGGGTACTTTTTGCCTAGACTAGTGTCTACTATTTTTTGTAATGGGTAAGGTTTGTTCTTCTTTGTATTTTATTTGAGGCAGTAAATTATAATTTTGTATTATGATACGGATTTTAATTCCTTTTTTTTTGTTAGTGTTAATTGTGTGTGATTTAAGTTCTTGATATTTATGAAAACAATTTTAATTCAATTAATTCAATTTTAATTCAATTTTTTTTAAATTCTAAATAAAAATAGAAAAAGATCTGTCCATATTATGAATTCTAACCTAATTAGAAAAAAAATTCTTTCATTTTATTTTATTTTATTCATTGTTTGATGAAGAAATGATAATATAGGGAGCTCTGAACGTACAAACTTTAGTTAAATATTTTACAGAAATTAAATAATTAAAATTTTGTTTTTTCATTTCATTTTGTTGAGTATATATTTGTCTAATAATCTGAAATTCATTAAAGGAAAATGCTTTAAAAAAATAATCTATAATCCTGGTTTAGCAATAAATTATATCTAAAGATGACAGAGGAATCTTTTTTATGTAACTTGCGTTAAATGTAATTAAAAATAATTTTTTTGTATAATTCAAAATTTAAAAATTTTAAAAGTCGTATATCAAAATGTAATTGCATTCTAATATTGTTTAATATAAAACACAATAATTTATCTAATAAAGAAACAATTAATTAATTTATATTTTTAGAATAAAATATATTACCTTCCATTAGTATAATCTACTAATATTGTTTAACTCTATTTCTACTCATATTTATGATTCTAAATTATTCGTAATAATTAATATGAAATGAATTTAGATTTCACATTTAATGCATTATTTAACATTTTTTTATATATTGCTTTGATTTTAAAAATACAACCAAGATTTAGAATATTTGGAATATTTAAGAATTATTTATATTTAGAATTTAACAAACGAAAAATATGAATGAAAAGGATAACACATTTCATAGTAAGCTTCACCTTTACGCTTTTCACTTTCACAATTTTAAAACAATAATCACATGTATATTTATTTTTTTAAGATTTAGAAGTTCTTATTTAAAAAATATGTTCGCCAAAAAAAAACATCGTTCATTGAACTTTTCCTCTATATCTTCTTCTTCACCATCATTTTTTTCAATTGTATTTATTACACATAATTACACTAAACCATAATAACAATATCAAAACTTAATCAGAAACTATATTATATTATTTTTTGCGCGTATATGTTCAAAAAACACACACAAAGAAAAACAATAATAAATATACAATAAACTAAATATACGCACACACGCATTTTTTTTTTGTATACAAACAAATCAAGTTGGAAAGAGAAATTAAAAGAGAAGAAAAAAGTGCGTGCAAAAATTATACTAACACACTGAAATAGTATTTAAATACTTAAATAATATTGTTGTTCCATACTGATTGCACGTTATGAATGAACTGATACTTATTCATACCAAAATTCCAATTTTAAAATTAAACAAAAAAAAAAAAAAATTCTTATCAGAATGAAAAAAAATATAAAACAGATCGAAAAAAGTGCGTATTGAATAGAAATTAAATAATTATCGATAGAAAAAAAAATTATTGCCCCCATCTGTGAAAAATGTGTTATGCAAAAATTGACTTAGTGCCGCCACTGCGCACGCACGTTCACGCAAATAAAAAAAAAATACAAACACATCAAAATTGACCTACTTTCGCGATTTCGCGAAAAAATGTATCTGATGGTTGGATGTTTTTTTTACTTTAGTTCTTTAATATATTTTTATTTTATATCATTTTATTATACATTTTTTAGTGATCGGATCGTGAAAAATTGTATTATTCTAATTTTTTGTTTTATATTTTTCTTTAATTTAAAGAAAATAATTTAATAATTAATATGAAATTAATTTAATAATTTAATTTATAATTAATGATGTGAAGTTTTTAATAAACACATCTTTTTTCTGGTAATTAAAATAAATCCATTTGTTGCTTCAATCAATTTTTCGTTTTTATTATTTAAATTAATTTCTTAATCCTTTGTATCGTAATAATTGTGTATGTTTGTGTTGTATGCGCAATACGGTGGTGAAGAATATTTATAAAAAGAAAGAAAAGTTAACTAATATTTTCGTGATTAAAAAAAATTCCGCCATTAAAGTTTCTTGTTTTCATTTTTATTATTTTTTTTTGTTAAATTAAAGTGCCAATTTTTTGTTGAATTTTTTTTTCATCTTTACTTTACTTTTTTTAAAAAAAATTCACCTTCATCAGCGAAAAGAAAACAAAGAAATCCATTATAAAAAATATATAATTTTTGCGTTCTAAATAAATTTGTGCCAAAAAGTTAATTTACACGTGTTTAACTGAATAATAGTTTAATTAATGTGCCGTTTGTTTTATTTAAAGAGGTGTAGTTGTTGTTTTTTGTAATTCATATATAAGTTTTTGTACTTCTTACATATTCTTCTACTGCTATTTCTAATTCAATTTTATCTTGCTATTTCTCTTTCTTATTATACTTCATCTTCTCATTCGTGATTAGTTTTTGCACAGATGAAATCTGTAGTCTCTTAACTTTTGAAACTATATTTGGTATACGTTCTTAAATTTTTAAGATTGCTGAATATGCGTACGTGTATTTTGTGCGTATCTCTTTGGATGTGTTGTGTATTAGCTTCTTAAAAAAAGTTAAATAAAAGTTGTGTATGTGATATTAATATCTCTGTTCTTATTATTTTTTTCACTTTCATAAATAATATTTTGCGTGCATTCTATTTGGTGTTTGTTAATAAAATCGCGAAAAATAACAAAAAATGACACAAAACTAAAAATGACGAAAAATACGCTAAAGTTTTAACCATAACCTAAGACAAGAATAAATCGCAGTTCTGTTAAAAACTTTCGCCTTTTCACCGCCTTATTTTTCTATAAAGTATTTTAGTTTGATTTTATATGAAAATAATTTCACTTTTTAAAACTGTAATAAACTAAAGTTTCTATCTGACTACGTTCTTATAAATTGTGAACTTATGTTGAGCTTAATAAAAGTTGCTTATAAAGCATGCAAATAGTTTTAGTTCAATTTGATTTTTATAGTTGTTGTTATGCGAAATAAAACTGCTCAACATTTTATTTTATAAATTTTTATTACAGTACCCTACTTTATCTCTAAAAAACCTTCTTTATTTACATTCTATTTCAATTGATTATTTCGCAATTATGTAATAAATAAATAAATTGATTTGAATTTATAAAAAATGTGTTTATAAGAAATTGCAAATAAACAAAGAAAAAAACGAAAAAAAATTGATAAGAAAAATAAATTAATCAATAAATGTTTTAAAAGAATAAGAAACAAATAATTTATTTTCATTTCTATCGTCCCAGTAGTATGATTTTTTTAATTATAAAATAAATTTATTTAAAATAAAAAAAATTATCAGTTTATTATAAGTGTGTGAGCTTTTTAAAGTCCATTATCTAATAACTTGCTTTTTTTTGTGAAACACGAGTTGTAATTTTTTTCTATGTATTCATTTCTTGTAGAAATGGCGGAGGGTAATGGTGAATTAGTGGAAGATTTATCCAGTATGAAATCAGAAGATCGAGGAGATGGCGAGAGAACTGTAGATTACCCAAAACTTTTGGAATGTCTTGATAAAAGGGTAAATAAATTTTTAAAAAAATGTTATGTTCTTCAATTTAATGATGTTTTTTTCTTTGTTTTTTTTTTAAAGGTTGCGGGAAAATTAGATGATATATACAAAACTGGTAAACTAGCTCATGCTGAATTGGATGAACGAGCCTTAGATGCATTGAAAGAATTTCCAGTTGATGGTGCCTTGAATGTATTGAGTCAGTTTTTAGAATCAAATCTTGAACATGTATCAAATAAATCAGCCTACTTATGTGGGGTTATGAAAACATATAGGTTAGAATTTTTTTTCGAAATAATAAATATATAAGAAAAATATATTTACATTTTTCCTATTTTAAAAGACAAAAAAGTAGAGCAACTCAACAAGGTGTACCGACACCAGTAGCAACAGTGCAAGCAAAAGGTCCAGATGAAGACAAAATCAAAGCTATTTTAGAACGTACAGGATATACTTTAGATGTAACAACAGGTAAATATTTTATTTTTCTTTATGTCAAGGTCGGATTTAACCTTATCCAATGTAAAGGTCGCATACCTTTTAATGTTTCATGACACCTTCTTTTTCAACATAATTTTCGTCTTATCTAAAGCACATTGTTTTTTTTTAAACTAACATTTTTTCAATTATAAAAATAAGTTTAATTGAAACTAAATTCATTATTAAAGTGTTTTCAAAAAGTGCTTAATAAATGAATTGTAAAAATCCACCGCTGAATTACTGTATTTTATATTATTAATTCTGTGTTGTGGTAATTTTTCTGTTCTTAAAAATTTATAATAATTTAAATTTTAGGTCAGAGAAAATATGGGGGACCCCCACCAAATTGGGATGCACCATCACCGGGCAATGGATGTGAAGTGTTTTGTGGAAAAATTCCAAAAGATATGTACGAAGATGAATTAATACCATTATTTGAAAAATGTGGTGTCATATGGGATTTACGGCTTATGATGGATCCAATGACTGGTACAAATCGTGGTTATGCATTTGTTACATTTACAACTCGTGATGCAGCACATAATGCTGTTAGGGAGGTGAGTCAATGATTCATATAAGTAGAAATATAAATAATATTTTATGAATTTATATAAGACATAATTATTTACATTAATTTTTTCTGTTATATAAAGTAATATAATATAAATAAACAAATCTCAAAGAATTTTTCTTTTTGAAAATATATAAAAAATCAATGACAATTATTATTTTTTCAAAAAAGATTTTTTTAAATTTCATTTAGGAACAAAACACTTTTGAACTTTACAATTATAAATCTCAATTTTTTTATTGATTTGATTAACAATAATAATAATAACTGTCATTTAAATCTCATTGATTATTAGCATTTAACTATTGTTATTAATAATGAATTTTTTTCCGTAATTTTAATGATTTTTTTTTTGAAAAATTCAAATTTATCTACATTTTGTTTTCATGCTTTTCATATTTCGATATTTCTGTTGTCGTTCTCTGTTTTTTCATACATAAATGTGTAAGAAAATATAAATGAAATGTAGATTTAATGAGATTTTATGATCTTGCATGAGAAAAGAAGTTGAATGTAATTTGTTGTTCAATGTAATTTTTTTTTCTTTTTTTTTTGAATTTTTTAAGTAGTCAAACAAATATTACATGTTTTATTTTCGTTTTTATGAGTTTAAAAATTCTAAATTTTATTAAGCAATTCATTATTGTTTTCTCTATAATTTATTTAAAAACAGAAGAAAAATAAACAAAAAAAATTAAGTTGGAATGCAGAAAAGTCTTAATAATTTTTTGTTTGCAGAAATATTTTCATTAAATCAATTTCTTTAGTAATATTTGTTTTTTTTTTGATCGTTTCGTGCAAAAGAAAATTCATTGTATAAATATTATTTGTATCCTGTAATATTTTCATCATCCTTTTTCTTTACATATTTTTGCGATTCTTTCCTATATTTATTTTTATCATTTAATTATTTTATTTATTGTAGAATATATATTTCACCATATTATTTGTTATATTTTGTTTTTCTTATTTAGTCGCGTCTTTCTTTACTTTATTATATTTTTTAATGTAATGTTTAATCTTTAATGTATTTAAATAATGTATAACACACGCATCCACACATACACACATATGTAAATGTATGTACATACATATACATATACACACACATACACATACACAATATTTTCCCTATTAAAATACACAAAATTTAATTATAATAATAATTTAGGTACCTACCCTTTCACTCTCTTTCTTTCTCTTCGTTGTTTTCGTTTTTTTTAGAAAAAAGAATCGAAGAAGAAATATCTTAATTATTACATTAAGTAAAAACCTTAAGATGGCTGATTATATAAATGAATGATGATAAGTGAGCAGCTTAAAATCCACATTACACACCATTACAATTTTGGTTATCTATTTTGGCATTTTTTTCAGAATTTTACCTTCATATAACTTTGGTGTCTCTGTTAAATAAAATTAATTATATTAATTAATCAATTACATATTTTTTGTTTTGTCCTGCAACTGATGATGTAAAAATCAAACTATAAAGAGAGCCCATTTTTCCAAAATCTATTTTGGTTTTCATCAAAATTATTTTGTTCGTATTTTTTTTTATGTATTTTTAAATTTAATATTTTTAAGCAGCAAAATCAAAATCTCCAAGAAAAAAAGCTACGAATTTAAAAAAGCATCAAATTGGCAAATTTCTTCTAAAAAAAAGTAAAACGCAAAAAAAAAAAACATTCTGCACGCAACACCAACGACGACAACACAATCTGGACCAATCAAATCAAATCAATAATATAAATAAAAATCATTTATTTAAAAAAGGTCTTCAAAATTTTCCGGCACTCTTTGGCTTAACAAATATTTGATTAAATTATTATTATTTTTCATTTTAGATCAGAAACAAAATTATAAAAAATGAAAGAAATATCAGAAAAAAAATATACAAAATTATGTTTTAACAAATTTCTTTACAGGTCTCCTCTTTGCACTAAACATAAAAAAAAAATCTTCAATATAAATTGGATACAATTGGCAAAATTTATTATGTACGCCATACAAAAAATTCAACCAATGTTGGCTTTTCAAAAAAAACGACAACAAAAATTTTTTTTGAAATAATATTTTATTTTTGGATTATTTTTATCGAATCAAAAAAACGAAAACCTCAACTTAAGTAGAGTATTTATTTGGAGTTTTTTTTTTGATTGGTTTTGGGAATAAATTGTTATAAAATATAGACTACTTACATTTATATTTTTTTATTTCTATTTTATTTTTGGCTTCAACTATTATTAATTTGTTTTTAATTTTTTTTTATCTATATTTTCATATAAGATAAGTAGAATTTTTGTGTAATAATATTTTCTATTTCTTTTCAAAATTCACGAAAAAAAAAAAAGAAAAAAGAAAACGAAATGAAGAAGAATAAATTATTTTTTTGCGTTAGGTTGTTTTTTATAATTATTTTTCACAGGAAAAACCAAAACAAAAATAAAATACTAAAAAAAAAGAATTTATAAATTGGCTAAATGGAAATATTTTATTGTATTTATGAACTGTCCGGTTTTATTTTTACTTGCGAGCATGAAAATTCCTTTTTGTTTAAAAAAAATCTATCCTATTTTTATTTCTTATTATTTTTTTCTTTGTAGTTGTGTCCTTCCTTACAAAATTGAATTTTTTTTTCGTTTAATTAGGAAAAGAAAAACAACTTTTTTATTTTATGAGAAAAAATAAATTTCAAATTTTTCTTCATCAAATACAAATTTTTCGTAAAATTTTTTAATTTTTTAAAACAAGAAAAGAACAAAATGGAAAATTTTTATTTTATCAAGAAACATTTGAAATTTTCAAAATTTTTATTTTTATGTTTTTTTTATTTTATTTTTTAATTTTTTTATTTATTTAATTTTTTATTTTCCAAATTTGGCCAAAAAAAATGAAAAAGAAAACATTATTATTTATTATTTCAAACCCACAGCTCGATAACTACGAAATAAAACCTGGCAAGTGTTTGAAAATTAACATAAGCGTACCGAATCTACGCCTATTTGTAGGCAACATACCAAAATCAAAAGGCAAAGAGGAGATATTAGAAGAATTTGGTAAACTAACAGGTAATTGAAACAAAACAAAACAAAACAAAAATAAAAAAAAAAAAGAAGAAAAAAGAGAATTTTCTTTTCCTTTTCCTTTTTCTTTTTTTTTTTGCTTTAAAGAAAAATTTTACAAAATTCTTTTTTTTTTGCGCCTAAAAAATAAATTTTTTATTTTATGTCAAAAATAATTAATACATTTTTTTAATTTCTAATTGATTAATTAATTAATAACAAATTAAAAAAAGTACGTCGTGTTGTTCGCGTGTTTTTTTTATATTTTATAATTAAGTTTATATTTCAAAGCAACGAAAAAAAAACAAAATATTTTATTAATCAGCTAAGGCTGCGTTCGAAACGTTCCCCTATCACTTTGTGCTATTTTCCTATTATTTTTTCCATTATTTTATGCATTTTAAAGAAATTTATGACGCTTTTAAAACAATTACTAAGTTTAAGTAAATATAAATCCAATCATTTGCCAATTGAAATTCAAAAATGATCAAGATAAAAAAAATTTCTTTGAATCCTGAATTCAAAAATGGCACAAATGTAATACTACTAATCTAATATCGGTATTACTAAAAATAATGCATAATTTCTAGTGTTCTACTTTGTACTCTCCTTTACAAATCTTATTGAATGCGTTTTATAATTAAGATGTTTATAGAAATAAAGAAAGGGTTTTTCGGAAACGTTTTGATCGCAGCTTCAAAATAAAAATAAATTAATAAAACTAATAATTCGTTTTTATTTGACAATTTTTTTTGTTGTCTTTGATTGGCATAATAATTTTATTAATTGGCCTGTAATTAAAAAAAATTAAAAACAATAATAAGGAATACCAGATATTTTTGACAAATTAATAAACGGGCTCTCGTTACACCTGATCTTTTTGCAAATAGTGAACTACTATATTGTATTTTTTTTTGAAACACGAAATGAAAACAAAAGTAAAATAATCAACGTCCACATAAAAAGCCATTTGTTCGATTCTTTGACTTTATCATCAAAATAAACAATCATCACATTTTTTTAAAAAATAGTTCGATTTTTGATCATCATCAATTTTTTTTTATATAAGGTACAAAATTGAGACGTCTTTTGCTTTGTTTTTTTTTTTTTTAAACTGAAATTCGATTTTAAGGAGTGATTATTTCCGTTTGTAAAACAATGTAAATACTAAATATTTATACTTTGTTGTTTTGGTTAGAAACAAAAAAAAAACAACGTGAAACTAAAAAGTGCACCTGCGATTTTCAGTTTTTGTAATTTTTTTTTTAATCTTTAATTTAATGCAATTACAAATTGCAATATTTTCGCATAGCACATGTTCTCTGGTTGTAACTGAATATAATTCTTTTTTTTACACTTATACATTATATATCAAGTACACCAAACCTTAAAAAATGACCATCTGTGGTAATGTAATAAAAATTTGCTAACAAATAAAAATAAGAACGCGATTAAAATAATAATGAAAAATTTTTTTTTTTAACTTTCACTTTATAAATATTGAATGAAACATGCAGAATATAGAAGGGATATTATTATGACTTAAATGATGGGAACATGTGCTTTTTATTTATTTATTATAATTCTGCCAGATTTTATGTTCTGATATAAGTTAACGACTTTAAAGAACGTTATTTCACGATCAATAATACAACAATACAAAACAAAAGATTCTCATTTTTGATATACTTTTCTACTTAAGTCTCTTGTTTTCTTTTTAAATCATTCTTTATTTTTGATTTTACTCTGCTCATCACATCAATACAAAATAAAAACCTATCATACTTTTTTCTAATGCAAAACACATACACAAAAATATTATACGAATTCACACATAATACAAAAAAAAACATATACACTACACACACATACCCAATAGTCCTATATACATAATTTTTACCTTATCTTAGATAAAAAAAAATTTAAATGACATTTTCATTTTCATTAACTCATCCTCAACAATCTCCAGTCATTAACTCGTGACAAATTTTTAAAAAGTAAAAATATCTGAAATTAAATAAATTCTTTTTTAAAAAAGAACAAAACAAAAATCTTAAAAATTTGCATTAAAAATTAAGCTAATTTTTCTTTATTGAAAAAAATTCGTTCAATTAAGAAAAAAAGGGTGAAACAAAAATTACCGAATTAAGTTAATTATATTAATGCAAGATTTTTAAAATTATTCGTCTCTGCAAAAATTTTTATAATTGTGGTTTAAAAATAATAATAAAAAAAACTTAAAAAATATAACTTCCGCCGATGAAACATAAAAAAATACGACTTGTGACTTATTGGTTCCAGCTGAATGATTATGAAATTCGGAAAGGCAAAAAGATTGGTGTTACGATATCATATAACAATCATCGTCTATTTGTCGGGAATATACCTAAGAATCGAGATCGCGATGATTTATTAGAGGAATTTGCTAAACATTCACGTAAGTCTCAATAACCAGCGACTCTTTAAAAAAAAAAATTTAAACACAAAATTAAATTAAAAAAAAATTACATTTTATTTTTAAAAAATATTTTGTGAAAAAAATAACAAAAATTAGGAATATTATTTTTTTTTTGGTTTAAAAATATGAAAATTTTTGTAATATTGGTTTTAATTTTGGTAACAAGGAAAATGAAAAGTTAAATCTGAAAAATGGTTTTTTTTGTTTATGAGAGATTTTTTTAATTTAAAAGAGACATAAGAAAGGTGGATTAGAAAAACAAATGCAAAAATAAGAAAATAAATTGAAATTCTAAATTAAAAAATGTCTCTATTTATTTTTTTAGACGCAACTCAAAATTTATGTTTTTTTTAATTAAAAAAAAAAAGAATAAATTTACAAAAAATAATTTATCTTTACTCAAAAAATTTTTTTTTTTAACAAAATCTCTTTTCGCTCAACAATTTCTTTTCCAAATCATTGCCAAATTCGCATTTATTTTGTTTTAATTCTAATTTTTTTTATTTAAATGTGGACTAAATTTATTTAATTAACTAATTTTTAAATTAAATTTCTAGCAAAATAAAATTAAAATCCACATTAAAATAAAATAATTGATAATTTCGATTGGTTCATGTGTCTTACTCTTTCTCACTGTCTCTCTCTATCTCTCTCTATGTCGATTCAACATTATTTTGACGTTGATTTTATAATTTAATTTATTTCACAAGTACATTTTTATCAATTTAAAGAAAAACAATAAAAATTAAAATTAAATTTAAATTAAACAAATTTAAAATTTTTACTTTATTCCTTGAGATTTGTGTTTATTTATTAATAATTGTTGTTGTTTTTCTCTGGCTCGATTCAATTATAAAGAAAGGCTACCCTTAAAAAAACCTAAAACCCTTTGAAGAATAATTAAAAGTTTTCAATTAAATAAAAATTAATAATTTAATTCATTCCACAAAAATAAAAAACTACAAAAAAAAAAAAAAATTTAAATATGAACAACAATAAAAAATAAAATGGTGATAATGACTGGAGAACAATTTTTTATCCATAAATATTTAATTTCTATATTTTAAATATTTATATTTATTATTAATATTAATAAATGTGTAATCCATCAGCATATTCTATATATTTATATATTTATTTATATACAAATTTCTTGTTAAAGAAATTTTGTTGTTAATTTTATATAAAAATGATAAAATTGGATGCACCAATTCATTGTGAAAGGGTTAAATTTTCATTTTAAAGCACCTTCTAACAATTGGTGCCTTTTTGTTTGCTTAAAAATTTGGCTTTAAATTAAAACAAAAATATTTAAACATGGTACATGTTCAATCATGTACTATGAATACTCTGAAATTGTGTAAAACAACTTTACTTTAGATATAAAGTAATTAATCGCCCTGATCAAAGAGGAAGTAATATAAAGTAACGCTTAATACGATAAATTCGCTTAGTTTGTAATATTTAAGCTATTTGACTTAAATGAATTAAATATAAAATAATATAAATTATGAATTATGTGAATTTTTGTTTCCTTACTTAAACGAAAGTTTATACTTTTTCTCTTTGATCCATTGTTTCCTATATGTGCAAAGTTAACAAATTCTTACAAAAATATGAAAAACTCTGATACACATCCTGATTACGATCATCCAATTTTGTAATATTTATATAAATATCGCGGTCATCAACACAATTTAAAGTTAATTTTATTATACTCTTCACCTAATCTTTACATTAAAATATAATATATATTTTTATATATTTAACTTTATTTTTCCTATAAAATAAATAAAATAATTTAAACTACTCTTTTATTATTTTTGTTTATATTAGAAAAATTTACTTTATTATTAATAATATATAATATTATAATTATGTGTAAAATAAACGAAGAAGTAGAAGAAAAAATTATATTTCTCAAAATTTCCTCAATAATAATGATTTTTTTAAAAAAAAAATATGTTAAATATAAACCATGAACAATAAAGCGTTTTGGCATTGGATTTTGGGAGGGCAAAATTGTTAGTTTTCTTTTAATTTTATTAAAACAGAAAAAAAAGATTAAACTGTCATTTAAAAATTTTCAATGTTTAAAGAAAAAAAAAATAGGAGAAGATGAATAAAATCGCAAAAAAAACTAAATAAAAAAATTAATTTTGTACAAAAAAAAAAGAGTAAAATTTAATTAGTTTTTTTATTTAAAACTTTTATTCACTTGTATGAATTTATTTTGTTTAAAATCTTTCTTTGTTAAATGGTATTTCAGCTGGCCTCGTAGAAGTTATTATTTATAGTTCACCGGATGATAAGAAAAAAAATCGAGGTTTTTGTTTTCTTGAATATGAATCACATAAAGCTGCTTCGCTTGCTAAAAGAAGATTGGGAACTGGACGAATTAAGGTATTGTATTTTTTTTTCTTAAAATGAAATGATCATTTTTGAAAAATTCTTCGCATCAAATAAAAGTCGTAAAGACTTTCTGTCTCTTTGCCGTTTAATTTCACTTTGAAAAATATTTGTATTTAATCAATTATTCAAAACAAATTTTAAATAAAGGTTTGGGGTTGCGATATAATTGTCGACTGGGCTGACCCACAAGAAGAACCAGACGAACAGACTATGAGTAAAGTCAAAGTATTGTACGTTCGCAATTTAACTCAACATATTAGTGAAGACAAACTTAAGGTTATTTTTTTTAATTAAATGATATTTACTTACTTAGATCAAAATAATAATATGTATTTGTTCGAATAAAATTATAGGAACAATTTGAGCAATATGGCAAAGTTGAACGAGTCAAAAAAATAAAAGATTATGCATTTGTACATTTTGAGGATCGTGATAATGCGGTCTTAGCAATGCGTGGCTTAGATGGAAAAGAATTAGAAGGTTCACATATTGAAGTAAGTTTAATTTTTTTTTATTATAATTTTGTTTTTCTGTAAATTAATATTGTGATTGATAATAATTTTATACAATTAACTTTGTTGTGCAAGGTATCGTTAGCGAAACCGCCATCTGACAAAAAGAAAAAGGAGGAAATTTTACGAGCTAGAGAACGTCGTATGATGCAAATGATGCAAGGAAGATCTGGAACGTCGGGGTAATTATTATAAATACAAAATATAAATGTATCTAAGCAGAAATTTGTAAACAAAATCTACAAAAATTAACATATATAAACATAAATAAATGTAGTTCCATGATATATATATTGAGACTTGATACTTAAAATTATCTTCTAATTTTTTACTAATTTTTAAATATGCCAATATGAAATTATAGTGGATAAGTAAATAAAGCTTTTTTTATTTTATCATTAAATTTACGAATATGGAAGAAAATTTAATAAGTTTCGAATTAATTTCCGTTTTCTATTTAATTAGAATGTCTCCTACACATCCTAGTATGATGACTGGTATGCCACCAATGCGAGGGCTCTCTGGTGGGCCACGTGTGCCATTAAGAGGACCTATGGGCAGGGGAGACTATGGTGAGTTTTCATTTAACAAAAACTATTAAATAATAATTTAATATTTATTTTTTAATTAAATTGTTATAAAAAAGTTAAAATACCGAAATAAATAAAAAGAAAAATTGTCTTATAAACGTTTTATTAATCGAAAATAATAATAAGATTCCTATCCGTGACTTGAGATATTAAACAAATCAACATTAAATTTTTATTAATTTCAAGAATTCTAAATGAATTTTCAATTTGCGAAAGAAGTTTAATTCTTCGTAATTCGTTAGAATATCTTTCATTCGCTTTCAAACGAACAAACAAACAAACAAACAAACAAACAAACAAACAAACAAACAAACAAGAAAATAAAAATATATGTATATAATTAAAGAGAATTAGAGTTATAAAAATAATTGCGTTAATTATAAAAATAAAAAGAAAACGAAGAATCATATCTATTAAAGGATAAGAAGAAGAATACAATGAAAGATTATATTAACACCTCTAACTAATCATGTCACTAACATTTAAAACATTTTCAGGATCTGATTGCTATTTTTTTTTGTTTTATTTTTTTAATTTATAACCAAAAAATCATTATTGTTTTTTTTTTTTTTTTAATTAATTATTTTTAAAATTATTTTTTATTTTATTATTTAAAAATTGAATTATTATAATTTCATCAAATATTTTATTAAGAAAAGAGAAAAAAAAACAAAACCTCATCTTGCATGTTTTTTTTGTTAAAAAAATACTAAAAATTAAAAAAATCCCTGCAAATCCCGCACTTAATTAATTAATTTTTTACCCAATAAAAATATTTTTTTTATTAAAAAAAAAGAAAGAAAAACGAAAATAAATTTGATTATACTAAAGACAATTATTTTCTTGCATGCTTTCCATTTATTTATAGTATTGTTAAAATTATCATGTAAACATAAATTTCGGAATATTGAAACAATCTTTTTTTAATAAGAAAAGTGATTTATTGGAAAATTCATTAGTAAAGAAATTTTTTTTATTGAATTAGAAAAATCTGCATGTATATATTTTTTTTATTATTTAATTTTATTTCTTTTTTTTTATTATTATTTGAAAATCATAAACAAAGAAAATATCATTTTAAAATTGAATTTAGAATGTTTTTTTGAAAGTTCTTGATTAATTATTGTTAAATAAAAGTAGAGGACTTTCAGGAGGCATTTAAAATATATTTCGTGAATAAATAAGTAAAAAGTATATCTACGACCGATTGATATAAAATCAAAAAGAAAATACAAAAGGTTTTACAAGGTGGTGACTGGTAAGTAGACACTATTTTTTTCCCAAACCGCTCGCTCTTTCATACTGAAAAAATTCAACAATAAAAGAAAACGAATCAAACCAAAAAGGAAAACTAATTAATTTTGTAACAAATTACGCCTTTTTTCTGAAATATTATTACTATTTACCATTTTGATAGGTTAGTGAATTGTTTATTTTTATTTGATATTTTTTTTTGATTTTTTTCCCGGCATGTCATTTGAAGTAATTTTGTATTTTAATCATTATTATTATTATTATTATTATTATTATTATTATTATGATTATTATTATTATTATTATAATTATTATTATTATTATTATTGTTATTATTATTATTATTATTATTATTATTATTATTATTATTTTGTTTTCATTTTCTATATAATTTACAAAATAATATTGCGAGCTTTATATATTATTGGTATATCAATCAGATCAATTATTGATATTTTACAAGTTTTATTATGGGGATTTTTTATAATTATGAATTATTAAAATTTAATCCAGAGAGAAATTGAGAGAGTGACAGTAAGAGAGTGAGGGGAATAAATCAGCATATTAAATTTTTTTTTTAGAATTAGATTTGATTGATAGATTGATAGTAAATAATGGATTTAGGCAATTTTGTAATCGAAGAAATGATGTTTTTTTTGTATTTTTTGTATGTAAAACGTATAAATGTGATATTTATTTGAAAGATTTAATGATGATGATTTTGATGATGTTGTTGTGTATCTGATGATTGTGTGATGTGTTTGTATTTATTAATTTGTAGATTACGATTACGACTTTTATGGTTATTCCGATTATCGTGGGGGATACAATGATCCATATTATGATGAATTTTACCGATCATATGACGGAGAATACTATTTAGATTATACCCCAAGTGGTGTTATTCCTACCACTGCCGCTGGGGGACCGCAGAGAACAACAAGAATAAATTCGGTGGGTCAAAAAGTATTAAATTTTTGTTTAACTTCATTTTTATTTTAAATATTTTTTTTTTATTTTAATTATTTTTTTTTTAATTTTTATTATTTCTTTTTCGTTAATACGTCAATTTTCAATTCAGTCACTAAATAAAAAATGGAATTACCAAAATAACGTTATTACATATATACAAAAAAAATTCTACCTACAATTTCATATTGAAATAATGGCAGGTTGCTATTTGCTGGTTTTGGTTTTTTTTTATTTGTGTGACATGTATTGAGGAGTCTAATATTTATATCTCATAACAAATAGATATCTTCTAATTATAAGACTCCCTATAATGCTAAATAATTGAACTACATTCAATATTTCTATTCATTGTTTTGTAAAATAAAATTACAAGTCGTTGAAATCCCACAAAATTTAATAAAAGGAAAAAAATCTCAGACCATTGTAAAAAATCTCTGCAAATTCATACAAAATTTTATAAAACAAAATTCAATCACTATAAACAAAATTAAAAAAAAAAAATTGCAGCAATTTTATTGACTTTACGGTTTTTTAAAATGGCCGATGCATGTTTTTCAAAATGGCAGTTTTATTTTAAAATTGACGTTCAATTGTCAAAGTTTATTGTTTTAAAAATAACATTAAAATTGCTGAAATTTTGTATAAATGTTTTTGTTTATTTTGCCTTTATATTTTACAGATTTTAAATATTTAGGTTTTAACCGAAAAATAAAATTCTTGAAATTTTCAAAATTTTATCGAATATTATTTTCTTATAATGTTTTTCTTCTTTTGCCTTGTTGCTTTGCTTATTTATTTTTTTTTTTGCACAATTGTTAATTTAACTGATTTTATTTTTTTATTTAATTTTTAACAAAAACTAATTAAAAATATAAAATGAGAGAATCATGCTTTTATATTTATTATTATTTGATTTTTTTCAGTTTCATGCTTTTTGCTTTTATTTGCTGCTTTGTTTTAATTTATTTTTTGTTATTAAAAGAAAAAGTGATAAAGAAGAACCACATATATACACATACACATACATAAATACATTTTTAAAATGAATTAAAGATTTTCATTAAAACTTCTCTATTTGTTTTGTTCTCTTTAACAATAAACAAAAGCAAAATTAATTAATTAATTAATTCTTTGGTGTTTAAACTATTTAAAAGAAACATTTTGATTTTCAATTTAAAAGAAATAAATTTAATAACAATTAATTTTGGTAAGAGAAAGCAATTTTCACACAAAAACCCCTTTCACCCCTTACCCCCGCTTAAGCAACCCGCCTCAATTAAACAATAAAAAAAAGTAATTCATCAAACCCGCTTTGTAGATAAATATAAAGAAAAAACAGAAAAAATATAAATTTCATCCCTCAAATGAAAATTCTTGCATTTTTTATGACAATAAAAAAGACATAAAAAAGCGCAAGTGATAAAATTAAAATTTAGTATACTTAAATATAAAGTTTTATGGAATAAAACAGAAAATAGTAAATTGAATTGAAATTGATTATTAAAAAAAATTACCGATTTTTTTTATATAACATTAGACGTGATAAGAAAATAACTGATTAAAAATATACATGCATACATATATTATTTCATATGAGAGAAAAAAAAAAGATTCAAGAAGTTAGAAGAAGCAACGGTCGTACACAAAACACACAACATAAAAAAAAAATATTATTATTTATAAGGAGACGAAATAAAATAAATATTGTATCAATATTTCATGTTAATTAATTTATCTTCAGTGTAATTAATTCAATCATATTTTTCTTGTGATTTATTTGTATAATGAATAAATAAATTTATTTCGTCTCCTTTCCATTAAAATTAACTGTATTGAATTTTAAAATCAATTTTTTAAAGTCAAGTTTATAAATAGAAATTTAAGAAATTAATAAGTAGTTTTGGGATGTTAATTTTTTTAAAACTTTTTATTATTCATTTGTTGGGTTCATTACTTAAAATAAAAAAAACTCTTAAAATTTGACAAAAAATAATTTCATGTTGTGTGTTTTTGCTTAGGATGGGCCAAACGGGCTCTACTTGGGCTTGTATGAACCAATTTATGAGGTATTAAAATTATAATTTAATTAATTTTTATCATTAATTTTATACATTATTTGATATTTAAAAATTAATGAAAATAATATTGAAACTGAAAAGGGAAAAAGTGTTTCATATCGAAACTAAAAGTTTATTATTTATTGACAAAAAAGACATTTTTTTTTTGATTAAGATTGAATTTTATTTGTTTAGTTTTTTCCTTTTTTTTTTTTATTTATTTTAATTTATTTTTAATTGTAATTTAGAACTTTTTTTTTACTATGAAATTTACATATTAAAAATCTACATATAAATTTGTATTGTCGTCTTAAAAAAAATTGTACTATTTTTAATTTAAATTTCATTCTAAAAGAAAAATTTCTAAAGGATATAATTTTTTATAATTTTCTTCAATAATTTTTTTTTTAATAATAATTCTAACGGGTTTTCTTCGCTTTTTTCTTTTTATTTTTTGGGGGTGTTTTAATTCCCCTAAAATAATTATATAATTGTCGGTTATATTTTATTGTTTATTTATTTAAATTTTATTCGACAAATTATATAAATATTAGGGGGGTGGTCCTGGGCGTGGAATCACGGCGCGTGGCCGAGCCGTTGGGCTCCGTGGCAGCACCAATCGTCAGGTGGCCCAACCAGTACAACGGGGGGCCACCGTGGGGGTACCGGCAGCAACCGGGGGGGTCCGTGGGGCGGGTCAAACTCGTCTCAACGTTCGTGGCACCCAGCGCGCCAAACCGCTGCTAAATTTACCAGGTGAGGACGGTCTGTATCGTTGCCAACGGCTGGGTTCTCTTACTGCTTTGATTGTCATTTTATTTTATTATTTTTTAACATATTTTCATCAGCAAAATCAATATATAATTATTATTTTGTTCTCCGTCTAATTAATTATAATTTTTATTTCTATTTTTATTATTATTATTAATTATTTTATTGTTAAATTAGTATACATTTCGTTTTCTTAAATATAATTATTATTAATTAATTATTTAATTTACAATAACAAAAAGAAATTAAAATTTTGCATGCAAATTTTGTTACAATCAAACAAAAAATACAACAAAACAGTTTAAAAATTGTGAATTGCTTTTGATTTCCAATACAAAAATGATTTTAACGTTGTTATTGTTATGAAAATTTCACCCACTTTTTTTTTTTAAAACACGAAGCAGTATGGGAGCACCACTCGTTTTTTATTTTATAATTTATAAAACCAATGACAAAGTTGTGAAGAGAGTATTTTTTCCCAATTTATTATATAATTTTGATAATATTGATTTGAAAATTTTGTTTACAATTTAAGTAAAAAAAAAAGAAAATAATTAGGAAATTTAAGAAAATTGTCCGTTTTGTATGGAAAAATATCGATTCTATAAAAAATTTCATTGTGAAAACAAAATAAGAAATAAAAATAAAAGATAACAAGAAAGAAAGAAAATCGTCACAATTTTGTCAAATATAATTTAAATATATTTGTTGTTTTTTTTTATTTAAATCAAAAAAAAATAAAAAAAAATAGAAAATGAATCGATTAGTAATTAAAAAATTTAGCTATAATAATTAATTAATTAAAAAAAAATATTTTGTAAAAAAAAACAAATTAATTAAATAAAATGAAATTGAGTCAAATATTTGAGTCGAAAGAAACATTTTTTTTTTTTTGTAATAAAAGAATGAAGATGTGTTGAGTGATGAAAATTTTTTATGAAGAGAATGTTTTATCCCATGAATGGTGAAGACGATGATTATTTTGTTTAGGGTGATTGAATGTAGTTTTTTTTTTGAAAAAAAAAATGAAGAAGAAATTTATGATAGAAGGAATTTTTGTGTAACTGTGAGAGAATGTCTGAATGTATAATAAATGAAAAAAAGAAACTATTTTTTAAATTCGTATTTTCTTCAATAGATTAAAAAAAATATTTTAAAATAAAAAAATTTCTACTAAAAACGATTAAAACAAAATTACTTACTTTTTGTTCATCATTTTTAAAAATATTATAAAAAGAAAGAAAAGAAAAAAAAAAATGAACAGTAAAAATATTGGAACATTATTATTTGTTATTAATTTGGCTAATTATTAATTAATTAATTAAATAATTAATATTTTTATTGTTATAATTTATTTATTTTTTTTGATTGGTTGAATATGAGAAGAAATTGCGATTGCACATGCTATCTCCTTGCTTTAAATGCTAACAAAATATCCTACTTTTTTTTTATATTATACCATTTATACGATACTAATCGATTCGTTTTTATTTTTTTACTTTAATTTTAATTACAACTTTTTGAAAATATTTATTTGTAAATAATTAATTTTTTTTTTGTTAATTTAACTGATTATTTTTTTTTATCTATTTTTTTTAATTATTTTTTTTAAACTGTTTTATTGTTTTTAATTTGAAGAGAAAATGAAAAGAAAATTAATACACATTTACATATAATTTCATGTATCTTTTATTCATTATAAAAACACATTTTATTTTTTTTTTTAATTTTAATTTTGTTTATGAAAATTCTATTAAAATTTATAATAAAATATGTAAACTCAAATTTTAATCAAATTTTAGAAATGCTAATAATTTCACATAATTTACCATTCAACGTGTCGTTTTTTTTTAAAGAAACTTAAAAGTTCTATTGATCGATAGTTATTTTTAAACTTAAAGATGCCTTGAAGTTTACGTTTCCTGTTTTTATATTCATATTTGTGTAGGATATTAACGATATTAAAAATATTAATTAAATTTAAACCGATAGTATCTTACTAAAAGTTGAATTTAAATATAGGAAAACTAAGCATAACGGGGATAAAACATTCTAAGACGTGTTAATTGATGTAAACGCTAAAAAAGAATTACTAAAAAAAATAATTACAAATTCGTGATAATTCGCGTTTAGTGTTTAGATTATTATAATTAATTCATTAATTCTAGAAAAAATAGTAAACATTTTCTAAAAGCCCATTCTTTGAAATTTACAAAATAATTTTTTTTTAATGAAATCATATTTTACAGCATCAATTTTAGCTTACGCATAAAAAAAATTTATTAGTCGAGATGAATTAAAGAAGAAGAAAATAATTTAGAAACTCTTTTAGAAAAATTATATAAAAACAAGTTTAAAAAGAAATTTTTTTTGTGTTAATAAAAATCCTCAAGTCAATGAAAAAAGAATAAACAAGAACAAACAATCATATTTAAAAATTAGGTATTTTCATCCTTTTTAATCCTCTAATCCTTTAATCCTTTCATGCATTTTTTTTTAATAAATAAATAAATAAATATATTTATTTATTTATATTTTATGTTATTATCAGTGCAAGCAGAAATCTATAAAAATCTTCATTTTACCAATAAAACATTTTTGTTGAAACCGTTAAATTATTATTTTTTAATATCTTAAAAAATAAATAAAAATAGTTTTAAATTTTTTTTTTAAAGTCATCAATAATTATTTTTTTTATGGATTTCTGAATTATGATAAATAAATTTTTTTTTATGTTTAAAATTTACATAAAAAATTTACTATAATTTCTTTTTCTTTGTCCCAATTACATAAAATAAATGCAAACTTTTCCAGCAGCCGGTAAACGTAAATTTGATGGGAGTCACCAAAATCAAGGCGATTCTAAGCGACGATATGCGAGTGGTGGTGGAGGTGGAGGAGGAGGATTAGGAAATGGTGGTAATTGGGGTAGTCAACCGCTTCCGCAACAACCATTAGGCACAAACGGTGAACAGTGGTACACTGACACTTATCCAACATGGAGTTAAAACGGAAATAAAAATAACTAAAAAAACAATCAAAACAAATACACACACAAAAAACAAATATACAGTCGAATAAAAAATTATTCATTTTCTTGTAAAAAAAAATCATAAAATGTTTTCTCCTCATTTTGTGATTCGTTTAAAATTTTCAAAAATCGTGAAAAAAAAAATGACTGAAAAATTGAATTAAAATAATACTTTAAGGAAAGCGATTAAATTTGGCGAAAATTTTTTCTTTTTAAAATTGTTACTTAAGTTTTGAAACAAAAAAAAAAAAAATAACGAAGAAGAAATAAAAACAAAAATATAAAGCAAATTGTTTATTATTTATTTTTTATTAGTTTTTTACAATTTTTTTTTTAAATATTTTATTAAATTTTTTAGATTAATAAGTTTCGGCATTTTTATTTTACTTATTGTTTGTAATAAAATTTAAATTGTGAGTCGAATTGTGAACAAATTAAATAAAAAAATATAATTAAATTAATTAATTAATTAAGACAAAATTTTCGCCATTTTTAAAAAAAATTAAGAATTTAAGGAAAATCTTGTCATCACCGTTTTAACTTTATACTTTAAAAAAAAAATAGAAGACGAGAAGCAGAAAAAGAAAAATATCATTTTTTTTATTGTCTAAGAATGTCTAAGGTAGTTACGTTTTAGGTTGGGTTTTAACCGCACAGCGTGTTCGGACCGTAATTTTAGGTTATAGATTGTAAAAACAAAAAAAATCAAAATTAAACAAAAAATTATTAAAAAGAAAAATAAATAAAATTTCAAACATTTTATATTTAAGAACATTTTAAGGAACAAAAAAAAATTATATTGAAAAAAATCCACCATTTCTAAAATAAAAACATTTTTAAGAGTAAGGAAAAGAAAAAAAAAAAAATAATTATTACATCGACTGATTTATTATTATATTTATAAAAAAAAAAACAAATAAAATGAAAAAATTAAAAAAAAAAACTACTAAATTTAAAAAAAGAAAAAAAAACTAAATGAAACGAAAAGAATAGTTTTTTTTCTTCGTTAATGATTTAAATTATAAAGAAACGATAAAGGTTCGAAAGAGAAAATAAAATACATTACATACACACATACGTACATACACACATACAGGAATAAGATCAAGAATAATAATTACCCAAAAAAATAATCTTTAATTTGTCAAAATTAGAAATAATCCACTTTTGTTAAAAAAAAAAGTCAAATAGAGCAAAATACAGAACCGCCAGGAAGGTTTAAAAGAAAGTTAAAGAAAAAATAATAATAATAGAATTTTTGTTTTCCAAATTTTACTAAAAGAAAAATAATTAAAAAATAATTATGTTAAAAAATATAAATACAAAAAAAAGAAAAAAATAATAAGAAAAAAAAAAAATTTAGACTTTAGTATTTAAAATTTAAGATTATTCCGAAATGTGATGAAAATTAAAATTTTTTTTATAGTATCTATATGAAAGTTTAATATATTTCTTTACGTTAAGAATATTTTTAACAAAAAAAAAAAACAATGGAAGAAAATTAAAGAAATTAATAAAAAAAAACAAAAAATACGAAGTATAAAAAAAGAACGTGCGAGAATTTAATTTTGTAATTTTTCTAGTTTCTATGAGAACTTAAAAAAAATACAATGAAAGAAAGAAAAATATCTTAGAATCGGATTATTAAAAATAAATAAGAATTTCGTGATTTAAAATTAACTATAGGGTTATGATTATTACAGACAATAATCGATTAGATCGATTGAGTTTTGTGGAAAATAAAACAATAAAATTTTGACAAAAAAAATTTACATTTTAAGAGTTTAGTAAGAGAAGAATATAAAAATCGATTTTAATAAATGGAAGATAATTTAAAAACTAAATAATCGATTTAATCGATGGTTTTGCTTAAAAAAAATTTGATTTTTATTTTAATTTCTCTTTTTTTTTTCGTTTAATAAAATAATCGTTGTAATAATTTTTCAAAAATGCTCCCCTCGTCCCCCGTTTCCCTACCTCCAAAAAAACCCGTACTATCGTCGCTTAACATAAGGAATAAAAAAAGAATAAAAAAAAAAGATATAAGATTGTTTTTAATTATGATTCAAAAAAAAAATAAAGAAATAATTAAAAATAAATTAAATTAAAAAAAACAAAAAAAATTAAAAATATATCATAAATGTTTAAAAATAATGTAAACATTTTTATCATTATTAATTATTAGTAATTAGATTATTTGAATCTAAGAGTTTTTTATACAAATAACGAAGTTTAAAATAAAATCAATTATTCATGAAAAAAGAAAATTTTAAATTAATTAATTTCATTGATTGATTAATTGATTATTTAATTGATTGATTGATTATTTTATTTATTAATTAATTAATTACTCGGATTTACTCCTAATTCTTTTTATCATTATTATTAACTATTAATTATTATTATTATGATTATTATTATTACTATTAATTATTATTAATTATTATTATTATTATTAATTATTATTATTAAAAAATATAAAGAAAGGAAAATAATTAAATTAAAAAATTTCTTTATTTTATTTTAATTTTTTTGTTTATTTTGATTTTGAGTTTATTTTTATTTTTATTTTATTTTTTATTGCATTTTATTTTTTATTTCATTTTATTTTTTATTTCATTTTATTTTTTATTTTATTTTTATTTTTACTTTTACTTTTACTTTTACTTTAAGTTTTATTTTTACTTTTACTTTTACTTTTACTTTTACTTTTACTTTTACTTTTACTTTTACTTTTACTTTTACTTTTACTTTTACTTTTACTTTTACTTTTACTTTTACTTTTACTTTTACTTTTACTTTTACTTTTACTTTTACTTTTACTTTTACTTTTACTTTTACTTTTACTTTTACTTTTACTTTTACTTTTACTTTTATTTTTATTTTTATTTTTATTTTTACTTTTATTTTTATTTTTATTTTTATTTTTATTTTTATTTTTATTTTTATTTTTATTTTTATTTTTATTTTTATTTTTATTTTTATTTTTATTTTTATTTTTATTTTTATTTTTATTTTTATTTTTATTTTTATTTTTATTTTTATTTTTATTTTTATTTTTATTTTTATTTTTATTTTTATTTTTATTTTTATTTTTATTTTTATTTTTATTTTTATTTTTATTTTTATTTTTATTTTTATTTTTATTTTTATTTTTATTTTTATTTTTATTTTTATTTTTATTTTTATTTTTATTTTTATTTTTATTTTTATTTTTATTTTTATTTTTATTTTTATTTTTATTTTTATTTTTATTTTTATTTTTATTTTTATTTTTATTTTTATTTTTATTTTTATTTTTATTTTTATTTTTATTTTTATTTTTATTTTTATTTTTATTTTTATTTTTATTTTTTTTTTACTTCTATTTAAAATTAAAATTTTTTTATTTTTACTTTTTGTTTGATTGATTTTTTTTTAAATTTTCGTCTCGTCGCGATTATTGGTATAAAAAAAAACAAAACATTAAATTTAAGGAAGAAGAAAAAGAAATATTTTGTAAAAATTAAACATTAAAGAAAAAAACATAAGTTTACGAAACTCGTCATTTTTTAGACATTAAATAAAAAGAAATTAAAAATGAAGAAAAAAATTATAATTTTTGAGATTAATAAAAAATAAAATAAAAATATTATTTTTGTTAGATTTTAGAAGAAAATGAAAAAAAAAAATTAAAACAAAACTGAAAAATGAAAAAAAAAATGAAATAATTGGCCGTGATTTTTGGAAAATGAAACTGAAAAATGAATAAAATAAAATTTATATTGTGATGGATATTCTTATATGAAAAATTAGAAATGAACGAAAAAAATATTTAAGGACAATTTCTTTCTTCTTATTTTGTGTTAATTATGTTAAAAAATATTGTTTTTCTCTTTTCTATTTTGTTTATTGGTAAAAAACATTCAAAATTTTTTTTATTAAAATAAAAATGTTTATTTGTGCAACTATAAGGGTTTGAATCTCGGGTTTATTTCGGACTTCTTCTTTTTAATTTTTTTTAATCATCAGTTCTTTTTTGTTGTGTACGAATATTTTATAAATTATTGCTATTCTGCTCACGTACAGAAGCGTAATCGTGTTCATGTGTTGAATTAAAGATATAATTTAATAATCTAACTAAATAATAATTCTGAATAAATTTGTAAGATAAAATTTTTTTTTAAAATATTGTCCAAATTGTGATTTTTTACGAGAGACGAAGAATGACAACGTGAGAAAAGTGAACTGAGATGGAGGATGGGTGTGAATTAATTTATGGAAAATCTCATGTTTTTATATTATTTTCAAAAAAAAAAAAAAACAAAAAAGGGTAAAACACTTTTTATTGGAACATATAATTTTACACAATGTTGCGAAAATTAGGTAAAAAACGACATTAATTGATAAGAAAAGAAGAAAAACAATATTGATACGAAAAATTGATAAAAATTAAAAAAATTTAATTAAATAAAATGAAAAGAAAAGATAAATAAATAAAAAGAAAGAAAGAGAAAATACAAAAAATAAATAAAATAACATAAAACATTAAAAATTAAAAGTTAAAAAATATTTTTATATTCATACAATTCAATGTGTATGTGCTATATTTTATGTACATATATATGTTGTATATATACAAATGAATGATGATGATGATGTTGTTATAGATGATTGATAACGATGTTTATGATTAAGTTTAAAAAGAAGAAGAAGAAGAATTTTTTTTTTTTAAATTAATGATTAAGATGAAGATGAATAAGAAAAGAAGTTGAAGAAATAAAGGGAAAAACTAAAATATTAAAAAAAAATAAACACACAAGTCACTTCATTTAAAATAAGGCAAACACACTTTTTATTTTCGTTTTTATTTAAAGAAAAAACAAAATTAAAAATAAAAAGAAAAAAGAAATACGAATACGATTTTTGATCAATAAAAATGAAACATGAAGAAATACAAAAATAAAAAAAAAAAACAAATAAAAACGCAAAATTTGGGAATAATAAGCCCCTTTTTAGTGGTATTATAGTGCCCAGATAGCTGCCTTATAAAAGCAAGTGGGAGAAAAGACTGATGAAAAAAAAAAGAAAAATAAAAAAAAAAAAATAAAAAATAAAAAAAAATTAAAAATAAAAATAAATAATTAAAATGGGAGAGACGGAGAGAAAGAGAAAATAATAATTTGAAAAAAAAAATTAATTAAAAAAAAACATATTTTAAACAAATAAATGAGCATCGCTGTTATATAAATAATACTATTAAAAAAACATTAAAAATGGAAAATGAAAAAATAATAATAAACAATTAATCATATTTAATGCGAAAATGATGAAAAATAATAAATTACATAACGTAACAATGTTTTAAAAATGAGAGAGAAAGAGAGAGAGTGAGAAAAAGCGAGTGAGAGAGAGAGAGGGAGTGAGAAAGATAGTGAAACTGAGAAAAACAGAGAGAGAGAGAGATAGAGAATGAGAGTTGTGCTAAAAAATTTACACATTAAAAATATACTATTACGAAAATATCATCAAAGAACATAAAAAAGTAACTTTGGATTAACAAAATTTATAATATTTTTTTTGAATTTACAATAATTGTTTAATTTAATTCAAAATGTTATTATCCATCCACGAAGAATTCTCCTTTTTTTAACAGCGTTAATTAAGTTATGAAAACTGTCTTTCTGTATAATAAACTTTAAAAAAATATTTCGGTATTATTTTACAATTGCTTTCTTTCATTTACGTTAAATTGAAAGAACTCCAAATTTGATTTTTACTAACAAAACGAATTTGAAATGTAAACCAGCAATATCAAATATTTGTTACATTCGGTCAATCGAAAGAATCAGATTTTTGTTTAAAGATTTTATAGCGTTTGTACTTTTTTGATTTTAATAATTTCCTAAATTCCAAATATAAAGTTAAAAAATAAACACAAAATCAATTAGAAAAAGTGTACGTTAATATAAATAACATTTAAAAGAAAAAAAAAAAACAGAAAAGAAAATTATACAGAAATTAAGGCATTTCTAAAGGAAAAAGTGGAACATATAAATAAATTATTCAATTTGAATTTTTTTTTGTTTTTCTGTTCTATATAAATTAATAATAAAGAAGGGAGAAAATAGAGGGTAAACGTTGCTAGTTGGTATTTTAATTATTATTAAATTAATTAAATTTATTTATTAATATTTTTAGTTTTTCTTGTTCTTTGAAACTTTAAATTCGTTAGTTTTTCTTAAAATCTTTTTTTTAACGTCTATTTTATATATAATTATATATTTTTATCTTTTGTCTTAATAATATTTTATTTTTTTATTGTAAAAATTTCTGATGTGAAATTTTGTACTCAGCAGCCTTTTTGTAAGGAAAAAAAAAATAATTAATTATATCTTACTTATTAGTTTTTTTATTAAATTTTTTTTTAACTTTCTTTTTCATTATTGTGTCTTTTCAAGTTTACCTTAAAAATAATTCAGTGTTTTAACAAGATACAATTACATAATAAAGAAAGAAAATTTCAATTATTTTTTATTGCTTTTTTTTAAATATTTTTTTTTCTTTTATTAATATTTTTGAAAGATACGATTGTGTATCGTATTTAATTAAGTTTAATAGATTAATTTGTATGTACTTTAAAAAAAATCAGAAAATAGGGAAAGAAGTAAAAGTAAATGTTAAAATTGATAAAATATGAAATGTTGTTTGCGTGTGTGCGTGTGAGTATCTGATCTACTGAGTACTAAATTAAATAGTAAGACTTTTTTTTGTTTATGCATTGATTGTAAACCAATTAACTACGTTTCCTCTTTGTTTTCTTTTGTTTAATTTTATATAAAATTAAATTAATAATGAAATAAAATAACAGCAAAAATAAATATTTTTTATTGAGAAAAAAATTAAAAAAATTGAATATAGAATTTGAATTCAAAAGAAAGAGAAAAACAGGAGTATTCAACTTAGTGTAAAAGTGTTCTATGAAAAATTGACAATGGAAAATTGAAATGTGTGAGATGACACTTAAGCTAATGTAAAGAGATTAAAAGAATGGTGAATTTTATATAAAAATGTGAACGCGATTTTTTAATTTAATTTAATAATATTAATTTTTGTTTTAATTAAGAAGTGAAATTTTAAATTTATTTTTGACACAAAGTACGTGAATAAAAATCAGAACAATAAAATTATTCAGTCAGTGTATCTCCCTCCATCTTTAATAAAATATATTATTTAAAACAAAAAAAAAAAAACAAAAAAAGGAAAAAGAAAAGAAACGCACTTAAAAAGCAAAACAATAAAAATTACAATTCATGAAATATAAAGAAACAAATTCTAATTAAATTTGTGTTATTATTTTTATTCTTAATTTAATTTTCCTCATTCAGAAATTTTTGTTTTAAAACAACAACAGTAATAATTACAAATAAATTACAACAACTACATAACAGCAATAATTTTTTTTTATGATTCACAGAACCCACTTGTTATAATAAAAAGCTAATTTACAATAAAATAAATTAAAAACTAAAATTAATTAAAAGATAAAAAAAACTAAAATTAAATAGAAAAAAAATATCAAAATACAAACAAAAAAGATGAAAATTTTGAAGAAGAGACACGAATGAAAATATCGAAGAAAAATTTTTCTATAGCCTACTGCCTTGGCGCCCACCCCAAATCCTACTCCATCTTTCAGTTTTTAACAAATAAATCCTTTTTTTTTATATTAATATAATCTAAGGCATAAAATAATTATTATAAACGTCGTGATTATGTTTGGTAATATTTGTAAATTTAGAAAACAATTTAAAAAAATAAAGCAGAATGTCATAAATTAGAAACAAAAACCGAAACAAAATGATAGATTCTGGTTAAAAGTAAAAAAAAGAAACAGAACGAGAGAAAGATATCTCGTCAAATCCACAAATATAGTCACTTTTTTTTTTTTTTTTAGTAGAATTATAATTTTTTTTTATCGTTTTTTATACAAATTACTATAATTTAAATTATGTTTTTTCTTTTTTAAATTAATATGATTAAAGAAAAGAAAACCATTAAGATTAAGTAAAAATTTTATTATAATGAAAATAATTAACATGATCAAAGAATCAGAGAAAACAGCGAAAAAAAAATGTGCTTCTTGTGTTTGTTATTTTTGTTTTTCAAATTTTGTAAAAAAAAAAATCGGTTTGTTCGTTTTTAAGAAAACTAAAGAAAAAGTTAAATTTAAATTTAAAAAACTCTAAATAATAATAAGGAAGAATTAATAAAATTAATTATGAATGAAGTAACCTTCAATAAAAACAAATAAAATTATTGAAACCTTTAGAAGTGACCACAAAAAAAATTTTAATGATTATAAATAAATAATTAATAATTAATAATTTTATGAAGAGACTTAAATCATTCTTATAAAATCGCCTCCAATTCTATTTTCATATGTTCAATGTGGTGCATGTGGTCCATTTATGAAGGTTTCATTTTGTAGATAAGATAACAATTGGTCATATTTTCCTGTCATTTGAAATTGCAAAAAAAAAAAACCAATAACATCAATATGAACAATCAATATTAACTAATTAATTTCGCTCTTTCTATTTGTTTTTCTTGTTTTTTTTTTTTTTTTTATTTATTAAACAAACAAACCGGAATTCAGAAAATCGATTTTCTTTTTTCTGTTAAATATAATTATTAAGTAAGTGTAATAAGTAAATGAGTAAAAATAAAAAAAAGAAGAAAAATCATTAACAGACAATTTAGTATTGAAATTTATTATGAAATAAATACAAAATGGTGAAGAAAATTTAAAATCAAAATCGTAAAATACTTTTAAGTTTGAATAAAAAAAACCCTACAAAAATATAAACAAATAAAAAATAAATTGTAACAAGAAAATTAAGAATGTCTTCTTAAAAAATAAATAAAAAAAACACGAGAGAAAATTGGGGGAAATACACCAATTTTGAACGAAAAAAAAACTAACAACAACAAATTTATTTTATTTTTCAATTTGTTTTGAACAAAAAAAATTATATATAAAAAAAATTATGTTTAATTTTCAATCTTTTTATTACTAAATATATTTTTAATTATATAAAATATTAAATAAAACTTATAAATAAATAATTATTGTAAACTTTAATTTATTTTTATTTTCCCTTTTCATTTATTTTATGTTTTGTTTTTAATTGGAAAAAATTTTGTCAAATTTGTTTTATTTTTGAATTATTAAATTTTTATTTTAATTTTTTCTTATTTGAAATTTTCACATTAATTGTTTTCATTTAAAAAAAAAGAAGTTCTTAGGTTTTATCCTTTATTTTTTCACCAGATTTTTATTATAATTCAAAAATATATCTATTTAAAATAAATATAGGGGAATGTAAGATTTCACATATGAAGATTCTTCGAGTTAAAAATATTTCAAAACAAATAAAATTCTGGTGTATTATACGAACTATAATTTGTGTAATGGAGGATCACACAATTTCTACATTTCTAGCGTTGATATTGCTCTGGTAAGTTGATTCTTTTTGAAATCTTATAGTTAAATAGAATCTTATTAACTTTTCTATACTAGGTACCAATTTATTACATACATAAATTCTCGTATTTAAATATTCAATTGAACATTATTAACTTTGCCTTATGAGTTTTCGTTCTTCATTTAACTTTAAACTGTATGTTGTTTTTTTTTACTTAAATTTACTTAAATTTACTTAAATTTAACTATTACTCTCCTGTTTGTTTTATAAATGTTACTATTGTTTTTGTTTCCAAGTCACTAATACTGTGCACTTTTCCAGAGTCAAAGAGATTTTGGTGAATGGTTTGCAGATTTAACGTTTGTTTTAAGATTACAGAAAATTCCAAAATTCTAGAGATTTAAAAGAATATTATTGAATGTCCTGAAAATATATTCTTAGCATGGAACAAGAAATACCCTAAAAAAGATTAAATACAGGGCGCCTCCACTGGTGGCACAAAAAAGATACTTATTCTTTTAATGCCATTCGCCTAAATGAAGATATTTGTATTTTCTTTAATACAAAAAATACGTTACAAATTTTTTAACATTGCTCTCATTTTTATAAAATAGTAAGAAAACATTTTCATGATTTACATTATTCAAACGTTATTACGTTGACTTTAAAAATAGAAAATGTTTATTAAACTTTTATGACACAAAAGATTAACAACTTTTTTTTGGGACACGTTGCGATTTCATAGAAAAAACATGAAACATTTTTTCAAATTATTTATTAAAATTTGGAGTGCATAAGAAATTGTATGACATTAAAAATGGTTATAAATTATGCTTTTAATAATTTGAACTAAAATCAATATTTAAAATTATTTAAGAAAAGTACATTTTTCAAATTTAAGAAAAACTGTGCCGTGATTTTAAAGAATTGCGATACAAAACATCAACTCTTTCTGAAAATCTACTGGCGTTATAAATTTTCGACAGTTAATATTTTGAAAGTTCGTAATAAAAGAATATGAATAAGAAATTACAAAGTAATAAGGAATAGTGGGAAAAAGTCAGGTTTTAACAATTATTTTTATGATAAATTTTTGACAAATTTTTTTTTTTACAAAAAACGAAAAAAATTCACGGAAAAAAAAAAAAAATAAAACGAACTCACTCTGTAAATTTACCACGTGCAAATGATACTTTATATTTCTATCTCTCTCTCTCTCTTACATTTTTTTAAAAAAAAAATATTTTTTTTCCATTTTTTTCATTTATTTCCTTTTTTTGTGTTTTTTTTTTCTTCTTCCTCTTCTTAGTTTATTTAATATAAATAAATGTACCTAAACAACTATTATGTTATACATTTTATATACAAATTTTCTTCTTTTTCATATTTTTTTCCTCTTCTTCTTCTTCCTTTTTTCTCATTTTCATTTTCATTTATTTTTCTTTTTTTCTTCACTATATTATAATGCGCCATGCGCAGTTTTCTACTATAATATCATATAAATATACAGAATATAATAATATATATATATATATATATATATATATATATATATATATATTTAAAGATCTGTATACTGGGATGTGTATATATATATATATATATATTGTAGATATATATTTTGTCATACATATGTACAGGCATACAGATTCTATAGAGTAGAGTATAGAGGAAAAAGAGGAAAAAAGAAAAAATAAAAAAAAAAAGAAAAAAGGAGGAAAAAAAAGGAAAAAAAAGGGAAAAAAACAAGAAAAACGAAGAGCCGCTCCCTATAAAACCGAAAAAAGATCGTGTCTCAAAAATCGTCTTTTAGTTATACGACTTTATTTTGTAAATTGTGCTCGAACTGATAAAATACGTATTATGTTTATTGAAAGTCTCTTGTTATAGTAAAAAATAAATAGTAATAATAATAATAATAATAATAATAATAATAATAATAATAATAATAATAATAATAAAAATAATAATAATAATAACAATAATAATAATAATACATAATAATCCTTAATATTAATAATAATAATATTTAATAAAACTAAATAATAAATAGTTATCTAATAATTAATAAAACAAAAAAATAGAAAGAAAAATTTATTATTTAGATGAAAAAAAAATGCGAGAAAATTAAAAGCAAAAAAAAAAACGTAATTAAATTATATAATTAACAAATTATTGAGAAAAATAAATCTAATCATAAAAGAAAATTGTGGTGATTTACTTTTCTGTTCTTTTCCTTTTTAATTTTCTTTTTTTTTTTTTTTGGTTCGTCTTATCGTCTTGCCTTTTCTCGATGTTATTTTATTTAATTTTCGTTCAATTTCTTTCTTTTTTTTCATCCTTTACACATTTTAATAGATAAACATTTTAATTGATTGTGCAAAAGAAGAAGAATTTTTCCTTGTTTTTTTTTCACATAAAAAAAGAAAAATAAAAAGAAATAAAGGAAGAATAAAAAAAAAAGAACACGATATATTTTAATGAGAGTGTTGTTGTTTTTGTTTTTTGTGTGTGGTGCAATTTTTGTGGTTAAACAAAAGTTTTTCATTTTTATTTTTCCTTTTGCCATTTTAACTTCTTTCATTTTTTTTTGTTTCTATTCTCAACCATTTTCTTAAGAAATTAAATAATTATAATTTATTCGGATAATCGGAGAATGTAAAATTAGTTTTTTTTTATTTAACAATTTTAATTTTTCCATTTTTACTTTTACTTTTCTTCAAATAAAATAAAATCAGCTAAATAAAATATATTTTTGATGTGATTGTGAGAAAATATGATAAATTTCAATCCATGAAATTCTTTCCAACTTTTTTCTTTTTCCGTTGAAAAACAAAAAAAAAATAGCAGATTTTAAATAAGAATTTGGCTAATTTAATTATAGTAGATGAAAAGAAATCCACTCGCATACACATACATTTGTTCAGATTCTTATCAAAAACTAGTATAATTTTTTTGATCTTTGCCACACATTGTTGTTGGTGTTTTTTGATTTTATTTATTTTTCTTTTTCTTTTATTTGATACAAAAACAAAAAGCTCTGACAGTGATATATTTTTTTCTTTGCTGCTGAAGAATTAAATAAGTTTTGTTCTTTTATTCTTCTTATTATTTTATTTTTTTTGCTCAAATTTAACTTTAAATAAGAGAAGGGATGGTTAGTAACTGAGAGTTGAGTAAAAGGAGGATAGGACGCAAACAATTCAGGATTTGTTAGAATTTTTAAGCTATTTTTTTTTTAAAAAAGAAAAATATGCTTTTTTTGGGCGTATAAATTTTCCTCAATTTTTTCTCAGAGTTTTTTTCTTTCATTTAACGCAATTTTAAAATATTACGTCAAATTTATCTCGCACTGGGTTATTTTTATTGTTGTTTAACTTTTTGAAATTTTTCAGTTTTTTTGAAAAACAATATTTTCATGGAAAATCCCATTTGTGTGTTCATATCTTAATCCCAATCAATTTCGCTCTTTCTGGCCTCACAAATTCTGTATTTTTTTTTGTTAGTTTCTGATAAAGTTGTTGTTTTGAAAAACAAAAAAAAAAAATAGAATAAAATTTATTAAAAAATTAAAATAAAAAAATAAAAGCAGAAACAGTAAAAAAGAATTCCATCTCACATCTTTATAATGGGCAATACCATATGTCTGAATGCGATGGCAACAGATTAGGAATGTTGTATAATGACGTCATAAAATAGCGCATGCACTGTGTACTAGAGTTGTATTTGGCGCACCCTACAATCTATTCTAAATCATACACACAGCACACACACACGAAAGAGGAAAACTTTTTTTTTTTTTAATAAAGAATAGAACAGAATTTTTTATTTTGTCGACGCCATTTGACGTTGTGTCGAGACGACGGTTGTTTTTGTAACTTTATTTTCCCTTTTTATTAATAACTTTAACAAGAAGAAAAACAAATAACAAAATCTAACTATAAAATTGTTACATTTTCTTTTATCAATTTCCATTTTTCTATAAAAAACTGATTAGCAAAATTTACCTGGTTTAATTTTTTGTATTTTTTATTATTAAAGAAGAACCATAATTAATTAATTATTTAATTAAATAATATGTAGAAAAAAAGAAGAATATGAAACAACTGTGTCTAAAATTGTATTATAGAAAAATAAAAAGTACAGAATAAGAGGAAACCGTAAAGCAGAAAAATAAGAGAAAAGAAAATATTGAATTGATTTAACATCGGAGGGCCAAACTCCGCATAATATAAACTGTGCCATATTTTTTTATTTTCTTTTGGTTTTTCTTTTTTTCTTTTATTATTTTTTATTTAATTTATTCTTTTTTTTTTAACATTTTCTTTTATTTAGACTAAACTTTTTGTCTCATGTGTGAGTATCTGTTTTTATTTGTGTTTTTGTGTAAATGTATCCTTCGTGAGTGTATGCGTGTATGTGTGTGTATGTTTGCGTGTAAATGTGTGTGTTTTTGTTGAGTTTTCAGTATAAAATTGTAAATCTTTGCGTTCAGAACTCAGTTTTTTTTTAAAAAAAAAAAAGAAGAAAAATGATGGAGAGGAAAAAATATTTAATTTAAATATTTTTTTTTAATAATTTAATAAGATATAAAAAAGGGTTAACTAAAGTAAAGAAATGTGTGAAAGTTGAAAGGTTTAAAAGTGGATTGTGTGTGTGTGTTTTTTTTTTGTGTCTGATAAAGACAAAAAGAATATAAATAATTACAATCCAGAAGATACCCCATTTTTTTTTTAGTCATTCATGGTGACGCCCTCTTTGGCCCAAAAAAAAAATTGTTTTACAAAAAAAAGCAAATAATTTTACTTTATACATTTTATTATTTAAAAATTTAAAAGTTTATAGAAAATAATAAATTGTTCTATAGACATTTTAAAAAATTCTCGTGTAATCGAATAAGTTATAATTTAAAGAATTTATTGCGAATTAATAATAATACTGTTTTTTCTTTTTGTTTTTTTGTTTCATGTTCGCTTCTTTTTTTATTTAAATAATTTACCAAAAAAAAAAAACATTTAAAATATACAAAATGAACGCAGCCAAAAATCAAAATAAGAAGAGACAAAAAGAACCTAGATTAGATAGCCAATCGTTTTATTTTTAATTAATAAACAAAATTATTTAATTAATGTTTAAACAAATTTCATCAATAAAGGGTTTTTTAATTAATTAATGAAAATATAAATTAGTTAAAGGAAAAAAAAAAATAATTAAATAAAATAATATTTAAAAAAAGACAAAACAAAAAAAAAAAACTCAAAATGGCCAAAGTTCTGAACATCTCCTGACGTTTTGAGAAAAAGAATTTGTTTTTTTTTGTTGTTTTTTCATTTTCTTGTCGGAACAAACATCATAATAATAATAACAATAATAATAATAATAATAATAATAATATCAAAACAAAATCGTATAAATTAAAAGAAAAATCAAAAAGAAAAAATTTTGGAAGGACGAAATAGAAGAAGAAACATCCCCAGTGTTAAAAATTAGTGTCTTTACTTATTAAAAATATTTATATTGAAATAATTCTTGTGTTGTTTTTTGTTCATTTGATTTTCTGTTGTTATTTTAACAATTATTTCAGTCGTTGTTTGTTAATTCTTGTGTATGTGCTTGTACGTGTGTGAAGGAAATTTAATAATAAGCGTTTTTTTTTATTTTAAATTTGTGCATGTATTTTTCATGAAAAAAAAAAACACAAACAAACAAAAAAAAACATATTTTTTAATCTAATCAACAAAATAAAATAAAATTAAAACAAAATTAAAGAAATTTTTTAAAATTAATTACTAAATTTACAAAAATAACTCATTTAAAAAAATAATCAAATTAAAAAATGTTTTAATATTTCTTGTGTTAATATAAAAGAACAATATAAATTGTTATAAACATGACTTGACGATCAATAACAGTAACAAAATCAACATTCTTGGTTTGTCATAAACACGTTTGAATCAAGGTAAAAGAATCGACTTACAATATAAAAGGGAGAAAAATCAAATATAGTTCAATAAAAGGAAAAGGAATACGAAATTATTTCGTTTTAATTTCTTCATACTAAAAAGCCAAAAGAAAAAAAAAACAAAAACAAAACAACAGAGAAATAAGGATTCTTTCCTTCATTGGATGTAAAAATAAAATAAAAAGTAAAATAAATTTTATATAATAAATTAACAACAAAAAAATAAAACAGAAAAAAGAAGAACGGAAAAATGGCGGATTATAATTTTCCGGTTTTTTGGAGGTAAGTTTGTATTTTTCTCTTATTAAAAAAAATATATAAATTTTTCTTATTTTCTTATTTGTTGTTGTTGTTGTTGTTGTTGTACATCAAAAAGAATATCAAATCGAATTAATTTTATATATTTCCATTTTTCAATCATAAAAAAAAACCTAAATCCATTATCTTCTTTTTTTTTTTTTCTTCTCTTCTTCAATCATCAATTTTCTTTTTCAGACTGTCCTAATAATAATAACAACAATAATAATAAAGAATAAATAATATTTTCTCTCGGTACCTTTTATTATATAAAAGGAGGTTAAAAAAGATAAGAGATAAGATAGGAAGAAGAATAAGGATACAATAAATAGACAATCAAAATAAACGTACAACTTTTCAAAACCAAAAAAAAAAAGAAAAAAAGAAAGCTGTAGAATACACATACACAGAAAAATGTTCATTATAACATTTTACTTTATGAAATTTAATACACTCTTGAGTATAATCGGAATTAAAGGAGGTTTTTATAAAATAAGAAAGGCTCCCTTTGAATCCCTTTTTTTATTTTTTATTTGTTATTGTCTCACTCCATCACGCTGTTTTCAAGAGAAAACCAAATTACGATAATTTAACTTATTCCAATAAGACATTTTTGTTGTATATTTTTTAAAATTTTACTTATTTTATTAAATTAAACATTTGTTCTGATCATCATTTTAGTCATAAGCATCAACAAAATTTTTTTTCTAGTAAAAATTGCTCGTAAATGACACAATCTATTTGTGTAAAGAAACCAAAAAAAAAATGTTAAGAAAAAAAACGAGAATTTTTCAACAGATGTAATTTTGTATGTACGCGATGAAACTGCAGTATAATTTATTCACATTGGTCATTTGCTACATGTAATACATTATGCAAAAAAAAAAATAAATATTTAATAATAAAAAAAATCTGAAAGTTAGTTTCAATTGTAATAAACACTAAGTATGAACACAGTTATTACAAATAAATTATAATTATCGTTTTACAAAAACAAATAAGTTACATGTTTACTACTGATTGTTTTAATTTAGCCGAACAAAGAAATTCATACACATAATTTTATTTGTTCCAATTTTTCAATAAAATTTTTGGGTAAAATAAATATAGAGTATTATGATTTATAGACAGCATGTGGATGTATATAGATGTGTGTGTGCGTATGTTTGTTAACTTTTTGTTGATATTGTAAAACAAACAATTAAAAATAATTACAAATTTTATAGGTTAGAAAAGATATAAAATAATAAAAAAGAAAAAAAAACAAAGCAATCAATTTCTACACAATAGAAAATGTCATTGGAGAGTAGTAAAATGGAAGAATAAAAAAAAACGTTGTTTGTGTGTGGGAACGGGAGTTGATGCGATAAATAAAATGGTCAAAAAATTGATTTGACAAGAAACATGTTAGATTTGTTGACACAGACATTCAATCAAATTGGATAACAAAACGAACGAGAATATATACCGACCGGAGGTTAAACCCATTTAAGTATAAAACAATTGACATTACTGATGTTTTTTGTGTACACATGAAAAGAGTAACAGAGAAAGATATTGTGTAAAACTGAAAAACGAAGAGAAAAAGAATAGAAAACGGATAAATAACACTCAAAAGATAAGGCCTAAATACAAACACAAACATTGTTGTTGTAAAATAAAATGAAAGGTGGTTTGGATGTTGGTGAAAAGGAAGAAACGTGTAGAGTCATATATTATTGATAAAAATATAAATACATAACGCAAATATAATTTTTACTTCCTCCTTTTCTGTGTGTCCTCAAGTATGTACTATTTTACTGAAAATCCTAACTATAACAAATTTTTTCTTGTATATTTAAAGGATATAAAATACAAAAATAATTACAGATAGAAATGGAGATAGAGATGAAGACAGAGCAAGAAAGTATTATATAAAACTATTGAGGAAGAATGAAATGAAATCTTTTTGGATAAATTACTTGATAAAATAATAATTAAATTTCGTGTATGTATATATAAATATATATACACTTCTAGAAACATCATTGCTGGTTATTTTAAATTATATTTTACGTTTAAAACGAAGAATATTATGCTGATGATGATGATGATGATTTCAGGTGTGAAAGAGAGATAAAAATGGGGTCATCATCAGATGTTTTATTTAAAGGGGTGTGGCTGTTTGAACAGATAAAAATAAAATAAAACTAATTCAATTTTTATTATCCATGCAGAGAAAATGATGTTGGTAGAATAAGAGCAAGGAGTTATGGGAATTATGGGGTTGTTGAAAAAGAAAGAGAGAATGAGTGAGAGAGAGATAGTGAGAGTGAAGAAATTGGAATTGTAAGGTAGAAGAAAAAAAAAAGAAAAGAAAAGAAAAACTTTTATTTGTTGACCCAATTTTTTAAAAACCGAATTTTTCTTTTGTCTCAAAAGACCCTAAACTGTTATAATAATGTTATTTAATCATAGAGATAAGAACAGAATGACAATGACAAAAATAAAAACGAAAAAATACATATAAAGAAGATGAAGAAGAAGTAAAAGAAGCAGAAAAAGTAGAAGAAGAAGAAGAAGTTAAACAAAATGAGTAAGAAGCAGAATATGATGAAGAAGAATAAGAAGAAATAAAGGTATAGGAAGATGTTGTTGAAGGGGAATAATAAGAAGTAAAAATGACCTTTGTAAGGTTAAATGCGAAAACATAACACACACATACGAATAACATTCCATATTATTTCGAATAAACATGAGGTAGAAAATTGTAACGATAAAAAACAAATATGGCTGTCGTGCGTGCGTGATTTATATTTTTGTATTTTTATATTGTGTGTGTGTGAGAGAATTTTGATGAAAACACGTGTCGTTATATGAGATTATTTTATCAGTTTTTCTTTTTTTTTCCATTTTTTTAAGAAAGGAAAAATGAAGAAAATGTTAAATAGAACAAATTTTTTTTTGATTGCGTCTTACGTAAATTTTTCCCCTCAAAGAATGATTATAATTCTTTACCGGTTTTCAAATACATATTATATCGCAATATATACTCACACACATTCTTTTTTTTATTTATTTCGATTTTCACTTCCGCAGTATCTTTCTACTTCTTTTCACAATCTTCTAACAATTCCTAAATTTTAAGAAAAAATTACGTATACGAGAGAAAGAAAAAAGTATTTACAAAAAAAAATGTGAAGGAAAAAATAATACAACAACACAATTCAAGTTCGATGGAGACGCCTTTTATTTTTCTAATGAGATCTTTCAAAACAATTGTGATAGGATTACGTTGAATTGGTTTTGGCGATGTTGTTGATGACTCTATGCCTTACATATTTTATATTTTATTTTGTCATTTTATCTTCGTCGTTATATTTCAAAGAGAGTGGGGGTTTAGTTTAGTTGATGAGGTCAAATTTAGACAATTTATTTTAATTATTTTTATTTCTGTTTTAAGTGGAATTCGTTATTCTTGTAATTATTTTCTTACAAAAAAATTGAGGAAAATTTTAGTAGCCAACTTTAATTATTTTTTATATTTTGGCGGTCTAATGCCATGCTCGAATAAAACTTACTTTTTTTTTAACACCCTTAGTATCTTAGCATAACTAATTGTGGAATAAATTTTTGGAAAATCATCGTGTTCTGTATGCTTTATTTGCTTTTATTAATTAAAAAAATCAATTTTTTATTCTCATTGTTAGCCTTTGTTTATTTTTCTTTGAGTAGAATAAGGAATTCGGGTTTTCTTAATTTCTGATTATATTTTTATGTGGTTACAGATTAGAACATATATTTTCATTTCTTTTCTGATGATTTTAACAATAAGGAAAATGCATTCAAATATTTCATTTTTATTAATGGAATTATTATTATTATTATTATTATTATTATTATTATTATTATTATTATTATTATTATTATTATTATTATTATTATTATTATTATTATTATTATTATTATTATTATTATTATTATTATTATTATTATTATTATTATTATTATTATTATTATTATTATTATTATTATTATTATTATTATTATTATTATTATTATTATTATTATTATTATTGCCGGTGCAATTTTAAATTTGTTACATTTATCTGAATACGAATTATTCTGAATGGTTATACAAGATTGAGTTTCAGTTATATATTCTGGTATACCAAAAAAATCTAATGCTTGTTACAGAAACCGAATCTCATGAACTAACAATAAAGCGTACTTTTTCTTACTCACGCATGAGTTCTTGTTATGAGAGAAATAAAATTAATTTAATAAGATAAATAAAATAGAATTGATTTAATAAAAAATTGTTTGATTGTATTTTTAATAAAACTTTTATTAAGTTATTCATTAGAAATTTATACGTTTATATATATTGTAAAATTAAACGTTCCAGTTAACAAAATATAATCTAACCTACATTTTGTTTTACTACAATACTGAGTACAAATTATATTTACTGCATTACAAACACATCAACCGATCATAATGATTAATTTTATTGTTTTGCACTTTTCATACAATAATATATAATTGATTCTTTTTATAGTATACCACGTACATGAACATACACACACACAAATGCTTATACAAAAGAAAATGCATTTCTTCTGTTTTACAAATGAAAACATAAAAAAATCATCTTAATATTTTTATGAAGTCGTTTTATTTTTATTGTTATAAATTTTTAACTTTAAAGATTTTAAAACAATAAAAAAACTTTTGTTCAATCTCATTCTATTATTATTATTTTTTTGTTTTTTTCAAAGAAAAATAAGAGAAATGTAATAAAAAATTATTGCAATAAATTTTTTGTTTACTTCTTGTGAGTGACAATTCTTTCATTTATTTTTTACTTGTTAAAAGTTTTCCTCTTTCTTTCTCATTTTTTTTTTGTTGTAAATCTTTTGTGAATATTTTTCTCCTATGTTTGTTTTCTGCTTTAGGCTTTATATTTCTAGTTGTTTATAACGAGAGTTGAATTTCGTTTGAGTGATTTGTTTTAGAACTAATATTCATTATTTTTTTTGTTTTTAATCGCTTTGTTTGTTATTATTATTTTTTATAATTATTTATTAATGAACCAAATTAATTTTAGTTTAAATTTAGTAATATTGATACAATAGAATAGCTTTCCAATAAGTCATGTACGCATAAAATCTGTTGAAATTTTATTGTTTGACAAAAAATGAAAATCTTCAAGTGGAATTTTTTATTTTCTATCTGTTAACATAATTAAATAATAAATCCACGTGAATTGAACTCATTCAATATTTAATTCTTTAATTATCCTTTGTTGTTATAATAATGAGAAAAATAAATATAATAATAATTATGAAAATAAGAAATGAGAAAATTATTTGCCAAATAATAATATTTTAATCTAGCCGCAAGCGATTCTTAAGAAATATTTTTCTATTTCAAACGTTATGCCTTTTTCTTTAGACATTTTTCTAATATAAAATGAAGTTAGTAAAAGAATAGAGTGGAGTTGAATTGTGTAGAGTAGAGTTGACATATTTCTTGAGGGAAAATTGAAAAAAAAAATAAGAAAGTAAACGAAATTAAAATAATATATCTCAGTGCAATATGAAAAAGCGAACAGAAAGAAATAGAGATGAAGTTAGAAAGAGATAGAAGAATTTCTGTTTCTTGATAGATTTGATTTATGATGACAAAATTGTTTTACAGACAAAAAAAAAATAATAGAAAAAAAAACTACTTTCTTTTTTACATCTTTCATTTCATATTTTGGACGGGTAGATGCTTGTTCAGTGCTTTACTTTACTTGACCTTGACGACATCTTTCGTCAGTTTTTTGTTTAGTTCATAAAAATTGTATTTATTTTTCTTTTGTTGATTAACGATTTTCTTTTCGTTTCAAGAAAAAAGTAACTTCCCGTGTATTTCTTTTTCTTATTTTCCATTAAAACATTTTGTAAAATTTACTATAAAATTGTTTTCCCTCCTTTAACTTATTTCCTTTCAATATTTTTAGTATTCTTCATTCTTGAGAAGAAGGTTTTCAGTTGTTGTTGTTGTTGTTATGAAGAGGTAAATAAGTTAGTTTTTTTTATACAATTATAATTTATTTTTTCTTTATTATTTTTGTATGAATTGTCATCTGCAAATTATTGTTGAGAATCATAAAAGTTCAGCATGAAAACATTTCTTTTGAATGAATAAAAATATTAACTTGTAATTATTTTGGTCATGAAAAATTATGGTTTTGTAAATACAATTATTTCATGTAAATATGTACAATGAGCCAATATTTTTACTTTATCCATTAATTGTGTTGTTTCAATTTTTTTTATGGAAATCAAAGTGCAATTAATGAATTGTGAATTTCAAATTTAATTATTTCATTGCGCATTTATATAATAGATTGTCTAATTATTCTTAACTATTGCCTTTTCGTTAGTATAGAAATGACAGTTTAACAGTGAGAACCATTGACAACTATGGTCGAAATATTGTCAAAAGTGAAAAGTGATATGTTTCGAATGTTAGAAGGTAAAAGAAAATTACTACAGAATCCTTGGAAATATTATTGGGAAGGTAGAGTATTCAGTAAATCAGTAAATAGACAGAACATTTTGAAATTCCTACTTGGTATATATCAAAGAGCACAATTTTAATTCGCATTGTCAGTGTTGTGTTGGATGTGTAATTACAACAAACCCTTATTGACGTCGGACATCAGATTGCAGAACAACTAAACTATTTTATAGAAATCCTTTGTTGATGAATAATGTTTGAATGCATGACTTTTGATTAACAGGACAACAAAAAGAATTATATATTTTTCTGTATTTTTTATAAGAGCCTTTTAAACAAAATCTTTATAAAAAATAAAAAAAACCAGTCATACCTACAGTTTAACATTAAAATGCACTTAATATTGTTATGTTTCGTCATGAATCACATGATACACACACACAACCACATAAATATATATACAAGTAAATATATAATAATAAAATAAATTTTGAGTGTTGAGAGAGAAACAACAATAACAAACAACAAACAATAAATAATCGTTCAATAACATTATTGGGCGCCTCCACATAATAATCTAATCGAACCATGAAAAAAGAAAAAAGAAAAAAAAAATTGTCGTTTCTTCATCGTTTTTTTTTTCTCCATCGCTTTTATTTCTTCCTTTTTATTTTCTTCCTTTCATTCATTCATTTTATTCTATATTATGATGATAAAAATCTTTATTGAATTCAATGTCATCGGTCATTTTGGACAGCGTTAAATTTTTTTCCTCACTTTTTTCTTTTATTTTTCTATTTTATTTTTCGTTTTTATTCAATTTAATTCACTGTAGGTTAGAATACAAAACTGAAACACTGTCATCATGATGCCAGTCAAGGTGAAGTACATCAAACTAAATAAAAATGATATTATTGAAGATATAAGTATAACATTGGATGGAATTTTATGAAAAATAAACAATGAGGTGTCAGCCAAGTGCTACCACCGAGAATAAACCCCATCAAAAAATTGCACTACAATTGAAAATAACTCCAAAGGAGAAATGCACTCAAATAGAAGTGCTCTCAAAGAGAAGTGTTCCACATTAAAAATGTTATCAAAGAAAAAGTGCACCCAACAGGAAGTACTCCCAAGTCCCAAGTCATCGCCAATTCCAAAAGCGTTTTTAATAATTGTATAAGGTCTGCAATTTAGCTTAAAAACAAGTGTATTAAGGATACACAACAAATAGTATAAGATATTTTGACTTAAACAGTGGTGTTCACGTCTACAAAAAAACTAAACAAATATTAAAAGAATTTACAATTAGGAAAAATTTCTTTTATATAATGAGGAAGAATTTAAGTAATAACTTGCTTACTTTAGAAAAACTTAATAAAAAATCCTTGTTACTCAACAGAGCTATTTCAATTAAATGCTTCATAAAATAGTAACACAAATATAGTTTTTGGTTATGATTATGAAAACGAAAATGAAAGCAAATTTTAAAATGAATTTAATAACATAATCAATAATTTATGAAATAATAATAAGGAAAATGTTTATATTTCAAAAAACTTCTAGAGATACATCATCTTATTTTTATTAATAGACATCTCTTAGAAAATAATAGTTTGTATTTGGTATCTTGTATTTAATGGGAGATAAAATAGAAAGGGCCTTTCGATGGCCATAGTAGGAATACTATTTTCAGTATTGAATATTGTGTTAGTCGATGTTGATTTTATTTTTTTATCAATATTTAATTTCATGTATGGAGAAAACAAATATTTTTAAGGATTTCTTTGCTTCCATTAAAATAAAATAATAGGAGAAATGACAATCACAGGATCATGATCGTGAATTATTTAATTTGAATAAATACTACCACTCCCATAATAATTGTTAGCTAAATCTATGTACTGACTGCATTATTAGTGTTATTATTTAATTAGTGTGGCACAATCGCAAAATGTAAAAATTCAAAGTGCTACTTATTCTTTGAAATAAGACGCCCTTTTCTACTATATAAGTAATAAAAAATGTTTGTCAATTTACATTTCAAACGGTATTATCAAAAGGACTTATTGCGGATGACATAATTTGTTTTAAAAGATATCATGGATATTTTTTTGTGTGCTAGAATCTTTAACAATTCACAGCCCATATCAATTCATTATATATTGACATCTTAAAGCATTTCACTTCAAAATTGTTTAGTGTGTTGATAATAAATATGTTCATGTCTTTTTGTTTTTGGGGATTTATAATCCTTGGTTTTTCAAATTTATAGTGTTTCACAGCGATCTTCTTTATTTACTACTTTTTTGTGGTGCTTTTAAAATGGCGTGTCACAGATACAAACTATATAGTTACATCACAGTGATTTGACCCCTATAAATAATCCATTATATTTTGAGATAATAATATTGTGGTAAATATATTCAGGTTTACAAAAGGAAAAGTTTCCGAAATAAAAAACAAAAACGACAAATAGAATTTTTTTTACCAAATGGAAAATTGTGGAAAAAATTATTTTAATTGGTAACGTTAGAAAGAGCGCGGGTGAATGCAAAAAATTCTAAAACCAAAATTTTTAAAAATCAATAAATAAAAGAATAATACGGAGTCCATAAACCTTAAGCAATTTCAACATCTCTGATTGATGTCTTGTTTCTTTTCGATATAAGAACAAAGATATGAAAAAAACAAAAACTCTGCAACGATTTAATAACGTTATTATACACAACATATAGAGAAACATATCCCTGAATAAAGAATTTAATCAATTTCCGATCTATTGTCTAATATATTGTTGAATTACACGACCGGAGCATTATAATAAAAAATCGATTAAAATATATAAATCTGATCGATGGAATGCATTACATTTTTTTATTCAAGACAAAGTTTGCACACATAACCATGCTCACAACAATACAATAAAACATACTTACAGTGGCTGTCAAAAAGCATAATAATTCATAGAAGAAATGAAATAGAAAAAAATATAGAAAATATCACTGTATGACTTTACTGTATATATGCACAAACAAAAACAAAACAAATACAAGAACAATACATATCCATGACCATATTTAATACAATCTATACGAAAAAAAATGGAAATAGATAAGCTAAAATTGATTATTTGTGAAATTTTTGGTTTTGTTTTTCGTTTTTCTTCTTTTTCATCGAATTCTTTTTTTTTTTTTTGTGTCTGATTCTATAAAGAAATAAAGGGTAAAAACGAAAAGAAGAAAAAAAAAATGGAAGGAAAGAAGAAAGAAAAGAAGAAACCACAATAAATTTTTTTGGTTCTTTTCAAAGGCAGAATATTTTATTTATTTGTTTTGTTATTATTATCTTCTTTAAGACGAAATTTAGAGATGGTCTCGTTAGATATATTTTGTTGTTGTTGATGTTGTTTTTTCAGTTATCATTTAATGATTTTTAGTCAATTCAAGAAGAACGTATTTAACGGTATTCCTGCATTGGAATTAATGGAGATGAATTTTCTATCTATTTTTAACTCTAAATTTTGTTGTTGTTGATTAATTAATTCATTGGTTAATTATTGATTAATATTTTTAAACTGAAGTACTATTATAATTTTATTTAAACTGACTTTCATCGGATAATTGAAATGTGAGAATAGTCTTGATTAATCAGCTTTAATCGTTGTTCAAGTTTTATTGTCATTTACTCTGTTTCACAGTTAAATTGAATCCTTTCAGTGTTTGAAATTATTAAATATGACAAACTTCAAAGTCTTATCAATAATATGAATTCAAATTTAATAATCTCAGAGTTTTAAATAAAATATGATTTGAATATTTTCTCATAGTTTAAATAAGCGAATCAAAAATTAAAAGCTTTTTATCGCGAATATTTTTCTTTACATAATTTAATTTAATTTATTCTTTAAAATAAACATTAATAAACTTAAATGGAAACTCTATTTTGAAAGAGAAAGGTTTTTTTTTATTACAAGAGATTTAAGAAAAAAAATTAAACAATTCATTGAAACTAATTTATGTTTCATTTTAAAATAATAAAAATGCTATGATTAAAAAAAATCATTAGAAGTTCAATGTTTCATTAATTGTGGCAAATTTGTCACTCGTTCATATCAAACAAAATCAGCTTTTATCTTGAAATTTAAATAAAGCATTATTTTTTGGATCTTATTCAAAATAATCACTTAATCGTCTTTAATTCTAATTTTCACAATTTTAATGAAAATCTAAATTAAAAAAAAAAAACAAAAAAAAAATCCCAGTTGAATTAGATTAGAATGAATAAAATAAAGCAATTAAGAGAAGTTTCCTAAATCTTTTCATCATTTTTCCTGGTTTTTCCCCCCACCTTTTTTTCCTACCACTTTTTTTTTAATACAAAAACAACAAACATAAATGGAACGTCGAAAAGAGCGTGCGTTTTGAAAGAATCGCGTGCTTATTGTGTAAAAGTAAACTGATATTTTATCCTTATTTTTTTTTTTTTGTAAAATAAATACAATAATTGGCTGCGTGTAATTTCAACACTCTAGTTATAAAGAACATAACATATATTATTTTATCGTGTTGATATTAAATCTGGTCACACTTTATCTTTTATATTTGTATATGTTTTATGTTGTTTGTTATAAAAGAGAAAACTGAAAACAATTTTTGATTTATTTAAAGTTTTTGATTATTTAGTTAATTTAAACAATAAACAATATTTTTAAGTATTTATTTATTTCCTAAATTTATATAAAAATTTATTTTCAAAATTTAGGTAAATAGTTTTTTAAACAACTAAGTGTACTTACATTCAATATTTTTAACGTCCATTTTATAACAATATTTCTGAACGATATTTTCATTTATTTATCTTATAATGAATTCACTAAATAGAATATAAATTTATTAGAAATTTATCTTATCAGGAATTAATTCTCAATTGATCTAACATCAAAGAATAACACCTGCTATAAGTAATTTTAAACATTATTACAAGTAAACAATATTTTCGTCTACTTTTTGAATTATGGTTTGAGTTTTAAAATCTATTAATTTATCACAAATGAATAAAATAAAGATAAAGAAAAAGATGAATAATAAAAAAGTTCACAATTTTTTCTTCTTTCATAATTTTTTTTTTTGCTTGTAAAAAGCAATAATGAAATTTTATTTTATATTTTCTGCACTTTATCTCATATCCGACATTTTTGACATCTGAAGTGAGTCAAAAAATTTAATCTTCATTCTCATCCTTCCTACTTTTTTTTTGAGCATATAGTAAGTCGTTTTTATCGATCAACTGTGTATCGTGTCTTCTCACTTTCTTTCTGTCTTCCTCTATTCTTCTTTTTTATATATTCTACTCTTTTTCTTCTTTTTTTTTTCTTGTTTTTGATTTTCTTATATTTTCGTTTTGCTTGCTTGCTTGAGTCTCTTCTTTCAACACAACACTCAACACACCCAACGTTTTTTTTAAAGAAGGTGCGAGTGTAATCAGCCGCATTGTTATCCAAGATGATGTTCATTTGGGGTGGTGATGAAGGGTGGTTTCTTACTTTTTTCTGTATAAACTGGGTCTGTTAATAAAATATGACTTTTTAATCAGTTCAGGGGCCGCGTATTTACCACAAATATGTCATTTCTGTGGTAAATTATGAACATTTCAGTTCAACTTCTTCTTCATTTTATTTTATTATTTTTGCTTGTTTTGCGGTTGGTTTGGTTTCTTGTCTCTCGATGTGTTGGTTGGTGGCAGCGTTGCATCCAAAAGTTTTAAGAACATAACATTGTAAATGATAGAAACAATTAAGGAAGTGAACAATTTTACCTTTAATCTTATTTTTATTGTTGTTAAATTTGCCATCTCTTTCGTTCCTCTGCTGTGATTGTGACGTTTTCTTCGATTTTAAATTTAAAACGAAAGAAAACAAAATTGTATCTTTTCTTTTGTACGATTGAGTGATTGCTGATTACGTAAGACGTTTACCATTTTAATTTAAAACATAATAAAATTTATTTTATGAAAAAAAGAAAAATTACGTGAATGGGAAAAAATGTAAGAAAGAGAATGCGAGGTAGAACTTCCGTCGTCAAATACAAATAAAATTATTGTTACGGGCGGAAAAAAAGAAGAAAAGAAAATTTTCCCCTCGAAAAAAAAAAACAGTTTTTGTTCAAATAAAATCTGATTTTGTTTGTCTGTTTTCATTTTCTATTCTTTTTCTATTTTTTTTTTCTTTTGATTCTTTCTTTAATTTACTCGTTTACCTTCTAATTTATTATTTGTTTTTCTTCTCTATTCTTTATTTTTCATTTTAACCCCTTTATGTGTACTCATTCTACTGTTACCGTTTTAGTATCTTGTATCATTTGTATTTTTGTGTTTATATAAATCCTATCCAATTCCATTTTCAATTCTCTTATGGCATGTTGTTATAATATACTGATTCTTTCTTTCTTATCTTTAATGGGACAAAATGATGTACGACAGCCGGACAAGTAATCAAAAATGGGTATTGTATTTCTATTTGTGTGATTCTTTTTTTTCGTCTTCACTTTTTTTTTTATAATAATGTAACAAAATTGAATGTTATGGAAAATTACACTAACACAATTCACAAATTGAATATGATGACAAAGTCTATTAATATGGTTTATTTTATTTAAATTGAATAATAACACAAAAAATTTAATTTAATTTAATAAAAATAATGACAAGTTGAAATAAAATTTAATTTAGAGAAAACTAACAAGAAACAGAGGAATAACATAATACATAACATATAATATCTGACCTCTTAAACTGATAGACCGCTGAAAGAATAGACAATAAAATAAAAGTGCACCTTGATGTCAATGGAAAAATATAATTTATGTTTCACTTTTGTTGTTGTTATTTTATTATTTCATTATTTTATTTGTGAATATTAAGCGGTGTTAAAGAGGGATGACAAATGTGAATTTTCAAAGTGCGTGTGTATAAGATCGTAGTTTTTTTTTTTTGTTTTCCGGTATTTATTAAACGAAATAAAAAAGAAATCCAACCTAACTTTAAAAAAAACTGTTGAAAGAACAAAAATTTACATGAAAAAAAGTCAACAACACAAAAAATAAAGTACCCCAAACAACAACAAAAAAACTTGCGTATGTGAATTAAACATCTGTACAATTTTATTAAGTGTCCATGATTTTTAAAAAGGTGATAAATATAATTTTTGTGTTATCAGAATAAGAATTTAATTATTATTTGCGTGTATGTGTCTGTATAAAAAAATATGATTTTAAAAATGAAAAATAAACAGAACGCGATCATTGATTTAAAGGATTGGAGTCTGAATTCCAATCGTTTAAGCAATTGGGAAAATTGGAGGTTTAGCGCTGGACTGATGTTCAGTGCAAGTAATTACTTGGTATCTTACTCTTATAAGTGATGCGTTCACTTATTGTACTTTGTACCTTAGATCTTAAACCTAAATATTAACATTTAAAAATATTAAGTTGGATGGACTCGTGATAATTATTTGGAAATATTTTTTTCAACCACCAAACTTGAATTTAAAAATATAAAAATAACCTAAAGATTATTATAATTTATATTAAATATAAAATCTTTAAATTTTGTAATTAATTTGAAAGAACTTTTATTTATACGTGTTGAAATATTATGTAAAATGAAAATTGAATAGTATATCTTTGAATATTCTTTAAAAAGAACAAGAAATCATAATAAAACTTAAATTTCCTTTCTTCTATACAAATTTTGCTTGTTCTTTCTTAAAACCTTTATCTGTGTCACTCTATAGTAACAGTTTACTTAATATAAAAAAGAGGAAAAATATGAATATATGTAGTTTTTTTTTTTTTCTTCTTCTTCTTCTTTATATTATAATATTTTATCAAATAAGACTCTTTTCATTCTGTTTAGTTTTAAGTTTTAAAGTTTTAGACTAAAAGTATAGCATTTTATAAAAAGGGGTGAACTTTTAACATTCATTTCGTATTTATAAAATGTATTTTATTCCAATTTATAATATGAGACCCATTTTATATATGTTTTATGTAAATGTATATGTATCTAAGTATGTGTTTGTGTATGTGTGTGTGTGTTTGCAAAAATGTCTGCATAACATATATAATATAAAAACAAAGAAAGGTGGGGTATTTTCATCTCCTATTATACTCCTTATTAATCTCTTTCTCTTTTGCATCACTTCCTAAGTTGAGCCTACCATTTGTTTTGGAACTTTTATACATTTTTTTTTCTGTCTTTGGTTTTTTTTTTGTTCTCTCTCTATCTCGATCTCTTTCTCTGTCATTTTTTTCTGGTTTTTTTTGGATAAAAATATAGAAAATATTTACACTTTCAAAATAATGTTGTTCTATGAGAGAACTCTATAAAAATTAATTGGGTGACATTTTTTATATTAAATGAAAATCTATTCTATTGTCAAAATTTAGTCTTAAATTTTGTTTATTAAAGGAGATTTTGGATTTATAGTTAAGAGATATATTTTGTCTATTGTCTAATTTGAAATATTACTCCTTCTTTGTTATACATTTTTAGGTTGAACCTTTAAATATTTAAAGAAAATTTCTAATAATACAGACTTTAAATAATTTCACCATAAATTCTTATAATTTTTTTTTAAAAATTATGGAAAAATATAATGACCAAAGTTTCACTTCATAGATAAAATAAGTAAAAAAAACAAAGGAGAACAAATCCAGTCTAAATATATTTAATTCAGATTATCCCATCAGAACTAAACTTATTGAATTATAGATAAAAAATTCGTTTTTAATTATTTTATTTAATTTTACTTTTGTGATTTTATAATAAAAAATTTATTTCAAAACTCAATTCTATTAGATATACAACAAAACACAAATAAAATATTTGATCGTTTTATAAGAATACGAATTCAACTCTGTGTGTTTTTTTTCTTGTTTCCTTTTTTTTTTGTTATTTGAAAAACTTATTCATCACTTAACTTGTATCAAAAGGTATTATGTAATGTAAAAAATTGATATGGCAGTTGTGTGTGTGCGTATCTCTGTCTTATGTATTATTTTTCTATATAAATGTTACCATTTTTTTTTCATTCATTCTTTTTTTTATTTTTTTTTTCTTTCTTTCTTTTTTTGTATTATGCAAAATAGGAAAATTTTGATATAAAGAAGTGTGCGATTTATAAAATGGCAATCCATCTTCTTACAATCAGAATCCGAAAAGACGAGAATAAAGAAAAGAAAGATACATATATATAAATTTGTAATTAATAGTTGAAGTTTTTCTTGAGATTTGAATGTAATTTATCTTTAAGATTAATAATTTTCACGATGGAAGAAAAGAATAAAAAAAAAACGATGAAAAAATAGATTTTTATTAAAAGAAAAAAAAATTAAATAAGATTTGCAGAAATATAATATTAATTTCATTTTAATAAAATATATAATTGATTTTAACTTACGATTTTTCATTTGTATGATTTATAGAAAACCCACTTGAGATTTTTCTACACGCTGCACCCAAAGATCTGAAGCAGACGATATGGTAAGATTTAAGCTTTCGTTGATTAGTTAAATTTCAGTTGAGTACTTAGTTCAACTTCATCTTGTATTATCTTAGTACAAGATATAATAAGTTATATGTTATTGAGCTTGATCTCAAGAAATGACACAACAAAAGTTCTACAAGAAATTTTAATCTAAATTAAAAAATTCCGTAGTCCGTTAAATTTAATTACAAATAGTATATTAATGCACTTACACATATTTAATTCAGTTATACCTAGATTTTCAGAACCGAAATATGTTATGGTGTTGGATTGAGTTAATTAAGTGAACGCACAATGATGATGCTTACATGCAGATAGCTATGAGCAATTTCCTTATAGTATTTACCTCAATTGACAAAATTATAGAATTATATCAGATAACAAATTTTTTTTGAATTGTGCATATATGTCAAATATTTATTTAAGTCTAATAACAATTACAATTAATTTTAATGTTATTCAAATATATACAGAGTCTTAACGGTATTGGTCTACTTTTAACAAAAGCATTCGAAACTTTTCGATGAATCAAAGACAAAATTTGTAATCATCTTGCTTAAATATGTGAAAAAATAGGAAATTATCAATTCTATTCATGTGTTTATTTCTCTTAAATAGTTCATTTCATATATTTATTTTATTGTACCTAAACTAATAACTTATATAGTATTAATAACGTAAATTGACATGAATTAGAAGCTTACTAACTAAGGGGATATTTATTAGTGATATATTTAAATTAGAAGGAATAATGAAATATTTAGGTTATATATGATCAAAAGCACACCAACGGTTTTTTTATTTTGTTTTATTTTTCTTCTTTCTTTTTAAGTCGTGGTTTTTTAATTCACGACACTATTGGGGTGTTATTCAATGATTTAATGAAAATTAATTAATTTTCTGCATTTATCACCTGGGTATAAACCTTCAATTATATTAGTAGATTTTATGTCTAAAAAGGCTCCGGCAGTCGATTAGACACACGTTAAATACTCAATCAATCAATCTTAATTATTTTCTTCATTTAAACGAAGTATTTTTTTAGAGGTTTAAAAGCATGCCCAATCGATAATTATGAAAGGAATTTTTATTTAATAAAGATAACTTCCTCCTGTTTAAAAAATGATCCAAATTTAGTACGTTTTACAAACAAACAAAAAAACAAACGTCTGTATAGATTGTAGGGTTTGTCTACATCTTAAATCTCTTGAAATGGTCAAAATATAAGAAAAATAAATGTTTTATTAAAGAAAAAGTTTTCCATTTTTTTTTGCAGTTAAACTTTTTAGTCTATTGAGCTTTTTTTTGTTCTTCGGTGGTTCCGAAATGAAAATTAAATCCATAACATTTATAGACCATATAATCGTGCACTGTTTTTTATCTCATCTTAAAAAAAAAACGAGTTAAACACACACACACTCGCATTAAAAAATCACGATCTTTGAATAGTAATGACACAAAGAAGAAAAACAAAAACTAAATATTTATAGATATTTATTTGTAAAAAAAAAAAATAACAACAAAAAATAGAAAAAAAATATATACAAGAAAATAAACATCCTCTTTTCATTTATTCGATTGGCCTACATACGTTTTGCAGTTTTCTTAACGTCATTATCCTTTTATCTCGAGGGAAAGACTTCGTTTTTTTTTTTGCTTTTCTATACGATATAAACTCTGATGTCAGTCTCCATTTTTTCTTCTTTTTCATTTTTAGAGTAAAGCTTTTGAATGTGTTTGTCGTTTGTCGTTGTTTTTTCTTCATCATCTTTTTTTTTTTGCTTTTTGTTTTTATATTTTCTTTTTCCTTTTTCTCTCTAAACTATATTTTAGTTGTTGTTCTTTTTTTTTATTAAGCTTTTCGATCGCTATTTTTATTGTATTGGGTTTGAGTTGTGCATTGTGAATTTTTTTTTCTGAATTGTTTTTGTTTTTACATTGAGACTTGATATTAGAAAAAAAAGAAGAATAATGGAAGAGAAAAAAAATGAAAATAAATGTAGAAACCTGAAGGGGCGGATTTTCTTTTTCTTTTTATTTAGAAAGGTCTTCAACCTTTTCATCATTTATAAAGAGATGTATTTATGTCTGCATTCATGTATGTATCTATAAAAAAGGCATATACTTATGCGTGAAAATGATTTAAGAGATTTTTCTTTTATATATTTTTTATTTTCTTATTTATTTTCTTCTGTTCTTTTAGCCTCACACGTACAAATTTTATCCATTTTCAAACATAAATACCGACCGATAAATTGGTTATAATTTTTTTAATACTAAAAACCATACGTACAAACATTACATCTGTATACAATTGTACCTACTGTATATTTTTTATACCTTTTATTTAATACACAAACAAAAAAAATGTATAATAGAATTTTCCTTCTATTATAAAACATTACAATAAATTAATTAAATTCGTGATTTACTAAATTTGCATACAGATTAAGTACATCCGATCCCCCTTGAATGTTGATTTTTTTTTTGTGACCGAACTTGACTTCTGTCGTTCAGTTAAATTCTATTCTATTGTACTCATATAGTTTTGTTGGATGTTGATTATTGTATGTATTGTGTGATAAAACACCAGGGATGAAATGGTTTTACATAGATATTGCACTTACATTACTTATTACTTATTTTATTGTTGACATTTGACACTACTTTATAGATATGCATTGTATTTGAAAGAAGATTTTAAGGAATTTAATATTCTATTGTGTAAAATATTTGTCTAGATTCAATTTAATAAAAATTAACTTTTACGAATAGGGTCACAAATAATACATTGATTTACACTTTTCATATTTGAAGTCAGCTAGTAAATTTTGGGAATTTTTGAGATAACATAATTAAATCAATATGTTGTATGGTATTGTATTTCAATTTTTTATTAACCTAGTACTAGTATTAGTAGTTATTAGTAACTAGGAGACCTACTATTTTAGAGCTGGGTTCTGAACCACCTAGCATCTGTACATGCATTTTAATTCTTAAGAAACATGCAGATTTTCTAAGAAAAATCGTTCAGTTAAAACCTTATCCTGCACACCGACCGGAGGACCATAGATGTGATTATGCATTTCAAACTGCTTATATATGATTAGTATATAATTAGCCGAATGAAAAATTCCAACCCGCCTCGGTCTAGAGTCGAACTCGGTATAACTCCCGCTTCGAACGTAATCATGTAATTCAATATGTTAAATGGAATATTAAATTAGGACGACAATATTTTTCAAAATATTTTCTGGGAATTTGATCTTAAACCAGTAATTGAAAAAACTGTATGAATTTTGATAAATTTCCTAAAACAATTCAAATTCACTAACATTTTGAAGAACAAATTTCTAATTTAAACTTATTTGAACTAGTTCGTCACTGATAATTGTGTGTTTAGATTTAAGTGTGTGTAATCTGTTGTGTTCTTTCGTTGTTTTTCAGTGTACATTTTTTTTCTGAATTGTCACTACGATGCTGTGATTTGATGTGAGTGTTGTGTTATATTTTATATATTTTAACAAATTGTGGTTTTATACAAAATAAGGGAAAGGGATATAAAACATAAGATTAGTGTATTTGTGTGTGCAAATGTGTGTATATATTTAAAATTTTAATTCAAACTCATGTTAATTTTACACACAAATTGAATGAAGAACTGATTTAATCGAAACTTTTTAATTTAAAATTTTTGGGTTTTGCCTTTTGATGATTTTATATATTATTATTATATTTATATAGAGAAAGATGAAGAGTTTAGAAAGACCCATATCTATTTCAAGTTATACCCATAAATAAACCAAAAAACTATATTATTATAATTTATTATGAGTGTCGGTGTCAAATTAATTAATATTTAAATTTTAGTTTTTGAGTGTGAATTTTCATTTTTCATTTTTCCTTTTCTTTTTCAATTTTTTTTTTTGATGAATGTAATAAATAAAAATTAAAAAAAAAAAATACAAAGAGAAAAGGTTGCCACAGGATTATTTTACTTGAATTTGAATTGTTCATCATGAGACCAGATGAATTACTTAGATCTGCTTAATGTAAAGTATGGTTTGGATTTAATTATTAAAAATTCTAGAGTGTTGTCTAAAAGGCACTTTAAATAATGAAAAAAAATATCAGTACCAACAAAGATATACGAAAATATGATTTTCAACTTCATAAATTAATTGTCTTAATCAATTTTATTTTAACTTCACTATAAAGTGAATTAAAGAACAATGAAGTAATCTCAACAGTATTAAATTATATTTAACGATTCCTTATCACGTATGAAGTGTCTCTTGTATTTGTTTTAATATATTTAATTTCAGTTTACAAAACTATCATAAATTTAGTTAAATAATTTTTCATGCTTCATGAAAAATGAAATTGATTTTTAATCATTTTATTAAATGATTTTCTATAAGATCTAAGATTCTTTAAAAAGTATATGTAACGATTGTTAATTGTTTTTATTTAGAAAGTAAACACATACTTATGTTATGGTTTCTCAAAAAATTTAAAAATTAAATTGGATTTGATGACAGTATTGTGTAAATAAAATGTATCTGCATACTAAGGTTCACGTAAGAATATTTTTAAGTGTGTTACCCTTGAATGTGACATTACATGATTTAGTCATTCAATCCCAATCAAATAAATTTAGTTGTAAATGTGTTAATAAATTGCTTCCTATTAAATTCGTTCATAAAATGGATAATAATACTTCATTTTTTGTATTCACCTCGCACCTACTTTTTAGATGAAATATACACACATATATTCGCATACAGAGTAATAGAGATAAAAATGTGAGGTAGACAAAGAGAGAATAATACTATATAGTAGAGTCAGTAGAGCAGATTAAAATACCTATTTTGTGTAAAACACAAGTATTCAAGTTTGTTTATTTAAGTATGTAGTATATATTACATAATATTTGTATATAAAATATGAAAAAAAATCGTAGTTTAAAAAATTTATATGACGTACATTTAGACGTTTTGAATTGAAGTCATTAAACTACGTAAAAAACCTTATACTGATTAAAATAGTTACGCTTAATTTAATTTAAAATTTAAAACATATATTTTGACAATTTACGATTCCAACACATTCTTACTGGTTTACAGTGAAGAAAATGATGCATTAATAAAAAATATGATAATTTGTTATGATTGAAGAACATTGTGATTTGCCAAGATGATAGTAATGTTGTAAATACCAGTTGGTATTATTAAGTAGGTCTGTTTTAAATGAGGATAAACATATAGTTATATACGATGACCAGTGGCGAAGTTATATCTCGAATGATTTTATATAAAATAAGACAAGAAATTTGTGAAAATGGGTTGATTTTAAAAGCTGAGTCCAATAATAATTCACATAATTATTTCGGATTTATTTTTGCTCAGCCTTCCATTATGTTTCAGAATGACGTTTTTAATTCGCCCTCGTATTTTATAAATATGTTTTGTAATAGATTTAATTTATTGTATTGTAAAGTTTATACAATTGTTGATAGTTCAAATTAAAGTACAATTCAATTTTGTATTTATATGGAGTAGGTTACTAATAATTTAAAAATAATTTTTAATTAATATATTTTATGATTTTTTTTATATTTTTTTATTTATCGACACTAGTTCCGAGTTTCACAACAATTTAAATTGAATTTTAATAAAGTATAAAAGAGATAACAATATAAAACATTAAAATGCTAAACGTTACTAAACGTTATAGAAATGTTTAAAATTTTACAAAAAACGTATAAAAGTAAAGATAAGATTTTGTAAGTTTTGATTATCTTAAATGAAACATTATGGACGTATCCGGTGTTCGACTTTATAATAGTTTTATGAGTTTATAACAACTTTAGAACAGTTTAAAAATGCGCATTGTCCGAAAAAGCGTATTTGAAAATGCGCATTTCATTAAGTCTACATCTAACCAGCGATTAGTACAGTTTTATTGCGTTTGACGTTTAAACAACAAAAGTAGTGGGTATGTGAAAAATAATAAAAATAAATAATAATTAATTAATTAAATATTTGAAGATTATTTATCCTATATTTAAGTCTATAACAAATTCATAATTATTACAATTCAACCCTTTTATGTTATTGTAACACTCTATTAATTTGTGCTGTGTCTGCGTTTTCTATTTGTGTTTCCTTGATTAAAATGTATGAATTAAACGCAAAATAAAATAAAATACAAAAATAATAATAAACTACAAATTTGACAATTTTGAGACACGGCATCTAGTACACATTTTTTTAATGTAATTATTCGGCTACTAAAATTTTGTATTTTGAAATACTGGCCAAGGGAGTTGAAGGAATCTTGTAGTAATTGCATTTTATTGAAACAATTGAATTTTTGTTTTAAAGCAAAGTCATTCAACGTCAGTGATATTTATATATTTGTGGTTAGTGAAGATATTAAATATAAAGTGATAAGAAAATAGATAAAATCGGTTACTTATCATTTCAGATTACTGTCACGTAGATGTCGGTCACCATTTAATTTGTTGTCATCAGTTTTATATTTAGTCGTTTTTACATTGATACGAAATCAAAAATTGACACAGTTTTTGTTGCTGCTGTTATTGTATTATATTTTGTTATCAAAAGTTTTCTTTTTTTTTTTTATTAACTTTCCCTCAAGGACATTTTTATATGATTGAAATATTTTTCGTTGTGTCATTTTTTTTTCTTTTCCTCTAATAAATATATAATTTCTTATTAAATTTTTAACAGTTTTCACTTTTGTATTATTCTACAGGCACACACACACACATAGATATTATTATTATTAAATATTTAAAGTTTTCTTTGAGAAAGTATGTTTGCAAAAAATGAAATATGTATTTTTCATTTTTGGTGTGTTGTTCCTTTTGGTTGGTTTGGCTTCTTTATTTTTATATTTTTTGTTTTGTTTTTTTTTTTTTTTGTATATTTTAATATTTTTGTCTTTTATTTTGGTGATAGAGATAGATTGGATTTACATAGGGAAATACTAAGAAACACGTACAAACCATATCATCCCCTTCTATATTAATATAAATACATGTATACAAATATATAGTATTATATAATGTTTGTATGCTTGGGTGTTTTTGTATTCTCGTATGTATTTATATTTATTTTGTTTGGGACATGAGTTCATTTTTGGATGAGATTTTTGGTTTAAGAAAATATCTTTAATGCTGTTTTAATGCATCAAGATAGCTTAAATAGTTTCGGCAGATCGTTTCCGTTTACATATTTATATATATTTCTGTATGTTTTATATATAAAATGCTAATACACATGGTGTCGTAATATATGATAATATTAAATAAATGTTATTAAGGTTGCTGAATGATATTCATTTATAAATTTCTATTTAATCTAATCATCATAATACTAATAATAAGTATCGTGTTTAAAAAAACTTTTAAATTCGTATAAGAAAATTTATAGTTTATAGATAAGGATTCTAAGATTCCAATTCTTAAAAATTAGAAATCATGTCATGCAAATTTAAATTTGTTTAATTTGCTTAATTTCATTTATTTAAGGTTGCAAAAAAAATTGATAAAGAAAATATTTTAATACTTGCTGTTTTTCATTCAACTTTAAATAAATTTGCAAGAATTTTAGTTTCAACAAAGCAATCCTTTTTGTTCTCTAACAAATTTCAACAAAATTTAATCGAGTGAAAATTACAAAAATTATTCGGTATAGGTGGAAATGTGCTAAATCATTTTACTCGAAAAAGGTAATTTAATTTAATGGAATTTTCGGTTTGTATGTATAATATTTTCTTCAGCCATTTTTTTTATATAATATGGTACTTTTCGTAAGAATTTCATTCAAACAAAAAAAAACTTAGACCAAAAAGTTATTATTCCCTCTCAGTAACAATGAAGTCGTGCCTCTTTTTGTTTTCTTCTTATATATATATATACTTTTATTTCTTTAAAAATAATTATTATCAGACAGTTTGGCGCAAATATATTTAATATGTGATCAATGGCGACGACGGAGTTTTTCTTTAAAATACGTTTAAACTTTTTATTAGAAATAGTATTTTAGTAATAGAACCTACAAAAAACTGTTTAAAGTTATTTAAAATTATAAACCGACAAACCGATTAGTTTGAATTTCGACAAAAGTTTTATTTTTTATTTTTTCTAAAAACTCATTTAACGAACACTACTGACACCTTTTAGTATTTAAAGGAGACTTGGAAAGTTTTATTTAATTTTCAAACATGAATAGAAATGCTACAAAACTTTGTGAAGCTTTTCCGTATTTTATATAAAAATGAATTTCAAAATACTTCTGCCATCTATAAAGTTTGTTTCACAAACGATGACGGTTATTTTTCTAAGAATCTATTTTCATTAATGAAAATAAATTTTCCAAGGAATTTATATTGTATTACAATAGATGGCAGCAGTGCCTTTATTTTCCAAAGTTTTTCTTTCCAAATCAACGTTAAGCGAAGACACTTTTTTTAAATACAACAGTTTTCCTGAAAAATTAGTTTTGAATTTAGGAAAATGTGGATTTCGTGAATTTTTGGTTTGAAGTTCAAAATAAGGCCAATGATTTTATCAAAGTTCTTTAACATTATTTTGCAACTAAAAATAAAAGTTGTTAAGCTTTTAGTACAAGCAAAAATATGTATTGATTGAAAAAAAAAAAACAGGAAATGTGTGTAGGATAGAATAAACTGTCGAGTATGCAATTAAATAGTCCTATATTTATGTAATGTTTTTGTATATGTTTATTTGATTTTCCACTGTTTCATTTTACTATTACATATTTATATTTTAAATTTAATTTACAATTACGAACAAATATTCTAATCTTTTAGAAACAAAAAAAGTTTAAATAATGCATGATTTTGATTACCGTTTTAAATATTTTCCTAATTAAATTTTATCATAAAAATGGATCAAAAGGATTTTGAATTTTTCTTTTAAATTTTTTTTTAGAGAAATTTTATGTTTGTTGCGTCAAAAACTATCATCCTTTTTAAAAAAAAAAAACAAAATGGTTGAATAAAGAATACTCATTAAAACAGTTTAAAATGTTCTCAAAGTAAAAAAGGAATGTTTTGTATTATAGCTTTAAAATATTTTTCCTTGTTTTATTTGGTAGGGTTGTTGGTTCTTTTTTATTTATTCATATAATGCATGGTATCGTATATTTTATATAGTTTTCAGGCAAACATATTCAACTCAATTGAGCACAGTTGGGTGTCTAAATGTTTTTTTTTTGATGCTGTGACGTCATGCTTAATAATGAGGCATTTTTTCTGATATTACCTCGAAGTTATCTAAATACGTCCTTATGTTTTGGCTCTATATATGTGTAGTACGAATGTGGATTTATGTTTGGCTGAATATTTGTGTGTGTAGCGTAGGCGGTTTCTTTGATAAAAACAGAATGGAAAATATATAATATAGTGAGGAAAAATGTTATCGGAAGTAAAATAAGAAGAAAAATAAGAAAATGAAAGAAAAAAGCAGTTAGTCTCTCTTTCAGATACATTTCGTGTCAAAGTTGTTTTTTTTTATATAACAAAACAAATGATTTAGTTAAGCAATTTTCTTACAAAATACATAAAAGGTACTTCTTCTTCCTCCTTTCTTTTTTTTTGTTACTTGGGATATGATGAATAGAAAAAAAGAAAAATGTGAAATGAAAAAGCGATGTCCACTATTTTTAGATTTAAAAATGACAAAACAAACTTAAATAAAGAAAAAATAAATAAATAAATGTTTAAGTTTAGATGGTTGTTAAGTCTGCATTAAGAAAAGAAACAATAATAGACCAATCGATTTCTATGTTTTGAGGTCAAAAGTTAGTCTAAAGAAATAACTTTTATTTGTAACAATTTTTATTGTTATTTTTATAAATATTTATTGTTTATAAATTGAATTCTGTATACCTGGATCTGCCTACTTGAATTTACGTCTAATTAACTTCGATTGCGGCAATAAAGTGGATAAAAAAAGTTATACTTTTATAGCAAACTTGAAAACTTGAAAAAACTTGAAAACTTGAAAACTAGAAATTTATAAATCACTAGATACCAATATGTGAAAATATTTAATGATAAGAGTGAAATTTAGGGTGAAATTTTTAAGGTAGGGGAAAAATAAAGTTTACCCTAATTAGACCTAACTTTTTTAGTGTTGATTATCCTTTTCAGATAATAAAATTAACATTATAACTTTGTTATAAATACAAATAAATAAAACTTTTGTAGTTTATTCCATTGTCACGGTATAACTCATATCTGCGTTTCATTAGTAACGCAGAATAGCTACTTGAACAACTAATCTATTTGTTAATGTAATGTGCCGTCACTTAATATCCATTTTGTTACTTAAATTTTTTTTATCAATTTATTCTAGCTAAAAACAATGTGAATTCTTCCTTATTCTTCGTTAAAGCCTCCTACAAAATATTTTGTATGATGTTATATTTATACTTTGTTGTTATTTTGCAACTATTTTTATTTACAAATTTGAAACTTGTTACCTTGCTTATATATAGAAAACTGCATAATAAGTTCCCCAGTTTAGTATGGTGTTTGGGAGGGTTTTCTTCATAAATCTTTTTAAAAATAAAGAACAAAATAACAATGGTTTCTTTGTATATTTTTCCAATCCTATGCTCATATAAAACTGTTGCATCTACAAATAAAATATAATTGACCCTCCTTGTTTAATTTGATAAGGAAAAGGAAAAGGAAGTTATTTTGTTATTGTTCAACAACTTCCACATCATAATTATTATAATTATCTCTATTTCTACATACAAATGCTATAATTTTATACTTTGAGGTAAAAAAAAATTAAAATACATTTGAAACTTTATAGTTAATTGTCAGTTTAATAATTGAAGCTGCAATTTTTTAGTCACTATGTAGGAAACTTTAAAATAATTAAATCTACAATTAATGCACTAATATCATCCCTCATATTTCTGAGATATTTTAACGTTTAAGGTTATTTTTTTCATTTGCAATTTTAATTACTTAAATTGATAAGATCTTTAAAAGAGCATATTTCTGGAATTCGTAATTTGTTTTGTTTTAATTTATGAAAAAATCTCAATTAAGAATTTTTTGGAGAAATATTGATACTTACAAAATAACTGCGAATATACTTTCCCCATGCGATTAAAAAATGGGGTTTGTATAAAAAAAAGAGTTGGATCGATTTTAATTAGAAGCATTTTGTAGAAAAAATTAACGTAAACTGTACATAAAAGTAAAGGTAAAAATTCATCAATTTTTTTCGAATTAATTATTGTTTTATAACTTCCTGAAATGCATTAAGGTTTAAACTTTAGAGCCTTCTTAAAGCAAATATGAATATATCAATTATTAAGCATTGCTTCTAGAAAAAATAGAAGATTTCAAAATAATCAATTTTCACAGTTTTAGATGACAAATGGAACCTTAATAATTATTTAGCGATATGAGTTTTTGTAGTCGATTTTTATTGGGCATATAGTCCATTGATTTGGTTTTCCAAATAATACACCATAACTGTGTAAGAATACCACTTTGGTTTTCATTCATAAGATTCATAAGAAATTATTATTAAATTAAATTATTATTAATCTTATTCTTTGGAATTGTATTTATTAATTTAATTCTAAGTTCATTAAAAAAAATTTAATTATTTAAATTTAATTTTTTTTATTTATAGGGCACAGCATGGCCTCAGAAGTACCATACGATAAGAGGACATGCGAGTTCCAGTATTTCCATCATAACGAAAAACAAAAAACAAATATTAGTAAACAATCAACGTCCAACGAAAGATTTATTTTGGAAAAGTTTAGCGACAAAAAATGTACAAGAAGAGATGAAAAACAACAACTACACGAACAACAACAACAACAACAAAATTATTATACCAAAGAAAATTCAATGGAATGCTGTAAAATATGTTATACACAAACATCAAAATGGTTTCAAAAACATCGATGGAAAATCGAAAAGGATTTTTATAATAAGTCATCGCAAAAAAATCAAAACATGCAAAATGATGATTTTTTTTCGATCATCAACATTAACATCAAAAATAACAACTACAACAAAAACAATAACAACAACAGCACAAATAAAAACAGTGAAAAATGCAATAATAAAATCATCGATAACAAAAACAAAAGAAAATTTAGTAAAATATTCAAAGCAAACGACAAGAGCTTTGGGCCGTATTGTAAAAAAAAATGTTTTTTTATATCAGAAAAAAGTGAAAATAATACAGCAGAAGGGAAAGAGGGAAAATCAAATGGAAAATATAAGAGAATTTCCAACAGAATTAGCAAAAGAAAAAATAAAAATAGAAGGAAATTTAAAAATAATAAAAAAATTTATAATATTAATAATAATAATGATGATGATAATGATAATGATGATGATATTGATGACAATTGTGAAAAATATTACCAACATAACGAAACACAATTATCATCACAATTGTATCAAATTAATTGTTTTAATAAAATTGATAAAAAATTTCATTGCGATTATATTAATAAAATTGATGATAAATATTTTTGTTGTTGGTGTTGTAATAAAATTACGACAAAAACAGAAACAACAGACACAGCAATTACAAAAACCACAACAACAACAACAACAACAACAACAAAAACATCAAAAACAACATCAACAACATCAACAACAGCAACTACTACAACAACAAGAACAACAGCAACCGAAACAACATCAACAAGAAGTACGACGACTGATCAAATTAAAACAAATAATAATCTATTCAATATGGTTTACCAATTTTTTATTTGGGAAGCAATTAAATCATCTAAAAAATGTCAAATTAAATGGCGATTCTATGATTTGCAGAAAATTCTACATACATTGTTGCCGATTTTATTGTTATTCAATTTTCTTCCGTTCCTTAGTGCAGGTGAGTCCGTTTATTTTTCTCATTTTCCTTTTCGTTTATTTATTAACACTTTTCTTCAATTGTTTTTTGTTTTTCGTTTTAACTTTTGTTTCCAATTTCATTCAATTTACATTTTTGTTGAATCCTTTAAAATATTGTAAATTATTGCGTTTTTTTAACTCCAAAAAAATGTATATTTTGTGTTTTGTTTTTATTTTTAATATACTTCCAACGTTTTTCATTTTGTTTATAGAATTGAATTTAATTTGATTTAATATTTATTGAGATTATTTTTTTTATATACATTAACATAATTTTTAATGGAATTTATAGAAATTGAGATTAGTGCGAGTAAAATATTTTAAATTAATTCATAGGCTTTTGCGGTAAATAATTTATATTAAATTAAAACCACAATCACATACGATTTTATGTCAAAAGGACATAATTTAGCGGTTTTCTGATTATAAAATAATAATAAAAATAATAATAAACCCCATTAAAATAGTTATTATTTTAAAGTTGGATTTTAATAGTGAATATAAATTTCGTCGAAAGTTAAATGCTGACAAAACATAAAATAAATTTTACATAATAAAATTTTTTTCACAAATTTTGTGAAAATTTGTCGTAGAAAATAACAAAAAAAAAACCGATTGAATTTATCTAAAAAAAAATTGAAAATATGTAGGTAAATCTACTGATATTAAGTAAATCCTAGAGAGTTTATAGTATTCGTAGAAAATGATTTTTTAAAAGTTTTAAATGTTCAGTCATTTTTTGAAATTGATTTGGTACAATGTAAATTCCATATGTCTCAAATCAGTTATATATGAAATGTGCTCGAAGGATTTAACGTTCAGTAAAAAAATTAGAGAAAAAAATATATAAAATAATCGATTGATCTTTCAATTTTCTTTTTTTTTTCTTCCTTCTACATTTTTCTACATTAAAAAAAAATTTAAGAAAAGAAAGAAAGATAAAACTTCAATGACGATAAAATGCAAATAAACTCACAATATTACTATTGGATTATATCTGAAATCTTTATGGATTTAAATAATATTATAGTATTTGCAAGGTATTACTTCCTACTAAATAATCATTATCATTATCGTCATTATCATCGTCATTATTATCATCATTATCAACAATATTTTAAAATAATCGAATGCTCATTAGAACAATCATGCCCAGATTTACGAAACTTTTATATGTTTGTTGTAACTATTGTATTTCATTCTTACGTTGTGTTCTCTCTGAACCAAATCATCATACTCTTTTTTTTATAATATTAAATATAAAATATATTATATAAATATATAATATATATTTAATATATAATATATATTAAAAATAAAATATAATATAATATTAAAACGTACTGCGACATAACACGCAGATAAAATATATCCAATTATATATTTTTTTCTCTATAAGGACATAGAGTATCCTTTATGACTTATATCTACCTTAACCTTTTTATTATATAGAGGAATAACACTTTATTACTTAACTAGGTACACAAATTAACGCGTAAAATTCTAATCGTTAAACAAGAAATATATTCATCAAGAAAATGTATTGGATTCCTTTTCCTTAATTAATCCCGTAGGGCTTAAAACTTTCATTTATTGCTCCGCATTTATTTATTAAGTTTTTATAAAATAGCAAAATGGAAGGAAGTAAAACTTTTCTTTTTTAATGGAAAATCTTAAAATTAAGTTTTACAATTTCTTTCTTCCTTTTGAGAATAATTTCAACAGAATTGAAATATTATTGAATTGTAAATTATTGGTTCATGCCCATTAATGAATATCTAATTTGGAGCTTGTAACCTTATAAGCCACGTACAGCAAACAAATAAGAAGAAGAGAATATAAAAGCTCTTATCTTTTCATTATAAGGTCAAAAACCACAATCTTTTTCTCTCAATCTCTTGGTCTCTCTATTTTCCTTCTTAGTTTTTTTCTTCTCTTTTATTATAAATAATACAATAAAAGATTATTGATTTTCTGTCTTTCAATTGTTCACCAATGTGATTTAATCATAAGATTTTACCAAGGCGAAATTATTGTAACTTTATTGTGGTTTTCTTCAATATAGATTGGTTGGATGGTTCGTTTATTTGTTGGTCTGTTCGTTTTATTCTTTCTATATTGTTTGAGCCTTTAATAATAATGTTTTATACATTTTTTGGCATATATTGTATTGTATTGTATTGTATTATATCAACATCATCAAACATCAAACATCATAATCATGTAATATAATAAAATATAAGAAAATATGTTTCTCTTTCTATACATGTGTAGATAAAGAGAAGGATTTAAGGTCCGGAAGTGAAAGGAAAGATTGCAAATGGTGTTTAACAGAAAAAAATAATAAAGATGAAAAAGGTTTCTACGATACTAAATATTTATTCCAAAACATTTGAATAAAAATTTGTTTTTTTTCTGCCTAAACCCCATTTGTACGTAAATATGACGAGTGCAACCCTGAAATGAAACAATAAAAAAACCCAAGAATACTTTTTCTTTGCAACGGTAGCTCCGCTTAAGTAATATTCAAAAAAAAAATCTAAATTGCCTTCTATTCAATACACCAGAAAATATTGAATATAAAAATGCTTAAGTTTTCTCTCATTTTTATACGAAAATATAAAATACGACAAAACATTTTTTTTTTCTTTTTTTTTATTAAAATTGACGAATATAGAAGACGTATTCCTCGTTTTCCCCATTTTCTTCTTATTTAAAAAAGAAGGAATTTTTTTTAACTTCACCTCCCTATGAAAACGCGTGACGTCAACAAGAAGTAATCGTCCATGATTAAAATTTTTCTACATTTTTATTTATTTGTTTGTCATTTCTTTTTTGTTGTTGTTCCTGTGGAGTATTATACTCGTAAATTTGAATATTAACAACGTTGCGTCAATGACAAACGCACATACATATATATACATATATTTATTTATTTTTACTGCCATATTATTGTATACCTCTTGCTATTTGTAATACCATTGCTACCTATGTATGAATTTAGCCCTTGTTTTTTAACAATTTTTTCATTTTCATTACGAGTGTCAAATCGATTTCCAATTTCGTTAAATGCATAAAAATATTTGATATTGAGAAAAAATCTGTCTTTTTACAGATATTTCTACTTTAATTATGAGTTTTCTATGTTCATTAAATGCGCAAGAATATTATATGTATTTGAAGTATGTACGCCATTAGTGCTAATGAAAATGAAAAAAAAGTAGGAATTTGAAAATCTACATCCAGCTGCGTAGATGCTAAAAAAACTCAATAATCTCAAAATGAAAATTGTTTGTATTTCAATTTTTTATTAACCAAGTACATCAACCACTAAGGTTATTAGTAACTAGGAGACATACTATTTTTTGAGGTGGGTTCTGAACCACCTAGCATCTGCATATGCATTTTAACTCGATTACGCGCATTGTCAGCTTTTAAGAAACATGCAGATTTCGTAAAAAGAATCGTTCGGTTAAAACCTTATCCTGCTCACCGGCCGTAAGGTCATAGATGTTATTAATCATTGCCCACTACTTTATGTGTGTTTAAAATGAAAATTAAAATAATTGTTGGATTATTTAATCAATATTCTGTTTTATTTCTAAATATTAAAAAATAAATAAACAATGCCAATTCGAACCATGATTTCCTGGATTATATTCCATTGATTTTATGATGTTTTCTAGTTCATAATTAAATTATGGCTTAAAAAAAAGTTTATTTTATTTTCATTCTATCATTTTGTAGGAATTGTTTTATTTTTTATTAATTTTTGATTTTCATTGGAAAAACAGTTGCCCTTTTTCTTATTTCAGTTAACGAATTTATAGTTTTGGGAGCAAAACACTATTTTTGGATTTAAAAGGATTTTAAGTTCATATATGATTTGGGTTTTACAGCCCAAATTAAAGTAAATGGAAAGTAAAAATTAAACCATAAATTTCTTTTAGATCCGGTTGATTTTTTTTTATTATTTGTTTCATAATTAGCCTTTTTTTTTTACTTTTGTTAAAAGTAAATTATATGAGAAATATAAGCATTTCACCATTTTGGTTATTTAGATTTCCAAGAAATTTCTAAATTTTTATTATCAATTTTATTTAATTTTAATTAATTAAATAATCAAAAAAGGATATTAAACTTTTATTGTCTTTATAAATTACTTTAATCATCTAAACTGTGCAACCCAATAACAATTAATCTGTTTCAATATTTAATTAATTTTCTATTTTCACAACAACAATTATGGACAACTCCTTTTTTTCAATTGATCAATAAATGCTTATATTAAAACGATTTGTTAATAATAAAAATATACATTTTTTCTCTCAAGCGATAACGAGATCAATGAAATTCCCACTCTGAACATTATATAGAAATTAGATATCTTCTTTTCAGGCAAGTCCAATTTCTATATTATAAATATCCATGTTTTTTTTTATACATTATCAATCACCATTCATATATTTTTTGGCATTGAAACAAATTTCCAAGAGAGCTTCATTTTTATTTGATTTTAAAATGTTCAATATAAATGAAATTAATATTAAATATTTTTTTTTATCACAAAACTTAAAGATGTTGAGTCAATATTTACCTCCCAACTCAATTGACCTTTGCTACCCATTCAAATTTATTTTTTCTTTAACTCAAACTCCTCGGCTCCAACGTAAATATTCTTTTTTTGCTGTTTAGGATGAAATTAATTTATATTTTATACTTCAGTTGATGTTGATGTTAAAAAATTAGAGAGAGAAAAAAATACGTCATCAATTCTATAATATAAACAATCAATCATAATTTTCTTGCTCCTTCTGCTCCTATTTTTTTTTATTTTTCTTCATTTTATTTTTATGCGTGAAATTCAACTTGATCGTTTTCTTCTATTTTTTTTTTCTTCAATTTTTTTTTTCATAAAAATATTTGACGTAAATATTTTGATCCAAAGATAAAAAAAAATGGATAAAAGAAAAGCAGAGAGAAAAAAAGAATTGTGTTAGCTCTCAGATATCAGCTCAAAAATATTGTTTATTGTATTGTGAATGTGCGAATGGAATCAATACTAAATAATGAAAGGTAGATTATTTTTTTTTTTACTTATTTTATCATATCAAATGTCTTTCTTTTAGCATCTGCTCTCATTTTCCACATAACACTGGAACTGTTAAAATATTTATACAAAAATTGAAAATAATTTATGAACAGAAGAAAAAACAAGAGAAACAAATTTTCTTCAGTTTAATGGAATTATGATTAGAATTTTCTTCAAATTTTTTAGAAAAGCTTGTCTATTTTATTAAAGAAGAGATTTATTTTATACCGACGACATTTTTTATTCTTACACGTTTCTGTTCTTTTCCATTTATCTTTTATATTATTTAAGCAACGCACATATTTTGTTGTTGTAAATATGAAAGAAAAAAAAAGAAAATCATTTTCGTCTTATCAAATGTAAGACAGATGAATAATCTTAAAAAAATGATGATGAGAAATAATTTGTTATAAAAATGAAAAAAAAAGTCGTTTTGCTTCTTCTCAGTTATGTTTGCGTTTTTCTTTTTACATTTTTTTCTTCTATTTACTTTAATTATTTCTAATTTTCTTAAACTGTTTTTGTGGCTTTTGTGTTGGTTTTCATTCCACAAAAATTGGAAATAAGAAGAAAAAAAACAAATTTAATAAAAGAAAATAAGTAAATATAAATTAAAGGATTAGATTATCGCATCTGAGTCTGAATAAACACATGAGATAAAAATTCACAAACACACATAAACTATTTAAATCGTTTTCTCTATAATATGGGAAGCTGTAAAAGGACGACTTTTATGATGATGATGATGATGATGATGATGATGATGATGATGAATATGATGATTATGATGATGATGATCACGATGGTTATTATAACAAACAAAGATATAATGCATGATTGTTGTATATGAGATGCATATTATCATTATTCTGACAAATTTGGACAGAATAAAAAAGAATTTATTGTACCTAACCTACCTACATAAAATGTTTTGTTAGAAAAAGAAAGAAATTACATAAAGAGTAATAATGAATTAATATGGATTATGTATTATGTATAACCACAGAAAAATATAATTTACTACTCAGTGGTATAACTATACTCATTAGGTAATTGTAGTTGAAGTTTATTTATTATTAAGGCCTTGATCCAAGGTTGAACAGTAAGTTTCTTGTTATTGCATGGATAGTAGTAATACTTAAGTAACGAAAATTTTTATTTCATTTACTTATAGAGATTTTCTAGTTGTAGTTTAAAATTGTTGCTGGTAGTGAAAGGGGCATATGCATCAGATAAAACATTTAATTAATTGAAACTGAATAAACTGTTTAATAATATTTTGTTGAGAGTATTTTAACATTTTTTTATGATATTTTAATTTATTCTTTGAAAAAAAACCCATACGTTTCCCATATAATTGTATATAAAGAATTAAAATGGCAACATTCACAGTGTATGACGATTGTTACATTTGATTTCAATTAGTTTGAAATTTATTTAGAGTTCCACGCTACGAAACATTTGAGCCAAAGTAAAAGAAATTATAAAAAATATTCATACCGTATTTTTTCCACAAACACTTTTTCATATTTAGTGAAATTCTGCTTTAGGTTTTTACATTTTACTAATGGCCCTTATATTTTCTATCCAATTTTCTACAATGCAAAATATTTCATCTATATAATCGTAAACACTATTTATTTTCATTATTCATCAGCATAAAAATCTAAGCTTTCTGAATATTGTTTTATAAATTGCAATAACTGTACACATAAATAAAAAAAAAATGAAGGAGAATTCAAAGCATAATCAAGTCGAATAAAATAGTGTACTACTAGTATGTAAATTTTACCATGTCAGTCTATTCATATACTGATCGAATGAATATAAATCTGAATTCATACATGAAATAATACTTAAAAATCAGAATAGAAAATTAAAATGGATTTTTTTGTTATGTTTCCATTTTTTCAACTAATGGAAAAAATAAACGTGATTTATTTTTTATGCTAATTGCTAGACAGATATAAGGTGTATTAGTGAAAGATAGCAAAGGGAATCTTCTTCATGACGTGCATAGATCAGTAAAAATAAAAATATTAACGTCCTTTGTTAAAAAAAAGTGGAAAAAAGTTTAGAAGAGAAACAAAAGAAATTTTGGAAATTTATTTTTATCCTTCAACGTTTTTTTTTGGTTTATAGGAGGCAAAAATATAAAGAAAGAAAATCATAATTTATTTTTGGTTCAGAAATTAACAAAAAAATTTCAATTGTGCTAACTTTTGTATTGTAAATTATAGTTTATCATTTTTCTTGATTAAAATTTCATTGCATCATTAAAAACGGAGACAATTAAATGTAAAAAAATGTTTGATTTTAACATTGGAAATATATTCTTTGATAATTTTTGCTTTTTGTCAAATCTTTTGTAAGAGGAAAGGGTACAAAACACCTGGCGACTACATCGTTAAAATGGTTTATCTTTTTTTGACCTCTTTTTACATTTTTTTTTTATTTTCCTTTAAAAAATGAAAAGAAAAAAAAGTTTATCTTCCTTAATCTATCTTTATGTTTATCTTTTTTTTAGTCTTCTTTCCGTAAATAACGAAGAGAAAATTGCGTTTCCTTCTTCTTTTAAGTAAAAAAAAAAATATAAGAAAGAAAACGAAAATTTTAAGTATTAAAGATTAAGAAAACAATAGAGGAAAAAATATATAGAAATATTGATTTCTTTACTTTTCTTTTGATCAGGATAAACATCAACAGATAGAGCTTACTTTAAAGAATTTGTATTAAATTCATCTTAGAATAACTGTTTGATTCCTCCACTTTTGCACCAGTAAGACAAAAACTCTTCTATATGCAAAAAATAAACGTGAAAATGTGTTAATTTGAGAGGGGTGGTTGGGTGAAACAATCTGAATTGAATTTTTGATTACACTTTTTTTTTCTCTTAAAATTGGGGGTGCTAGAAATTTGAACAAAAAGGTTGCTTTCTAATAATAATAAAAATATCCGTTGTGTTGTTTTTTTCTCCCATTTTTTTTTTTTGGTATTTTAAACGGTTATAAAGAATTTAATAGAGATATGAAAATTTGTCACATCTGCTTGGCGACATTAAAAAATAAAAAAAGTGGAAAATGTGAAAAATGGAAAAAAAGTCTACAAAAATTGTTAAAACAAACACATTTTGATGTCTTTTGGGAATAATTTTTAATGTTTTTTTTATGGATTAAAAAAATATAAATTTTAATATTTATTCTAACTTTTTTTTTTCTTTCTTGAGACGGCAAACGATCAGAGTCCATTAAATATGTTTTCTATTTTTTGATAATATAAAATTGAAAAAATATGAATCTATAAAATGTCAATTTATTTTCTACTCGGTCTTCCCATAATTTTCTTTTGTTTATATGTATCCAACATTTTCTCTTTTTGTTGCAAAGAAAGAAAAAAAAATGAGATGAGACAAATATTCTCTTCTTATAAAAAGATTTTATTTCTCATCTTTCATTTTATATGTGTTTAACCAAGATCTATACCTAGTTTTTATATTTCCCCTCATTTTCCAGACAACGAATATATTTTTCTCGTTTTCACTTCGACAAATTCGGTTGGAAATCGTATGATGCCCTTCAAAAAAAAAAAAAAAAAAACAGAATACAAACAAAAAACGAAACAAAACGCTTTTACTTTACACAGAGTTACTCAGTTCAATATTTTTTCTTTTTCCTCTTTTTATTTTTCATTCCAGCTTCAACAGAATAAAAATAATTTTCATTTTTCTTTTTTTCTGATTCAACAACATCATTTTTCTTCTACTCTGTTAGTCGATTCGTGTCGGCCGAGCTGAAAGCATATTTTTAAAAAAATAAATAATTTTTTTTTATCGCACGCGTATTTTACTCGCTTTGGTGTGTAATTTATTTTTTGCTTTTACCTTTCTTTATTCGCTAAAATTAATTTTTAATACAGAAAAAAAATTAATGATTAATTATTTGAAAAATTAAAAAAATTGTGCACAGTTTTTATTGCGAAAAAAATATTAAATTAAATAAATTATTTTGTGTTTTAATTGAAGAAAAATTTAAAACCAAAAAATTGCGTAAATTGTTTAATTTAATTAATAAATTTTAGTGCTAAAATTATTTAATTATTTGTGTGTATTTTTTTTTATCAAGAAAAGCAAAAATAATTCTCTGTGTAAAGCAATAACTTTTTTAAAGGTTCAAAGATTAAAACGTTATTGAACGTAAAATAGCAGAAATAATAATTAATTGATAAAAATAGAATATTAGAATTCCATTGATAAATTAATTAACGAAATTAATTTATAATTGAAAAACTTTAAATAAAAATAGACAATTCGAATAAAAATAATAAGAAAACAAACAGTTGAAAATAATCATCATTTAAGTCTTTTTTCTCTAAACTATTTTGTCAAAGTTCAACCAAATTAAGATCAAATTTTTTGGAGTTTGTCCAAATTAATTTTAAGAATTATAAAATTAATGTTTTTTTGGCAAGATTTTGTATATTGAATAATTATGGCCATGTCCATTTTCGATCCATCTGTTTTTCGTGTATTTTGGTTTGTATGAAAGCAGAGGGTGAAACAATTTCTTTTAACTAACAAATGTTTTTTTTTAAATACTTAACTTTTATTAAAACAAAATCAATTATGGAAATTAAGTGTGCGTATTTGTCCTCCATTGCCCATTACATTATTGCAGTAATTAGTTGTTAACAAAAATACTTGAAAATCAATATTTATACTTTAATCCAAAAAAAATGTCAAGGGACTTCTCAAAAAATTCTTAAACTTTTTGTTGTTTTGTTTTCGTAAAATATAAATCTTTTGAAACCCTTTTTTCTATATTTATGGTCTATAACTAGGAAGTTATACAGATACTGATTCACACATACCCAAAAAAAAAAAAAAAGAAAATAAAAGAAGAAATAAAAACTTTAATAAATAAAATAACAACAAAAAAAATACATAAGGAATAGCCATTAATCCACCTTTTACTGTCCTTTTGGTTCACTTACGTAGAACCTTGTTCGATCCTAAAGTTTATGTTTTTTTTTTTTCTTTCTTATATCTTTTCTCTTACACTTTTTTATATTCTTTTAATATTTTACTCAAATATCTGAAAAAGCTTTAGAATAAAGAAAAACACTGTTGACGATGAAAAAAATGTACAAGAAGAAAAATTGAAACTTTCAAGTTCTGTACAAAAAAGTTTACATTCCATAATTTTAAAGGGATCGACCAAAAAAAAGAGAAAAAAAATCATAAAGCATCTAAAAGCATTGAATTAATGAAAGTCCCGCAACGTCGTGGTTTAATTTATTCTGTTTATTTCTCATAAAAAAAAAAAAGAAAAAAAAAACGCAGGAGAAAAAAACCCTTTTTTTGTGGTTTGCCGTAGGGAAATATAATAATAATTCTCTATAGTCTATATAGAATAAAGAATCAAAGACTGTTAAGACTATCAATGGATGGACACACCCTATGGATTTTCTTTTGCCCTTTTTTATAGATTTATTTATTTTTTTATGACTAAGTTTTGATTTTAAGAGGTTTTTTTTTTGTTTTTATTTTATTGACTTCATAATTTCAGCGTTGAATTTCAATGTGGTCGGTTTCAAAGGAAAATAAAAAACGCAAATAATAAATAGAGGAAACTGAATAAAATTCCTGGGAAAATATTGAAATAAAATAAAAAAGTTATTAGTTTTTTGTTTAAACAAATTAGTTAAAACATAAAATCAGAAAGAGATTTTTTAAATGATTTATTTAGTATAATATATAAGTTTTATCTCTGTAAATGACATCATTTAGAGTTGGGTCGTATAAGTTTACTTTTTCTATGTTGTATGGATCAAGAAAAACAACATGAAATTATAATAATAACAACAAGAACATTTTCGGTGACAAAAGGCAGAAGGAAAAAAAATGGAACAATATCTAATTGTTAAAGTTTTTCGTATCTCTTGTTTTCTTCTTCTTCTTCTTCACTTTTCTTTTATAGAGAAAGACAAAAAAACAAAAGAAAATATAAATCATAATTTATCACAACAGAACAATGATGATTATATATTTTTAAAGAGTTTTGGTCCATTTGTCCATTTATTTGCTCAACTTATATACTAATAAATATTAATTAATCATCGTCACTTAATGATGATTAAGATGATGATAATATTTATTATTGATGATTATCATCAATTGGTGTATTTATCTATATCTATACTTATAATCTCATATATGTGTATTGTCCCTTTATGCTCTCCTATAACATTCAGTCTTCAACATTAACCTTTCTTTAAAAATATTGTAGTAGAAAGAGAAATACAATTTCCTTTTATCTTATTTTATAATCTTTATTTATCTTCTCCCTAAATATATTCCTTATCTGTAATCATTGATCATTGATAATTTTAAATTGATTTGAATTAAAAATTTAACAACAACTATTATTCTCTTCTTTCAATTATTTTCGCCGATTAAATCGTTTAAAGTTATAAATATTCAGAAATTTCATGATTCAATTTTTAATTATGAATTTGTTCTGGAAAAAATAACTTAAAAACATGAAAATTTAATCATGCGCAAATTCTTTGAAAACCCAAATATAAAATAATGAAATTTTGAGATGAAAATTGGAAAATTATTTTCATTATTATCATCATTTTGTTGTATTTCTTGTTAAAATTTTCTTTAGTGGTTTTCATAAAATTGTCGTACACAATTATTCTAATATTCTATTTTATTTCCAAGGTTAAATATTTTATATATAAAAAAAAATACTTCCCACATTTCTAAAAATTTATTTCTATTATAAAACATCACGTAAGTTGACGTACTATTGTTACGATTTTCTTTCACTCAGATTCACTTCAATATCACACTTCTCTTCTTGTATTTTAAGAAAATTGTCTTAGAATAAAAATACATCTGTAAATTACACAAATATAACAGAAATTCACGCGGGTAAAACAAATAAACAAAAAAAAAAAAAAGAAGAAATATGGAATAAACACAAACAAGAGAAACAAATTCTTTTCTTACTTTATTTTCCTTCCTGGGAAACCTTTTGTTTCGGTTCTTTCTTTTTCCTTTCAGTTTCCATTCTTTTTTATAATAAACCTTTGTAATTATAGTCAAAATAACATAATTAATATCTAGACACAAATTTTACCGCCTATTCCTTTTATTTAGGAATTTTTCTTTTACTTAAGACGATAAGTTCTTCTATACAGGAATCATTATTGTTCACTAATGGGTCTTGGGTCAACGACCAAGGCCATTATTCACAAACGAGATTTATGATTTTAAATTAATATAAGCAATGGTTGGCAATTCTGGATAAGAATCGACTGTGTTTTTCACTCTGCCACAATTTTGCTAATTCTTCTCTTAATTTTAATTATTATTAACGTTAAATTCGCCTCACAATTTTTGGTTTTAAAAAAATCTTTATTAATGTTTCATGCTTCCAGACAAAAAAAATGTTTATTTTTACAATGTTGTTTACGTTCATTCTGAATTTCTGTCTCAAGTCTCATGACTTGGAAGATTCATTTTAAATTTAGATGTTTAATTTCAATAAATTAAATAAAATATTTAAAAAATCATGACAAACATTTATTTCCTTTTCCGATTCGATTAAATTCATTTCTAGAAAAATTATTGAAGTTTACTAAAATATTTTCTTCTTGCAAACGTTTAAAAATTACATTTTATTGTGAAATATGAAATAAATATAATTTGAATGAAAATTGTGCGTCAACAACTTTTTTTTTAAGAAATTCAACATTCATTAAATGATAACCTAAATAAAAACAAAACAAAACGAAGAAAAATTAGAGATGTCTAAATAATTCGTTCATCATCACAAAATTTCTCAGTTTACAAAAAAAAAATTCTGGTAATTTTCATAAACAAAAAGTAGAAAATAAAAAAGAAAATGTCTCTTATTTTTTCAATATCGTATCAATTGTCTGTTTTCCTTTTCATTTTTTTTTTGTATGAATGTCGTGGATTTATCCATAAATTTTCTTTTCTCTGTATCAAATTTCATTGAATTTTTATGTACGGTTTCACAATATAAATATTCCTTAACTGGTCCCTTTCACATCAACCCCAAACCTCTACAAAAATTCACATTGCGTTTACGTTCCCTTATCAAAAGTACAATTTCATGTTATCGATTATATTTTAAGAAGTAAAGATATACTAGAAGAGACAACGATGACAGTTGTTTGTCGTTTCACTAAAAAAAAAAAATAAAGATGAAAATGGAGAAAAAAGTCTATAAAGATTTTACGTGCGTGTAACGAGTATTTTCCTTTTTAACTTGTTTTCTTTCCTTTTCCATTATCACATTTTAGTCTAGAGTGTCTACCTCAACGGATGACGACAAGTTATTTGGTTGGTCCATTTCTATATAAAAAAAAATCTCATTTTCATTTTTCATCATAAAAAAAAAAGAAAAAGAAAGTAAAATGGTGAAGAAAGAACGTTGCGGAATATGGGGTCTAGTGGGGTAGGATTAGTCAAAAATGAAGAAGAAAATTGTGTGCAAGGACAGAAAATTATAAGAACATATCTGTCGTATATACACCATACATATATATCTGATCTTCGTACACCTTTTATGTCCCTGGAAATTTCCTACGAAGCTTTAATTTAGGATGAATATTTTTCTATTTCTTTCCCTTTCTTGCTGCTCTATTTTTATTCAACTTTACTTCTTTTTATATTATTATTATTATTATTTTGTGGGTTTCAATGATTTTCGTATGAAAGTAATAAAAGTTTTCTTATTTTCTTTTTTTATTTTTGATGAAACTTTTTCATTAAGAAAAAATAAAGAAAAATAAAATTTCTGTTCTGTTGTTGAAATAAAATTATGTTGTCTTCTTTTGAATTATCTATTTTCTTTTTTTTCCCTCTCTTAAATTTTCCTTTCTTGTGTGACAATTGGGGTTACCACGAAGGATTATGTGATTATTATTTTTATAATAATGGAACTATATTAAGATGATTAATTGATTTCATTTTTTTTTATTTTATTTATTATTTCAATAATTGTTGTTAAAATGAACAAAAGATATAAAAGAATTGGATCTGGTTGTTTCCTTTATATTTATTTAAAAAAGACATTTTATTTAAATTTGAATATAAGTAGGAATAATCATTCCCAAATATTCCATTATTATTATGTCACTCGGTAACTAATTCACGTTTTTGTAGGGTGAATGAAAAAAAAACATTATTGGGATTTTATTTTCGATTAGATTACATTTTTAATTCAATTTAACTTCTTAAATAATTGAAAAAAAAATCAAAATAATGATTTTGAAAGTATTTACATTATTCTTTGAGTATAAATATTGTTCTGCAAATCATGTGGCCCTGTGTGACTTAATTGTTTATTGAAACAGAAATGTCAGTCACGTTTCAGGTGTTCAGGTGTCGATCAAATTTTATAATTCCGGATTATCGAAAATTATAGATTATTGTGCATATTATCAAAATTTGTATAATGTTTGGACATGGATTTATAAACTGACAAAATCTCGTTTATAGAGACAAAATGGATAAGGTGTTTTGAATAAAGTATATTTTCATTATTTTGCTGAAACCATTTATTAATAAGAAGATATTTGCTTCTTAAATAATTTACAATTCACTATATTTATATCGTAATACATAAATAATTGTAATTTATTAAAGAATTAATGAAAATCATGCACCTATGCCCAGAAAATAATTTCCACTAAAGAATTCTTGTTTTTCTTGAGAAAAATACCATTAACATCGTTATCATTATAATGTTTAGATTTCATTTAATTTTGGTAAACCATTCGATTCTACAACAATTACTCTTGATCTTTATACTTTATAATATCTTTTATGTGAAAACATATGAAAACTTTTTGTTTGAATATATTCATACAACCAAAAAAAGAAAACCATTATGTTCATTTTTTGTTGTGGATTTTGAAACATCATTTTTTTAACATGAGCGAAACATTTGCTTGTCTTTTTTTTTTTGCTTCATTGTGTTTACAAATCAAGGCACGCTTGTTGCTTCAACTATTCAAAAAATGAATAAATTTTCAACTGTTTTTCTTTTATTATTATTCGAGTAACTGGGAAATTTAGAACAAAATACAATTTTATCATTACCGATGTAAATTTTTATTAAATTTAAATATATTTTCAGTCAATTTAGAGAAAAATAATATATTTCTTTATTTCTGTTTAAAAATATAAAAGACTAATTCATCATATTCAGTTTAATAAAAAAAGTGCAGCAATATTTTATTTGACTTAAATTATTTAAAATCATATAAAGTAAAATAAAAAATATAAAATAAAATAAAGTAAAAGACCAAATTAACCTCGATTTTACCTTCTAATAAAGTGAGACTATTCGATTTATCGAATATTGTATTTGATTCAATAAAACAAGTTTAATCAAATTTTATTGAATGAGTAACAGTGCAATGGTGGCTGTGGCTATATGCTGTATTTTGGTCTTATTGGCCGTATTTATTGTGATTATTATAGTTGTTGGACAGACAATGGGTGAGCCCAAGTGAGATAAACTTCAACTGGGGCCTGGTAATTTTGCTGATGGATAGCGAAGGCGAAACGAAGGCCCCCCCTGTAGTAAAGATTGAAAATGTAGATTTTATGTTCTCTCAAGAAACTTAGTGTTTGTTTTTGTCTATTATTTATTTTCTACCTAAACAAAGCAACATTAGTATTTTCCCACCTAAAAACCAGAGTCCAAAAGATGGTGACAAAAAGAAGAAAAAAGAACAATGGAAAAAAGCAGAGAAAAGGAAACAACAACAAAAATTCCGGAAATTATAAAGAATAAAAAGATTCAAAGGAAATTACTCTCGCTCGAAATTCACTTATGGACACAATAAAATATAACTGAATTTGTGTTGTCTTTTTTTTTATTGAAATTAAATAATTTGTCATCAACTAAAAAAAGAAAATATAGAAAATTTAGGCAAAAAAAAATTATTTAATGAAGATACAAAAAAAAAATACTTAGAAAATTTAAACGTGGAAATATGAAAGAAATTTTAACAACCTTCAACATAATAATCCGGTAATGAAGGAGATGAAAAATTAATTGAATTTTATTTTGTATCTGGTACACCGCTTAATTTTGGTTATCTCATTCCAAAGTTAAATTAAAAAAAAGAAAGAAGAAAAATTTATACAATACAGTTGACTTCGCGAATATGCCTACCGAAACTTTAACTTTCCCTCTTTGATTTTCCAATTAACTCTGACTAAAATATTATATGATCCACAAAAAAAAAAGGAACAAGATGAAAATTATTATTAAATATAATTTTTTTTATTAGATAGAATCTTAAATCCAAAAAGCGTATGACGATGATGAACATTATTTTTTTTTTCTCTCGAAGATAAAAAATATTTTTGAACCGCAATATTATTTATTATCTACATGACTGAATTAATTGGTAAATAAATTAGAAGGAATATAAAATTACTTATACACGATTGAGGAAAAATTTATTGTGAAAATGATCTTATCATTTTTTTTTAATCAAATTATAATCATAAAAGTCAAGAGAACATGAAAAAAAAATATAAATAAAGGATTTATTTATCCTTTTTTTTAACTGAATAAAAAAACACAATATTATACATATTATAAAGTCGATATTTGGATTGGATTGAAGGATTTATGATACGATAATTGGAATAAACAGAGAAAGCTTTTTTTTTCTTTTGTTTTTGGATCGGCAATTTTTTTTTGGTACAAGGAATCAAGTATTGAAATGTTGTCATGGTGATGCTTAAAAAAAATTAGAAAATGTAGAAGGAGATGAAGCAAGAAGAGAAATAGTATTAAATTGAAAGTATTTTTAAAATGATCGACAAAATTTTTAATTGTTCATGATTACAAAGATTAATATCAGAAAAATCTCATGTTTTTTTTTACATAGAAAAGAATTAAATGGGAGATGAATCAAAAAGCAAAATACAAAAAAAAATATCATATTTTACTCTAACTCTTACTCTTAAAATTTTACATAATCATAAGAAATGAAAAAAGAAAAACAAGTAACACACTAATATAACATAAAAAATAACTTAAGAAAAATTAAGGATTATATATTTAGAGAGTAAGACGTCACTAAAACAAAATATGTCGTAAATAATTAAATATTTATAAATTTATAAAAAAACAAAAAAAAAATATCAAGAACAACAAGAACAGCAACAAAGAACAAAAATAAACAAAATCAAATTAAATCAAAATAAGTTAAAAACTTAAGTAAAAAGTTTTGTAACAGGAAAACAAAAAAAGAATATGGAGAAATTTTATTTTAAAAAACAAAACATAATTAATTGTAATAATTATATACACATTTAATACTTAATACTAATATACGTTTGACACTACATGTCATAGTTCGTTAAAATTTTAAAATTGATTAATTATAGAAAATAAAAGATAAAATTAACAAACAAAAGAAAAAAAAAATATACAAAAAAAAAAGAAGAAAAATGAGGAAAAATAAGAAAACAAAAGAAAAGCATTATTTTAAATTAAAAAAAGAAAAAAAAAAGAATCTAAAAAAATGTTCGACTGAGTTTTTATACCCGTGTAGATTTTAACAAAGAAATTAATTATATGTGAAACATAAAATTCTTTAAATTTATTACTTTAATCTAATTTAATATTTTAAAAAAAAAAAAAAATAAAAAAAATAAAAGAAATTATCACAGAAGAAAATAAAAATTCTATATAAATATAAATCTAATGTTTGATGTTAAAGTTTGTTGTTAAATGTTTTTTAAATGTTGAATTTTAGTGTTTATAATAAATTATTAATAACATACAAAATAATTAATAATAATAATAATTTTAATAGAAAAATAATAATGAGAAAAAATTTTAATCAATAATAACAACAAATAATTAGTAATAATAATTAATAATGGTGATTTGTTTTGTTTATCATAAAAATATATGAAAAAAATAAAATAAAATATATTAATAATTTAAATTGTGTTTAAATAAATAATTAATTAAAAAAAAATAATAATAATTATTTGACTTAAAGTTTAAAAATAATAATTAAAATACAGTGAGCTCATAATTTTGTGTTTTTTATTTTAAAAACTATCCAATTTTGTCTCATTCTCCTCATAATTCTCAAGAAGGAGAAAAAAAAATATATAAATAAAATTGTGTTTCCTTTTTTTATTCCTTTTTTCTTAATCTAAAATTCAATATTTGAACCCTTAAATGACATTCAACTGGATGAATTACTATAACGTTTAGTTACTTTTTGTTTACTTCTTTTATCTGGATTTTCTTTTATAAAAGCAAAAGAAAAAATATGCATGAGTCGACAAGAAGAATATTTTGTTATTTTTTTTAAATCTGGAAAAGAATATGAAGCATTATAAGAAGAAAATGAATATGATTCGATCAGGAGGAGAATAAATAAGGTAAATAATGCGTAATAAAAAGAGAAAAGAATAAATGTATTTTAGACAATATCATGAGTTCTGAGAAAGAGTGCCATAATCATAATATTAAAGTCTTCAATACCACATATACCTACACTTTTTTTTTATTTATGTGTCTTTGTTGTTTATTGAATGTTGTCTGTAGAAAGAATAAAATACAAAAAGTTGAAGTTGAAGTAGAAGTAGAGGATTTTATTAGATAATGTAAAAATAGAAAGTATATTGTAAGAAGGAAGAATGAAAATGGGAAGAAAATAAATGGAAAATTTGACAATAAAGTGAAACCCTCCCATAGGGATAAACTGGCGTATTGTGTATACAATATCAGGTAATATAATAAGAATCATAACTTAGTTTTGTCATTGACACTGTTTTCTTTCTTATTATTTTGTATAACTTAGTATTATGTAACTTATAATTCTTAATAAATTTTCGTTTCTCTAATGTCGAAAAAAAGTTCTTATTCTACCAATATCTTCTATTAATTGTTTATTTTGCAATAAATTCTTGTGTTGACTTTTAGGTATATATTCTCATATACGTATTTCGTATATGTTTGTTGAAGGCATTTGATATTGAGAGTGACATAAAAAAAATTGTTTTCTTGAAAAACCACAATTCTCATCTCTTTCAACAAATTCTTGATGTATAAAAATCTGTATCGTCTAAGAATACCTGATATAATAGATAAGATGAATAAATCAAAATCGATCTTTGCTTTATTTATATTATTTTATTATATTTTTATTTACAATTTTTTATTTACAAACACACATCAATACAACATAACACACATGCTTACAGAACCTTGAAATTTATGGATATCTGATTGAAATTATGATAAAATGATTAAAAAATTTACCGATATCATGTCTATATAGTTTTTCTTATTTTGAAGAATAGAATAAAAAAAGAAAACCTTTGTGGTTTCAATTTAAGAAAGAACTATAAAAATATTAATAAAGGAAAATAGGTAAATTCAAAAGAAAAATATAAATAAGAGGCAAACTTGTTTGATTACTTATATTATTATTACATCCAATTCTTTTTTTTTTTGTTGTATCTTTATACATATTCAACCTGTACATTATATTTTTATACGATATCATTTTAAAATAAATAAATTGTTTGATTGTTATAAAGAAATTTATAGAAAAAATTTTTAATTTCATTCAATAGAATTTTTTATAAAAGAAATTAAATTGAAAAAATAATTTCATTTCTGCAGAATTACAATATTTTTTTTGTAGCATTTTCAATTTCGGTTACGGTTTATGTAATATGTAAGACTTTTGGAATATTAATTATTATATTTTAAATGATTAATAAGTCTGAAGAAATATCGCATACGTTGACTGAAATATCATTCGATCTATTTTACTTTACTTTACTTTACTTTACTTTACTTTACTTTACTTTACTTTACTTTACTTTACTTTACTTTACTTTACTTTACTTTACTTTACTTTACTTTACTTTACTTTACTTTACTTTACTTTACTTTACTTTACTTTACTTTACTTTACTTTACTTTACTTTACTTTACTTTACTTTACTTTACTTTACTTTACTTTACTTTACTTTACTTTACTTTACTTTACTTTACTTTACTTTACTTTACTTTACTTTACTTTACTTTACTTTACTTTACTTTACTTTACTTTACTTTACTTTACTTTACTTTACTTTACTTTACTTTACTTTACTTTACTTTACTTTACTTTACTTTACTTTACTTTACTTTACTTTACTTTACTTTACTTTACTTTACTTTACTTTACTTTACTTTACTTTACTTTACTTTACTTTACTTTACTTTACTTTACTTTACTTTACTTTACTTTACTTTACTTTACTTTACTTTACTTTACTTTACTTTACTTTACTTTACTTTACTTTACTTTACTTTACTTTACTTTACTTTACTTTACTTTACTTTACTTTACTTTACTTTACTTTACTTTACTTTACTTTACTTTACTTTACTTTACTTTACTTTACTTTACTTTACTTTACTTTACTTTACTTTACTTTACTTTACTTTACTTTACTTTACTTTACTTTACTTTACTTTACTTTACTTTACTTTACTTTACTCTGCTCTCTTAAAGAATTTATTTTGCGTGTCTAAATCATAACAAATATAATATTATTAATTAGATTTAAGACTCCGCCAGTTGCTGTTAATTTAGGTAAATAACAAAAATTTACAGTTTAATATGAATAATTTAATAATAATCCTATTTTATGGAATGTTAGGGGTTTCGTACATATAGGCAGGTTTGTTTTAGATTATTATTCTAATGAAATTGTTATTTTATTGATTTACATAATATTGAAGATCTCTGTTTATAAACGAGTATATATTTAAATTGGTTGTATGGTGAATAAATTAAATATAATTTGGAAATTCTTATGTTTAGCTATTATTATTTCTTAATAAAATGTTTCTCTGACTATGTACTTTTTAGGTATATGTATAGGTACTTTAGATTTATTTCAATTTTCAATTGCAATTTTATTACTGAAAACTACGTGAATGTTTATGTGTTTCTGGAAACGTATTGAATTTAGCTTTTAGAATAATAATTTTATTATTATTCTCTTTTTTTTCTAATATTAAATTGTTTTTTCTACAAGAAAACCAAATATTATCATATTGTCTAAGAAGTCGCTAGACTACCACCTCTGGCATATTGAATTAACAGTTAATAAATGTTAAAATGAACGGAAACCATGTTACATGATTTTCTTAAAATAAAAGTCAATTTTTAAAATTGGTTTTCTAAACAACAACGAATATTTTATCTAAAAAAAAAATCCATCATCTTTCTACTTTGTTTCAATTTAATTTCTATTTTCCAACAATATACCTGCGAGGTGTAATTAGAGTGTATATATCCATCCATTTAAATCTTATAAAATATGAAATATTTACAGAATACTTGCTTTTGCCCAACATTATAATTTTGTTTCCTGTTATGACAACAATTTTTTTTTCTTAGATCTGTATCTTTATTATATTTTTTTACGCACAAATAATCATCAAAGAAAATTTCTTCTTAATATTTATTTATTTTCAAAAAAAAAAAAATTATTATTTTCCTTCTGAAAAGATTTCAACTTATTTTCACATCAAAATTATATTCTTTCTTACCTTTATTCTCTCTCCCTCTCTATATATCTTATAGAAATAAATAAAGAAGATCATTTCTGTTTCATGTATTTTGCCTTTACACACAGATAATCGACAATAACATAAGGTCACATTAAAACTAAATTAATGACTTTCTTTTACATTAATAATCAATTAATTTTAAAAATTAACGAAATATTATTATTAAACTATTTTCGAATGAATTGTTTATCTTTATATGGATTTGCTAAAATTTATATCAATCATTGATATGAATTGAGGTGATTATAATCCAATTATATTCGGTTCATTTATTATTTGTCAAATCTCAGAAACAAAATTGGAAAATGAAAGTCATATGTGAGTGAGTATTATATTATTAGATAGAAATTGTTATTATTTATTATTTGAAATGATATCAACCATTTTTTTCTATGTTTATAATAATAGGAATCTATAAATATAAAGTAAACTTTCATATTTATTTTTAGTAATTTTATCAATATTTTTGATCTAACAATCAACAAGTTTATATTGCAGAAATACTTCAGAATAAACTTGAAAGTAATATTCTTTCAAAACAATTTTCATATCTCTGTAAATTTATATAAAATTTTATAACAACATAGTTATAATATTCTAACACTTACTCATAAATTCTTAAATTATGTTATAAAAAACTGGTAAGTGTAGTAATTTAATGTAAAAAAAATATTACCAAAACGCGGCAATGCTGTTTTTCATAAGATCAATTAATCAACGCTCATAGATAAAGAAAATGTAGAATTTTAATCTCTGAAAAATCTGGAAGGATTACATATAATTTTAATGATTTTCAAAATTTCATATATTGCAAATCAGTAGCATATGATCAACAGATTCAAAATTATAATAATTTTACTTATAATATGGAATTTTATTACAAATATTTTAAATAAAAGAAAATGTAAATGCAATGCGACTGAATTCTTTTAAATAAAATATATTAGATTACATGCTTACATTTGATTGGCTTTGTGATGTGGAATAGAATATATGACTTATGTATTATGTATTTTATTTTTAGCAATTAATAATACAAGAACAAAAAGAATTTACGTTTATTTGCTTCCATATAATTTATTATTATCTAAAAAAAATGAATTAATTTATTATTCATGTTCTCCATATTGTATCTATATATATTTATTACGTTCTAGTAAAATATATCTATTGGCCTCACCTAAAAATATCTTTTCTATACAGAGAAAACTCACAACTCTCAATTTCTCCCTAATAATATATAAACTTTAACCCCCTTCACGTTTACAAATTAGTTCCTATATTGTGAATAAATACATATACTTGAATATACGTAAAAGATGAATTCATCCGTAAAAGATAGATGAGAAGAAGACATTGGGTCTCATCTTGACGTAGGAAATTTCCGGGATTTTTCATCAAATTTAGGATTGAGGCAAAAAAAAATGGTTTCTTTTTCAAAAAAAAAACTGAAAAGAAAAGAATATGTCCCGAAAATTGGTAGTGAATTGTATTGTGTTGCTAGTACGTGTGTATATTTACGTGTGTGTGTGTGTATTCAAAAAGAAAAGGAAATAGAAAATTGAAAGGAGGAGAAAAATATTTGAGTCAGTCAAGTTGAAGTATTATTTGCGAAGACATGGCTGTGATTGAGATTCATAAATTACAATTTGATTTTTGAATTTCTGTACAACAGAGCAAAAAAATCACATTTTTTCGTTATTGATTGAGTGATAGTTGTTCTTTTGTTTTTTTTTTTGTTTGATGAGTTTATTCATATATGTCACTGTCGATTATTTCAGAGATTGATATACTAAGACGGATATCTAATTTATTTCAATTAGACAATTTTTGTATTTTTTCATCTAAATTATTTATAAAAATGAGACTAGTTGGATACCATTATGATTGTACGAAATCTTTTATAACTTGATGACTCCATTTCCCTAAATTTTTGTACAAATTTTAAGCATTTTTATTAATTCCCTCAAATCGTTAATAAATCCTTTACCTTTCATTCTAATTTCCTTTAAATTAATTTGATCTATTTATTCTGATTTTATTGATTATACTTTTAAAGTTTCGGTGTAGTTATCGATTCTTACTGAACTGATTAATATGATAAAGGTAATTTAATTTACAGGTAAAATATATTTTGTGGAAATAATAGCTTTCAGTAAAGAGAAATGGTCACATGAATTATCAAATTAAATTAATGAAATGAATAAAAAATTAAATGTCTGTTATCTAATTATTAAAATTAAAAATTGATTTAAAAAAAAACTACAGATGTATTAGACAAAAAAAATATTATAGGTAATATTTTTCCTTAAATTAATAAATCGTGAAATATGCCATAAAAATTAAAATATACTTTCGTCTATGTCTTCATAGTTTACCACAAAACATTGCATTCAACAGTAAATTAACTTTGTCATTTTCAGTATGTTATCGCCTATTTTAATTTTCACATGGAACTTATTCCTATACATCCTATACATTATTGCATGTTAAACGAAAGTTCTTAAGAATATTGTATAAAATGTTTATTTGATTATCAGGTTTTTCTTGGTTATAAGCACACGTAATTTAGTAAATGATCAGTTCATATAAAATAAGAAAATTGGTTACTAAACTTTCTATTTAAATAATTTAAGTATATGTTTGTAACTTTATTTGTTTCATAACATAAAAATATGCGGGATTCCTTAATGTTTTCGTTATATACTTTTTATTTGTCTTATATACCAATATTTCCCTGTTTCTTTACAAAACATACCCGTATTATTTTAAGTTACTTTTTCATATAAATATTTTGAAAACGTAAATTTAATGATGTTTTAAAAGTTACATTTAATTTTATTCGTATAATAATCATTTTAGTTATTGATTTTATATTTGAGAAGATTTTATACGTTCTAAAATTTATTGAAGATTTTATTTTTAAAGAACTACCCTAACTACTCAATAAATTAACATATAATTTACGATTATACGCTTTTATTATAATTATTCAAAATATATGACAACAACATCTTTATTATAATTTATTACAGTAAATTATTTTTAAGATTGTTAATTATAATTTTAATTACATTTTAATTTATTTCTACAAAACCACAAATATTTTTCTTTATATTTTGGATTCAACGTAGACATTTTTATAATAAAATATTATAATTAATGCATAAATCAATAAATAAATCATAAATTAACAATTCAAAATATTTAAAAGTGTTTTGGTTCATTGGAATCATTGTTTTTAATATACGGCACTTTATAAAAATCGTGAACTTAAAGGAATATTAATTATTAGGCGAGGTCATCACAATTATGGAGGTTTCACTTTATTGCCATTCATATATTTCAATTATAAATTTAATATTGTATTTTTTCTACAAATTTTTACCAATTTGGCTACAAAACATAATTTTCATTTAAAAACAAATAATTGAAAAAAAAATCTGAAAAATCCTCTTCAACTCAATTTAAAAATGAACAAAAATGTCAGCATTTTAAATATATTGTTTTCATAATTAAATCGTGCCAATTTAGAAAATATAAATTTTTGCTTGTGAAAATGATTGTTGACTTATTTACTATTTTTATATAAAAGGCAACTCTAAAATAAAGATTTGCATGAGAAAAATTAAAACTAAAATGAAAAACTTGCTATACATAAACGGTAAATATAAAGATAAGTTTCACGAGAATTTATTTCAAGAAAAAAAAACTAAATTTTCTATATTTTATAATAAAGTTTTCCTATTTATTTCAATATTATTATCTTGTCATCTTTTCATTCATGAATGTGTTAACAAGTGAAAGTGTCGCTATAAATGAAATGATAGCAATTTAAATTAAAATTTCAAATGAAAATTCTATACGATTATTTTTTTTCTAAAGAATTTTTAAATGAAAGTTGGGGGTTTCATTTTAGTAACTACACGTATATGTAAAAGAAAATATAAAAGAGATGGAGAAAGTAATGGAATAGGAAAATAAAAGAAAAGTTAGATATGTTATCATCCTTTATAAAACAAATATTAAACATAAAAAAATATTAAGAAAGGAGTTTTGTAAACTAAAAATGATTTGTTACTCTCTTAATTTAGCCCTAACTTTTCTCTTTTTTTTGTTACGGAAAATGAATAGGTCGGTAGGTTGTGGGGTGTGGGTTAAACGCGACACGACATTTCATTTTTAGCAAAGATCGTTTAACACTTTTTTTCTTTTATTTTCTTCTGTAAAGTCACAAAAATAAGAAAAGATTCTCGAAAATAAACGTTTTCCCTCCTCTCTTTTACACCTTCTTTTTTTTACTTATTATTCGTCTGGTGTGATTCTATCCAATAGGAAAATCTCTAGACATATAATACTTTATATAAATACTTTTGGTATCTACGGTGTCACGGCGGAGAATTTTAAAAATCCTAAAGAATTATTATGACTACGCAATTCTGTTTACTATTTAGTTATACGTTCTTGTTCAGTATAAATGATGTATCTCTGTGCATCAAAGTTACTTTTTTATATATGAACTATTATACACCAGGATTTTATGCCAATATTAGAAGTGTAAAATCTTAACTAGAATGTTTTTCTTCTAAAAATTTTTAGAAATAAATAAAATATTAGAAAAGATGCTAAATTTTATGTTTATTTGTTCATCCTGTGCAAACTTTTGAAGTAAAAACAAATAAAAAATATTTTCGGCTGTTTATTTATTAAACTGATATTCTTATCTTAAAACATTTTCTTATTGTTGTTGTTTAATATTTATGTTTTTCTTCCGCTAGAACAAACAACAATAATCATTTTCATTTAATACCTTTTTCATTTCGTAGTCCGCCCTATACCTTTGCTTCTATTGATTTTATTCTATTTTTTCATCTTATGAATGAAAATTCAACTACATCAGAGATGTAAAAATGAAGCTGAAAATAAAATAAATAATTTTCATAATAAAAAAAAAATAATAAAACTCGAAGCAAAAAAATAAAACCGAAAACAATCCCACTGTTTACAAATTATTTTTACTTTTTGTGTTTGTTTTTTTGTGTCCAAAACAGGAAACAAATTTCTTCCTTTTTTGTTTTTGTCTACAGACAGAATATTTATGTTTAATAATAATTATTATACGGTTTAGCACTCATTCTTCACATAAAATTTACATAATTATACTCTTTCTCTTTCATTTATAATCTTATAATTCTCCTTTTTATGTTTTTCTGTCTTTTGTGTCTTAAACATTTTCGAAAGAAAACAAAAAAAAAATGGCCTATGAGGGGATAGTAAAAAAATTGAAAAATTGGTTGGGTCAGGTCTTAACTCTTAACATTCAAAAAAACAGAATATATTTTATAGCCGCCGTGAATAAAAAACAGCGTTTTAAGCACTCTCAAGAAAATAGAACTTTGGGAAAAATAGGAAATTTTGAAGAATTGTATAATAAGAAATAATATATACCGAAAATTTTGAGTTATTATATTTTGACCTTATCAAAAACACAGAAGATATAAAAGAAAATGTGATCACTTAAGGTCGGCTTATACTTTTATTTTTATTATTTGAATGAAACGCGGAAAATTGAAAATGAAAAAGGCCGTAGATTTTTTTTTGTTTTTTAAAATATAGAAACTGGTTTATATTTTCTGTTATGGGATCTGATGTTATGAATTATGATGATACAGGGAATTTTATTTATTTTCATTTCTCATTTCTTTTTTCTACTTAAAAAAAAAACAACACAAAAAAAGAAAGAAAAATAAATAAAACATATAAAAAATATTTTCATGATGCAATTTGATTATTTTTAGACTTTATTTCTTTCTCTGACAAATATTCGTGATGGAAATTCTTTATGAAAATTATAAAAATAAATATATATCAACTCTCTTCATTCACAAATGCATTAATAAATTATTAAGAGTGACTTTTAAATTTTCTTTTAGCAAAAAATAAAATATCAGAATCCATTTTTAATAATAATAAAAAGTTTACTTTTCTTTTTTTGTAAACAAAATATTTTATTGTAATTTTTCATTGACGTTTTAAAAAAAGTAACAAAAAAAAAAACCAAAAATTTTCCGTTTTATTTGTAAAATAACCTAATAATAATAAATTTTCAAGGATTTTTATTTAAATGTTTGTTTTATTTTTCTAAAAACGAATAAGAAGAAAAGACAACATCACAAAATTTTATTTAAAATCTTTATTGAAAATAATTAGCTATCAACAACTCAAGTGGTACATCTCAAGAGTTTAGATATAAATATAAACATTTTTCTTTTGTCTAATTTCTATTTGTTTATTTGCTTATCATTTCACAATTCAAAATAAAAATTAAAATGATATTTTTTTTTAATTATTTACATTTGTGATGATGATTTTTTTTTTAAGAATATGCCGAATTACCGATTTAGAGAGAATTAAAATGATTATTAGAAATTTATATATGAGGTTAGAGGAACAAAATAGACATGAGGAAAATTTATAAATTGGTGGGGGTCGACAAAGGTCGATTTTCAGAAGTCTAGACACATTTTCCAATGGAATAATATGATAATATTTTTTTGTTACTTTTACCTTTAGTTTTTTTTTTGTTTTTTTTTCTTGTTTGAATCAAAGATAAGATTTTTTTTTTTTATTTCATTTGAATCTTGAGATGGAATAAATCAGAAAGAAGGATATAGAAGAGTGAGTATCATACGTACAAAAAGAGATCTTTGAAGGCACGTTCACCTAATAATGTGTCAGTTGTTTCCCCATTTTAAATATATCTAAAAGCAATAGTTTCTATTTTTTCAAATAAAATTTGATCAAATCTTTACTTTTTCTCATCCTTGAGGGATTAGTTTTCAATTTGTTGTATTTTTCTTTGATTACCCTCTATTTGTGTTCTACTCTATATAAAACTTCGGTTCTAGATTGTAAAGTAAACTTTTCAAAACTCGTTAATATTGCACCTGAAATACAAAAAGCAATTTAAGATTTTATTATTTGGACTAAGGCTGCGTGAAAGCATCTAGTGAGTTAAAAATCACACTATCTCCACTTCCTTTAGGAACAATTATTAATTTTTATTATCACAATTTTTGGCAAAATGGAAATAAAATGTGTGTGTGTTAAATTTTGAAATTATTTCTTGATTTCGAATTCCTGACACCATCTAATATGAATTTTACAAAATAGTAATTCAGACACGGTCTTTCAAATTCTGAATTTTGATATTAATTTTATAGTAAAGGAAAATATTCTCTATGACTCATTACTTTTATGATTAAGCGATCTGTATTTGAAGACTAAATATATATTAAATTGCCATACTGATATTTACTGTTCATAAAATGGTCATTCAATTTAACCAAAATCCTTTTATTAAATTCTCACACTCAGCGGGGAGCGAATTATCCTACTACATATACCACCCCTACCAACTGGAGTTGAATTTTTATTTAATGTAAAGACGTAAAATTATTAACTGAATTCGTATATATGTTTAATGCAGATAACTTTTCTCATTACACTTTTCTATTTTTTTTATAGAACCCAATGAAGGTTCTTAGCGAAAAATCATAAAATAATAATTTTATAAAACTCAATTATCAAGAACATCCATAAACTTTAACACATCATTAATCCCTTTTTTTATAAATCAATTTTTAATTTATATTCAGCAAATTCAAAAAATTTCCATTATTTTTTATTTTGGTTTAAAACTATTTTCTTTGCAAAAAAATGGATTTTTTTGTAATTATTTATACTCTTTAAAAATTTACGTAATCCTTGTTTGATTAAATACTTCAATTAATATATTATTATGAGATTATTTTGTATGCATTCAAACGTATTTACTTGATTATTTTATATACAATTTAAAATATTTTTGTATATTTTTATTGATAAAATTCATTAAAACGATTTTTATTGTAAATTTTGAGGGTACAATTTTTTAATTCATAAAATTCAACCGCACTTTAATAATATAAAAACTGTGCTAAGTACCTTCTGCTCATCCACCTTTTTTAAGATTAATATATAATTATAAGTGTATGTGTATGTTATATGTATGTTGTATGCACGTATATATTTAGAATATCTTTCAAGTACGAAACATAGTACTTATAAAAATGTTACAGAATTCCTACATCTTTTTTTGCATACAGATTTTATATTATTTATAAATCAATAAAAATAAACAACAAAAACAAACACATAATACGTACATTCATACATAAACACATACTAATATATATGTAAACATTTTCCCAGATGGGTTTTTCCTAACCACAAATATACAAGAAATGGGTGTTTGAATATAAATATAATTTAGGTTATGGTTTTATGGTAAAGAAGATGAAGAAGTAAGAAAAATATGAGAGTGTATGTGTGTTGTGTTTGTCCACAGTCCACCTAAGATTCCTCTCTTTTATAAACAAAAAGTTTTAAAAATCGATTTTATAATTTCCACTCTATTATTATTGGAATTTTTAAAATGATTTTTTTTTACGAGGGAAAAAGTTTTCTATTTTATTTTTGTTATTGTTATTGTTGTGGTTGTTATTAGTCTTCTTTATAAATGTTGAAAAAAAAACTCATTAAAAAGTTAATTTAACAAAAGATTAAACTAAAGAAAAAAAATAAACCTAAGTAAAAAAAACAACTAATATTAAGTTGAATCGATTTTTATCTATACATATAGAGAGAATATATTTATTTGTTGTGATCAGTCTCTGATTGTGAGTGATCAGTTCTGATTTTCTTTTAGGATTTTTCTAATAAATAAATTACTTTAGTAACAATAAATCTTATTTATAGAACTAAGAACTTTAAATAAGGTTATGTTTAAAAATGTATAAACCATATATTTTATTCAGATTGTATTATGCCTATTTCGTTCTAGCAAAAACATTGACCCTATACACAAGATTTTGTCAATAAATTGTTTTTCAGACTGGAAGAAATGTCGCCTTTTACAATTGTTTTCTATTTTAGAATGATTTCCAATGTTTTGGTTTACACAAATGGCACCCAATCGTACTATAGGAGACGATAAAGTTCAGTTTAGTACATTTATAATATTTATTTTAACCAAATCCATTACTAATCCTTCTCTTTTCTTATTAAAGTTCTATTAAAAATATGATTGGATTATTACTTCTAAATATTTATTCGTCCTTTCAACTTAAAATATAATTTCCAAAATTTCATTACAAAGATTTTTGGAAAGAAAAATTCATAAAAAAATATTTTTTTCCTCATTGACGAACATAATATAAAAATATTAAAAGTAAAAGGATTAAATTCTATACTTTGTCAAATCTTTCATTTAATAATACAGTTTTGCTCTTATTCTAAAAATATTTTTTTCTGTAAATCCACAAATAAACATCAAACATCAAAAAAGGATCTTTTAGGCTTATTTGTATTTCAATTTTTGTAATTTCTATATTTATAATGTGTGTAACATTGTGTGTGCACTAAATTTTGATATTATTTTGTTCAATTAGTTTTATTAAAAATTCGAATTTGACCCAAAACCAAACAATGTAAAATCACAAATTGGTTTTTGTTGATTGAAACTCACAAATAAATAGGGATAGACTTTGTAAATATCTATCTACTGCAAAATTCACTATTACTATTCAATAATGGTTCTATAGATCGATATATTGTGTTAATATTACGTGTTAATATGTGCAAAATGTTGTTACTATAAAATGTGTTGGCCTCAGGTCAAATAAGCTGGGTCAGGAAATTAGTCAAACGTGACGCTATATGTGTTGAAATTTACCATTCACTACTCGATAGATATAAAAACACATTATTCTAGGAAATTTCTAGGAGTAGTTTTAAAATTAAATAAGGAATAGAAATTATAATGTGAACATCTATGACAATTGACAATTGTAATTACATATTACCTTGTCTAAAAGCAAATTAATAATTGATCTTATTCTTCTATTATATCTTTTATTGACATTGAAGGTAGGCATACACAAATATTGTCTATAATGTTATTTAACCATTTATTATACCTAAAATATGTAGATGATGATAGTAGGTCAGTTACCTTTTTCTATACTTTTTTTGTTTTATAAAATTCTTGCTCAAATATATAGGAAAAACAATTTTGAATGTCATGCTTAAATATAATGTAATATATATAATACCTTAAATATTTATTTTTGTATATAGATTGTGAATGGTATGATGGTGTAGTATAGAATGTTGAGTTTGAGATGGGTTTTTAGATTGTTTAGTGGGTTGTGTTTTATGGTGTAAGTGATGGTAATAATAACAACGTATATATATTATATTATTATTGTAGTATTCAATTTGTAAACACAGAAGGTGTCGTTTTTCTTTCTCTTATTTTTTTTTTGATTCAAAAAAATGTTTCCAGAAAGAAAGAAAAAAAAGAAAAGAAAATGTTTTTCTTACGTTAATTTATTTTTTTATAAATAATTTGAGAAAATAGAACACAAACACCAACATAAAATACACAGAACAAGGCATATGCAGGGACAAAATGTGTACATATAAAGAAAGAGAAAGAGGGAGAAGAAATTGTAAGTACTTTCAATTTGTATATTGATTTAAAAAAAAAATATCAAACAAATATTTTCTTAAAAGTCTCAATCTCAAATTTTCTACTCACATGAGTAGTTTTTTGTTTTTTCTGATATATACTTTTTAGTTTATATTTGTATAAGAGATTTACTTGCAACAAAGTTTTTGGTCTTCTTCACTTCACGTTATTTTACTACCATCTGTGTCTCAGCTTCAATACATAATACAAATAAATTGTCTGTCTGTTTTTATCAAAACACTCAGTAAAAGACTAAAAAAAAAAATAATAACATCAATTTGTATCTACATTTGATTTCTTGCAGCACATCCTTATAAGTTTGGTTTTTCAAATGCAGATTCAGATATAAGAGATAAAAAAAAAACAAACAAACAAACATCTGTAAAACAGATTACGATAACATTTTTAACGATTACAGTTTTCTTTAAAATTTTCTTTTTTCTATCTATTGTTGCAATTTCTTTAAGTAGAAAATCTGATGCTTTAACAAGGCTTCACATATTTATATTTGTTCTACATGAAATTGAACATACATATTATTATATATTATATTATATGATTTAAATGTGACGTCATATGATAAAATAAACTGAAAGAAAATGCGAAAATTGCAAAATTATAAAATTTATCTAGTACATCGTTCTTTTGTTTTCATTGACAGAATCAAGCTGTTACGTCAATTTATATTTTTTTTTATATTATACATTGGGTGTTATTGTGTTTGGAAGTTTAGAATTTTTTTTTAAGGATTTCCATTCATCTGTGGAATCATATAGATTCCATTTTGGTTATATCTGTAAAGACAATGTAAATTTATTCTGATTTTTTGTTTCCCTTTAATAGATTTTTGACTCTATTTTTATATATAATATAATTGTATATACATTTTCTATTTATATGGGAAATAAATGAGGTTTAACATTTTCTTGTTTCTTTTTCCTTTTCTTATTCTTATTCTTTTTTTTTTTGATAAGGGACCATAAAACACGCCCTTATGAAATAAAATATATGTATATATAAATAAAAATATATATATATAAACAGAAGTCAATGTGTTGATTTTTCTTCTTTTATGTTTTTTAATACATTTTTTCCCCTTCTTTCTTTTTTATATTATTATATTACTTTCCCAACCAATAAACCTGAATCTTTAGATTTGTCAGAAAAATGTCTAAACATTTTTTGGGTATCTTTAATAAAATATAGGTAGAAATTTATTCGTATATCAAAACATAAAAGTATTCAACTCAAGATGGTACATATACACATACTACACGAACTTTTCGAAATTTCTGTTTCAAAATTTATTGCTGTTGAAAATTCTAATCACAAATATCGTATAATAAATATATTTATTTTATTTTCCGTCTGGTTTTTTTTCTATATAATATATTATCCAAAATCTGTCACTGTTTGTAAAACAAGAAAGTATTTATACTAACTTAAGTAATATCTATTTATTTTAGGCAATTCACGTTTGCTTGTATAACTTCCATTTGATTATAGATATAACAACAACAAAATAAATAATGTTTGATTATTATTATGTTGTACACGTTTATAGAATAATTTTGATATAATTAAATGAACAGAAAATTAATAATAATATAAACTTGTAGGTATATTCATTTACCTTGTTGTTTTGATTAATTTTCTTGAAAATAAAGGAAATTGAAATATTTTTTGAAATATGAGAAATTGAAGAAAGTTTTATGCTGTTTGTATAGATTTTAGTAGGAAACTCTCAATAGAAAGCGCTTAGAATTTTTTTTCATTTTTTAACAAAGCATAATTTATTTAAAAAGATTTTTTTTGATAATCTGTGAAAATTATTTTTATATATACCATGTGAATATAAATTTGTAAGATACAAAAATTATTTCAATTAAATGTTTCTTAAAACATACAACAAGACTTGTCAAAATGTCAAATTAAACAGCGCAATTCTATTGTATTCTATACTGTAAGATTTTACCCATAGTTCTATTGTATTGAAATATATTTAGAAATAAATAAGAATTCTTAAGAAGATTCATTACTTAATTAATTTCATGTCTTAATTATGAAAGGAATAAAATAGAAAACAAACATACAAATGATATTTATAACAAAGATATATATTTTGTGAGGAAATACCTACATTACATACCTTTTTGTTTTTGTTATTATTATTATGGTATAATTCAATCAAGTTTAAAGAGCTGAACCATTTATGTAGGGTTAAAATATCTTGTTTGTTGAGAGATATAAAAGGTAGCTAGGCTATGTTATTATAATTTTTTGTGGCCTATACTTTAGTGTTTGAATTGGTCGATCCTTTTAATATTTTGAAGATTATATATTTCAACGCAACAAATTATCACTCTAGACTAGACTAGAAGGTATATTCTTATTATTTCACACGATATCCTTTAATAAGTAAATTTCGGTAAAATTTTTATTTCTGTCTCTACTCAAATATTTATATTTTTAAAAGTATAATCATATTAAAATTCATTAAATCTAAAATCCATTCAGATTTAATTAAAACATGAAACATGAACAATATTTATCTTAATAAGCAAAAACAGAAATAGCAAATACATTATGTGTACATAAAAAATGTTTCGAATTGAAACAGTCATCATCGTTGTTCGTACGTGATTTCAATTTAAAGTTTTTAAAGATTCACAGATTTAAAAATAATAAAAAAGAAGTAAATAAAATAAAATCAATCAAAAAGAAATATAACGAGTTACATTTCCTATATAAATATTGATATTATGAATTTAAATTCTGAACTTGCTAAGTATGGAGAACGAGCAATTAAAATTAAATAAAAAATGTAGGTCGAATAAATTGAAAGATGCCCATTAAATTTCAAACGACCAATTTTTTTATTGATTTTTTTTGGGAAATTTGAGGACTTTGATAAATTAATATTGAATAGAAATTCAATAGAAAAATATTTTCTAGTAAAATATTTTATTCTTTCTTTTCCGTGATTACGAATATAAAACAAATACTTTATTTGAAAACAGATTTTATTTTGTTGTTTACCTCTTTTGTTTTTACATATTTTCCCTTTATATTTTATATATCAATTTTTTTTGTAAAGATGAGATCCTTGAGATAATTCTTATGAAGAAAATGAACTGTATTTGAACAGGGTATCTCAAAAAAATATGAAGAAAAAAACACGTGATAAAATAAGGGGAAAAAATATAAAATGTTTTGTGTATTAATAAATTCATAAAAAATATTATACTGGGTCAAGTTGAATTTTATATATATATAATAGAATAAAATCCATGTATCTTTATTTCTCTTCTATGTATCTTTCATTATATGTTTCTTTGTTTATCTTATATATAGTATGTTGGAGTTTATATAGAATAATGGTAGCAGTATAATGGAAGTTTGTGACGGCTATTCTTAAAATATATGGGCAAATTAGTTTTTTGTGTGTCAAGTATATTATATTCAAAAGTGTCAATGAAAGAGTAACAAAAAAGGGCAATATATTTATTTAATATACTCTTGTCCTTCCTATATGAATGCTCATCTGACTAACCCACTCATATCACATATATCTTCATAATCTATAACTTCAAAAATATATTATAACAATATTAATAATAATATTTATATTGCATTTGACGTTATTATGTTAACTATTATTAATCATTCATTCAATTTAATCGAATAATAATGGGTGTGTGTGGGTGTGGTTTGTCAATGTCAACTTCAAAAATTGTGACTGAATTATATTTAACGATATTTGATTATGAGAGAAATAGTGGAAGTTTGTTACAAACAAAAAATTAGGGAGATAAAATTATTTTGGCAGAGATAAATTTCAATAAATATTTAAAAGTGTCAAGTAGATTTGAAAACTTTATTTGAGTAGCAACTACTTTTCTCTGATCATTAAATAAAAGTATCTCAAATACAATGAATGTCTTTATAATATAAATATTTTATAAATTATTTATGACTTTGTATATAGTTGTAGAAAAATCTCCAAGTCTTTCTATACCTTCCATTTGACTTAGATAGATAGATGTTTTGACATTTCCATATTAAAGTTTGAATAAAAAACAAAAATTCAAATCGATTTTTAAGAAAATTCATTTTTTTGGGTTTATTTGTTTTCTTGTTTTTTTTTTTTGCTAAAATGTTAATGCGTTAAAAAAAACTTTTTTTCCTAATTTCCGTTGCTGTCATAAACAGTAGTAGTATTTTATGGTAACAACACTTTAGAATCAACATAATTTTAATGAGTTCAACATGAAAAGGGTTTAAAAACAGAAAAAGCCTGAAAAAAAAAATTAATCGCACGCAGAAATTTCCCAAAACGATAATTTCAGTTTCAACATAAATAATTCATATTCTTTTCAACATTTTTTTTTTTCTTCCTTTTTTTTTTAATAAAAGTTTCACCAGCTAAATTTTTGATTTTTAAGACTTTTTCTAAATTTCATTCTAATTTCCATGTTTACTTTATTCATAAAATTAACGATTTATTTACAATTAATTATTACAAGACCACAAAATTAATTAAAAGGGTCAAAAGAAAAAGATAATGATCAAAAATTAATTTTTCAATACAATATTTATCAAATGCTGTTGATGGCAAAATCTTTCATAGAAATTAAGAAATTCTAGATTTTGTATATTTTCATTTTCTTTATTAATAAATAAGGTTGAAACCATTTTTGTTGTCACTTTTACAACTTTACTTTCATAACTTGATCTGATATGAGGAAACTTTAATAAGAATGAGATGCTAAGATATTTAGTTGAGCAAATCTTTTAAATATTAAATCAATCATAGAGAATTTTATCAGTTAAAAATAAAAAATATTCGTTTTCAAACTTTAACTAAAAAAAATTGTGATCGATTAAAATTCATGAAATCTACCAACAATTTCTGTAAGTTATGTCATTGCTCCATAATAAAATAAACGCTTTAAATTTCTTCATACAATTCATTCATACATTTAAAAAAAAATTGATAAAAGTGTTATAACGTTGAAAATAGGAAAATCGAATTTCATTCATTGAATTTTATGTTATATTTATAAATTCTACTGTATCTGTACAGTAGAATTTATTATCAAATGTTCAATGGTGAAATTCACGCATTTGAAGAATATCTATACTATATTTTATATTTTATAATTGAATTCGTTGCTTAACAAACTAAAAATCTTTATAATCAATCGCATTAAAGGAAAAGTATTTGTGTCTTTTTATTATTTTACTTTTTCCCATGCAAAAATTTAAAGAAACAATAATTGACCTGCATAAGAAAAATCTGATCTTGTCACAAATAATCCATATTCTTTTATTATTTGATGTGAAAATTTTTATATGAAAGAAATGGAAAAAAGGAAAATTCGTCATATTATATAATAACGCTATAAAGTAACATAAAATATAAACAGGTATGTACGTATGTATTTATAAGACGACTGAAAAGTTTGTAAATTTGGAATTTTAAATAAAATTCGCTCCAATTAAGTGTTGAGTGGAATCTATTTCAATGATAATAGAGAAGTAAGAAAATGAAATGATATCAAACGAGAATATATTGTACTGTTATCTTCTCATACTAATTTTTTTTTAAATAACTTTTTCGAATGTACCTCCTCACCTTTAGTTAGATGACTATAATGAAAATGAAAAAGTTTTTCAATTTGCTCAAAACTACTTTGACAAGACGAAAATAAATGGATTTAAAATAGAATCGGTTTTAATCTTCATAAATTTACATTAGCATAAAGGATTTTCTCTATAGTTTAATTTTATAATAATAAATAATAAAATTTTCATTCAGATTAACAATTTCATTTTATTTTTAAAAAGATTAAATTATAAAAAATAAAGAAATTACAAAAAGAGCTTTCAAATGAGTATTTAAAATATCAAATACTTTTTGTAAATTTCGTAAAAGAAAATTTCAGTAAGTAGGAGTAAGAAAAATGTTTTCAAAAAGAAAAAGAATCAGTGAAATTATACTTATATACATAACACAAAATAAAATCTGTATATTGTAATCAAAATTTGACTTTCTTTCTTTCATAAATTTTTTTGAATGTTTAATTATATTCTTTTTGTTGTTTTAATTTTCATTTTTTTTTTCATTTGCACTTAACTTAATTAAAATGACAAAATTAATAATTCATCTTTTATGATAAAAAAAAAGAACCTTCAAAAAATTTTGTTATACATTTTTTGAAGTAAAATTTTCATAGAAATTTATAAGACTAAGAATATTTATGAAAAGTTTTATTAAATCAAAATATCACCACACGTGCATAAGATAACAAATCTTAATTTAATATGAGATAAAAGACTCTTTGATTAAGGGTTTACCTTCATACAAACCAAATGATAGCCATTGTCATTGATCTTTATAAATCCCTTTTTTTGAATTTCAGCTGAACTTTTAATAGGAACAAATAGTCAAGGTTTCCTATTTGACTTTTAGAATTGAAAAATTAAAAAAAAAAAAGATTCACATAAATTATTTTGAATTGGTAAAATCGTAAAATTTATGATTGTGGTTTTAAATTTAAATATATTATTAATTGAATAATCCTCTCCTAAATATCTTTTTGTGATTGTATAGAAACGCGGCTTTAAATATTTTACATAAATGAAAAAAGAAACATTTAATATTCGATATTTTATTATTTTATTTTTTCATCAGAGTTTTATTTTATTTCGCATTTTTCTTTCTATGTTTTCTTACTTCTTAATTGTTTGTGACACATTTTTATGTTATAAATATTTCTTACATTCTAATTGATTGTTTCCAAAAAAAATATCTATTTTCGTCTTATTATATTTTCACGTTTTCATCTAAATAATTATTTATTTTTCCCTTCCCATCACTATAATGTTTTCTCACTTGTAGTACATGTTTTTTATTGAAATGAAACAACCAAACAGTAAAAAAAAAATAAAATGAATCAAATAGACTGAGCCAAATAAAGCGCGACAAACGACAAAAAAAAAGTCTAATTCAAACTTTTTTGTTTTTGTACATTTTATCGTTTTGTTATTGTCATTCATCGATGATTAAAATAAAATATAATTAAGGAAAATGATCGAATTTCTATTAATTTTAATTGAATTTTTGGTATAAAAATGTATTTTTTTTGATTTAATTTGATTTGATTTTAATTAATATTTTAATTGAAAAAAGAAAAACGAAAAAAGTGTATGTGTAAAATTTTTAGAGATCAAATTAATAATAAATTTTTCTTTCTTAATTGTCTCGGCAGTGGCGTCCGATACAGACGCTTCTGTAGTAAGGGGTCCCAATCCAGAGCCCCGTCCTTGGATCCCAGTTGTGGCATATTTGGAGCCCCTGCCGAGACCAACAAAGGCACCAAGTATGTTTCTTTGTACTTGATGTTTTGGATGTACATTTTCTACTTTTATAATTTTTAGAGTTTTTCTTTTACTTTTTTAAACTAAAATTTTTTCGTAAATTAAAAGTTCTTTATTTGTAGAAAAACATTATTATTTCAAATTAATTACAATAAAATTATAGTTTATGTAGAAAATATAATTTCTTAAATAATTAAACATATGGAAAAGAGTTCATAAAAACGCGTATTTTCATTTTTGGTAAATAAATTTGGTAGTCGTCTTTGTTGGTCCATATTTCGTTCAGGATTTCTTTTCTATGGTTTCCTCTATTTATTTTATATATATATGTATACAGGGAAACCTCCAAAAGCGACCTCCCCCATTAATAACCTTCCCAATATTTTACAATATTATTGTAAAATTTATAGAACTTGTCCCAATTTTGAAATATTACCAGTAGTTGAAGTTTTACTCTGCTAAAAATTGATGAGTTAATAAATTAAAGTGGATGGTCAATTTATGAAGGTTTCAATTATATATATATATATATATATATATATGTACATATATATACATGTGTATACATTTTATGCATGCCTTTTATTTTTTCATGAATGTGGATTATGAAAAAGCGTAAATTTTCTTTCTTCGAATAATAAAATATACCTTAGAAGAATGTTTAATCCCATTCATCCTTATTTAAAAGTAAAATCTTTAAGGATTTATTTTATATTATGGAAAAAAGATCCATTTGAATTATAAAAATAGTAATAACAATAAATAATAATAATTTATCATTGAATTGTATAAGTCCTTAAAGATTTTATTTAGTTTTAAATTTTTATTTTATTTTCTTAATAATAATAAATGGAATGTACTTACCTCAAAAACCCTACATGTGTTCATCTCTATAATATAAATACATAAATTATTACTATAAAATACATAAAATATAAATTCGTGCCAGTTTTAATAAACCACAAATATTTTGGTTTTATTTTTACGTTTTTTTTATTTTCTTTCGTTTTTGTTTTTTTTCGTTCTCTTTATTTAATATAATTTCAGAATGTGATCAAACATTTGTATCACGTACCGGTGGACCCAGTAATGGAACATTTACCGCCCCCTTGATACATAATCCGACAAACCATTCCAGACAATGCCTTTATATATTCTTAGCAGGCCCAGGACAACGTGTCGAAGTAGTTTTTACATCATTTAATTTACGTGGGAATCCACCTGAGTAAGATTTTTTCATTTACTATTATTTTTTGTTTTTTTTTTGTTGTTTTCGTTTACATTATTTACCTACCAATTTATTTATAATATTTTTAATATATTCCATCTTGAGTGTACCAAACAACGTCATCACACTATATATTATAACTTTAATTAGAAGAAATGACTAAGAATTAATTTATATAAAAAAGAACAAGAAATAAAAATTAATGCATAGCAACTTGCTCATCGAGTTTTAGTTTGTATTTTTGTTTGATATTTTTTGTTTTTTTATTTCTGCTTTTCAGAAGTACAAAAAAAAACTAAATAACGAGAGGCAAACCGTGATTTTTATTTTTAAATTATAAGGAATATGTATGCATTATTATGCTGATTGCATTCTTAATATTTTGTAAATATATAAGTACATGACTCCTTGTCATGTACATAAATATAAAAATAATTAAATGAAAATAATGTTGTTAGAAAGGTAATTTTTGTACCTACAGGAAAAGTCAAATATATATTTTTTTTAATCTAATTAAAGGCTTTATGAAAGCTCTTTTATAAATATAGGACTTTTATAAAATAAAAAGGAAAACAAAAGAATTTTTTTTTTCTGTTTTTATAATTTAAAATTTACGTTTAAAATTTACCTTTTTTTACTGACACTCACACACACACGCATACAAGTGAAAAAATAATATTTACATAACTTAATATGTTTGTTTTTCCCCATATTTTTTTTATTTAATTTTTTTTTGCCTTTCTTTCTTTATTTGTTTCTCTTTCACTTTTGCTCATTCACATTGTGTTTTTTTCTTTCCATGAAATGTTTAGTGGATCTGCTGTAGGAGAATTACCAGCGTGAGTATGAATTTCTTGTATAAGTTTTTAAAAATTACGGTTATATAGGAGTTTATTAACTCATTTTTATTAAGTATAGGCACTAACTAAAAAGAACAGACATTCGAAATGCTTTTTAGTCGGTAGTATAGGTAAAAGAATTATTAATAAGGGTTGAGATATATTTTCAGTTTATTGCTATTTATTTTATTTATTTAATAATTTTATTCGTACACTCAAGTTTTCCCTTAAACATTATTGCAAATAGTGAAAAGAATTTTATTTTGTATAAATAACATAGAAAAATTGTCCAGAATTGAATAAATTATAAATAGATAAAAATGTTTATTAAACAAACGATTCAATGATTATGATTGCAAAAAAAAATATTCTAAGTGTCCAACATTTCTAATTCTTTAAGTACCTCTCAAAAAACTTTATTAATATTATAACTTCCCTTACTTTTATAATTGTTTCCAACTAATACTTGGCTTAACACATAAAAATAGATTTGCGTAATAAAGAACTTTTAATGGTTTTTATTTAAATTTTAAGTTTAATAATAATTATTAACATCAGCATTACTGTAAATGAACTTAGACATACTGACTCTACTATACACTGCACCCTCTTATTTAAAAAAAGATTCAAAATCACAACGCCCTATAATTAGTTTTTTTTTTAAATATCGTTCCGTTTATATTTTAAAAAAGAATATTTTTTTTAATAAGAAATTCAAAATAATTCTTTTTTAATTTTTGAAAACAAAAACAAGATTAAAAAAAGAAAAAAAATATCTTTTTAATGGGATTATGAGAGATAAAAAAAATATGAATAAATAAAAAAAAATGTCACTAACTTCAGAATGATTTGTTGTTATCGCAAAGTAATAAATCAAAAACATTGAACGAGTTATAAATGACCAGTTTTTTAATGGTCCTTTTTTTTTGTCGAGATAAAACGATTGATGGAAAGAAATTCTTCTTCTCTTTTTATGTATATTCTTTTTTTTTTCTTTATAAGATATCCATTTTTTTTTTGTTTTTTGTTTTCTTTTCTTTTAATAATAATTAAATGCAAAATGATGAATAAAAGAAACCTTTTTATTTTTTTCTTATTTAAAGAAGATAAAAATGAAAATGAGAATAAAAAACTTTGTCTTTTTCTTGGGGGGTTATATTTTCTCTCTATATTGTTGTTGGTCTTGTTGTTGTTGTTATTGTTGTTGTTCTTGGCTTTCAATTGGCAATTAAATATAAAAAAAAAATCCAATTTAATTAGCATATTTAAAACGTTATTTGCATTATTTTTGTTAGTTAAATTTTCAATAAAAAAACAAAAAAATATAAGAAAATGTAAAAGAATAACAAAAATGTTTGTTGTGAGTGGATAAATGTGGGTTGCGAGAAATATGATTTAAAATATGGAGGATTTAAGGTGGTTCATGTTTATTAATGAGATAAAAGATAAGAAAAAATCGAATATAATAGAATAAGATAAGATAGGATCAATATACAACATATTAAAATGGATTTCTTTATTATACAAAAACATAAACAGAATATAAACAGTAACAACAAAATTTGTAATTATTTTACCATAATTTATTCTAAAATATAATATACAGATGTGTTCACGAGTATATGGATATTTACGCGGAGGTGCAATCATCAGATCCAGCTGATTTAATAAATTCACCATTTGGAGGACGATTTTGCGGTCCCATACCACCACGACGACGAATCTCACTCTATCGAGCTCTAGCACTGTCATTTTTTACAATTAAAAATTCATCATTGCCTGAATTGTTTGGAGGAAAATACACATTTATTAATGATTGTAAAAAAATAATAAACAAACACAATGTTTGCTATTCGTATAAAAAAAACTAATCAATTCTTTTTCTCTCTTTTTTTTCTAAATAAAAAGCGGAATATGAAATTGGGTTACCCGTTGTTGGGTCTCCTTGTTCCTATACGGTGAACGTAGCACAAAATCGTACAGGTAATATAATTTCACCAACTTATCCAGGTGCCTATCCCAAAGATATGTCCTGTTCATATCAGTTTATGGGAAAAGATGGTCAACGAATCAGAATTGAATTTCGTGATTTTGATCTATTCTTTGGTGGACCTCAGTAAGTTTACAAAATGTTTTAATATTTTAATGATTAAAAAATTTATACATATCTTAAACAAACTAGTTGTCCTTTTGATTACGTTAAAGTCTTCGATGGCCCTGATAGTACATACGGCCTCATTGGAACATATTGTGGTCAACAAAGAAACTTGGTACTTTATTCAAGTAATTCGACACTATATGTTCAATTTGCTACATTACAAAGAACAGCAAATACACAAAATCGTGGCTTTAGAGGAATTTACGAATTTAGCGAAAGTTTTGTAAAATTAGATTTTATACGTGAGTTAAATTTTTTTGAAAATTCCTTATTTTGTTTTTATTGATCGTACATATTTCAACTATTTTCCTTAAATAGATGAAAACGCTGGAGAGCATATTCGTGGATCCGAATGTGACCAGAAGATTCTGTCGAAAAAGGAATCATCTGGATTTGTTTATTCACCAAATTATCCGTATCCTTATATACCGAAAGTAGTTTGTAGGTAAGCATCCTCTTAATATTAATTGAATCAATTTTAGATGAAAAAACTTTAAATGAAATTTTTATTGAAGTTCTGATTCATAAAACGTAAACGCTTCAATTTCTGGATTCTACCTTTTTTATGTTCATATAAATATTGATTTTCATCTACCTATTCCACGTTTTACATTCACATTTATATTAAAACTTTTATGTGTAAAGTTCAAATGACGAAAACTTAAAGGTGATAAAACTTTTCGCTATTCTAAATATTACTGTGCACTGAAAATAACCAACACATGATTTTTGAACATCATTTCGGGGTATATTTTTTATTTTAACAAATCAACATTCACACAAAGTACGATCTACAATCTCTTTCAAAAGGCTCAAAAAGCTCAATAGTGTATTAATTATTTAAAATACTCCGTAGACCTTTAACTTTGTACTGAAATCAATAAACTTTAATAATTTATTAATTTGTAGAAATAAAAAAATTTGTCGTAGGTCAGTAATACCAACAACAAATACACAAAAAAGATTCAGGTGAAATACGTTTAAGTTTAAATTTTGTTTTTTTTTTAAACTCAAACTTTATCTAAAAGCGAAGTATCTTTATTTCCACAAATAGAATTTTTGTTTCTTCTCCCTTAAGAGTTTCTTCTTTATACTGTGCGGATGAAACAATGAAAATCAAATTTATTCTTAAACAATAAAAAACAGCATATAATAAAAAAAACTTTTTCTTCTTTAGATATTTCATTTATGGCATGCAAGACGCTCAACACTTAGAAAGAGTTAAATTAGAATTTTCTATGGTCGAGATACCGAAAGGTCCATTTAAAGCAGAGTAAGTAATTACATAAAAGATGTAATTTTCTTTTGTTTTTCCATGAATATTATATGAAATTATGAGTTTCACTTCCTTAATTTATCTTACTTAATTAATTTTTATTTAATTTAAAGAACAAATTGCTCTGATGGATATTTAAAAATATATTTAAAAGGACAAGAGACGACAGATTCTTATGATAAATTTGACCATGAACTATGCGGTAACATAATGTCGTTAATTGCTGTTAGTGATGGTCCACGTTTAGTTATGGTTTTTAGTTCTGGTGATGCACAGGGTAGAGGATTCAAAGGAAAATATTCATTTGAAACTGAATATAAAATACCTGGTACAGCAGCACCTGATGGTACATGTAGTTTTACTTACCGCAGTACATCACGCAAAAAAGGAGAATTTAATAGTCCACGTTATCCTTCCAATTATCCATCTGAAACAAATTGTTCGTATGTCTTCCAAGCAACACCAAATGAACAAGTTGTTATTGTTTTTGATCATTTTAAAGTAAAAGCGAACACAACTGGAATTGCTTACGGGTAAAATTATATTTAATTATTTACATGTAGCCTTAATTTTAACTTCTTATTTTTTCCCTAAAGTGCAACGGCATGTTACGAAGATTGGCTAGAAATGTATATATTATTTCGTGATGGTAGTGATCGTTTTCTTGGTCGTTACTGTGGTATGACAGCACCAGGCCCTGTTGAAAGTCCCAGAGGTGCTGTTGGCATTCGTGTACTTTTACATACAGATCAAGAAAATGTTGCTAGCGGTTTTAAAGCTCGATACGTATTTGAGGTAAAATAAAATTATATACAATTTATTTACATTATTTGTGATTACAAGAAAATAAGAAAATGATAATGAAATAGAAGAACCACAAACGGATATTCATTGACTATTTCCTAGTAAAACACATTACGGAACCATTTTCATTTGTTTTTTTTTAATAACTTTTTTCCGAGCCCTTAATGTTTCAGAAATTTAATTAAGTTTCTTTTTTAGAATTTTTCCTTTGAGAAAATCAAATACAAATTTTTATACCAAAATTGGTCAATTATAAATTATCATTTTTTCTATAAAGATGATGGCAAAATTGAATTGTATTTTACCCCTTAATTCAATTTATTATCTTTCTTCTTCTTCTTTTTTTTCTTTTCTTATTTTTCGAACCAAATATAAAATGATTGCGTGATTGATTTTCCTTTAAAAGTACAAAATTTGAAATGAGAAAAAAGAAATCTACCTATACATAACATATACCATTTGACTTCGGCGCATGAATTTGTCTGTGTTTCCTTTTTTTGTCCCTAGATAAATGGAATTTTTTTTATTAAAGGTAAAAAAAAAATATCATTTTTTTTACATCAAATGTAGATTTTAATTTGTTGAATATTTTGTTTTTTTTTTATAATTAATTTAAAAGTTTTTATTTTTTTTTTTTGTTAAGAATTTAAGAAATTTAGAGAAGGATAATATTTTCGTCCATTATATTTGGTATTCCGATGGGAAGCCTATTTTGATTGGTATTATATTTTGAAATGTTTTATTAAATTTCTGAGCTTAATTAAAACATAAATTTTGATAATATAAATACACCTACATCAATTTAATAAATGATTGATAATTTATCACGTTAATCAATAAATTATTTCCTTTCTTTTTTTTTGCTTTATAAATAATTTAATCGTTATTCAATTAAACGTTTCGATTTTATAACCGATAACCTTTTATTGATTAAAAACAATATTTTTTAATTAAGATCAAAATATAAACAAAAATAAACTATAACTGAACTTGGTACATAACTTGTATATGTGTTCACATTTGTAAACACAAATAATGTAAATTAATGCAAATTGACAAATAACGCACATATAAGTATTAGTGAGGTAAATAGGTTTGCACATTCCAGGTTGCGAAATCTGTATTTGGTGATTGTGGTGGTAATTTTACTGGACTTGATTCTGGAATAATATTATCACCAAATTATCCATCAAACTATGAAGGTCCTGGCAAGGGATTAGCATCAAGAACATGTAATTGGTTTATAACAGCTCGTTTAGGATATAAGTTATCGATACATTTTGAATTTTTCTCTGTCGAAGGAGAACCAGCAAGTAAGAATGTTTTAATTTTATGTATTGTACTGAATATGATTAATATTTTTTATTTGTATTTTTAAAGCACGTGGATGTCCTGCCGCTGTTTTACGTTTATGGACGGCTTTAGAAACCGACGCAGCACCATTGGAAATATGTGGTGAAAAAACAACAACAGATAGTTGGCATCATTTATCACAAGGGCAATCAGCTAGAATAAGCTTTACAACTACAGATAAAACAATCGGTGCACAGGTAAGAATATTAAATTATCACTTAATTGAAGCCTAATCGTATAGAATTTAATCACAATGAAATGCTACAATAGAAATATTAAAAATTATAAATTATAGGGATTCCGTATCGTTTGGACTGAGGTTCAAGATTCTGGTCCAGGACCGCCAACATCAATAGCGCTTATGTGTGAATCAACATACCATTTTCAATGTGTAAGCTCTGGTTATTGTATTGCTGACAAATTAAAATGTGATGGAACCAAAAATTGTGGACCAGGAGACGATAGCGATGAAATGCACTGTGAGTCGTGAGTGAGTCGAACGGATTTCAGTTCATTTTTTATTTTTTTTTTTTCTTGATTTAATTATTTTTTTTTTGTTTATTTTTCTTTTTTTCGGTTGTTTTTTTTTTATAATTTTTTAAATTAATTTAATTTTTTTATTTTTTGGAAGAACAAGATTTTTTTTAGGTTTTTTTTTTTTACTTTATTTTTCTTAACTGAAACGCGTTTTTTTTGTGGTGTTTTTTATTTAATGATTTTTTTTTTGTTAATTTAAAATTAAAATTTTTGTTGTTGTTATTGTTGATGTAAAAGAGAAAAAAATTTGTTGACTAAATTTACCCCCCACAATGTCATTATCATTGTCTGATGTCTCCTCGACCTCCTGTCGTGGTGCTTAATATGAGCTAAACTTCGTTCGTTTCTTGTTTTTTTTTCTTTGTTGTAATTGTTTTTTTTTGTGTTTTTAAGTTTTTTTTTTTTTAAAAGAAAAAAAAAACTAAAAGATTTTTTTTTGTGATTGAATTTTTAGTCCATCTATTTTATAATTTATCGAATTTTTTATAATATGTGTTTTTTTTTTTGTTTAATTGAATTTTTAATTTTATTTAAATATAATTAAAATTTGCTTTTTTAAAAAATTTTTTTAATTTAAATTTTTTAAAGTTTTTATTTTTCATTAATTTATAAATTTATTTTCATTTTCCTTTAATTTGTTTTTAATTCTCTTCTTTTAACATTTTATTGTTTAATAATTTTTTTTTTCAATTATTTAATTTTTTATGTTTTGCTTATTTTTTTTTTTTAAAAACAAAAAGGTGTATGTATAATCAAACTAAATAATAAAATATATTTAATAATAATACTAATAAAAACTATATAAAAAAAAATATACTAATTAACAAAAATCCTTAAAAATAATTATTTTTAAAATAAATAAAAAACAACAACAACTATATTTATCCACTAATATTATACAGAATTATACTCTAACTCTAACAGAATAAACAAAATTCAATAAAAATTCTTAATTTTTAACCCGTAATTAACCCAAAAAAAAAAAAAAATAAACAAACAAACAAACAAAAATTTGCCAACGCACTTGTTCACATTATTAAGTCCTTTTGTTTAAAACATAATTTAATTTTTTTTACAAGTATTTAAGAAATAAAAGAAAACTATTTTAAATTTTAATAAAAATTTAATCAGATATTTTTTTGTGTAAATTAATTAATTGTTTATTTTTTTCAATTTTTTTCTAAAAAAAAAAAAAAACAAAAAAAAAATAAAATCATTTTTTGGTTTTTGTTTTTTTTTTTTTGTTTCTTTGATAAGAATTTTATTATTTGTGGCACGTAGCACGATTCCTTATATACAAATTTTTCTTCTTATTTCTAATGATTATTGTTTTTTATTTCTTAAAATTAATTTTCATTTTTATTTTAATTAATACAAAAAAAAAAGATTATTTTAAAATTATTTCCTATTTTATTTTCATTTTGAAATAACTGTAAGACGATAAAAACCTTTAAATATAATATTCATTTAGGTTAATAGATTTTAATAATTATACTTTATTACTTAATTATTATTATTAAAGTGAAATCAATTTTGTTTACACGAAAATTTTGTGTTGCATTTGTATTAATTAAATTATTCTATAATTGTCTCAACTGGAAAAGATTTCAATTGGATTTTTGGTCAAATATAAATTATTATTGGATGAAAAAATTGATTGAACTTTGATAAAAAAAAAATTTGTGTTATGCAAAAATTAATTTGAATTGTGACGTTTTCTTTTCTTTTTCTTTCTTTTTTCTCTATAATTGTGACCAATAAACCAGGTGGATCGAATGGCGTTTCATTGCCTAAATATCAACTCCTGGTGTTCACATTTTGGACCAGTGTGCTCTTCGCATTTATCTAGACATAATATTATCACTATTTAAAAAAAAACTACTGGATTTCTTATGAAAAAAAAAAACAAACAAATTTAATTTCAGTTTTCCTTTGTTTTTTTTCTGTTCTATTTGTTTTAATAATTTACTTCATTTTCTTTCCATTTATCTTTGTCTAAATTCTTTAATTTCTTGATTTTTCTTTAAACATAAATTAATTAATTTCAATTGGGAAAAAACTTTTGCTCGACAATTTATTTGATTTTTTTATTAAAATTTTTTCATTGTTGTGTTTATTTGTTTTTACTTTAATTTTATTCGTTCATTTTATCAAATAACAATAAACAAATAAAAATAATCAATATAATTGCAAAAAACTTCTGCATGCACAAAAAAAAATGGCCAATGATGAGAACTAAATTAAAATAAAATAAAAAATAAAAAACTAAGAAAAGAATAAATAAAATAAAAAATATTTAAAAAAAAAATACCTATTTTCACGTGAGTTTCCTTCTTCTTTATCTTTCTATCTGTAATTTTACTTTTTTATTTGTTAAAAATATAGCTTTCTTTAGTATTTAAGTTAATATAATTAAATATATATAAAAAAAAAAATACATTAATTTTTAGTTCATCGCTTTAAAATTCGCACATTCCTTAATTATCCTCCCATTTTCTTCTATTTTATTTATTTCTGTTCTATATTCATTTGTTTTTATTCAGTGCATCAATGATTAAAATAAATAAAAATATATGGTATACGAATCAGTGCAGCAACATTAAATATTACGCTTTTTTATAAAACAGCTTTTATTTTTTTCGTTTTAATTTTGTTCTAAGATATTTCCAAGAAACACTTTCCATTTCCCCTCCACCGTTTATAATGTGAAAGTTTAATATTAAAGTCCTCGTATGGGTACGCTTTTAATGATTTTCTTTTGTGCTTTTGCTTCTTTTTTTTAGTCATATTTTCCACCTGTTTTTTTTTTATTCCTTTTTTCTTCTTTCCTTTTACTTTTTCATTAAAACATAAAACATAAAACATAAAACATAAAAAACTTCACTCTGATTGTACTTTTTTCTGTACATTTTATGACGCTATAAAATATATATTTTCTTCTGTTTCCTTTTGTTATTCACTTTTTTTTTTTTTTTTTGGTTTTGTTTTTGTTTTTTTTTTTCATTTACATGAAAATTAAAACACAAAATTCACTCATCCATAATCACAATCATAGGAAAAAAAATATTATTGAACAAACATTTTACTGAAATTTAACAAAACAATAAAAAAAAATTACATAAAAACTTTAAAAATTGAAAATTAAAATAAATATACAAAAAAAAAAGAAGGCAAAATAATATTCTGTTCAGATCAATAATTTCAATGTGTTTTGGAATAATTATAAAAGTTAACATTTCGTTCATATTTTGAATATTAATTTCCAATTAAAAATAACACAATTATTAGATAATCTTCAAACGCGTTTGAAAATAAGACCCAGGAACTCTTAATAAATTTTCTAAATTACTTAAATTATTGAGATTTGATCAGTGCTTTTAATTTATTGTTAAAAATTTATGCCATCATTTTGAGTCTGCTTAATTTTCACGCATACATAGCTGGTTGCTTTATTATTGCGCTTCAATAAAAGTTGAGTTCATGCAATAATTTGCTAATCCAAGAACAGAATATTATTAATTATTTATAATTTTTCAAAAAAAAAAAGACGATTAAAAATATTTGATAATAATTATAAATTATAAATTTAATTATTTAAATAAAAATTAATAAGTAATAAATAAATTATTATGCGTAAATAAATGAAGAATAAATAAGAATTATAAATATTTTCAAAATTATTTTCTTATATTTTTTTAAAACATAGGCACAACAGAGGCGCCGGAAGAGGATCACGGCGCCCTGATTATATCGTCCATAGCCGCCGGATCGTTCCTAATTTGCCTCCTTTGCACTCTTTGCCATCGAAAACGAAAACGTAGACATCACAGACAATTGGGTTTGCATAGAAATGCAGCTCATTACGATTCAACGACTAGTGCCACAGGTGCGTCAAATAAAATCAAACCGTTTATTAAGGGATATTGTATTTTTATTTGAATTTAAAAATTACAAAAAAATTTTGCAGCTTGCCTTTATCATGTTACAGGTCTGGGTTCAAGTAGACGCCATCTACAAAGTGGTGGCAGTCTATCTGGTAGCTTACATGGAATTCATACAGAATCATTACCAATACCTCCTGTTCCGTTACCACCCACTAGTGTACCACCACATGTTTGTATCAGTGGCGGTCTTATCGGCCTCAATGATCCTCAGGACGATCTTTTTGCCAATGGTGACAGATTTTCTAGTGGCGACAGTGTATAGCAGTGGTAACAATTTAGGCAAACAATTATTATTATTAAATTAATTTTTAAATTAATCAAAACTCAAAAAATAAATACAAGATCCTAATAAAAAATAAAGTATTTAATATTTATTTATTTTCTAACCAAAAAACAAATATTATTATTATTATTATTATTATGATTATTATTATTAAATTTATACATTTTCATTTTTATTCCAAAATCAATTCATTTAGCTCAATTTTCCAAACAAACAAATCAAAACAATTAATGATTTGATTTTGGAAAAAAAAAACTTATCTATAAATATTTTGCGAGAATTAATATAAGAAATTAACAAAACTATTCAAATTGGGATTTATATTAAAACAAAAAAAATTATGGTAATTAAAAAAAAAATATGTTACAAATTAAACAAAAAAAAAAAAATTTGAGTAGCAAAAAAAAAAGGAAATATGGAATGAGAGATAGAGAGAAAGAGGGAAATTTATATAATTAAGGTAAATTATCATTATTAAAAATATGATTATTATTATTATTATTATTATTACTATTATTATTAACTATAATTGCATTTATATTGAATATATAAAGAAAAAAGTATTAATGGGATCTACTCGGACCTAAACTATAGGCTCAATAAAAAAAAAAATGATTAACGAAATTTACAAATAAACAAAATAAAAAAAAAATTAAAACAAAATGAATTAAGACGTCAAAAGTAAACCAAAATTAAGAAAAAAAAAATAATTAAAAATAATTATAGTCAAAAGTGTTGTTTTTTATATTTGTACGAACCTCTAATTAAGTGTTAGAACCAGAAGACAAAAATAAATGAAATAAAAAAAATAATTTAAATTAAAGAAAAATTAAAAAAAATTAAAAAAATAAAAACAAAAATTAATAAAATTATTAAATGAATTAAATAAAAATTCGCGTTTCTGTATTCTATTTTTATTGTTATTGTTTTCTTTGTTTTTTAATATTTAAAGAATATTTTAATTTTTATAGAATATTTTTAATCAACATTTTTAATTATGAACAAAAAAAGCAAAAAAAAAAAAATTCTTCCCCCCAAAATAAATAATTTAAAGTCTACGTTTATTGTTTCAAAAAAAAAAAAAATTAAAAAATAAAAAACAAAAATATTTGAATAAAAAAATGTAGGAAATTTCAAGAAACTAAAAGAAAAAAAAATAATTAAATAAAAAAAAAACATAAAATAAACCTTTACTTCCATTAACTTTTAAGGTATTTTAAAGAAAAAAAGAAAGAAAGAAGGAAAAAGAAATAAAAACGATGAACTAAAAATAAAAATAAATAATTTATAAAAAATAATAAAAAAAAAATAAAGTAAAATAAACATAAAAATAAAACAATAAATAAAAGGAGAGAATTAGAAGAAAAGAAGAAATTTAAGAAAATGTTTTCAAATTATTTTTTATTTAAAAAAATATTTTCATTTTATTATCTAATCTCAGCTCCTTTTGGCCTACAAAAATCACAGAATGACTAAAAATATAAATTAAGCACGACAGACATTTTTATTTCAATTTATTGTTGTTATTTTTAAAGATTTATTTATTTAGTTTTTTTTATTCTTCAATAAAAAATAAATGTATCAAAGGCGAAACGTGCCCTGAATGAAGACGATTAAATTATGATTGATTGAGTTGAAAAAAAAGTAATGGGATAAAATGGGAAAAGATTGCAAGACCTCCAACACACCAGATGATACTTTTAAATTTTTTTATTCTTTTATAATTTTTCTTCACAAAAGTTCATCAATCCATTAATCACAAGAACACCAACTGCAATCACAACAAACAAAATTGTTGATCTAAGTTATGTTTTCTCCTCTTTAAATTTATTAATTTCTTTATCATTTATTTATGTTGGAAAATGGAGAAACTCACAAATACGCACACATAATTACAATATAACACAATATTACCAAATCAATAATATCAATGTATCGATTATCAAAAGTAAAAAAAAGAGAATCATAAAAACTTAAAGGAAATTAAATTTTGTTTTTATTTAAAAACAAAAGAAAAAAATAGAATTAAAAATGAGAACGAAAGAAAGTATTATAAAATAATAAATAAAAAATATCACTAAAAAAAAAAACAAACAAAGAAAAATGTTTAAATTTAAAGAAAAAAAAATATTAAAAATTAAAAGAGAAAATAATAAATCTTCAGCCACACTAAACCCCAATTAACTAAACAGAATAATAATTAAACACGAACGTAAAATTAACAATAAAAATTGGATTATATACGAAACAACATTAAAATAAAGATTCAACCTTTTTAATTAAATCATGGTTCACAAGCAATTTGCTTCCGTTGCCATAATTGAAATAAATTTATATATTTTTTTTTTTTATTGACATTCACTTCCATATAAATTTCTAAAAAAAATTATCCACTGACTTCTTTATTCTTTATAGAGAAAAATATCAAACATTTAGTAAAAAACCAACAGACAAAACAAAAGAGAAAAAAATAATAAACGAATTAAAGAATTAAAAAAAAAAAATAATTTTTAAAATTAAAGATAAAAAAAAAAATAAAAAAATTAATGAAAAAAAAAATTAACTAAAAATTAATTAAAATTAATAAATGATGAAAAAAAAAGTATTATTATTGAAACACAATTTAGATAATTAATGTAACTAATTATACTCTACATTACTATACTAAAAAAAAATTATTGGAAGGAATTGGGGTTGACGTTACGAGACAGTAAAAGTAAAAAAGTTTTAGTAGAGAGGGGTAGAGTGTGCCAAAAAATTGATAACGATAACAAAACAAAATAAGAATAAATTACCTTACGTTTAAAAAAAAAATGGATTAAAAACAGAAAAAGAGACAAAAGGGAAATGAAAGAAAAAAAATCGTAGTTCTTATCTAATTAATAGCTAATTAATTATTGACAAAAAAAAAATAGCTAATTAATTGTTGGAAAAAAAAAATGAAAGGAAAAAAGAAACATTAAAAATAAAAGAAAACTAAAATATTATTAATTTTTATATAAATGGCGTATTAAAACGAATTGGTTTCAAATTATAGTTGTAATTAACAAAAAAAAAAAAAATAAAAAAAAAATAAATGAAGATGAAAGTAATTAAAAAATTTGAATAATTAATAAAAAAAAAAAAGATAAAGAAGAAAATTAATTTTAAATTTAATTTGCTTGGTTTTTTAAAAACCAATTTTTTAAAAAATTTTTTGCTAAACTTTTGCATTTAACAATTTTTTTTTTTATTTTAATTTTTGTACTGCTTTCATTTTTCAATAATTAAAATTGATTGGACTTGTTTTTTTGAGTAAATCGGTTTATCCTTTTCTTCTCAATTAACAATTAATTATTTAACATTATTTTGGTGTACGAAGAAAAATAACTGAAAAGTGGAAATTTTCAATTAAAAATAAAAGAAAAAAATAAATAAATGAAGATGAAAAAAAAAATAAAACATTAAAAAAAATTCTAATCAAATAATGAAAACAACGGACGCTTATAAAAATTAATATAAAAGAAAAATACAATTAACATAAAATGAAAATTATTAAACAATTGAATAAAAAAAAAAACAAATGAAATTAATTTCCCCAGAACATAAAAAATAAAATATATTTAGGTTACGAATTTTATAGAGACAACCAAAAAATAAAACAGAATTAAATAAAAACCAAAAAAAGATCTCTCTATCATCAAAAGAGAAAAAATGACAAAAAAAAGTCTTGATAAAACTAATGAAAATTTAGTCTCTATATACCCTACACAAAAATCATAAATACTTTTACACACGCACACACACATAAAGCACACTCAAATAAAATAATAATCTAATAAAAAAAAAAAATTAAAAAAACCAAAAAATATTAAAATGAAAAATAACAACAACAACTTAAAAAAAAGAAAATAACAAAATAAAATAAAAGAAGAAGGATTAATAAAAAAAAAAAATAAAGAAGAAAAAGAAGAAGAAGAAGAAGAACAACAAGTAACAAAATATGTAAGAGACGAACAAAATCGTATCCTTATTTAAATATAAAAAAGAAAAAACAAAATATATTAAATGAAGTAAACAAATTAACATAAAAATTACCATTATTAATTATTAATTATTGATTATTGATTATGTATTGATTATTGATTACTATTATTGATTATTATTGATTATATATTTAAAAAAAAGTATTAGATATTTATATAATTAATGAAAGAAAAAAAAAAAACTAAAAGAAAATAAAAAGAATAAAATAAAATAATATTGTAATATTTCATTAAAAAAAAAAAGAAAAAAACAAAAGAAAAAAAAATGAATAAATAAATAAACAAATATTTAATAATGAACGTAAAACCTAAGTAATATTTAAGTAAACAAAAAAAAAAAAAAACAGTAAAAATAAAAATTGTAAAAGAGCACACAATTTGTTTTATATAAACTTGATACACTTAGAAAATATTATTTGATAAAAAAAAAACAATTAAAATTATTAAAAAAAATAAAAAAAAAAAAAGAAAAAAAAATGGAAAATTAAAACAACCAAAAAATTAGATGTTTGTTAAATATTATATTTAAAAAAGAAAAAAAAAAGTGGGGAAAACCAAAAAAAAAAAAAAAAACAAGAAATAAAAATAAAGATTAAAAAAAAAATATTTAATAAAAAAAAAAATCACATAAAACATTTAAAAAAAAAACATTTTTAAACACAAATAAAGAAAGAATGAAAATGGTACCCATAAGTAAATTTATCAAGTGGTTGGCGTATAATTTATTAATAAAAAGCGCTTGGTATGTGTGCGGTGTTTAATTTGCATGCATCCTATTGATGGAAAAATTATATCACTGCCCGATAACCAAAAATTAATTTATTAATTTATTGGAAATGAAAAGGAAAATTCTAATGATAAATTTTGTGTAAAAAAGGAATTTGAATTAATTAATTTTGATTTAAAAATACAAACATTTATATATCGAACAGCGCCATTGAAATTAAAACAAACATAAAATAAATGAATAAATGGGATTTACGGTTTTTGTTTTTGTTTTATTTTTAATTTTTATTTTTTTTTGTTTAGGTTTTAAAAAAAAAGGTAATAACAGAAAAAGAATTGATTGTTAAGAATGGAAAAATTGGAAAATGCATTTTCCACACTAAAATATCGTATTTTATTTTTTTAAATAAATTTTCTATTTTTCTTTCTTTTTTTTAAGTGAGAGAAATTTTTTTAATTAGTTGTTCTATTGTTTTATTGTTTATATTTTCAAGGAATTATTTTATTAAATTTTTAATTTTTATAGAAAAAAAAAAACTAGAAAAAAAAAACGAAAATAAAAAAATTGTACTCGAAAAAATTATAAGAAAATATTGATTAAAACTTTTTTTTTATTTTCTTTTGTTTTGTTGAAATTTTTCTTTCCATCAACAAAGGTTTTTTTTTGTATTTTGTTTTTTAAAGAAAAATTAAAAAATTGTTTTTTGTATTTTTCACGACATAACGATTAAGAAAATAAACACGAAAAAAAAAGAAGAAAAATTAAAAAATAAAAATAACGAAAAAAAAAAAAAATTTCAATAAAACGAAATAATTAAAATATTAAAAAAAAAAAAACAAATATACAGGGTAAAAATTTGACAACAACAATGAAGAAACTGTGAAAATGTCTTTTCTAAATATTAAGGCAATTATTTAAAAAAAATTGTATAAAAAATGAAATAAATAATTAAAATTTATTGTAATCAAAAGAAGAAAATTAAAAGAAAAATTGAGTACAATTTTTTTCCCCTTAATATTAATTACTAATTAATTAATTATGTTTAATTTCAATATTTTCTTTTATATATAATTAACTTTTATAAATTAAACTTTATTTTTGTTTTTGTTAAATTAAATGGAAATGAAACTTTCTAAAAACATTAAAAAATACAGAAAAGAAAAAGTTACATTTCAGAATTCCAATTTAAAGAAAAAAACAAAAAAAAAAAAAAAGAGAAAAAGAAAATGAAAGAAAAAAAATCCTAATGTTGTTTGTTATAAATCAAAAATTAAAGAAAAAAACTGTTACATAAATAAACATTAAAAAAAAACAAAAAAAAAAAGTAAATTAAAATTAAAGAATTTAAAAAAAAAAAATCTGAAAAATTAAAGAAAAAAAATGTTGATGGAATGTGAATAAACAAACAAAAAATAAAAACACGAAAACATAAAGAAAGACAAAACTTCTTCTGTTTTAATTATTTAAATATAATTAAAAAAAAAAAACACATAAATTAATAAATAAATAAATTGCATTTTCGTAAAAAAAAAAAAAAGAAAAAAAAAACAAACAAAAAAATGTGAGTGGAGTTAACGAAAAACTATTAGGATTCATATTTTATGTTATATTTAATATTTTTGTTATTATTAAAATCATAAATTTTAAAAATAATATATTATTGTGAAACGAGAAATTGTATAAAAAAAAAATAATAATAGAGGAATAAAAAAATTGTTTTAACCCGAAATTTTATTTATTTCGTTTGTTTTATTTCATTTTGTGTGTCTGTAGGTTTATTTAAATCTGTATCAATTAAATATGAGTTTTGTAATCGATCAGAATCAGAATTCAATATGGCACGGATGTTGAATTTCTGTTTGTTTTTTATTTGCAGCATAAAATAAATTAATCAAATTTTATTTAATGTCAACCAATTATTAGACCTGTGATGAACATAACATGAAATAACTGAATTGTGACAACCAATTTCTTGTTGTTGTGTAGGTTCTTTAATGATTTAAAAAAAATATATATTTTGGTTAAATCAAAATTAATTTACAAAATGTGAAGCTTTTAGGAAACAAAATAAGTTGCGTTTATTCACAAAACTTTGAGTATTACATTATACGAATAAAAGAAAGCAAAAGTGTAATTTTTTCACATCAAAATTCAAATTTATAGTAACATTTTATTTAAATTAAAATTTTATTAAATTGATAAACGTCCATAATTTGTTTATTATAATATTTATCACCAGAAAAAATGTTTTTGTCTATCTCTGAGATTTTTCATTTTTCCTTTATATTTAGGAGCACTTTCTACCATTGCAATTGTTGATGTTGTATTATTTTTATTCGCCTCTTTAACTTTGTCAGTTTCAGTTTTGCCTAATGTCATTAAACTTGTGTATGTGTGTGTTCTTAGAATCATAATAAGTTTAAATATGAAAAAATAAAAAATTTCGGCAATACTTAATATAGAACCTACAAAAAATAATTACATTTTTTATTTTCAAGAATAGAACTTTTATTAAATTAAATTTACCTCCCAGACAAAGACCGAAAATCCCTCCAACAGATGCTGAAATCCAAAACAATATTACAAAAATATTTTATTTTTAAAAATTAATTTTAATAAAAATCTAGTTGTTTGTCTGTATTGTTTTTCCATTTTTTTCATGACTACAAAATTGAGTTACAAGAGACCCGTAATTCTGAAGGGTTTTTAGAAGAAAGACAAACAAAAAAAATTTCATTAGTTTAATTAGTTTTAAAAATAATTACAAAATAATCCGTCCCAAGTCATATAAATGTCTTTCCGATATTGTATGCAAGTTAAATCTTTAAAGTAAACATGCAAGGATGCATAATTTTTCATATCAACGTCACCACTATTTATTTAATTAATTCATTAATAAGATAAAAATATTATAAATCATTCGAATTTGAATATTTACAAAACGGGTGATGATAATTTTGCTCCTAATCTTTGACCCATCAGATTACTAACTAAATATTCGCGTTCAGAACAGTTGGGAAAACATTTACACTTCATACCAGAATCAGAACTGTTAAAGCCAGTTGTATTTGCAGGTGGTTGTAAACTCGAAAATATGTCTATTGGAATATAACAAAAATCATGTTTGAATTTAATTATTTAATATAACGGCAACTTACATCGATTATCTCGAAGACATTTTGAGTCACGAAGACTGCATTGACGATAAACTTTAGAGAATGACTCTAAACCTAAAATTATTAAAATAAATACGTGTTCTTTAGCTAATATTTTTCTACTTATTTTTGAAATTCACAATTCAATATTAAACAAGTTTGCGAACCAAAAATAATGGAGGAGGGAAAATTTTAAAACCTCAGTTACATTATCATTCGGTTCTTTTGAAACAAGGATTAATAAAAATTCCCTTATTATGAATCACTATATGCTGACCACTTATTATAAGCAAACCTATATTTATATCTGTTCTTTTATAAGCCACTTACTTGATTCAGGATAATAAAACGGAATGCAACTGCATTTTTCCAAGATTGTATCAAGTTTGCATTCCCACATACATGATTGAAATGAATATGTATTTACAGTTCTAAGTTTTTTCTAAAGAAATAAAAATATAAGTGAAATGTGCGAAATATTAATTAAATTATTTTATACCTCATCTTCAAAGTAACACATTCTTATACTTAATGGTATATCGCGAATATCTCGTTGACTAAGAACAATAACGGGTGCGATAGCTAAACTTAAATCTTGTTCAGGTTGAACAATTCCTGAAACAACATTTGGTGGCATTTCTTCTGAATCATGAATCAACACCTATTCACATTAATCAAATAAATGAATTAAATGAATTAATTACAAATGCCATTAAACTTACTTCAATCCCAAAAAAATTTCTAGTAACCGCAAGATATGAATCTTGTTCAGCATCTAATAAAACTGATAGCCCTGTTGATTGCCCAGATCCCATTACATAATATTGAGGATTTGTACTTGATGATATATTGTACAAATCAAATCTGTAAAATTTAATTTTAATAAAAAATCAATCAATAATTTTAGATTTACATCCAACGATAAAAGTTTAAAAAATGGAATTGTGAAGGAATCTCATCATTATTCCAAAGAAGGGATTATCAAATTATGAAACAAAAAGTAATAACAATAATACATTAACCCATATGCAGTAAAAATGTATTTCAATTCCATTTGGTCACTTAATCATTAGGTTAATCACAAAAATTTCATACACATCAAATTCTTCTTTAATGGCTCGGAAATTGAAAGAACAACAGAATCCTTCAGATGTTTCTATTAGGCGAAATAATTTTATGCATGGTTTCTCTTTTCCAAGCCATAAACATGTTTTCAACATTTTTTCACATGGTTGTGACAGTTCTAACATTAACTTTTCTGAATCATAACCAAGACTCTCCAGAATGATATAAATTTGTAAATAGACGCCATCAATATATTCAGGAGTTACAAGAACTGCTAATTTTTTATAAAATTCCGTTATTGAGTCATTAGAAACTCCTTGAGAAAGCCTATAGTTAAAAGCACTAATTATTATAAACTTAATAAAAAAATCGTAAATAGCTTACAATAAATTTGTGATATTTTTTGTATTTGGTGCATAAACTTTGTTTAAATTACAAATAGTTACTGCTGGAAATGGTACCATATAAATTGGATATGTACTTGTTTCAATCTGAAATATAAATAATTAACATCACCATTGAATTTCTTGTGAAATTTGTTTAACCGTAGTAACTGAAGGCGTTGTCTTATATCGATCATATATAAGATACATCATATAAATACAGCATCCTGTACTAAAAACGCATAAAATTGCCCAAATTATTCTAATTGCCAATTTTATACAATTAGAAGTTCTATAACAAATATAGAAGAATATTTAGTTGCGTTAGTAATTATATACTTCCTTTGTTCGAACATAATTTAAAAACTAATTGAAACTTTTCTTATTTATTTTAAATTCAAAAACTTATATAAATTACTTTGGAAATCACCAAAATTATTAAATAGATTTAATTAGAAATATCATATTTGAGTCTTTCTAATTAAACCGAGTTTATAATTTTGTTTATATGTTTTATCCATACTTTTTAGTTTCTAAAAATCAAATATTATTTTGAATATAAACAATAATTACTGCACTCACTTTTCATGCAAATCAGGATCATCGTATTGGGCAATATATTGTGCACCGTGTAAAGATGATTGACGACAAAATGAATCACCAGTTTTATATGTTGCTTTTAAAAAAAATTTATATTTCTCAGGCACTGTTAGTTCGTGAGATTTATTTTTTCTTTTTTTTGCAAACTCTTTTGTAATTTTTTGGTCTCCATGACTAATGTCCGCTACTTTATTTGTATGCTGAGGTTGACCAATCATGATAACTTTTTAACAGTAACAAACACAAAATGAGGGTTTTTCATTTTTGAAATGCTTTTATATGGATATTAGAAAGTAATTAAATTAATTGATTTAATTTAATATTTATTAATATAGAAAAACTTTACAATATAATGGAAAATAAAAAAAACAATAAAGGTTAAACAATTTTGTTTCTTCCAGATCAGTTGTGTAGACACAAAATTTTCTTGATGGAGGAGTCTATATGTTCTGTTCTTTCGAAACTTAATTTTTGAAACTGAAATTATACCGCGAACATTTTTTTACATAGAAATTATAAGCATAGTGGAAAAATCAGTACTTCGAAGAAAATATTTTGGTATTTTCTTTTAATGCAGTTTTTTAGAAAATATTGCTTTAAATTATTTTTTTTTAATTTAAAGCAGGACGCAAGCCCATTGAATCCCACTCTGTATATTTGAAATATGCCTCTACATCACATTCACATATCACTCGAATGCATAATTAATAAATTAACAAAAGTTTTGGATATAATTAAAGGTTGTACTAATGTTTTAAGATTAATATTTTGGTGTCTATTAATTTAATATCAATTTGCAAGAAAATTTTTAACGACTAGAAAATCTATAATCATTCTAACAAAAATTATATTTTTGATGTCGAATTTTGAAATCTAAATTTGGTTAATCTTTTCTTTTTATTTCATCCAATTGTTTAGGCAAATGACTTATTTCTAGAAAGTTTGAATTTTTTTAGAATTTTCTCAAATTTCGAACATATTATTTTATATCGAAATTTTTTATATAAGTTAATTGTTATATAAGTTAATTGTCAATCTCATATTGTTTAATAGAGATTTGATTTAATTTCTGAACAAAATAGTTGTTGTTAAAAAACACTAAAGCCTTGACAACATCAAGCCGATTGTACGGTGATCGATATCGCATCACTATAGCTTTGCATCACTGAACTTCGGTGATGAACGACGACGTCGCAGATTGAATACATCGAAGGGATTTCTATCAGCCGATTATATTTTTGATATTTTATATTTTGTTTTAGAATACATATCTCTGTAAAATAATTGAGCTTAAAATGGATTTTTTTTGATTTTTTCTAGACTCTGGAGCAGTTCCGTTCCAATAAAGAATATATCATTCAATAAAAATCAAGAAATTAATTTTTTATTTAATTAATTCTTAATTCATTTAATATTAAATGTATATTATAAATAGTAAATAGGTACTTGTTTCCATAAAATCATTATTTAATACCAAAATACCAAAGCTGGAATCACCAAACTCTAATGTAAACAAGGTTTCTTCTTCTTCAAATCGCTCATCATCACCCGACAAAAGTAGAAAGTTGATCAACTTTGAGTTTGGTAATTTTATCGACCGACGAACAACATCATGATGGATTTTCATATATTCAACTTTTTTGACAGTTGTTTCGATGAAAATCGCGTCACCATCTTCTCGATGTGTTCAATACTTAACTCATGAGCTTTAACGAGTTAACGACAAAGTTCAAAGACAGAACAACCACGTTGCCAACCGCAAATACTCCGACGCAACCAGAGCAGTCCAGTTTCTGGTTTACGTGACTTGATGGGGAACCACAGTCTCAGTTATCATTTAATCTGAGCGCTATCGATTTTAATAATGATCGCACAGTTCACCCCACTGGACAACTGTAACCAATCCTGCGGGCGTCCTAAACGATCACTGGAGCACACCACCCACAAGACCATTAGAACCACCTAGAACTCTTCTTTTACAATCAGAAGATATCGCTTAACAAGCTAATCCAACATTAAAAATAGCGCTATGTGACGGGAAGACATCAGAAGTATTTACTTTAACAACCCAGACGTCAGAACTTGTTGCCGAGGTCATAGTTAGTCAAGTGATTTCGCAGTTAGGAGTCCCTTTAGAAATTCGCTCCGATCTGCCATACTTACTAAAACGATGGAGCTACATAGAGCAAGGAAAACGAGAACTACACCCCTGCATGCTCAATCCGATGGAATGGTCGAACGCCTCAATCAGACGATTTGCCATTATTTGAACAAATTTGTGGATGAAAATCCAGCCAATTATTAATGTGGTCGCTCAAGAACACAAAAGGAAGCGATAACTATATAGACCAGCTAGTAGCTATTCGATAGAATAGACAATTTTAGAAAAAATTAGAAGACATCATCAATTTTCATAACAGCAAAATAGCGGATTTAGAGAATTAATAAAGGAATTATTAATTATGTACCTATGTAATATTAATAAGTAAAACATTAAACATATGATTCATTACCATCATTTCTATTCCTTCACTAAGAAAAACTAATTCTTTACATTAAAAGAAACTTAAGAAAATATTTACTAAAAACCCTTGTGACTCTTTAATTAATTATTATGACTTATGTTAGACAAAATTATTTATACAAATAAATCCATATTTTTATAATAAATTATTTAGTGAGTTTAGTTACTTTGTTCTTGTTGTTTAATTTTAAAATTCACAATATTCTCTAAAGCTTCAATAAAATTTTATATTTAAAAGAATTTGATAAAATTTTATAAACAATTTCTAAAAGTTCAGATTTATTAATAAATATTTATTATTTAAGGAAATTAAAACAATATTTTTTTATAGTTTATTTTAACAGTTAAAATAATGCATTAATAAAAGCATCGTTAACTGAACACATTTGAACTCTCCTAACAATATTTATTTTAAAAGCAGACACAGAACAATGCACAATATGTTCCATCCAATTGAAGGTTATATGAACTTCCACATTTTTTCTAATTAATCATTTCCATTATTCCTAAAAATCTTCCTTTAGTAGAATGAAATGTCTTATTTTTCAATTTAATTTTTTTAATAAATAAATCATTTTTATTTTTACATATTTAGTAATTTATTAAAATTATTACAGTATAAACATTTAATTTGATAAAAAAAATAAAATAGAAAACCATTTTTTAATCTGAGCACTGTAATTTAATTACTATTAACCCCGTTGGTCGATAGATTTAACCATTTATTAAATGATAAATAAAAAAAATCGATTGCGATTGCCAATATTAATTTTCGAAAATATTGACTATATTCAAAAATATAGAAAAATCTGTTCAACGAAATGCGGTTTTATGATAAAATTACATAACCGAAACTCCATTTCTGTACTGTCACTCTAAAATATAGAATTATTTTCGATATTTGGTATTTCTAAATAATAAACTTGGTGTACAAAAACAATTGTAAAACTATAGAGATTGTGAAAAAAATAAATTATACAAATAAAATTTATTTATTAAGAATTTTCTGTAACGAAGGACCAGATTTTCCATACGGATCCTCTGGAATTAAAAGCATATCCTTAAACCAAGTATATCCAATAACACGTGTCTTAATAATAGCTGCCCATTCTAAAATTAAATATAAATACATTTTTCAAAGATTTCCAATTATCTATGATTGTTCTGACGTGAAATAAAATTTATAATTGTTTTATTATAATTGCATTCAAAATACAATTCTAACTTTTGTTTATATTACCAGAATTATAGAGAAGATCACGATAATTATCATTTGATACAATTACACCATTAAATTCTGAAGCAACTTGAAGTATAAATCGATCATCATAACTGCAAGAAATACTTCCGGGTAAATTTTTTGATGGAGTAACAACGATTTTTCCTTGCTCTTTTAAGTTTTCTAACAGTCTTTGATTGTTAGTCATATTGTATTGAAACCTTCAATTTAAAAACTTATATAAATTAAATTAAATTCATGGAATAAGTCTGTACCTTAATTGAGGAACAACCGCTTGTACCTCGTGACCTTTTCTTTCAAAAAATTTTAAGCAAATTGATAGTCCTTCTACCGAAAAGTATTTGCCATTCGAATGTCTGAAAGTAAAAAAAGAAGAATAATGGAAATTCTGTTTATTGTTATTCTCTTTATTGGTTGAATATCCGTTGAATTTTTTTTATCATTGTGCAACTTAAGTATTTCGTGTTAGAATCTGATTCAACAGTAAAATATTGCCATATGAAAAATGCATATAACGCCTGTGTAAAAAGTAAACACAAACGCTTTTTAAACTAAATTTAATTGTATTCGCTTACTAACAATAATTTATTATATCGTACCCAAAAGCAACATTACTGCCATCAATAATCACAATTCTTTTCCCACTAACTTCTTTTATTTTATGAGGAATATATGTGTAACTAGTTGCATGTGATTCGTTCCTAAAACAAAAAAAAATTAACAAATTTAAACGTGGGGCAACGCCGAAATCAACCAAATAAATTACTTTTCATATTTCTGTAAAATATTTTTTAAAAGGTCATCAATCTGAAAAAAATGTTGCATTTAAATCCAGAAAAAAATTAATGAAATATTTAACCAATTCTGTGTCCCAAGTAGAAATTTGGTGAATTTTCTTATCATTCATTTTTGGGCCTTCACTTTCAACACAAATTATTATAGATTCATCATCATCTCGTATTTCACCTTCTTCTAATGTTTCCTCTTGTAAATCTGTACCCTGATTTGTCTTTTCATTAATGTTTTTTTCTCCCAAATTAATCTTCACAAGGGTAGAACTTTTAAAATTTTTATCTTTAATAAATACTTTAGTATCGCATGGAGTGGCACTAATTATTGATATATCTTCATCTAAAACTAGTATACCGCTTTCATTGATATTAAAAGCGTTTTTTGTTACATCAATGATGATACAATCATCATCTTCTTCTTCTTCGATTATTTGACTTTCTTTCATTAAACAGTTAAGCCTATGCATCGCTTTATTCTTTAAAACCATTGTCTTATTTTGTAAAGGCGTTGATGTGCGAGCATGCATTTTGGACTAGAATATATTTAATATTTTTGGAATTTAAATCAATGTGCTTATACGAATTATGCTTTCAATAAAAAAAATTTAACTTGAAAATAAATTTAGATATTTATTTCATTTTTTACCAATGATTCTGTATAAATATAAAACTCCCTACCAATTATACTTATTAGTTAATTACTTGCCTACAGAATTTCTAACAATATTTCAAAAAAATTATTTGAACTTAATTCTTAGAAAGGATTACGTTTGCGAATTTTTTTAAACACATGCGCTTTTTGATATTCTATTGGATAAGATAAATAGATAAATTAAGTTACTTACTTGCTTGAACATCTTTTCGAACTTTCTATTCCTTCTTTTCTCTCTTTTCATAATCCTCCTCTGTTTTTTTTGAACCCGTGTCACGGAAGAATTTTTTCGAGGTGTAAAATTTTGTTGAGAATTTTTTATTTTCATAGTTATTTTTTCAATTATATTTCAAAATTATGTAATTAAAACAAAAAAATCACATATAAGCGAATGTACACAATATTTAAGAAAAAATACTTAAAATGAAAAGAATTTCAAAAAAGGGGCTTCTTCTGTTTTTCAGTTAAGTTTTTTTTGACAGTTAAACCAAACTATGTTCGTTCAATTGAATTTTTAGGCTGCATACAGATGCCAAATTAAGTTGTTCCACGTTGTTCCATTTTCTGTCGCATGAAACTGTTAAAACTTCACTATTTCTTTTTAAAGATAAATATGTTTTTTTCCACTTCAATTATCAATAATTCGTCGAAATTCCTAAAATATTATTATATTTATTATTAGTTAATTTAATTTGACAGTTCAAAAATAGTTGCGACAAACTGTTGTCGCAAAAGTGGACGGTCGCGCTCTGAAATAAAATCCAAAAAAATGTGTTATGCCAAAAACGTCTTTATGTGGTTGAAATTAAAGTTGATGATCGCGTAGCAAGCTTCGTTTACGACAAGATTTCGCGTCACGCTTGTAACTGGCTTATATTAAATTGTAGTGTCGGGTCATGATACAAATATACAAGATATGTTGGTGCGCATGTTTTTCTCTCTCTTTAAGCCTTATGTGACGTTACATATTTTTGATTGGTGGGAAATATAAAACACAGGTTTTTGATTGCTTTAAATTAAAAAAATTCCTAATGTGACGTCATGCGCGAACTTGAACGAAAATAGAACAGCTGTCAAACATATCTTGTATATTTGAATCGGTATAGAAAGTTTTATTTACATATAAAAAATAGAGACAACAACTACCTAAGCCTGATTTTTGTGTTATGATGATTATTAATTTTGCAGAAACTAATGTCGTCTTTCGTTTTCTTAACACAAATCATATTAAACATTTCAAATGCAAAAATAATAGGTATGATGCTTTGTATAGATATTATATGTTATCGATGCGAAAATTATTTCCAATTAAAGATTAACGAAATTTTTTTAAATTTCTTAAAATTAGCACTAACTTTCTGAAGTTTATTCGATATCGAATAACTCCCAGAATGCACTGCACGATTTTTGCTTTCATGCTGTATTCAGTATTCACCACACGTGGTGAATTATTTTTATGAATGTCAAATTATAAATTCTGTCAAAATTAAAGAATAGTAAAAATAATAAACATATTATAAGGAAGGAAATAATAAGATATTTTATTTACTGTAAAATCTTTATTCAGTATAAGAAATGTCTATAGAAATAGAATCAGCAGAGTAAGTTGTCTAATTCACTGATTTTACTTATTTGATTACATTTATATATTTAATTGCAGCGTTATTCGTCTTATTCAACAATATTTAAAAGAGTCAAATTTGAATAAAACACTTCAAACATTACAAGTAATTTAAGTTTCATGCTATAGCAATAATACTGCACACATTCTAAAGTTTTAAATGCTTCTATATTTTTCCACAGGAAGAAACTGGGGTCTCGTTAAATACAGTGGACAGTGTTGAAGGTTTTGTATCCGATATTCATAATGGGCATTGGGATACGGTTCTTAAAGCTATACAGTCATTAAAATTGCCAGATCGAAAGCTGATTAACTTATATGAACAGGTTGGTGATTTAATTGGAAAAATTTATAAATTTTACTTTTATGATATTAGTTTTTCATAATTTGAAATTAATTTAACTGTCTGTCTTCTTAATATTTAAGATTGTTTTGGAATTAATTGAACTTCGTGAATTGGGTGCTGCACGTTCATTACTTCGTCAAACAGATCCAATGATAATGTTAAAACAACAAGAACCAGAACGTTATATTCATCTTGAAAATATGCTCCAACGTGCATATTTTGATCCAAGAGAAGCATACCCAGAAGGTAGTAGTAAAGAAAAACGCCGTACAGCTATCGCTCAAGAGTTAAGTGGTGAAGTATCCGTTGTACCATCATCACGTTTGCTAGCGTTACTTGGCCAAGCACTTAAATGGCAACAACATCAAGGACTTTTACCACCTGGTACAACAATCGATTTATTTCGTGGTAAAGCTGCTATTAAGGATCAAGAGGAAGAAATGTATCCAACACAAATGGCCAGGCAAATAAAATTTGGCCAAAAATCTCATGTTGAAGTTGCACAATTTTCACCTGATGGACAATATTTAGTTACTGGCAGTGTTGATGGATTCATTGAAGTTTGGAATTTTACAACAGGAAAAATTAGGAAAGATTTAAAATACCAAGCTCAAGTAAGACTATAAAAGTTCCATTTTGATTGAAATTTCAATTATTTTTATTTGATTTGGTCGACATTTTCTGAATTTAATAGTGAAAAAAATCTTCTAAACCAAATAGACATTTTGGTTTTTTTTATAATTTGAACATAAAGCCAATAAATTATTTTTTATTACAATTATGGTTATCACTTAAATTTCTGCGAGTTCAAAACACCTTCAATATGTTCTTATTAATTGTTTTCAATTGCCAATAAAACATTTACAAGTGATGACTTTAAATTAAAAAACAGACAATAACATTTTAATAATTGTTTAAATTGATCTAATTTATTTTGTCTTTTGCAGGATAATTTTATGATGATGGAACATGCTGTACTTGCCATGTCTTTTTCACGTGATTCTGAAATGTTAGCTACTGGTTCTCAGGATGGCCAAATGAAAGTGTGGAAAATTATAACTGGACAATGTTTACGACGTATAGAAAAAGCACATTTTAAAGGTGTTACTTGTTTACAGGTAAAAAAATTAAAATCAATTAAATATTCCTTTATCCACTTAATTCAATATATGTTTCTTGATAGTTTTCACGAGATAACAGTCAAATATTGTCTGCTTCATTCGATCATACAATAAGAGTGCATGGATTAAAATCAGGAAAACTTTTAAAAGAATTTAAAGGTCATACTTCATTTGTTAATGAAACAGTTTTTGCTGCTGATGGTCATCATGTGCTTAGGTAATTTTTTAATTTTATTTCTCTCGTCATTGATTCAATTCATATATTTTATTTAATTTTTTTAAAAATATTTGAAGCATAATAAAATAAATCCGCAAAATTAATTGACTGATAGAAATTGATGTAATAACAATATTTTAATTGTTTTAATTACAGTGCATCATCAGATGGGTCAGTTAAAGTCTGGTCTTTAAAAACAACAGAATGTGTTTCAACATTTAAAGCACTCGGTAATGAGCTTGCCGTTAATACAGTGCTCCTACTTCCAAAGAATCCTGAACATTTTGTTGTTTGTAATCGTTCAAATACAGTTGTTCTAATGAACATGCAAGGACAAATTGTACGTTCGTTTTCTTCTGGTAAAAGAGAAGGTGGATCGTTTATATGTGCAACATTATCACCTCGTGGAGAATTTATTTACTGTGCTGGTGAAGATATGGTTCTTTACTGTTTCTCTGTAACTTCAGGAAAACTTGAGAGAACACTAAATGTACATGAAAAAGATGTTATTGGATTAACACATCATCCACATCAAAATCTTTTAGCGAGTTACAGTGAAGATGGACTTTTAAAAATGTGGAAACCATAAATTTAGTAAAATTATATAAATAAAAAATCATTTTTTCATCCCTTGACTCGTTTATCATAATTTGATTTCATCTTAAATTTATATTAGCAACTAATTTAGAATTCAATTAATTCCTTCATCCATTTTTCTGCCAAATCTCTCGACACAATCACATCCAATACAATATTAGTAATTGTTTCCTAAATTGTTGCGATAATTTTTTTTTTGAAACAATAAAAGAAAATAATCATATTTAAAAAGTATTTTATTGATTTCTTTTTAAATAGAAAGAAGGTAAAAGTTCTACCCTCATTATTTATAAATCTGTTTTATTTTTTATAATAATTTTTTTTTAACTCTTTTATTAAAAAAAACTAATTTAAAAATGGCGACGTTTTCTAAAAGAAACAAAAAATTTTAAAAATGGCCACTTTTTTAAGAAACAAAAGAATAAACATTTAGCACAGAAAAATAAAATTTTCCTTTTTGTTTTGTCTTAGAACAAAGATTAAATCAATAAATATGGACGTTTAATATAATTAGTTTCCAATTTAATTAAAAAGGGAGATGATATCAGGGTGAATCAATTGGTAATGCAACATTCGGTACTATTTCAACATCATCGAAATAAGGATGAATCATTGCGTTTTTAGCTGATAGTCTTTTTGATGGATCGTAAACAATTAATTTCTGTGAAAAAAAAAAAGAGAAAATTAATATTAATAATATAATAATAAAAATTTAAGCCGGGGTAAACAAAAAAAGGTTAAAATGATTTATAGTAACAAAAGTTGGATTTGTATGGAATTTTTATACCAGAGTAGCATAAGTAGTTCCCTGTGAAAAAAGTTTCAGTCATGAAATTTAATAATTTAATATTTAACACTTCATATTTTGTAATTTATTTATTGTGCAACACAGAATAAAATATTTTTGTTGATTAGTAGCAGAATATTTTGATGAATTGCAAATTTTTACTTTAAATTAATTGCTGAAATTATATATTTTAAATCATTAACCTTGTCCAGCTTTGACTAATATTAATAAATTTAATAAATAAAATTTTCCTAGAAAATAAAAACATAATTAATTAAACTTACTTTTAAAAGATCATCAGCATTAACTTTATAAACAGCTTTTGGTAGGGGTTGCGATTGAAATTTTGGAAAAATTGGTTTAAAATCGTTTAATTGTGAAACACCTGGCCAAACAGTTTCATTTGGTGTTCCTAATGTACGAAATATACGAAATAATTGATCAATTTCACTATCACCAGGAAACATTGCACGTTTTAAAATCTAAAAAAAATATTAAAATATTAAAATCAATTCAAAAACAAAATCTTTTTTATTCAAGTTTTCATTTTCAATATAATCAGTATTTCTGATTATATTGAAATATATTGATAATATTATGGTAGTGAGAAAACAACAAAAAATGATTTGAAAATCAGAGAGAAAAAGGGAAAATTAAATATTCTATAATTTTTTCAAAATTAAATATTCTATAATTTTTTCAAAATTAAATATTCTATAATTTTTTCAAAATTAAATATTCTATAATTTTTTCAAAATCAAAAATTCTAACTTAGTTTTTAGTTGTTAACCCTTTTCCGATCGATATAATCTCAGTCAATAGAAGTGAAATTATTTACTTTACTTAAATAAAATAAGATAAATAGGAGTAAATTTAAACAATTTATTATCAAATCAAGTTGTTAAGTTTTATGGCGTACTATAAACCTGAACAAGGACACTCTCTATTATATAATTAAAAATGCAAAAAAAAACACTTAAATTACTTTGGTCGCTCTTTTATATTAATAACAATTATTAAGTATCTAAATTATTATTCAAATATTTGTAAAACTCGAGATTCAATTTTTTGTTTTCATTTGTTTTATTTACCATTTCAGCGAAAATACAACCTAAACTCCAAATATCAACACCAGTTGAATAAAATTTTGAGCCCAACAAAATTTCCGGGGCACGGTACCTAAAAAAATAAATGTTATTCCTGAAAGATAAACTAATTTCAAGATTTTCTGTACCATAAAGTTACTATTTCATGGGTGTAAACTCTCATCGGAATATTAAATAACCTTGCTAAGCCAAAATCGGCGAGCTGAAATCAAATTTTAGATTTACAATTGAATTAATTTAGCAGGATTTAAAAAAATATATTACGAGGAATAAAAAAAATATATGACATTTGGGATACTTTTGCAATGATTATCAAATCGTGAAAATTTAGTCACTAATTTATCTTACCAAAGAAAGCTGATAATTAGGATTTCGTTATAGGATGTTCGAAAAAGGAGAACGGAATGTTTTAATTTGTGTAATTAAATTGGTACATACTTTAATATGTCCTTCAGTGTCGACTAGTAAATTTTGTGGTTTTAAATCCCGATGTAAAATTCTATGCATGTGACAATATGCGATAGCATCTAACATTTGATGCATATAACTCTGTAAATTAAAGTAGTTTCGTTATTTTATCCATCAATTTTCCTTTTTAAAAATAGATGGTATTCGAGTAACAAATCTTCGGTAACAAGCCTTAGTTAGAGAAGTTAAAATTCCAAAAAAATTAAGAATAATTAATATTTCAGAATTTGAACCAATAAAATCATAAATTAAAGAATAAAATTTTGCAAAGATTTCACTATTCCAAGGGATGTTACCGTAGAAATTCAATAAATAAATATTCTGAAGTTATTCGCTTTTAGGAATTTGATTATTAGACTCGAAGCCAAACGAAAAATAGTATTGGTTTATTAATTTAGTTTCTGGAAGAACGGGTCAGAGAATTGGTATAACTAAAATAACTCCAGAATATAATAAAACACATTAAAAAAAATAAAAGAAATAAGAATTTACTTTAATTAATTTTGGTTCAAATAATTCTTTTCCTTTATCCAAAACTTTTTTAAGATCCATTGTTAAATATTCAAAAACCATATAAAGACTTGAATCCGCAATAACAACATCAAATAATTGTACAATTGAATGATGTTTTAATTCTTTTAAAAGTGAAATTTCTCTAATTGCTGTTGATGGAACACCTTCAGTTTCACTAAAGAATTAACAAAAAAAGAAAAACACAAAAAGGTAAAATTAAAAGAAATATGGTCGTTAATTAAAGAATATTATATTTAAATAAAACAAAATAGACATGAAATACATTTTAAAGCAAAATTACTTAGTGGATAATGGAATAAGGTGAAAAAAAAGGTGGTAGGTCAAGCCAAATAAGTTTACCTATTTTAACCCATTTTATAAGTAAGACCTGCTGACAAAATATTAAACAAATAATTAATAATTTATTCATATAATTATGTAAATATAAAATTTTGTACAAATAATTTAATTATGGCTTTTGTTTTTGAGTAACTTCTTTTAGATTAAATTTCTGTGGCGTTCAAAAAAAAAGCTTCATAAAATCCAAAAATTCCGACTAAAATGTGCAAAATTAACCGTGTCAATTATTAATTTCTCAGCTTATTATGGCGATCAATCACTTAATTGTTTTTGTATATCAAGATGGGAAATGCACATTCTGTTACATTGTATAACATTTTATTTCAGAGTTTTTTATTATAACATCATTGCAAATTTCTTCATAAATGATAAATGAAACACTTGTAAAATTTCCTGTTGATTAGTTCGTAGAACTAAGCCGAATCATGTGGTGCTACGAATTAAAATAAAAATAACGAAGCACCTCAAGATTGGGCTCAGCGCTTCGACTTTGGATTTTCATTATTTTTAAAAACTATATAATTTGTATTTCTTCAATTGTGAGGTTTATCGCATTTTGATAAAAAAAATATAAAATTAAAAAAAACCTAAAATAAAAAAATAATTACAATAAATATATAAAACAAAGAATTTTTAATAAATTTTATTATTATTTTGTTTTGTTTTCTTTTTCTCTTTATTTTTTTTTATGAATGATAAAAATTTTGCACGAGAAAATCACCACACGCAAGTTCAACTACATAAAAAAAATGCGTTTTTGTCCCTTTGTCCTTTAAAAATGGGGAATGTTGTAACACAATCAATATAAGTTAAGTAAATGAAGGATAAAAATTAGTTAATTCAACAAAACAAGGACGAATGCTTGTATATTTAAATTGTTTTATTTTAGTTTAATAAAATTTACTTTAATAGTTTTTACAAATAATTTACCTTTCTAATTTGATACGTTTTAATGCAACATACAGTCCAGATTCCGTATCCTTGGCTTTATAAACAATTCCATAAGTTCCTTCCCCTATTTTTTCTATTTTACGAAATTTATCCACTTCCATCAATTTATTATTAATTTTATTAGGAATAGGATTAATCATTTTAAATAAACTACACACAATTTATACGCAATACTTAATATAAAACTGAGATTTATTTTCTTTTTTAAACAAACAAGGACCGCATTAATTAATATTTTACTACAATTGTGATATATAAAATGACATGTGAAAAAAGGCGCCAAATTATTGATTTTATGTATTTTACTTCGACTATGAATAAAATGGAGATCACATGCATGAAGTTATTTTTATTTATCATTTGATCAATTTACTTTTTCATAAGATTTCTGATGTAAAAATATTAAAATAACAGGAAAAAAATAAATAACTTACAATTTTACAGAATCTGTGAAAAAGTAATTATAGTTTAATAAAAATATCAAATAACAAATTTATTCATAAAATTGCTTTTTTTTTTATGTTGATTTTTACTAACATTGTTCATCCATGTAATTCTTCTTCATAATATTTTAGTTCGAATTATGCTTTCGGTTGAAGGTGGTGATCCTCTCTAAGTTCGAATATTTTAAATTCCGTTGCGGTTATGTCTTTAAAAACGGTGGCGGAAAATTTTAAATATTTTTTATCTAATTAAACTATATAATATATTTGTGTGAGAATTTTGAAATAATATTATAATTGTTTAGTTATAGTTGCGTTATTTGTATTTCTAGTTGGGATTCATTCTAAAGCTATAATTTACACTTTGTAGAAATTTGATATCATTTAGTTAAGTTATTAATAATAAATAATTATATGTGCAACTTAATCAGTAATTAATAAGAGTTTTAATTTAATTTTTGATTTAATACAAAACACACATAATATTCATAACTTTATTAACTAAACTCTTTCTATAGAACAATATTGATTTAGTTTTAATTAGTCAAAACTATAATACAAATATTTTCTTCTTTTTAATTGCAATATTTGTATCTAACATTAAATTAATGGAAATACTGTAAAAAAACTGTAACTAATTGGTCGAGCACAGTAAGAAATACAACATCTCAATTTGCTATTCTACAATGAATTGAACAAAAGACTAAAAAGTTGAAAAGATGAAAGTTTTATATAGATATTAAAACTTTTTAAAAGATCTTATTCATGAAAAGGAAAAATTCAAATACGATGTAGATGTAGAATATATATTTAAGTTGGAATATAATTGAAACAGTTTCGTATTATTATGGAAATGACAAAGACATTGTGTCAAACCATTATATTTTAATAAGTCAGTAAAAATGACTTATTTTTTATTGTTGTAAAATTGAAGTGGAAAATTTAAACAAAATATAGTTATGAATTCATAACATTAAAAATTATATGAAACTTTAAAAAATAAAATTCCAAGTACTAAAACTTTAACTAAAAAGAAAATCAATTTACACTTTGTTTGTATATATGTATATAGGTAAGACACCTTACACTTTTATAATTTTAACATTTTCTACACCGATCATTTGCGAATACATATTTTTTTAATTAAACTTACGATTTTGTTTTTAAATTAAAAAAAAATTACGTTTCAGTAAGATGGAAATGGATCGGTCATATACTGAGAAGTTCTCAAAATGATGTGAATTAATAAGCATTTGAATGGAATCCCCAAAGGCAAAGAAATCGCCGAATACCTAAAATAACACGGAAGAGAATAGTATTAGATGAAATAAAGAAGGTGGACAAATCTTAGAATGAAATAAAGATAATAGTCCAAGACAGAGATAAGTTTAAAGAGTTTGTTAAAGCTCTTTGCTCCTCATAAGGAGATAAAGCAAAAAAACATAAAAGTATAGGTACATTCGTATGTTAGAAATTAATCAAATAATAGATAAGTTAATCCTGAAAGTTATTAAGTTTTATTTTTAAAGCTATTACACATTTAAAATTTTAATAATCTGTAATTCTAATGAAAAGCAAAATAAAATCGAATTAAAAATTGTTTTGCTACTGATTTTCGATCATTATAAGATAACAAAAAAAAAAATCGAACAAAAAAATAGAAGAAAAATAATCTCAATTTTATTACATAAACAAAAACAAATCATAATCAAAAGTTTTAAAAGGAAAATATTATAAATTTTATACAGAGCAAAAATATATAATATTAAATGGTTTATGTGAAGTTTAATCCTCGCTGGTTTAATTTTGTTTAATCCTAAAGTTTAAACAAACAAGTATAAAGTATCTATACATACATTATAAAATATATATATATATATATACATCTCTATTTATAAATACCTATATAATTTATATAAATTTTAGAGCTCGTGGTCTAAAAGTCTAAAGTCTAAACAAAAAATAAATTTTTATATAAAACTCAGAAAAATATTCACAATTGTTTATTTTTTTTTTTTTGTTGTTTTTGCTTCGTTTTCCTTTTATTGTTTTTGTTTCTTTTTTTTTTTGAAATAAATGTTTATGGGAAGTAAAGAGAAAATATTATAAGAAAATTTCAAAAATATTCTATTATGTTATTATGTATATAATAATATATGAGAAGTACGCGGTTTTTGGTGTTTAAACAAACATACAATAATATTCCCGGATGTACAGTTTGTTTGTTTATTTCAAACAAGAATCAATGTTTTATATTGAAGCCACAAGCAAGAAAAAAAAAAATAAAGAAGAAGAAGAAGAAGAAGAAAAAAGCGAAAAAAGAAAAGTTTTGTGTTGTTTTTCTTTTTTCTATTTTTTTTTTTTTTTTTTAGAAATTTTGAAATTTTAGAAAACAACAACAACAACTATAAAAGTTATTTAAAGTTTTTTGAAACCTAGAAACATAGACATATATCAGATTTATATCATTTATAATATTTGCCATTTTGTTGTTTTTGTTGTTGTTGTTGTTCAAATCCACAAGAAAAGCTAGAAAAACGAAATATAAAAAAAAAAAAAAATATTTCGTTTTTTTTTTTTTTTTATTATAGAAAAGTTATAACAGAAATATTTAAACCAGAAATGGTTTATTGTGTGTAGATATATGTATGTATTGTATTAGATAGTTTAAAACAAACATTTTGATTTTGAGCTTTGAAAAAAAGTTATATATATATATTTATATATTTTTATAGTACAATAGCATTTTCTATGATTGTAATAATATATGGAAGACTATAAAATTGGAATGTTATGGTTGTGGTTTTACTATGTGTTCTTTTTTTTTTTCTTTTGTTTTGTTTTGTTACTGATTGGTTTGATGGTTATAAAATATATATATAAAAATATATGTATATATGAAATGAATGAATATTATAAATAGTAATTCATTCAAGTGTTTATTATTATGCATTGTCATTTTATTTCACTTCTATATTATATAATTGTCATTATTTATGTAAGTATGGAAATTTTTTGGTGTCACCTTTAAATTTATAATTTTAGATAAATAGAAATAGAAAATATATAATATGGAATGAAAGCAAGATATGGTTGAAGTAAATGGTTTATTTATATTATGTATATACCTGTATAGTTGTTTAATGAAAATTCAATATTGAATAGATAACAGCATTTGTAATTTGTGTTCTAAACTTCATACTTCTTAGATATTATGTACTTTAACTTAACTGAAACTATTAAATTTGATAAAACAAGAAATTGTATAATTAAATAATTTTATACAGTAAAATTTATTATAAAATATAGAAATATTCATTATTAACTGAACTTTTCAATTTACATTAACATCTTTATCGATAAATTCACTTAAGTGACACTTTAGTAAAGTTAAGTGTGTATTGCTGCTTCTCATCGCTTCTCATATTTTTTTTTTATGTCCTAAAAAAAGAATTTATTATGACTGATTTTCTTTAAAAAAGAAAAAGGAAGAAAAAAAGAAAATCTTTCAAGAAAACTCAAAACAAATCAAAGCTTTTTTAATATTCTTTTTCTACAAAAAAAAAAAAAAAATTTCCAATAAAAACAAATTCGATAAAAAAAACAAATTTTCATTGTCATCGTCATCATCAATAAAGTTTTTCTTACCCTCTCTATCATTCTGTTTTTCTCTGTCTTTCTCATTTAATTTATATCATAAAAAAAAAAAACAGAAATTTTTTTTATACATTTTTCCTCGTTTGATAATTTATAAAAAAAAAAAGTCAATGAGATTCTATTTTCGAAGAGGCAAAAAGAAAATATGAAAGAAGAAAGAAAAACGAAGATCCACAAGATGAACTGTAGAAAACGATAAGAAAATCGGTTAAACAAAATTTAGTCAATTTAGTCAATATGAAATCAGGCAACTTTTTAGTAGGAAAGAAAAAAAAAAAACAAGAAAACCAAGAAAATGAAGAAGAAGAAGACGAAAGAAGAAAGAAGAAAAGTCTCTCAAACAACATAAAATATTGAGTGTATGTGTGTTGTTGTGTGAGTTGAAAAAAAAAAATTTAAAACATAAAAAGGGTCCTATGGAGATGAAAAATAATAAAAAGAAGAAGAAGAAAAAAAAAAAAACGAAGAAAATTTAAAAAACAAATTAAGGGATGATTTTGATTTACCAAAAATATGGAGATTAGCGTATGATTGGAAAAGTTTTTTAAGCTATAGTTTCGTAATACGATTTAATGGCATCATACTTTATAACGTTTGTATATAAATTTCCTTTCCTATCTAAGCTTTATTGTTATATATGAACAAGGAAAAATATTTTTTTTCTGGTTCCAATAAAATTTTATTTTTTAATTTAATGTTTTTTTTTTTTTGTTGGAATTTCAATCAATGTGACCAATTAACGTTAGATTTCGTAATCTAGTTCGTTAATCTATCCATAATTTCTTTAATTAATAATTCATTATGACACAGAAACAGAACTAAATATTAAATCAAAAATTTTTTTTTCTAAATCGATTTTAACTTTAATTTAAAAATTCTAGAATCTTTGTTTAAAAAAAAGTCTTACTGATAATCTTCAAATTGAAAAAAAATTCTTGCCTAAAAAATGCAAATTAATTAATTTTTTTAAACAATTATTTATCAATTATATCAATTGTTTTAATTAATAAAAAATAATCATAAACGAAGAAATTTCAATCTATAAAAATATACAAAAACAAATTGACTTGCGCGATATAATAATGAAATGACACGAAACATAAAACATAATATTTAGTCACAAAATTTTAAAGCGTGTTTATCCACCCTGTCTTTTATTTTTATTTTTTATTATTATTTTATACATTTCATATTTTTTTTTTTATTACTTTATGAAGATTATTAACCTAAAGACACTTCGTCCTATTCTCACCCTATATTTCACATTCACTGTATACGGCACTGCTAATTAATCTCTTCTCTTGTGCGGTGATTTTTCTTTTATAATATATAAATATATTTTCCTTCTTCTTCTTCTTCTTCTTTTTCTTCCTATTCTCCTACTTCCTAAATAGAAATTGTTGGTGTATGTATATCTATATATCTATATATAAGGCATTACCATCCCTCTTTTTCTTAACCTCTCCAAAATATATATATAAAAAAAAGAAAGAAGAAAAACTCAAAGTAGAAGGTATTGCATTAAAATGTTATTTATTATCAAAACCACGAATGAGAGGCGAAGTTTTTCGACGCGGCTTTCTAAAATGAATACAAATTTATGATGGGTTTATTTGTAGATTATGTGCTTGATTTTAAAGTGGGTGCAGGTGCGGGTATAAATAATATTATTTAGATGTGTTTGTGTATTTTCTTCTTCTTGTGTAATAATACAGGTACACAGGTACAGATTATAAAATATGTTAATATGTAAAAAAAAAAAGTGTTAGTGAGTGGTGAGTGGTAAGTGCCAAATAAAAATTAATTTTTTCTTGGTTTGTTACTAATAAATAGCAAGGGTTAATAGTTGATGTTTATTATATAATATATAAACGTATAAACTTTATGGTAAATAAATTTTACAAAACAAATAAAACCAATCAAACTTGTATACAATAAAAAAAAAACTTGTATAATAAATATATAAAGTATAGAATTTTAGTTGTAATTCTTTTGTTGCAGAATAAATTAATTTCATTAAACGTTTTCTCTATATACTTTTTCTTATTTCCCATACCAACCAAATTTTTAGTATACTTTTTAGTATATATATTTATATAATACATAACATAATTTCTATACGACTTTTCTCGGTTTAGTTTTATAACAAAAAAAAAAACTTTGTCTGGGGTTTAGTTTTTCCCAAAAAAAAAAAAATGAAAAAGAAAAAAATAAATACAAAAAAAAAAAAAGAAGAAAAATTAAAAACAAAAGAAATTTTTTTAACAAAAAATAGAACAAAAATAAGAAAATGTTTGAGTTTGCAATTATTTGACGCCATGTTAAAAATTTACATCGTTAACTAAATCCTATTAAAACCGAGGACAGATTATTCTTATTATAAAATCTAATTTAAAATTTTTCTGATTTTATATAAATATATATTTTTATTTTATTTTTCTACTTCTTCTTCTTCATCTTTTACTTTTTCTTCTTCTTCATCTTCTTCTTTTACCCTGTTTTAAAGTAATTATATTTACTGTCTTTCAACTGTCTTATTAAAATTATTTTCTTTCTATGGCTGGTGACAATTTTTTTCTTTTCTTTTTTTTTTTTTGATGTTGTTATTATTTAGATAATAAAAATGTTTAAAATCAGTTGAAAATTGTGACCTACCTTTATATATTTTTATACAGTATTTTTTTCTTCTTCTTGTATTGTCTATCTTTTGACGTTAAGTTTATTTTGTGGAAGTTCTATAATAACTTTTGTAATTTTGTGTTTATTTTTTATTGGTTAATTTCATATCAGAGGAAGCACAAACTCTTAACTCTTTTTTGTTTTCATAATAAACTATATAATGTGTAAAATCGGTTTTGTCAATTTCAATGAAGATAATCGAACTACAAAAAATATCCGTATTAAACATTTCAAGACTTATAAAATTATGTGTGCGCGTATTTGTAAAATAAAATGCATATTTTTTAAAAAATTTAATAAAAAGTTGTCAGAAGCCAATTTTATTCTCTTATACCGATGCCGATTAAAAAAGTTTGGTTTTCAAATTTTATAAGTTAAATTACAATTTTAAATTAATTTTTTATTTCTTCTAAACAATTAGGTCAAATTTACTTTTCAATTTTACAATTTTAAATTAAAAAAAAATGAAATTTTAATTAAAAATAATTTTTTTCGTTGACTCTTGAAAAATATTCAAAATGGTTGTATTCAATAAAAACCTCCTGAATCTTTCATTTGGTATTATATTTCTATAATTGAATTTTAATTAATCTGTATTAGTTTTTATTTTACTAATTACCTTTTATTTATTTAAAAAAACCCTGTTTTTAAACACGGATTGATTTACGAATTTTGTATTCCAATCAGACTTCCATCAAATCATTAATCGTTTCATAATTAAATTAAAAATCAAAATCAAATACAGAATAAATATTTCTAAACATATACAAGAATTTCGAATGTGGTTTTTTTGTGGCCACAAAACTATGTACTTTTATTTTATTATGTAATACGTGATTTAAATTTAACAAAATTTCTACTCTTTCAAAAAATATCTATGTGCTTTTTCTTGTAATTTTTTTGTCTACTATCAACATCAAAACAAAGAAAATACTCTCACTGAAAGAAGTTCAAATTAAACATCGTTTACGAAATCAAAAAAAAAAAGGAGAGAAATCCCCTTTTATTTAATATGAGAAAATGGGACTCTGAGAAAAAATCCTGAAAAATTGGAGAAAATTGCTCAACTCTCTCGCATTGAGAGAGAGGGAGAAAAATAAAGTGAAATATTTTTGATTCTCATTGAATATTATTTACTATTAAACTCTGGGTGGATGCTGTGCACTTGAAAAGTTTTCAACAAAATCAAAAAATATCAGTGCACGATTGTACGCCGTCACAGTCGGATGCTGAATATTCTTTGGCACATTTATTTAAAACAAAATAAAATAAAACAAAAGAAAGGAAAAAGGAAAATTATAAAAATTGTGTTTATAGTGTAAAAATTGTTCAAAACAATTAAACTTTTGCGCGCGAATTTATCTTATGTGGAATTATTTTTATTATTATTATTGTTATTATGCCAGAAGACGTTTAATGGTTAAAGTTTGTGTGTCATCAATTTTGGGATTTAAATAAAATGGACTGTATAATAAATGTGATTAGTGTTTAATTTAATATAGTAAAATTAATGTTTTAAATAAAATATATAGGTAAAATGTGGTGACAATTTATTATTAAAGGTTTTTACCTTCAATTAAAATTTTAATTTAATTAAATTAAATTATTAAATCTTCTTAAGAATATATAAATATCTGTTAAAGACTAGAAAATAATTTGGATTAAATTGTTTTGCCTTTAAGACTTTCTAATTTATGTTTTCTTTTAAATTAAATTTTTTTTTTGTTACAAAGTGAAAGAAAATTCTTGGAATTTAACGGAAAATGGCCAATTATAAACTTCTTTAGGCAGGAAAAAAAATTAAATTTAGTAACATTTCAAAACCTGAAGTTTCTTCTTTATCTTGTTTACGATTCAATTCAGTTATCTTCTAAAAAAAAAATCTGTATAATCACGTTCCGGGAAATCAATCATTTCATGTGTGTTGTCAGTTGGGTTTTTCTTATAAATATACATTTTTTAAAACTCCAATTTTGATCAACGATACAAGTACTATTAAAAGGAAAGAAAAAATGAAATAACAATCCCTTTCTTTTCTTTTATAAAAGAGAAAACGTTTAAATTTTCCTATAAAATAAAAAGAAAAAAGGAAATTGTACAATTTATTACTTCTCAAATTTAATCGAAATTTCTCTTCAACATTCTGTTTTTTTTTTGTTTCTTTTATTTAAGAAAATAAAATATAAAAAAAAAACGTGAGCAAAATTATAATTCTTCGTTTTTCTTTATTTCGCGTTAATATTTCAAAAAAAAAAAAAGGAAAAAGAAAAAAAATGAACAAGTAAAAATGAAAGGGAAAAGAAAACAACAAAAAAATGAAGAAAAATTTAAGAACAATGTATGGTTTCTAAAGTTATACGCACCAATGTTTATATTTGCCATTACCTTTATATAACTATATAGTATACGTAACATTACAGAATAATTTTAACTTTGTTTTATAATCCGATTTATGCTTTTTGACGATATAATCGGTTTAGTTTAAGATTTAGGTAGGTGTATTATATATATAAGAACTTATAGTTAAATATTTAAGAAAACTTTAAGAAATTTTTACATAATGGAAAACTTTGAAGAAAATACAAATCAATTAAAATCAAAATTAATTAATTAGACAATAACTTTGATTGTGCTCTGTTTTATTATTACTTATATTTTTAAGAAAAATATAAATAAAATAGTTTTAGTCCCATTTAAATATTTAGAATAATTAAATAAAATAATTAATGTGAATTAAAAAAAAAAAAGTTATACTGGATTTATATAATTTAATTAATTAATACAAATTAAAAGAATATTAAAACGATTAAAAAAAAAAATGGATTAAAACTAAGAAAAACGTGTATGATATAAATTTTGTTGTTGTGCTGTTTTGAATGGATTCTTAAAGGATAACAAATAATAATACGTAAGTACTTAGAGATTTTTTTTTTTAATTTTCTGGTGAATGTTGAATATTAATTAATTATTTATGAGAGAGAAAAATATTTATGGAAACTCTTCAATATTTTATAAATAGCTTTATGGTTTTAGAGATTGACGAGTTTTTGTTGTTTATAATAAAAATACAAGTTTTATGGGTTTTGTATAGGGCAAAAGTTTAGAAGGGAGGAAAAATGTTTCGTTTAAAAATCGATTCATAATTTATGTTTTAAAAATTGTAATTAAAAATTTAAAAAAGTAGAAATTTTGGTTTAAAAATAAATATATATTATGTACACAAATTTAAATTTGTTTTCTGGTGGAGGCGCCAGGTATTTTTAGGCTTAAATTTGAAATTAAATTCTATATATCCACTGTAACTTCAAAACAGTTTTAAAGAATCAATTAAACAATTTTTTACTAATTATTTAATTAAAATGAAACATTTTCCTCTTTACTTAACTAATTTACTTTAATTTTGCTTTATTTTTTCGTTTAAATGGAGTCGCCAAGTTTCTTTTAAATTAGTTTATATAAATTGATTAATTTTTCATAAGAATTAAAATTTATATATAAAATAATTTCCTTATATAATAAAGAATAGAAAGATTGAATTGAAAATTGTTAAAAACCATTACATAATATAGTATAATATACTGTGTGTTGACGCCAAAATTATTATGATGGCACAAGTTCAAATCCTTGGTTCAATAGTTTAAAAACTTTTTTCAAAGTTTTCTATATTATAATGGAAAAACCTTTTGATAGAATCATTAACTTGTTCGTCGCATTTTCAAAATATAAAGTTTAATGATGGTAATCCTAGATCATTGCTTGTCTAATGTCTACGCATTTCAAAACCTAATTAACCCAACAAATCTCATATAATTGGGTGGATTTTAGTTTAATCCTCGTCTCTTAACAGCAATAAAGATCCAAATATGCATGAGTGTGCGATTTAAAATTAAGTTATAGGACACAATCTCAGTATTCAAATCAATAAATTAAATTAGAAAATATGTATATAAGCATTTATGAAATGGGGTACCCAAAAAAAATATATAAGGGTCAAAAGTTCAGTAGTTATGTTAACGTCTATTTAATATTCTAAACTGAGTGTAACCGCAAAATATTTTTGACCATCATCTTCTAAATCTACATCTATATATAAAGTCATATGAAGAGGAAAAACCCCTTATTTTATTCTTCTAGGTGAGTAAACATAACGATGGACATTTTGTAGCACTCCTCTTAATATATCTCTTAATATTTGTCTAATGTAATGTGTTTAGTTCAATCTAATACTTTTGGGTGGGACATTTAAGTGTCAAAATTAATTGTTATTTTAGTTTGAAATAGCCATTTCGTTCCGGATAAGATGCCAGAAGCATCTCTATATAGCACATATATACATATAATAATATAAACTGTAAAAGGATCTTTATAACCATGTATGAAGCAAGTATAAACTAAAATAATGAAATTAGATCTAGAGGTTATTTTTTGGGGTAATGGATGAAAACTTGTTATATAATTAATGATTATAAGGTAAAGATTAAATTTCAGTTTATTCTTAATTGCAAAAACACAAAATTATACCAGAAGCTAATTTTGTATATATGTGTAGTAGATAATTTCTTATTCTTACACTACTTTTAGTTTGATTTTATGCGAAAAGTATATAATTAATATAAGAAAATTTAAATTGTTACCTCTTCTAAATAATAAATAAAAGTCAAATTTTAATTATTACTATAATAATTAATAATAATAATATTCATATTTATATATTCTAACTATTTTAATCATTATGACGTAATCTTTTTTGGTTTGTTCTTATTTTAGCATAACTTTTTAAGGAAGCAACTAAAGTATTTTTCAACAATTAATGGTCTCTCTAAGTCGTTTCAAAAACTTAATTTTGACGAATTGAAAAAAATGTATCTAATAAGAATTGCATTACACTATTCCACAGTATTTTTATTCTATTTTCTGTTATATTTTCTTCGTTGCTCTCCTTATTAGCAGATAGAATATTTAGTTGTTGTTGTAATATACCTATGTATGTAAAAACGGAAGGCAAGGAAATATATTTATTCAAGATTTTTAAGAAAATCAATTAAATTATAATTGTTATTTTATTATTCACATAGCACAAAAAAAGTGTACCAAACACACCCACATAATCAAGTTCTGGTATGCTTTAAAATATGATATAATTAATTTTTTTTTACGAGTTTTGGATCTACAATTTATGAGACCGAATGAAAAGGTTTGATGAATTTAACAAAATTTATTTGAACAAATTTGCTTAGGTCATGAGAAAAAGTGTATATCAAACACAATCATTTTTACAGAAATGATTACAGTAATTAAGCTCCTAATATTATTTTTATTTTTTGATTATTTTCTTATAATTCTAAATTCTGTTGCTGTGTTCATTCATATTTTATTCTTTACATCATTATTATTTTTTCTTGTATTTGTATATTCTGTTAATATATACGGATAAATAACATCATAAAATTCGAGTTTGAAATTTTATCTGGAATGATTTCGTGTCTTATTTAATAAAGAAAAATATGCTAAAGAGATATTTAATACACTTGACTTATGTGTGTTTTTTAACACATTTGAATTATATTTTTTGAAATGATGAGAATCGTTTGAGTTTACTGTTAACATTTATTTTTGATACATTTTTAATTAAAAACATAAATAAATTATTGTTCTTTTATAACATGATTAACATGATAACTTTAAAGGTTATAAAGTGACCTGTCATTGGGGATTTGGAATAATTTAATAGAAACATATTTTTGACCAAATATTTATTTTTTCACAATGTATTCACGAAATCAAACTAGAAACCTAATAAAATTATTTAAATTATATAAAAATAAATATATTACCTATAGCAATAAATCAACCATACACAAAATCAAGATCATACTTTAGCTTTCTCCGAAGCAATTCTAAAGTGTATATCATCATGGTTTTGTTTAAAAAAGATGAAGCAAAATATTCTTAATATTTATTTTATAATTTGTATATAATGATAATAATTTTTAATTTATATGAAAAAACGAGCAAAGAAAAATGAAGTGTAACTAATAATAAATATTTGAATCTAATATAAAGAATAATATTGTAATGAAATGTAATATGCATTTAGTAGGTATAAATTTCTGATTGAAAAATATCAATCAAATATAAATTAATAATAAAAGTTTAATAATTTATCAATTTATTACATAAAACGAAAAAAAAGTTGGATTTTAGCCTTTGAACATTTTTGCTTTTTTTCTCATTGTGAATTTTAAATTGTGAGCAATTTTTTTTCTGTTTTTTGCATATTTTATTCAAAAAGGTTTTAAACATAAATTTTATTTACCAAACAAAAAATAAAATATAAAAAAATGGATGTATGTATAAAAAAATGACATAGATTTACATATTTAAATGAGCCACAAACGAAATATTTATACATACATATACACGTTGTAAAAAGGACGAAGGCATGCGATATAACGTGACAAATTTATTGACTGAACTCATGATTTTCAGCTTAACTTTTTAAAAACTCAATAAACAAAATTGTTATTATTTTTTCGTTTTATTAGAAATTATATTACAAATTTGTCAATTTTATTTTTATTTAGAGTCCACTTAAAATACTCAATTTAAACTTTTTTTGCACTTTATTAAAAATATGTGATTAATGAAGAGTAAAATTTTTGGGAATAACCGTATTTGATATTAAATATATTTTTTTAATGATTATGTGATAATTGAATGAACACCACTTCGTAAAAATAATTCTTGTGGCTTGGCATAATGAAAGTTCAATCTGCTTTATCCTAATCTCTATAAGTTAAAAAGAATACCATTTTTATAATGCAATAACCCGATTTATCCAGCTTATAACCGAATACATATTTTTTCATCCAAAATCAATAAAAATAAATTCCAGAGTAAGTCCTTGTATCACGTTGGATTGTGTCTCAAATATGAATTTGATATGATGATTTATATCTTATACAAGATTTATTTTATTGGACATTATCAGATCGAAGAGGAGGTATGAATTATGAAAAATCTAAAATTAATATTGTTAATCATAAAGTAAAAACTATACATTATTTTACAAAATTAAAGAAAACTCAATTTAAGATGGAAATTACATCTTATAATACCTATTTGATTATACATAATAATGGAAACAATATTCTGACAAAGTATATGCTTTACCAAAAATAATAAATGTATCATCTATTTGTTTTATAACATAAAACATAACACAACATATAATACATAATTTACATAATATGGTTTCTAAAAAATGAGGAAAAATGGAGGTATGAATTTATAATTGCGTGTACCCTTGAAAATCTGTCTTTCATTATTATGCTGTTGTTACTTTTTTTTATTTATGTTGTTTTTATTATAATAATAATAATAAATATAATATTCTAAGAAAATTTATGCCGCATATATGCAGATTAAAATATTAAAGTTTAACCTTTTCCTTCTTATTTTCTTATTATTTTTTGTTTAAATATATTTTCAAAAAATTATCCTTAAATTAAGACACAAAAATTATTCTATATAGAAGACTCATTTAATCAAAAGATTATGTCTCTCTTATTCAACAGAAAATTTATGAACATATATTAAAGTTTAACATACAAACACACATACACATACTGAGGAACGTTATATGCTTTTACTTTCTTTTTTCATATTTTTATTTTTTTTTTCTTAAATAATGTAAGAGAAGAAAAAATATATTATATAAAAAAAAACGAAGGATCTCACTTTACATTACTTTACTTTATACTTTCTTTAGCATAAATATATGTATGTACAACATATATATATATATATATATATATATATATATATATATATATATATATATATATATATATATATATATATATATATATATATATATGTATGTATATATATGCAAATGCATATGTATATAACAAGAAGTTGACAGTTGAAAATGGTTTTTGTCACGGATGACAAAACTAATCGAATACAAATTCGAACGAGTCACATTTGTTTCTTCAATATCAATTTGAATTTATAATAAAGACATAATATAATAATAATAAAAATAATAATATAAAGTAAAGTAAAATTATAGACAGTATATATATAAATATTTTTTGTGACATAACAATCAAAAATATAAAGAGCAAAAATAAAAAAGGAAAAAGAAAAAAAAGGGAAAAGTTAATTGCCTTCCATTCTATATTTTCAACATTTTCAGTAAAAAGAAAAAAAAAATTACTAATAATTTCTTAAATATTATTATATAATATATTTTGTTGTTGTTCTGTTAATGGCGATTTTGATTGATGAAGTTTTATTATTAACATTTTTCGCAATTCCAATTTTTTCTCTTCTTCTTCCTTTATTTTATTCTATTTTTCTTCTTTTTCTTTGATAATAGACGACTCTTGGGGGTGTCTGGTTTTTTTTTTAAAGGACAAGAAGAAGTAGATTACTCAATGCGACAGTCAAAATGAGAATTCAAAGAACATAAATCAATTTGATTGTTTAAATAATTAATTAATTATATAGATATATAAATTCAAAAATGTGTGTGTATGCCTCTTTTTGGGAAAGTGGTTTACTGAATAGGAAATAAAAAAGTAAGGGTACGAGAAGAGTGTTGGTGCCTTTGAAAGCTCTTTTTGGACAAAGTGTCAAAATGATTTCAATTAGTTATATAGATTAAAATGAAGAGTCTCTTTTCATTTTCTTTATATATTCCCTTTCTTTTTCTAATAAAAAATTAAGAACAAAAAAAAAAAAACAAAAATGTATATAGCGTTGAATGTTGAATGTTTAGCTTAAAATGAAATTAAATCTTGATGACGTCAATATTAATTTTCTTTTGCTCTGTTGTATAAAGTAAAGAGAAAAATAAATGTTTAATTGTCTTTATGGAGCTTAAAATTTTCTATCTGATAAATAATAATATTGTAATTAGTATTTAGAAAACCAAAACCAAAAATTCACACACATACAGATACAGTACACTCAAACAATACACATATAGAGTTATTTCCACGACCAAAAATGGAACCATAAGATTTTTCATGATTGTCTCCGGATATAACTTCATTATATATTCACTGGAAAATGTTAACCCCTTACTTCCTCCTTCTTATATAACACACATATAGACACACATACACATAAACACAAAACAGTTTTGTTGGCATTTAATTTAAATTGTTCCTATACAACCTATCTTAAAAAATATTTTAAACAATTTTGTGTGTTGAAGAGTTATATACTTACATAGATAATTTTATATGTATAGGAAAATTTAACTATATACTATGAGGAGAAAAGTTAAGAAATGGTTGGTGCGGGTTTTTTATTTTACCCATATTTGGTTGCCATAGAAAGTCATCAACATCATTGTCAGTACAGAACGCACTGAACCTAGTCTAATTTTATTAAACTTTATTAATATAATTATTTGTGTGAAATGATGAGTGTGAGAGATGAAATAGACTAATAATAAAGTGTAAGTGTATATACATATATACTTATAGATAAATATTTTCTGTAACAAAATGATAAAGTTTATTTGGTTGATTAAACCCACATATATATAAACACACACAGGCATAAATATACAAGTAGAAACAAATAAATAAACAAACTATATACCAAACAAATATAAATACAGACTTATAAATAACAAAAATAACATATACACTTGATGTATCCTTTATCCCTTTTTATCCTTATTTTTATTTCTAAAAAAAATTAAGAAAAGAAAGGATGAGTGTAAACGAGATGGCGAAAAAGAACAAAAAGATGATGAAATATTTTTCAATTTATTTCAATTTGAAATTTTTTATACCAGAACGAAAATTAAATCTTTAATATCATCAAACGCGGTTAATTAACCCTTTACGAATGAGTTAATTGTAAAACCCTTTAGAAAAGTTTTATTAAAATTTATTTAAAATTTCAATATTCCTTACAATTCAACTCAACGTATTTTAAAACATTAAATATACGATTTTCTAAGGTTTTTTTCATCTTCTTATGTCACCCAAAATGATCTTTATTTTTTTTTTGTTTGTTATTTGAACGAATTAATAACAATAATCCTGCTTCACAATTTTCAGTATTTTTGATTTTCTTTATGTTAAATATAATATTATGTATACCTAAAGTATTATAGAAATAATAACATGTTGAAAAATAATCTCTTTTAAATAAATGTGATTTTACATTAAACATGAATAACTCAAACTTTTTTTCTTAAAACAAAATTGTCTCTTATATTATGGCAACCTCAGAGTTGGGGGATACTTTCCAAATTTATACAAGATTCTTTACAATATTCAATCTAAGCGACAAAATACATTTTGAAGCATAATTTTACAAGATACAAGAGATTTTAATAATAAATAGAAAAAAAAATTACTAAACTTTTTCGTTGCTCATAAATGTAAATTTGGAATGTTATTTTAATTTCAAACAAATCTATTATACATTTCAAACATTGAATTTATTTTATGTTTCAATAAATGCTTTAATTAGAAAAATAATGTTTAAATTGCATCTGTGTCTTGTACTTAGAAAAAGTATTTGACACTAAATGAACATCTGAAAGAAATACGTGAAATAATGAACATTGGTCATACAAAAATATAATTTCTTACTTTAATGTGAAAGTAGACAATTTTTGGAATATTTTTTTTTCTATATTACTACCAATTATAGTTAGTTAGTTTATTTATTTTACAAGGGCAATTAACCTTTCGGTTATATTCACCCTTGAGACATACTATTTTTGAGGTGTTTTCTGAACCACCTAGCATCTGCACATGTAATTTTTTTATTCAATTCGGCGCATTGCCTGCTCTTAGAAATACATGCAGATTTCTCCCAACTATATGTTTCGATAATAGAAACTTATACTACCTTTTTAAAGATTTAATGAAACGAGTATAAGAATTAATGCATTTACAGTCGTCCATCATCAACAAAATGTTCTAGATTCCATTTTTATTTTCAATCTACTGATTTATTATTAAATCAATTTATTCTTGCCCCTGGAATTACAATTGCGGTAAAACAGAGTGTAATTATGGAAATATCGCTTATAATACCCATCATAACAATGAACAATGATAAAATAATACAAACTCTATTTTATAAATAATTGTATAATAAGACTCAAATTCTTCCTATTAATTATTTATATAGATAGGCCTTTAGTATTTTTGACTTGTGATGTATCTTATATGATATGCACTAAAAGTATACATATAACTAAATAACTGAATTGTACATTCATTTTACAAATTCAATTATTTTTTTCATCACTAATTTTAAAGAAATTTTTTTTTGTACATTTAAATTATCTGACCTTTTCGTACGTTTATTACTTACTATACAGGAACACATCTTTATAGAATTAATGAAAGTAAACTAATGCGGTTATATTGATTGAAAAATAAGAACATTAAATAGTTGTAAAATATTTAATTCTGAAATTTGTAGAACTGATAAAAATAATGTTAACATAGAAATAGATGGATTATTGTTTTTAATAATTTATTGCACATGTACATAATATTTTATGTTATATATTATAAAAGAATAATAATAAAGACATCTTATGTTTAGCTTAAGAAATTTCACATAAATCGAATATCATCATCATCATCATCATCAGTATCATAATCATCAATAAAAACAACAACAATATTATAGTTGTTTTCGTCATACCAAACTGTCACGTACTAAAGACTTATATACAATATATAATATATAAAGACAATTTTCCCTCATATATATTTAAATAATCAATAGCTTTTTGGTTTGTTTTTGTTTTTATACTAAGAAAATGTTCTATTTTATATTATATATTATTTATCCTACAAAACAAAATGAAAGATGATAATAAATCATTTTCTCACATCATTCGTATCATTCGTATATAAATCCATACACACATTCATTTATATATATGCAATAATATACTTGTATATATATAATAGGAATGTAAGTTGTATAATATGCATATATATATATATATATATATATGTTTTTTGTATTTCTATGTCATCTTTTATGGTGAAAATCTGTGAAAATTTGACGTATCATATAAGAATGATTTCCATCTTTAATATATATAATCACATAAATACATATACACACTCATGTAATAACATTTTTATATATATATATAATTATTTCGTAATGAATGATGTTCCCTCTATGTTATTGTTGTAAATAAGTATGAATGTATATATGTATCACCTTACGTCAATCATTATTATTTTGTATAATATATAAACGCTCTGTTGTTAAGCTTCTTAACATAAATTATAGCCTGTTGAATAATTGTAACATGGACTTTTTTTTATATATTCAAATTCTTCTTCTTATCATTATAACATAACAACAACACAGGCAAAACATCAGCAACAAGGAAAAGGATATTAACTTTCAACTCTAAAGAAAAAAAAAATCTATACAAAAAAACATTTTTTTGTGTTGAAGAAAAATTTAATTTCAAAGGACAAAAAAAAAAGAAACGGAAAATGATGCGAAAAGGAACAGAAAAAAGATTTATTTATGATTTTAAATCATTTCCACCACATATGTTTATTTTCATGTGTATATCTGTATGTATATATTTTCTACTGTATAATATTAAGATTTCATTTTTTTTTATTTGGTGACATCGTGACATTACAATATGCTACTTTTTTCTTTATCAAAATATAAAAAAAAAAATTTATATGAATATTTTGTATTTGCTCATTTCATATATAGAAATAGAAATCGATTTGAGATCAAATGTGTGAAATTGTGTTCGAATTTTCTTCCTCTTTTTTTTTTTTTTTTGCAAATATTTTTAGATTTCATTTTGAAATGGAGATTTTTTCACAAAAAATATTTATTTTATTGAATAAAATATAATTTTATAATAATAAATATAGAAAAATTAGATCCTTTTGAAAATAATCATAAAAAAATTTCTCTTTTTTTCTAAAAAAAGAAACAGAAGAAAAATACAAAAACTTAAAATAAACATTTAAAATGGGAAAAATCATTATTAGGAAACTAAACAGAGAATTTTACGTATATACCAAATGCAAACACAGAATATATTTAAACAATATGAAACTTTCTATATGAAAATTTAATCCTGTCAAAGTAACAACTGTTTTGAAGCCCCTTCAGATTGTGGTCGTATAGTGAATAGTGATATAATATGTTCTTATTATTATTTTATTTATATTTTATAAAAGGAGAAGTAAGGACGAGTAAGTACAGTTGAGTTGTGAAATAAGGTGAAATTTATGCTGTTTAAGAAAATATATGTATGAATCTATGTACATGCGGTCCAAGTCCAATGGTCAAGATTCTGAAGTATATATGTATAAGTATTATAAGTAGAGGAAGAAAATAACACCCTATATATTGTTAAGATGATGTATAAGTAAGATCACTCTTGAGAATTAAATAATGGTATCAAAATGTGTGTAGGAGAGGTGATATGTCTATTTCAGTTTTCTTCTCTTTCTCTTTCTCTCATTTATTTCTTTGTGGTAAGAAAATGAAATACCGGATTTTCTCTTATTTGTTCTCCTCATATACGTAATATAATATAATATTTTATTTTTAACCCCTTTAATTTTAAGCAATGAAAAATAATTTCCTTTAAGATGATGGTTTTTGATAAATGATTTTTTGTATTTTGTTAGTATGAATATACATAAACTAAATGTGTCAACCGTATCAATGATTAATTATATGATAATTAATTCATGACAGTTTTTATGTTTTTATTCATACAAAAAATATGACAAATAAAAAATGAAGGGTTTAAAATTTAAATATTAAATATTATAATATATAATTGGTGAGGATAAATATAAATAAGTAACGATTAATTGTTTTGTTATTATTTCATAATATACTGATAAAGGGTGTGAGAATAAATTCTAAAAATATACAATTTTTTTCTTCTTCTCTTTTATATTTTCAGACTTCATTATTTATTTTAAGGCATTATTTTGTCTCCAGTAAAATTTAATTGGAAAGTAGAGAGAAAAAAATTATATTTTTCTTTTCTTTGACTTTGCTTTTTTCTTTATTCCTCTGTTTTGTTGTTGCTTTTGTTTCTTAAGTTTTTATTTCTAGAATGCTGGTGTTGTTCTATTTTGTTTTTTATTTTTTATTTTTTATTTTTAATGAAGAGATAAAGTGATGAAGACGGTCGCTTTTCTATAGACGAACTGATATAAATCTAATTTATTATAAAGTAAAAATATAACCAAGATGTTTAAATGAAAACAAAAACTCTTTTTTCTAAATCTGTAAAATTAACATTAAGACTTGGTTATTGACCTTAATAAATGTTTTTGTCTCATATTCTTTACAAATTCTTTATTTTTTATTTTTAAAAAGAAAATTTTACTCTTAAATACGATAATTTAATTTTTTATTAAGAAATATAATTTTTTCACAGGGCCATTTTTTTTCCTTTTATGAAGGTTTTTGGAAATTAAATAAAGGTAAGAAAAATATATTCTTTATAAAATTTTCTATTTCGTGGGATGGGCATTTGTCAAATTATAACAGCGAAATTATTGCGTTTATCAAAACGATTCTTCTTTATATTAAAAATTTTTTTTTAATTAAAATTAATTAATTAATTATATAAGATAAATAATCTTATTTCGAATTATTTTATTTTTTTACTTTCTATTTTCTCATTTCAGACATCACAATGTACAATTATTTACTATTTGTCGTGTATTGCACTCTATTGGTGGTGTCCTACAAATTTTGTGGTGAGTATTATTTTATGGTTTAACTTTCTTGTTTCTACCGAGTGTAGAAGATCTTATTTTATAATTGAAAAATTTTATAATATTCTGTAAAACATAAGAAAGAAACAATGAAACGGAGAACAAGTTGCTATCAATATCTTTTTCTCAAATTTAATAAATGTGGAAATCTTCCACAAATTGTCTGGGACTTAAGAAATTCTTTGTTTCATTTTCATGTTTTATTTTATAACAAAAATTGAAAAAGAAAAAAGTTAAAGGAATAAAAATGTTATGTAATTCTCGTTTAAAACCAAATTTAAAGCATAATTAAATGGTGAAGTATTATAAAGAAAATTGAAAAGTTAATTTTGTTACAAGTGTATTTATGATTAATTTTTAACCTTTTACACAAAACTTTCTTTTATTTTTTTTTAAGTTTTTATTTATAGTCTAGTTTTAATCTTAAAATATTTGATATTTAATACCCTTTAAAATAAATATCATTTTAACTTTTAACTAAAAACCACTTTCTTAAATAATATTTCATAATACATATTTAGTAATGGTGACTTGTATGAAGTTGAGTATAAAATTTTATGACAAAGTATACTGCTTAAAACAATCCATTTTATGGTATGCTACAACATACAACTATATATATAAATGTTCTATAATATACCTTCAACAAATTTTTTGGTACCCAGCTGAGTGAATTTTGGACATAATAATACAACATCATATAAACCCAACTTGATATATTTTAATATATAAATATACTGCAAATGAATACTTTACTACTCTGTGGGTGTTTTTGGAATTTGTCACTGTCCCCAATAACTTTTAACAGAATGGAAAATATACAGTTATATACAGATGTACAGATGTACATATATATATGTATATAAAATATTTGTAAAATGACAAGAATGGGAGAATATTAGTAAAGATCCAGTTCATTTTCTATGTAATATTTTATATTTTATAATAATAAATTAAACTATGCTTCTTTCTATATAAAATTTATATATAAGGAAGATTAATTCTGTCTGATTTTTAATTTAACTTTGAGATGATGGACCATTAATTAATTGTCATTGTTCAAAATGAGATATTATATAAATATATATATATATACCCTTTAATTTTTTTTTTATTATTAAAGTCAAGTATAAATAAAATAAGAAAATCTAATGTTTGGTTTTAGTTTAGAGAGCTTATATCGTAAAGGATATTTATACGTTTAGGAGAATTTATATGAACTGGGGGTATGAAATATGTATAGGATAGCAGCTAATTAAAATCGTAGATTTATTTAAAAAAATATAATGCAGATTTAATTATAACATTTATAACTTCCTTGTTTTATTAGATAATTATCTTATATGGCTTTTGACAAGAAATTAATTTTTATTTATTTATATCAGTGAATGAAATCAATATATTAGTTTGCATTTGCACTTAAAAAACTTATAATTTAATATACTATTAATTAAAATAATTCAAAACGTCCACTATAAAAACGTTAATTACAATTTAATTAATAAATTATTTAAAATTGTCAAACATTTTAAAGAAAGTTTAAACAAATTTTAATCTTTGTATACCACATGGTTCGTATAAATTTTTTGCCGATAAATAAATAAATAAGTGAAATAATTATTATTTTGTCTCTTGCGCTCAAACAGAATCAATTTCCTGAGGCGCAAATCATTTATGCGAACAAATATAAATAATGAGGAAAATTCGAATTCGCGCTGACTTTTTTGTGACTAAATTTTTCTCAACAAATGAAAAGAAATACTTTGTTCTTCTTATTCATTTTGTGAGAACATGTGGTCACTTAATTTTGTACTTCTTTATTATTTTTTTTTAAATATAGAATGTTTTTCGTTTTCGAAATCAAGGTTACAATTTCTCTTTATATTGTACTTTTTTTTTTTTTAAATAAAAAATTTCATTTGTGACATTTCCATTGTGTGACACTTTCCACAAAACAGAACCCATATAAAAAACAAACAATATAATAGAAATTTACACAAGTAACATTAAACACACGTTGCTGACGGTTGTCTATTTGACCTTTAAGAAATTGTAGAAAAATACTTTGTTAACAATTATAATGTTTACCAAAGTGTAAAAATAATAAAAGAAATATAAGGTAAATAATTAATTTTTTTTTGCTTTCATTGATTTCTTGTTGTATTAAAAACCATCGTTTCCTTGACATTTTGTCTTATATCTAGCAATGAAAATTGAAATGAGATTTCGATCTTACACTAAGATAAATTCTTTACGTATATACGTCATTTCACATGAAAAGCATTGTCCCCACATTTCTCTTTCTTTTCTTATTATTTCTGTTGTTGTTTTTATTTCTAAGAAAAATTTCTAAAATTCCACTTTCATTTATACTCTTTCAAAATGAACAATATTTTACTATATTGAATGAAAGACAACAAAAAAAATTTATAAGTGCAAAGTTTTATGCGAGCTTTTTATTTAATGCGGTAAAGTTCGTTATATTTGTTAGGCGACGGACCCAACAAAACAAAAAAAAAACTTTTTCCTGTTTTAATCTGTTTTTGCTGTTGTTGTTATTCAAGATTGGTTTCTTATTCATCGAACAGTGTGATTTATAGATATTCAGCTGACGATATTTATAGCAAGTACCAAAAAGATTTTTATTATTCGTTGAAATGGAACAAAAATTTTGGACTTTTTTTTTCTTTTAAGTCTTTTTCATTTTTATTTTTTTTTATGTGAATGCAAATATTGATGACATCTGTGGTAGTTGATGCTGTAGAGATTTTCTTTTTTATTCCTTTAATTTATTTGTATTTTTTTTGTTTTTTGCCAATTTTATAAGTTGAAGTTCTTTACGATGAAATTTTATATTCATATTTTCTTTAATTTTTCATGTATTTTATTAATCGAATTCAACAATTTCAATTACATTTTCTATAAATTTAATATAGAAATTTTAATATAAGATAATTTAATTAAATTAAAGATGAGTGTTTTAAACTTTTCCGTTCTTCTTAGAACTGAACTTCAGATTTGCAAAAGTTTAGGTGCCCAAATATTTTATTTTCGTAGTTACGAGTCCAGAGTTTATTTTCTTATGGGTCCGGTTGAGTCAATTTTAAAAAACTAGATCTAGACCGGGTACAGGTTTTGGACGTTCCCTCTAAATACGGGTTCCGGTCATGGATAATGTATTTTTAATTAGGAGTTTTCATTGACGTTTTTCTTATTCTTGTTATCCTGATACATTTAAGTGCTTATCCAAAGGACCGCTGTGAAACCAGTGAAATGGATAATTTTATTGGGCTATACAGGCCCATTGACTTTTTATAATGCGGTCAGTACTACGAACTTTTTGTATTATATTTCTTTGTTACTTTATACTTTTGACTTTTAACTTTTGGTGGACCGGGTGCATAGTTCTGGTTAATTTCAAATTTTTTATTTTATTTTTAATTGGTTTAATTTTTATTTTATTTGTATTAAATTTTTGAATTTTTTTTATAATTTTATTTATATTATAAAACTTAATTAGATGAAAGTTATAAAAAAATTCGTTTTCAAAGAATTTAAATAAAATACATTTCTAAAATGAATGAAGCAAAAACAAAAATATTTATATTTGAAGTCAATTGAAATTTGGCACCTTGATAAATTATATAATTTGAAATCCAAGCATTAAAACGAAATACACAAATAATAAACATTTCGGTAAATTTTCCTACTATTTTTGGCATTTGGCTACTTATTAAAAATTTGTAATATGGCAAAATTACCAACCGATTAGTATATTCGTTTCATTTGGAAATTGTCCAAATGCTGCCATTCTTGGTTGTGTATGCGGAATTTATACAAATCTACTTACAATCTATTTAAACACCATATATATTTTTATACGTCAAAATGTGTATTAATACTACCATAATCTCTGATAGGAATTAAAATAATTAGCTTAACACTGAAATTAAATTGAAATTCAATTAATAATTAATTTTACAAAATTAAAGTGAAATTAATTAAAACAAAATTTAATCACAAAATATTTTATTTTACTGACAACAATTAATGAAAAAGTAATTTTCAACTCTATGTGCAATTTCCTATTATTCCCAAATGCCACAAATACGGCATTTTTTATAATCTCTATTGCAAACCTTACTTATAGGTTTGCTCGAACGACGAGCAGCTTATATGGAAAACACAATATCATGAACATTATAAGAAATCAACAAGAAGTTTCTTTTTGTTGAAACATTAACAGTTACACAGATTCATTTTCAAAAGAACACAAAAAAGAAATACACTTTTTTTTTTGTACTTAATTTCGTGTCTCAATATAGATATCAGAAGAACAACAACAGTAGGCACAACAAAAGGATCAATTTGTCAAGACATAAAATTAACTAAAAAAAAAAAAAAAGAAAATGAAGGCAAAAAGAAGAAAAACTCTTATCATAAACAATTCGCTCATTTGCCATACGATATTTTTGTTTGGAAGAAGAAAAAAAAATAAGAAGAACGAAAAGAAAAAAATTAACAAAAGAAATTCTATTTAGGGAACGATATTTAACAAGAAAAAAAACCAACAATTCCCACCTTCTTGCCTGAGATTCAGAAGACATGTAGAAGGTATCTATGTAGTATATTTTATATAAAACAAGTAGGTATAAGTAAAAGTTTTCGTTTTTTTTTTCGTTCGATGTTTTTATCTCGAAGACAAAAAAGAAGTAAAGAAAATAAAAGAAAATATATTGTTGTTTTTGTTTTTGTTATTTTCTTCTTTTTTTTTTCGTCTCTTTGGTTAGAGGCAAATTGTTTTTGTTTTTTTTCTATTAGAAAACAAAATGTGAAACACTTGGGGGTATTGGCTTTGTTTTATAAACTTGTCATCCTCTCTGATAGAAAGAGAGAAGACGCCTGAGAAAACTCTGCATTAGAATGCTAATTTTATTTTGTTTTAAAACAGCAAAAAAAAAAAAATATATAAAAATAAAAATAAAATAAATAAATAAGAAAATACGAAGATAAAAATGGAGAGAGAAAATAAAGAAGGAGAAGTTGATCAATATGTGAAAATATATTTTAGTTTGAGAAATTCGGAAAGTGTATCTTTTATGTGCCATATATATGTGTACGAATGTTTGTATGTTTGTAATGTGTATTTGATAATATTATAAAACCGGAAAGAAACAGTAGAAGAACAATAAGAAAACTTGAAAAATAAAAGTAAAGAAAAATGTGCTCTTCCGTTATATAAGAATAAAAATTCGGCGCGATTTTATAACAAAAATTTTCATTTTTTATATTTTTTTTCTTTATTATAATAAAGTGTTGTGCTGAACCAGTTCAGTTCAGTTCAACGTTGCTATTGTTGTTGTTGTTATTGTATTTTCTTGTTATATAGTAAAAGTAAAGTACATCAAAGTAAATTAGATTGAAGAAGAAAAAGAATAAAAAGAAAAAAAAAATTTGCTTAAATTAAATTGGATTTTGAATAATATTTTCTTTATCAAAAAAAAAAAGACGAAAGAAAAGTATCTTCATTTTGTTTAATAATAGCGAATTATTCTGTCATTTTTGTTCGTCTCTCTTTCAACCCCTCTGTTTGAATAAAGTTTCGTTATATATGTAATAATCATTTTACATTACATTACATTACATTTCAGAAAGTATAAAATGATTTTAGTTGCATAAATAAAATATTTAATATTAATTTGAATAGCGCAATCTATGATTTAAATCCAAAATAATGTCAATCGTCTTAGATTTAAGTTTTTAAATAAACTAAGAAAATATAATTAGTTAAATATTGGGATTTTGACTTTACAAAACTTTCTTTTAAAATTTTAAGAGTTATGATAAAGTCAACCCTGATTTCTTGAATTTTAAATTTTATTTGATTTTAATTTAAAAATGAAATTGTTGCGAATAAATTTTAAATCAACATCAAAATGATAACTATAAACAAATGATGAATGGTATTGACTCGACAGCTAGTTGTTCATTAGCAATTAGCATTAACACAAAATTTCCAACATGCATATATATTTGCATCGCTTGTATTACAGGAACATTTATTTATTTGAAAAATCCACAATGTATTCCTATATCGATATGCTTGATAAATACAGCTAAACTAATGAATTCATTGCGAGTTTGTAATTCAAAATTTCAAAACATTCAACTAAGGAATTAATTATTTTTAATACTATTAAAATCAGTAAAATCTATATAAAAAAACTTCGTTGCTTATTCAAAATGTTTGTTGTTTACTCTTCTCTATGGTTTTGTTGTTTAATAATACAGTTTTCTGTCAGATTGAACATAATTAATCCTGAAAACCTTGACAAATTACAAATGGAAAATTCCATGGTTTAATACTGGAGACATGGGCATCATGTTAATTGAAATCCTATGCTGTGTAGATGTCCTTTTATTCATATATATTATCAGTGCTGAATTTAGCATATTCAATTTTTTATTTTAATTACTTTTTACACTAAATTAGTTAAACTAAATCTTGGGTTAATTGCAGAATAATTCTGTATAAACGATGAATTTATGTAGACTTTAATTTAATGTTAATAAACTCTGTACACAGCATTATATATCCCTAAGTATACTTTTATATTTTGTATTTAACTTTTTCGAAAGTAGACTAGAATGACTTTTTGATTTTACTTATTGTTTTGATAAATCTAAAAGTTAGGCTTTCGATTATCTTTTCTATGAATACATGTTTCCATTTTTTTTTTCAATTCTTGGAGACTTTTATCTTTAGTTACGTACTAAATAAGAAAAACTTTTTTTATCATTTATTGTTTTTATTTTACCGATTGTGGGATTTCTTATTTTCATAGAATTCATTATTAGTGTTCTGTGAACTTCAGAGTTCAAATTCTTTATTTTTGATTATAATGTCAAATATTGGTTTACCGACTTTGCAATATAAAGTTTTTCACATAAACTTTTATTTTGTTAATGAATTATTTTCAATTAAATAAATTAAATATTCAAAATCTCTGAAAACCTGAAACCCAATTTGATACTGCTTAAGTATAGCATTGTTTGGAACATATAAACATTTCTAACAAAAAAAAAGGACAAACTAAAATAAATATATTTATAAAAAAGAATCACCCATTCTCATATCTCATTAGTATTTTTATTGTTCTAACTTTAATTTATTTTCCATATTAAATTTTTAAAAACAATAGCTTGAGTTTTTAGTTAAATATATTATATTTTATATTAAGTGTTATATGTATGTATGGTTTTAAAAATAACTATAATAATGATTTTTTGGGTTTTATATCGCACTTACGAATATCTTTTGTTTTCTTTTGGGCTAATGACTTTGTCAACTTAGGTCGTAATATTTGTACATTTATAATCATATAATAATTATAACAATAATATATTTATACCTTTTATATTATTACACTTTGTAAAGAAATTTCTCTCTCTTATTTTAAGTGTTGTTTGTGTTTACTTTATATTATATAGTAATATTATATAATATAGAAAACAATTGAAAATGATCTAAATTATTTATTATATAAATAAATACAGTCGTATAAACAACAATAATAATATATATTAATCTCATTTGCCACCCTACTTCTAATTTTCCATCCTTTGTTTTGTTTTTTCTTTTTTTTTTCCTTCGAGTGAAAATAGATTGTGTATATAGAGAAGAAGGGTGATTCTAAGAAGAAGAAGAAGAAGAAGGTTTTTCCAATTTATATTTATAGTAGTGTTATCAAAATAATAGATAGTAACATTTTCATTTATATACGAATATTTTTTTTTTTTCATTTCTTTCATTTAATTTTACTTTAAATATTTATATTTTTAATATTGCCTTATTTTTTTTTGTGTACTTGAAATTTATATAATATTGTTAATTATGATGAGATTTTAATGAACTTAATTAAAAAGAAAAAAATTCTTATAATTTCTATAAATTTCTTAATGAATCTTATTATTAATTTACAAAATTTTCTAAATTTATAAACTGAATAATAATGTTATTTAAAATTTTAATCAGTTTCTATTTATCATTTAGATTTTAAGCCTAATGAGTTCAGAGTCAAAATTTATTTCTAAATTTTAATCTAATGTTATTGGTAAGATTTGTTTTGGTTTTTTTTACCACTGATCTGAATAGGATTTTAATATTCTAATGTATTTAATTTAATCAATCTGAAACCATACAAAAAAAGTCGGATGAAACAAAATGTTAATAGTTCTCATTGTTCAATTTCTTACATAAGAAGAATTAATGAAAATCGATTCTTTAATTAATTTTCGATTTTCGATTAGCTTAAAACCGGGGGAAGTGTCTTAATGCGTTCTGTCATGATGACACATTTTGATAGATTAAATTTTTCCTCATTCTCATTTAATTAATTTTTGAATTTAATTTCGATCCAAAAATTAACCAAAATTATGTAAATTAGTCGGTTGCAGATTGAACAAAAAATGAAAATAAAATAAGGTGGATGGGGGCGACCATTAAATAATGCGGAACAGAAATAAAATGCTTTCCTTAACAAAAATAAAATAAAATGTTAATATTTTCATTCGCCCTTCATTTTCTTTTATCTAAATTGAAGTGAAACGTCGGGGTTTCTTATAATAACTTCAATTAAAGATTCATTTTTTTTTCTATTTCCCCCAATTTTTATTCAATCAATCTCTCAATAGAAGTAATTTTTAATACCATTGCTAATCGATATTTGATCCAGCTATTTGATTCTGCTTTAGTGAACAGAGGAGGTGGACTATAAGAAGAAATTTATGAACGAAACGAAGTATATCAAAAAAGACTGGAAAATGTCAGAAAGTTTTATTTAAAAAAAAAATCAATTAAAGGCAAAGTAAAAGACAATTTTCAAATAAATCATCTAACTATTCAGTAGAGTCAACATTTCAATGAATTCCCATGACTTACTTAAAACTCACGTTTCAAAATATTTGTCAAAGATTGTTATATTCCTTGAGATATAAACTAACCGTCTAGTTTAATACATAAAAAGAGGTTAATATGAATATTTTGTCAATCAATCATCTTAAAGAACATGCTAAATTTGTAAATCTATCACTCGTGAAAAATTATAATATATGTTTAGTAAAATTTAAAGGATTTCAAACATTATTATGTCGATGGAATGCAAATAAGGAAGCATAACTGGATAAAATAATATTAATTTGGACTCACTTTGGTTTAAAGTAACAATTATAATGCGAGTTGTATATTAACGTCCCCACATGCATTCATTGTAGAATTCTTATACATAATACATAAGGCTTTTCTTTTATTATGTTTTATTTGAAATACAAATGGATGAAAATAAAAAAAAAAACGAGAACAAAAATTTCATGAACAAAAACAATAAGTTTTTTTAGGGTTTGTTATTTTCTTTTTTACTGTTTAGAAAAAACACAAGATTGAAAAATAAAAAAGGATAGGTATTTATTTATTCCTTTTTCTCTTCTTCTTCTTATTCTTTTTTGTTTCATTTTATTATTTATTTATTTATATAAAAGGTCAAAACAAAAAAAATTATTTTGAGGGTTTTATTTTGCCTTATCAAAAAAATATATTATCTTTATTTGGGGGAAAATGTTTCTTCTTCATTGTTGTTGTATTTTAATTAAGTAAAATTTATGAGGAAAAAAAAAATAAAAAACATAAACAAAAATATAGGCTATAAAAGTACATACAAATATCAGCCATATACAAATAGCACATACATACATGTGACTGTGTATCGTGTCACTTCTTATTGTTATTAAATTGTTAATTGCTTATTGTTTTAACTAACCACCCCTGTTTTAGTATAAATTTAGCCTACTCGCGACTTTATTTTACAAGAATCTAAGAATTTTAATATACTTTGTTATTCTACCGTAGGCCTTTTATTTGCTCCATTTTCTGTTTTACTGTTTTTCTCTTATGATTATTTTTAATTCGTTTTAAAATGGGAACATTAATATATTAAAATATACGTTATAGGAAAAATAAAGACAAAAGAAGAAGAAACCCTAAAACACTTTTATATATACTGGGTATAGGGTTAGCTGATAGATGATGTTGGTTTTTAAAACATAACATCATAGATGACCAGCTTTACTTTGAAATGCGTAAATGGATGACGAAATAATTGCTACACGTGCGATAAATAATAAAAATAATTATTTATCAACTTCAATAAATTAACCAGAGTTTTTTTTAAGAAATGAATTTTAACGATAATTTGACTCTAATTAGCATATTGTTAGAAGCAAATGTGTAGCGTTTCAATTTTTTTTATAAACGGTACACTTGAAAAAATTTGAATTTATGCTTCGTGGACAAAATAATGTCAAAAGAATCACATCAAATGAACTGAAAATATTGTTTACATTTAAAGACAACCCTTATTTATCAGTATTCGTTTATAAAATAATCTTAAACTAATCGCATAGGGGATCTCTTAATAATTCCTCAATTATAAAAGTGTTGTAAAGTTACTCACTGACAAATATTTTACTAAAATTTATCAATCATTTTGCAAATTACCTGCTTTCAAATTTTATTTGACATTAATTGTATCTTTATCATCAATGAGAGAAGAACAAAAAGCAAAATGTAAAATTTAAAATAGAAAGGACACAGACAAGAAAAGGTCAAATTAAGAAATTGAAAAAGAATTTTTATCAATAAACAAAATATTCTTTTATTATTTCTTTCTACTTCAAAAAGATATTAGAAAGACTTTTTTCTTTCAGTTCTTTAAACACAAATTTTATATTTTATTTGATAAATTGAATATAGTTTCATTTTAGTTTATACTCAGAGAGTAAAATATTATTCTCTCTCTAAATTAATAATTATACTGTTTCATCATTATTTGAAAACTTAAAACTTATCTATAGAAGTTACATAAAAGAAGGATAATGTAATATAAAAAGGACAAAGCGAGAAATTTGAAATTTTAAAATTTAACAATTTTTTTTTTAATATTATATAAAAAATTTCTTTCTTGTTAAACTTTAAAAGTTTTTTTTTTTCAATAAATAAATAAAGGAAAAACGGAAGTATGTCGATGGTGACTTAATTTCTATAATACATAAAAATATCATCAATCTAAAGTTTTGCAATATTTTGTAAAGCTTGTTTATTCTTTAAAATAAATCTTTGAAAGTTTCTGTTTTTTATTTGTATGCTTTCATTAATTAAATAAATGAAAAATTGTATAGAAAATGTATCTAAAGTATTTTCAATTAATTTTTCAACAATAATTCTTTTCAACAATATAAAGAAATGTAATCCTTGAAACTCTTATGGTGCATTTAGTTATAAGATGCCACAAGCTAACAACAATGTGAAAATACATAAATATTTTGTTAATTATTTCAATTATCGAATTAATTATGTTATGTGAAAAGTATACACGTGAGAAAAGGGATTGTTAAAGACATTTTTACAGCCCCATTATAACACTGGAAATGTTTGTTTTTATATTAAATTACTTCAAAAAACACTTGAATTATTATATAATAAATCAGTCACTTGAATCATGAACAACTGATTTAATAGAAGTTAATGTGTTTTATTTATATAAAACTAAAACATTAAAAGACAATTTTTTCTCATCTATAAAGTAACGTTATGACATTTATTAATGTTCAAATAATTCTAAATTGTACGCATGTGACCTTTTAGTCATTTTGATTCAAATAAACCAAAAGAAGTAAGAATAAAATGAAGAAGATAAAACTACCCTCATTTAAAATCCTTTAAAATTCATTTAAAATATCCTTTTTGCTGTTTCATAAAAAAGAAAAAGTAAATCGGCTTTACAGCATTTAAATATAAATGGACAATCAAATACAAAACAACAATCCTCAATATATCCATCAAGATATATACACACACACATATACACATATTATATAGAACAATCAAATTGGGTGACCCTATCAAATAAGATCTATATTTTATTTAGTCTTCTTATTTATAAAAAAAGAAATATATGACAAAAAAAAAGGGAATAGGAAAGAAAAAGAAACGACGAAAAAAACGAAGGAATAAAAGTGACAAATAAAAATGTTCATATAGAAGTTAAAAGAAAATTGATGTTTTATTTAAATTTGACTTTTAAATTTAGTTTGCTAATGCACACACGATAGACGATAAGGCATACACACACAGATAATCGTATACCATTTTCATAAATCTCAAGAAAATAAACCATTATAATAAACAACAGGATAGTTTTTACTGCATTAAGACATAACAATCTTAGATAATATTAAGAAATTCGAGAAAATCAAATTATTAACTTTATTTACATTGCATCAATTGTTTATTTCATGAAGTGCATAGTATCACATTTGAAATGAAATCAAACAATTATTATTAACTTGAGGAAGACCGACCAAAGTGGCTGCATGGCTATATGACTGCGTTTGGAGCGTGAGGTAACGTGTTCGAATTTCGACCGAGACAGGATCGAATTTTTCATTCGGCTAATTATGTACTAAAAATATATAAGTAGTGGGCAATGTTTAACAACATCTATGACCCTCCAGTCGGTACTAGGTTTAAACTAATCAGCTCATCTTAGGAAATATGCACGATTTCTGTAGAGCAGACATGAGTCAACTACAAAACCTTAAAAAAAAGCTAGGTTTTGGATTAACGTTAGTTGTTCAAAGAATAATTATGCAAATTAAAATAACCGAAATTAAAAAAATTTATAAGAAATCAGAGACACAAATTTAATTATTTCTTACCGCAGTAAGATGGTTTATTATTTTTCAACTCAAGAAAAAGAAAATATTTATCGCGAGTCTATAGTATTTGTTGAATTTATCCTCATGTTTATGGTGTGTTTGTCTTTTTTTTCTTTAAAACAATAATTCTCTAGATGAAAATGTCTTTGAATATCATTTGTATAATTTAATATCTCCAGAGAAAGAGGAGAAGAGAGACAGACAATTTCTCTTTATATAATAAAGTTTAAATACGGTGTAATGTGATAATGGACACCAAAGTTTCCTAAATATAATACGGCTAGATGAGCTTTAATATAAAAATATATAAGCGTATTAACACAACCAAAAAAAAATATATATACACATTACACACACACATTATATAACAGACTTTAAAGGGAATAGACACAAAATAATCTTTCTCCTAGGACTAATTTTATACATACTTTTTTGTTGTTTGTTGTAAACATAATCGTGAAAATTTTGCACTGCCATAAAATGTTTTTTTTTTCCTTCTTTCGTTTTTATTATAGTGAATGCATATATTAACGTAACGTAAACTCCAGATCATAAATTAAAATGAATAGACTAATTAATTACGATCATTACCTCCAATTAAAAAGGTGAATATTGCTGTTAAATGTATCCAAGAATGTCGTGTAAGTAAATAAAAATAGAAAACAAATCAATCATAAAATATATAAAAATATTTATTGTAATATTAAATATTATTATTATTATTTGTTTATTATATAAAATAATAATCATATAATATATTTGGTGTTATGAAATTTCCTCCAATATCAAATTTATACGCGATATTATATTATGATTTGATGCTTTTGATTACGTGTCAATTGTCAACTATATATATATACGCGTCAAAGTGTCTTATTATATGTCAAAACAATGCGGAAAGCCAGACAGATGATTGACTTTTTATTTGATATTGAATATTGTGATTAACGCAACTTTATATGGAAAAAGATGATTTTTAATATTTACCTTTTTTTTTATTTAAATGATTTTGAAATTAAAATGTTGGTGATGTGTTTCTGAAAATAACATAGGTGACGGTTAATCCAGAAAATAAAACAAAACAATATATAATTCTACATTCAACATGACAAAAGGAGTAAAAACATTTAAAGGTAGAGCAGTCACCCGGATAGTGAATTTAAAGTTACATTTATTTTATTAGTTTTGATTTTTGAGTGTCCAGAAATTATGTATAAGGATGTTGTGGATCATTTTTTTTTTAGAAACTGGTTCGTGTGAAATGGTAAAATGCATAATTTTATTTCGTTGAAATGCAAAGAAAATAATTTCGAAACATAATTTAATTTTTTAAAACGTGTAGACAAAAATGATGTTTTCTGAAAATTAAAGTTACACAGGAATTCTGAACAAAATTTAAAACATAATTTGTGTCGGTTGAAAATACTGCTCAGTTAATATGATATTGTTGATGAATAATAGTTGGTAAGATAGTTGACATACATTTCATATTAACTATTTTTGTTGTTATTATCATTATTATTATTCTTCTTGTAGTAAGTCACTAATATAACAATTTGTAATTACATATATTTGTTGGGGAAAAAAACATTTCTATTGTTACTATTAGTTTCTATTCTATACCAACACATTCACGCATTTTTTTTTGTTTTTATCTAAATGACCTCATCACTAATAATTGATTACCACACAAAGCAACTAACTTTCTCTTGTTTTCTTATAAGTTTTAGGATTGATTTTTTTTTGGTTTGTTTGTCCGGTCACAATTTTTTTTTTCATGCTGGAATCAAATAATCAAATAAAGATAATAACAAAAAAAAAGGTGGGCGAGGGTGGGGTGAGATGGTGTAGTGGAAACTTTAAGCGTCGTCATTCATCACTTTGTAATTACAAATCCAATTAACAAAATGATGACACTAATTAAATGAAAATGGTATATTAAAGTTAAACGATGACATTCTCGCTATATTGAGCTATATTGACACAGACAAATTCTTTCGTTTCCACCGACTCTTTCAATCGTGAAGTGAAGAGTATAACCTTTTTCTGTATAATAACTTTACTATGCGAATTTTTCTTGTGTGTGTGCGTGAGTATATATGTTTGTATGTTAATCATTGAGTAGAAAAAAAATACATGAACATGACGATGTTAATTATCTTGTCTAAAAAGCTAAATAACATTTTTTGAACACATATAATACCGAAAAAAATAAAGTATAACAAAATACAACAGCATTATAATATAATAATGTGAGTAAAAGAGATAAACAGTTTGAATTTTGTCCATCTATGTATAAATAATGTTTGATGGCGTTGAACTGTGAAATTAATTACTTTATTATACATACATTTATATACCTAGATATATCATGTTTTTCTTTCTACTTTAGGTTTTTATGTTTAGTTAAAGATATAAAATGTACGGGATGTGTTTTTCTTCTTCCGAAAAGAGTTGTCGGAATATCCTAATAAAACTTATGCATAATAAATAAATGATTTTTCTACTTTTTCTACTTTTTGATTCGTAAACTTTAAAGCATTTTAAAGAGAATAACGATTTTTGTATTTGTGGTTTCGAAAATGTTCAACTTCACATGCTAGATATTTTGAAAGATATTTCAAAAGAACTGAAAATTTTCTTTAATTAAATTAATTTAACGTGTAGGTTATATATTCAATTTTTATAAACTAAATAATTACTATTACTCTTTTAAATTGAAAATGTGTTTCCATTTATTAAATTATAACAAACACAAAACAAAACAAAAAACCAACATTCAACATTGTGCAGAAAAAAAAAAGAAAAAAGCTTTTGCTCAGTTAATTCAAGTGAACAAGAAAAATGAGCCGAAATAATTGTACTCAAGAGAATTATTTGAGTTATTTGATTCTGTTTAGTTTATTGCTTGCTTATTCTATTCATATATAACTTACCTATACAAAAGAAAAAGGAAAAAAGAAAGAAATAGAATTTTATGTTTATGCTATACATAAAAACATACACAGACGGAATGAAATGTGTCTCAAACACTCACGACTAGTTTAGTATATTGTTATAATATGGAGGCGCCTGTTTTTTTTTTTTTGGTTCCTTTTATAATAATACATTTTTATAGAACCTGACAAGTACAAATTATTTGCTACAAATTCAGTCAGTTATATAATGTACATAAAGGTGCATTTTTATTTTATATAGGTCATTGAATTTGATTTAAATTTTTATACTTTAATTTTAAGGGTAACGCTTTTTTTTAGATAAATGTCAATTTTAACTATTAATTATTTATTATCATTTGATTAGTAATGGAATGAAATGTTTTTTACTGTTAGTGGATTTTAATTAGAAGATCTTGTTGTAATCCATAATTTTCTATTACATTTTGGTCCACTCTGAATCAGTACACTTCACATAATTATACTTGCATTTATCATAAAATGTAAATTAAGTGATAAATGTGGCTATTTTTCATTATTTATAATTTTGTAATTTATTCAAAATCTATTTACTTACAACTTGTATTTATTTACAGGAATTGTGTTTCAATTGGAATGGTAATAGTAAAATATAAATTTAGATGCATGAGCATGTTAAATATTTTTATCTACAGAGGCGTACTGGCCGGAATTATATTTTGGCAGGTTTTAAAATTAATGTTAGAACAAATAATATTTTTGTTTCTTTTGTGCAGTACATTAATTTTTTAGAAAAGCTGTCTTGTTTTAAAACATTGAAATAAATATCACTGAAAAATATAAATAATATGTGTGGTCGAATTTATATTCTAGTACTCAATATACAAACACTTCAGTTCTTCCCTATTCTATATTATAATTTCGGTTTTTTCTGAATTTTCATAATTGTCCAACTATAATTATTTGCTTAAATGGTATATTTTTATTAGTATTTCCTACTTTATAAATTTAATAATTATTTAGTAATAGTTGATTGTTAAATTAATAAATATACAACTGCAGTATGTATTAAATAAGATTTATTTCAACAATATTATGAAACTAAAAAGAATATCCAAATGTAAAATCCAGTAAGATGGTTATTCTTCTATGAGTCTTATTTGAAAATGGTAAATTAAATTTAAAGAGCTTTTCAGTAAACAACATTTCATTAAAATTTTAATTGCGCTTTAATTGATTCTTACAATACGTACAAAAATATAAATTTGAAGTGAAATCATAAAGTACCTATCACTGAGTGGTTTTGGATTCTAATTTAAGGAATTTTAGTTGGTTAGTTAATTCATGTATTGACTACCTACTCTATTTAAAGATATGATTTTGAAGTGTTCATAATAACTAAAATTAATACTTAATTAATATATAATATACCGTTGAAATAACTTAATATTAAAGTAATTAATATTTTTGTAAACACTTTTTTAACCTGAATTGTTTTATTTAAAAAACTATTGTTAGCGAAATTTTTTTTTCATTCTCAGGGAATCCGTATCTAAGAACAGTAAAATTCTTGCATTTTATATTTTTTTCGATTAATTGTAAACAATTATTTCTTTAAATGAAATTATTTTGTGTAAACTTATTTTTTATAGATTAAAAATAATTTACCTTTCTGTCATTTTTCTAAATAATAATAATAATAAAAAAAAGATGTATATATAAAACACCATATATATTATATACATATAACAAGAGTCGACATAATTTATTATAACTCATTTCATAACATTAACATCAGTGAGACAGTAGGTATTTATGATAAAGAGGGATTGAGTTAAAAGTTGTTAAAATAAGTTACTTGCTATGTCAACATGATTTTTAAGTAAATCTCATAAAACTAAAGGGATCATTAACGTAACTCATTTTTTTTACGTATATTATTATGTAAATTACATTTCAAATGTTATATAAAATTTAATATAAATAAACATGAATTTTCGATCTTATTTCTAGATAATCCTTTTTCTGTTGTTTTACTAAATATTTATGTTGTTTTTATCTGAATTTTTTTTTTCCTTTTTTTTTTATTATAAAAGCAAAACACGCGATTTCTACAATTTATATTTTTTATATGTTTTTAATTACATAATTAAAACCGATTTTTAAAATGAGATTATTTTTGATCTTATTCTTTTGTTGAAGGTTAAAAAACATTTTCTACGGAACAATTTCTTATGAAATTAAATTTGAAATTTCAAAAATTAACTTTTAAATAAAAAAATATTGTTCTTTATTTACAGATGCTGCCAACAGATTACGTAATTTAACATTAACAATTGAGCCACCTTGGGTTCGAAAAGGTCAAAGTGCACAATTACATTGCCAATATGAATTAGAAGGTGCACCATTGTATTCAGTTAAATGGTACCGTGGTAATTTAGAATTTTATCGTTATTCACCAATTGAAAATCCACCAGCAAAATTATTTCCATATACTGGTATCAAAGTTGATGTAAGTAAATTTTTATTATATTTAAATTACCAGTTAAAAAATTCTTTGTTAGGTAGCCTAATAGCATTTAACAAAGTAAATATATAATAATGGATTAGACAATTGAATCAAAAATTCTATAGACATCTAAAACAAAAATATAAATTTGAAGTGGAATCACTGAGTGTTTTTGGATTTCAGTTAAAAGGATTTTAATTGGTTAATTAATTCATGTATTTTTAAAGCTTTCGGTTATAATCGCCTTGTTAAACAGCTTTGTTTTTATAGGTTTTGATTAAAAATTTTAGTATATCATATAAATAGCTATATTTCTTTCCAGATAACTCTTATTGCACATACTTTTTCTCAACCACATTCTATTTCTTATTTCTTTATATTGTTGTAATAAGTATCAGACATTCGAACATCTTGGTTATGATACGAAGGATCAGGTATATGGATATGGTCAAGTTTAATTTAATTTGTTATTTTAAATTTTATTTGGAAATTTTACAAAAATTTTCAATATTTCCAATAATTTCTTTCAATATTCCCTTTAAATGTTGTCTACATACCCCTAGCACATACTCAACATTGATCTGGAATCCTAAATTTGTAATTCCTTTAGTTTCTCTAAAAATACGAAACCGGTAGTCCGATTACGATCATTTCCTAGGAGAAATTTGTCGTATTTACTTAAATATGTATACACAATTGAATTACTTGGTTTTTCAATTTTATTTTGTTTTAAGTTTGAACTAACCATTATAAACTTTATCTTTTGCTTACGTTTTTTTTTTGTTTTTGAATAAAAGGTTAAATAAATTTTTTTTAAAATAATAAATTTTTCATCATTAATTTTTTCAATGATATTAATAAAACAATAGAAACAATATTAAAAACAAAAATGTAAAAAAATACAAAATTAATTCCTAAAATATCTCACAACCTACCATAGGTTGTGAAATAAATAACCAAAATAATGCAATGGGAGGCATATAAACGAAATAACGTATTATAGCACATCATGCAACTCACACTAACTCATTCTCAGCTTAATGTACATACACATTTTCTCGTATTTTTCTCGAAAGAAATAATCGTAATCGGACTACTGAAATCCTCCATCAATTTTAGATTAATCGATAAGAGTTTGTACAAGTATTTAACGTTATAATTGGTAAAGGAAAACTGTTGATGGAGAATTGTCCTTAGAATATTATAGTTTATTGCTAGTCCTTGGCAAAATATTTTAGAGTCGAAATAAACCTAGTAAGCCATGAGGTTGTAAAATATCATCTTTAAAAAGAGTTTTATTCAATGCATTTCATTTCGTATGTAAAGTTGATGTTAATTTTTTAACAATTACATGCTTCCCATATTACTGACTTGCAAAATAAAATATTTAGTGATATAAGTTCACAAAAAAAATATATATGCAATTTTGTGTAGTTCCATTATCGTTAAATCAAAGCTAAATTGCTGTAATATTGAACAATAGAATACAACTTTGTGAATATAATTTGTGTTTGATTGACATGGATTAACAACATTTTATATAAGCCACAATTTTAGATTGCATATATGAAATCAATATTAATATTCCTTTATATAAGGATCAACACATATTGTATTAATATATAATTTTGAAAGGGATGATTAAATGTAAAATAATTTCTATTTAGAATATTTATTGCCAATAATGTTCTAATTGATAGAAGTTTTATAACTACTTTTATATAGATATTTTGATTAATTGATATAGACTATGGAGTATTAATCTAAAATTATTATATTGGTGTTGCTGTAACCAATTTACGAAAAATAATATTCAAGAAATTTAAAGTTTCCATTTTTAAATTACCTACTAAAATATTTTAAATAACAATTAAACCGGAAAATCTATTTGGCTTTAGTGATCATTGTTCACTTTAGTAAATTTTTTTAACGGAAAACAAAAAATATTATTTTATATTATTTATTTATTTTTTATTCAAAGAACATAGGTAGAGAATATTATATTCATCATTACTAGATATGTTACAATTTATTTAATCAACTCATAAAAAGCGAGTAGAATGGCCTTACAATTTTACATAACAACAGATTTAAAAATCGAAAACAAACATGTACATTTTTTTAATATTTCCAAATGCATATTATGGAATTTCTATAAATGCATTAGAGAGGCATAATAAATATATAATGAGAAATATTTATTAAAAGCTTGTTGTCGATTATAAAAACGCATAATAAATATAAAAACCACTAAAAAACAAGAAGCGTTTATTACGCCCAAATCCATTCATTTATTCATATACACACACACACAGATGCAAATATACACTAAACACATTTAGCCACTTTATATAACATCGACTATACCGTAGAAATAGAAGTAATACTGGATCAAAATAAATAATGGACAATATAAATGACTGTTTTATTTAAATAAAAAATGATGTGCGCCATGGAAAAACTGTTTTGATAAAAACCATGTTTCCACAAAATATATACAAACGTATAAATATATTTATATATATATATATACATACATAAGTTTGTTTGTTTGTTTGTTCCTACTGAAGAAATAAACAAACACAGAAGATGAAGAAAAAGAAGATGAAAGAAAGAAAACAACAAGAAAAAAACTACCACCAAAAAGACATTTGTCTGACAGGAACAAATTTATCAAAGTCCTTTTTTTTTTGTTTTCTTGTATAAATGTGGAGACAGATTGCAGAAAAAGTGTTTTTTTTTCCTTTTTTGTTATCCTTTTCTCTATCTCTCCACTAAACTCTCTCTATATATATATATTTATATATATTCACTCTTTTTCTTGACTCATACATTTTTTTTATTACAATAGAAAATATTTTTTGATCAAGAAAGACATTCGTATGAATATAATCTTCCATTTTCTACAAAATCAAGAAAGAGTGTAGAAAAGAAAAAAAAATTATGAAAAGGAAGAATAGAAAATGAAACGAGAAGGAAAGTAAAAAAAAAAACAAGAAAACAACTGAAATCGTTTCAAGAAAGAAAAAAAACATTTTTATTTTTTTACTAGTGATGTTATGACAAAGACTGAAAGCTTTTTATTTTAAGAAGAAAGTTTTAAAACAAAAAAAAAGAAGACAAAATGAGAAATAGAGAAGGAAATGACGGTAAAACATTTTTTTTATATGTTAAACATTTTTCGTATAAATGTACTTCATTATCTATATTTAATCTTATACATAAGAATACAAACAAATGTAAACCCTTTTGGGTGCAATTCCTAATTTTTCTATTTTATTTTGTTTTATTCAAAATAACCAAAACAGTTTTTGTTTTTATTAAAATTGCAATATATTCTTTTACAGTAAAAAGTACTTTAAAAGTTCACTATAGTTGATAAGATTCTACGTTACAACAAACAAACTCTGACAATTTTAACTAACTAGAAATAACAACTAGAAAGAATCCGAGTTGTTCAACTAATAGGATATTTGTGTTTTCCAAGTTATGACTTCTGGAAATAAAATCAAATTTACATTTTCTGAATCAAATTGAAATTCGTTTCAAGAATTCAATAAAAAATATCAATAGTTTTTTGATTTTCAATAAATTTATTAGTAATTATTTCATTAAATGCTCTATTGTTTTTTAATAAATTAAAAATAATTTTAAACTTAATAACGGCGGTATCGTTAGAATTTAATTTAATTAGAATAAATATTTTAGAGAAGAAATATTATGACGTGTATTTTTTTCTGTAAATAAAATATTTATAAGTTGTAAGCGAATAGCCTCCCAGGAATTTAAAAACTAAAGTTATAAAATGAAACTTGAGTTAAACAAAAAAAAAAGGAGAACATTTATAAAAAAATACTTCTTCGGTTCTTATAATTTTTTTTTTTATATTCAAACGATTGTCATTTGTTCTATTCTTGTTACATCCTCAAGTCAAAAATAATGAGATCTTAACTGTTTTTTTTGTGTATATTGTGTATAAATAATTCAGGGCATGTCCTTTTTAAAATAATATATAATATAAGAATACGAAATAGAATGAAAAGGAAATAAAAACATCTTTGACTTCATTTTTTTTTTTCATTCATTTTTTTTTGTTGATAAAAATATGATGAATGTTAAAAGAAGGACCAAAAAATTAAATTATAATCAAACAAGAGGTTTGTTATTTTGAGCATCCTTCTTCTTTTTGTAATTAAGATAACAGAGAAAAAATATAAAACCATTTTTTTTTTGTTTTTTTTTAATTAAAGCAATTTATATACAATTAAAAATATACAAAAAAAAACAATTTAAAAGATAAAACAAATCAATTTTAATGTTTGTATTATTATTTTTTTATCTCAATAATTTTGATTTTAGTTTCTGTTTTTTATTAATCTTAATAATTTTTAAATTTTCTTATGCATTTTTTGCAAGAATCAAATCGAAAAACAATCAAATAAAATTAATGTAAATGAAAGAAAAATGATTGCAAAAGTTATAAAAAGTTATAAAAATTCTCTTGATTATGCACAATTATAGCTTTCAATACACAATCAATTCATTTATAGATTTCAAAATGAACAACATTAAAAAAACGATATTTGATTGTTGAATATAAATTTTTAACTTTTCGATCATAAAGAAGACAATTTCATAGTCTAGTCTAGGTCTAGAGTCTAGAGTCTTATGATATGTAACATTACTTATATTTATTGTGTTTATCATTTCATATGAAATAGTCATTTGTCTGAATAATAAATTTAAACTGTTGAGTTAGACAAGTTAGAGTGTAACAAATTTATTATTAATTCGATCCAAATGAACATTTATTAAAAATTAAAAATATTTCAATTATCTTAAATAAAATGTGATCTGTCGCTTTATTTGCTTTATTTTCATTTTTTAATTTTAGTATAAAGAAAAAATCCATAGGTGAAAATGAAACTGTCAAAGTCTTATAAAGGTTTGAAGTAATTTGTTTCTACCTTCTATTCATATTTTGAACATAAATAAGGAGGACAAGATGATTTAATCAAGACAAGGGTACAATATTCTTCTAGATATAAAAAATTATTATTTACAGGATTTTAATTTGCGATTTCTTTCTGTTGAAATCAACAACATTCTATTCTTTGGTTATATTAAATATAACTTTTTTGACGTTAAATAATTTTTTTTAAAAATAAGAACTTCAAGTTGGCATCAAGATTATCTTGGTCATACTTTTGTCTTTAGAGTCTTACCAATATTACCGTCGAACAATCCAATGATTATAAATCTTAGTACTAAATCATTAACATCACAGAAAATGTATCAATACGCAACAGTTGTTATTTAAATCTTTGAAGTAATAGTGAAAGCTAAAATAAAATCTATATATTTCTGTCCCTTTTAAGAAGGATACTTTTCAAAATGTTTATATTTTGTGCTGTTCATTCCTTTTCCTATTTTAAATTGAAGATTCTTTGTTAACAGAATCGTAAATATCTATAGATTTTATTTGATTCCGACATACTGTGTGCTGAAGAGCTGAAAGGTTAAAGGTGTAAACTATATTGTTTGTATTTATATCTTATTTTTACTTATATGAGTTCAAAAGAGAAGGAACAGAGGAAGAAGAAGAAAGTATGTATAATACAGCAACTGTCATATAATATAGAAAATAATAAAAATAGAAAATATAATAAACATAAACAATAGAAAACTAGTATAATATGTGTAGAATATAAATGAGTTTTCTTATTTTTCTATATCAGAGACTAAACAAACACAAGAAAAAAAAAACCATTTTGTTAGATAAGAGAGAAAAACCGCAATGAATTTATGACGTAAGAAGCTTTTTTTTTGTTTTTGTTTTTTTTTTGTTCATTTCTTTTTCTTATTTTCCAAAAGAATAGATAATATAATAAGAAATTTATTATATAAAATATTTTTCTTTAAAGCAAAACAAAAGAAGAAGACGAAGAAATAAAGAAGAATAGGAAGAAGAAGAAAAAAAAAGTTTTAAATTATTCTCATACTCAGTTGCGGTTGATTTGAAATTCAAACCGAGAGTGTCCTTGAAGGCATTTTGTTGAATATACTCGTATAAATATAATATCTTATATCTTTGTGTCCTCACCCATATTATACACAATAACTTTTAGATCAACGAAGAAAAATTACTTTTATGCTGGGTAAAACTGGTAGCGTGACGATGTCTATCCTCTCTTCACTTCGTTCGCTTTATTTGTGTTGATTTTATTTAGGTTACGTACCACAAGCAAAAATGAAGCAAAAAAAAATGAAATTTATAAAAGAAAGAGGAGAGGAGAAAAAAAATTGTAGGTCGTTTGTTTGGGTTGAGTTGACCAAAGGAAACATTATGAAATGAACATCTTTTGTCATATTTATTCATGGCGCACGACATAAGAAGATGAGAAAAAAAAGAAGAAAATCGAGGAAAATAAAACAACAAAACAAACAAACGAATGGAAAAAGAAAAAAAAAACGACACACCAAAGAAGAAAAAAAAGCACATAAATTGTGCAAAAGAGCTGTTTTCGAAAAGATAATGTTTGCACAGATACGACCCTCTATCGACGATATCTTTTTGTCTGAGGTTTCTCTTTTTTTTTTTCTTTTCTTTTCTTTTTTTCAAATGTGCGGTTGGTACAAATTTATGCGTTTCTTTTCCTTTTCCTTTCTTTTCCTTTTCCTTCCCTTTTTTTTTTTCAAACATTTTCATTTCAAGCAAATATATATTATTTTGTTGTCTTCTTAAAAAAATAAAAATATACAAGAACATTGTTTTTTTTTTGTTTAATGGTTTTTTTTTTGTTTTTTTTTTCGATTAAATTTTCAGTATCGGTCCCACAATGTTTATAATCGCGTTCACACAAAATATTACCTTACCCTATTCTTTATTATAGAAAACTAATTCAAGGTTCAATGCTTTATGGTTAAATGTACCATAAAAATAAAACTTAACTTTGTAATAAAGATTAGAGAAAAATAAGAGTGAGTGTGTGTGTGTGTTTTTCTGAGTGTAATTTATTTATTTTTATATTTATAGACAAAAAGAAAAACCAAAAAAAGAAAGAAGAAGAAAACTTATGGTGCGTATTTTTTTCCCACCTTTTTAAAATATACAAACTAAAATAATCTCTTTAACACAAAATACTCTTTCTTTTTTGGTCTTTTGAAAATTTACCTCTGTTAGCAAAAATAAACTTAAAAACGAAGTAAGTAGGTAGACCTTTACCCATATGTTAAAGGATTTAAAATTTATTGTCTTGTCTCCTCCTGATGGTGACACTTTAAACAAATATATTTCACTTAAATTGCTTCTGTTTTGTGCTTCTTTTTCACTTCTATAAAATATAGAAACTTTACCATAAAATATATAAAAACAGAACAAGTGAGAAAGAGTGAAAGAAGAAAATACAATTGAACAAGAAAATTCTGTTTTATTCTGAGAATATAAAACAAAAACATATTAAACATTTGAAAAAAAAGGAAAAATATAAAATGGAAAATATAGAAGAAAAACAAAACAAAAAAAACGTCACAAAGTCAGTATATATAGAAAAAAAAAGCAAAAGAAAATCTCGTTTTAAAAAAATAGCAATAAAAAATAAATTTCTCAATTTAAAAAACAATCAATTCCACATTTGTTATATACGTTTACCTGATATTTATTGTACATACAGGTAAAACGTTTGGTTTGGTTACCTGTATGTATGTATTATGTGAATATAAAATAAGCATGGACCAGATTTCCATTTTTTTTCTTTTATTATATTACCTTTTCCTGGAAAATTCTCTATCTACATAACCCCTACTTTTACCCCTTTTCATCACTTTTGTTACTTTTCGTTTACTCGTTTCTACTTCACTCTTTTTATTTTCAACAATACCAAAGAAAAATGTGTGACTTGAGGTAACATTTTACAGAAGAATATTTATAGAAGGAGCAAAAAGAAAGGAAAAAGGAGCTTATGAAGCACAGATGTTACTTTTTTTTTTCTTTGCCTAAACATAATGGAAGCTGTTACCGATAATAATTTATAAATTTAATTTTTTATCAAACAAGAAGAACGAAGAAAGAAAGCGATAGCGGTTGTGAGAAACAAGAACAAAATAAATAAAAAGGATTCCTTCATAGTTAAACAATAAAAACAGATTTCGATTTTAATGATTTCTTCATACAAACACAGAAATTGAAAGAGAGAGACAACAAATGAGATAGAAAAAAAAGAAAGAATGAAGAAGAAACGTTTTGTTTTATTATCTTTATCGTTGTGCTTCTTTTTTTAATGACATCATACGAAAAAGCTCTATATATGGAATAAAATGGAAACGTGTTAAATTTTTGATAAGATGGTCTTATCAATGGGGAAGAAAGAAAAAAATTATTTTATTCGATTTTTTTCTTCTTTCTCCAGGCGTATCTTTTCATTTCAGGTAATTTGTCAAAAATAAAGACCTTAATTCAATGTGAAAATGAAACATTAGTATGATGACGGTGTTCTGACATTTAAAGAAAAGAAAAGTAAATAAAAAAAAAAAAGAAAAGGAAGAAAAAAAAGGAAAAAAACCGAGAGAATAAAAATTCGACGAGAGAAAAAAATCTGATTAAATTCAAATGAGTAGCAATGGAAATTTATTGGTCACGTCTTCGGCTTTTTCTTCTTATTCTTATTGTTTTTTTTTTCTTTCAATATTTTCGTGTTTCTGCCATAACCTTGGTTGTGTGTGATGTTCGTATCTAGCGAATTCCTATTTTTTAAAATATATTTATATGTTTTACTTCATTAAATGAATTGAGTGCCCAATAATTTGCCTTTCCTCTAAGGTACAAAACTTTTGTAAATTTATTAGCAATTCAAAAATAAAAAAAATAAAACATTTGGTACGTGATCCGAAACAAATAAAATGTTATAGTTGAATACTTTAAGTAAATGTATAAAATAACAAAATTGGATCGTTATATTTATTTTGCTGTAATTTTTTTAACACAAAAACAAATCAGGGAAGTATGTACGCGTGTGTACTTAGTATACTTAGCGTAAAAAGCGGTAAAATGAATTTAAAAGACCGTGCATAATTTCAGTTATACTTTTCCGTTCCAATTAACTTGTAAGTACTTAAATACTGATATTTTGTGGAATATTTTCCTGATTTTAAGGTTATCATTTAATTAAAAATTTTAATTTTGTCCACTAAAAACAATTAAATGTTTCACTTATAATTTCGTGGAGTTCTTATTACTTCTAAAATCATTTGAAATCAACTTATTTCAGTTATATGTACTTAACGTTAAATTTGAGGGAAAAAACTATATATAATAATTCATTCTATATTATACAACATGTATGGGTCCTATAAATGTCATTGTACCATTTACCTTTTTCTTATTTCTGATTTCAAACACACAAGCTTTAGCAACAAATCAACAAAGAAACAATCAAGTAAAAAAAAAGTAAGAATAAGAAAAGCACCAAGTGGTGGAGACATGTTTAGTGACAGAAGGTAAAAGGAGAACAAAAAATATGTATAAGAAATAAAGAGTTTGTTAATGTGACAAAACTCGTGCTTCGGTTACAAAAAACTAAACAAAAAAAAAAAACTAAAAGAAACAAGAATTATGTACGCCAATTGAATTCTTTCTTACACTTCATTTTTATATGTTCGTTGGTTTTTATTTTTTAATTTAGCAAAAAAGAGACAAAAAGAAAAAGAAAAATGTGAAAAAGTAATCTCTGAAACCTGTTTTTTCCGTCGCCTTCAAGAAATTCTCATTCTACGAAAGGACATTTTAAGAATAAAAAGAATTTAATATACAAAACAAGCGGTACCTCATATTTAATGTGACACGATAATTTTTTTTTTGCCCTTTCTTTTCATGTTTTTATTGCAATTTATTTGTTGTATTTGTTATTTTTTTATTTTTGGAAAAATTGTATCTACCAATTTTTTAATGGAACTTTATTATTATTTTTTGCGAATATTGAATGTAGAATTGCTTTAATTTGGTTTAGTATAGCAGAATCCATTAAAGAATAAATTTAATATATTTATTAATTAAAGTCATAATGTTAGTTAGGGGAACAAAATGATTACAGATAACCAAACAAAATTCTTATGAAGTCGTCAACCTAAATACATATTTTTCTTTTTTTTTTGTATAAGAGAAATCTCATTGGAAAACTTAAGCGTTCTAGTTTGTTACAGAAAAAATAATAACAAGACATTCTGTTTTATTGTCCATTCTAATTTATCTTCATAAGAAAATTATGAGAAAAATTTTGTTTCATACAATTTGGTTCAGAGTGTAAGCTCTTCAAAGTTGTCATACGATTGAAAAACTTCAGCATGCAAATATCAGACTACAAAAAATAAGAAGAGGAAGTACAAAGCTCTTAAGAATATTCTATAGAATTATGTATATTCTTACTTGCTTTTACATAAAAATCAAAATATTCTTGCAGCGCATAATAATGTATATTTTCTACAATATTTTTCGTTATATAACAGAAAATAAGTTGAATAGTATGGACTCAATTTATTCACCTCAATTGGAATGTCTAGAGACTTAAGATAAGATAAGAGTTGATTATATTTTCTTTTTTCACTTGTAAATTTGCATCCTTTACTTTTCTCTCTTTTATGTTATTTGTTATTATTGTCCTTTTTTGGTGTATTTTTTTTTATATAAAATAATCTATCTGCATTATAAAAACACATTATCCTCATCTATTAAAACAACAGAAAAGGAGTAAGAAAAAAGAAAAGAAAAATCTCACAACAATCTCTGGACGACTTTCAGTATCTTCTGAAACAACAAAAAAAAACGTCCCGAGGGACATTAAAAAAAAATCCTTTATTTAATTATAACTTAAGTTGGCTTATTAATGTCTCCAAGTTTCTTTCGTTTTTCTTTTTGTGTCCTTACATTACATTTTTATCTTGAACATAGCAGAATAAAGAAATGAATAAAAAAAAAAGAAAATTTTCTTCCAGGATATACGTACGTACACCTTTATCTTATCAATGCAAAAAAAAATTTGTTTTGAAAAAAAAGAGGTAGATGGCATTTTTATTTAGGACAAGAATGAAGATAGAAAGATTTTAATTAAGGAATTGGTATTTATTTTTGATTGGATTTATATAATAAGAAATACTTAATCATGATCAAATTAATATACAGATATATTATCTATTATAGTTTTCATAGATTACATAAAATATGTATGTAAGAGACAAAAGTAAAAATGAAATTAGGTCAAATATGTTATATTAATAGGATTACAGTATGGATGAAGTTTCATTCTACTAATTCAAAGAATATTGTTATGTATGATAATTTGACGTGATATTTACTTATTATTAATTAAATGAAGTACATAATTACTTATTACATAAATCGATGACAATATTTGTAATGAATATAAATATCAATGATATTTTTATAATTTTTTTTGATTTTAAAACACAGCACATGTTTTCTGTAGGCATTTATTGCTAAAATATTTAGTGTTAAATATCAAATTTATTTCGATTTATAATACGTTTAGGTAGCATGTTTAAAAGTTTTAAAGAAAATTTTTCAAATATTTCTATCACCAAACAATGACAAATAAATTTTAATACCTAAACAAATCAAAAACTTTGGTAAATTATTTACTGAGTATATCACGGTATAATCAAAATGTACGATTAATTTTGTTGCCACAAAGTGGTTTTTCTGTTTTTATCTTTAAATCGGTTATAATTTTTTTTCTTCTTCTTTTATAAACAATACCTTTTGAAATTTAAAAGTCAAAACATTTATGGTAAATCTTTTTTAATAGTTTTATCTTTTTCTTTTCTAATGAATTATTAATTTCATGTTAAAAAACTTTATAAAAGTTCTTTGAAAGTTTTAGATGTCTTATTATTGAAAATTAAAAGTTTATACGTTTTAAAAAAATCACTCGCAATATTTTAATTGCCTCTATTTTGTTGTTGTTGTATAGTTTATTTCAAAGAAAGTATTTAACTTTCTTTCCCTTTAAATATTTTCTTTTAAGAGTATAAAAGAAATTATAAACGTCAATTAAATTAAGAGAACGTTTTTATGATTGTTGATTTCTTCTTTTGTGATGACAGTAAAAAAAAAACAAATGTATTTTGTTTTTAAGAAGAATTTATAAATAAAGAGAAATAAAGAGAAAAATATTGAGCTTTTCAAGCTCTTTGCATTTTGTGTTTAAAGTTAGTTCAAAATGCAATTTAAATAGAATGGTAAAGTAATGTAAAAAGAGGTAAACAAATCGTATGACTGTGGTAAATTCAATAAAAGCTTTTGACATTAAACAATAAAAAAAATAATTCATAAAGTTTCATTACACATATTTCAGGATAATGCACCTACTATGTATAAAAAGTTATAGAATTTACTTGGAACTTTTTCATGCTATGATTACCAGAGTCCAAAAACCAATCAACTATTTTCTCATCAAACAAAAAAAAATAAAATTTTCACAAAAACCAAAAATAAAATATTTTTGAAAAGGAATTTGAAATTTTGTCTTTATTAGAATTTTTTTTTTGTTTTTTCCTTATTTTATAAATATAAATTCCTTAGAAAATAGTAAAATAGAAAATACGAATTAAAAATATTGCAAATCTTTTTGTAGAACAAAATTTAAAAATAAACAAAATTGTCATAGGGACAAAGAGTAAAAATAAAGGTTCAAATTGAGGGAACTTATTTTTTTTAAATAAAATTATTAAATTTTAAAACTTTATTTGTTCTGAATAAAAATTTGTTAATAACAAATAAAAAACCTGTAGCTTGATGTGTTTCATAAAACCATTTCTTATAATTAATAAGAAAATTTAAATCACGTTTTACCAATAAAAAAAGTTTTAAAATGATAAACTAAGTCAAAATTATTACAAAAAACAAGTCATTTAATTTAAAAGTAAAGAAAAATGAAGATGGAAATAACAATTTGAGTTATAAAAGAATCGATTATTTTTCTCAATCATTTTTGAATTGAAAGTTTATTCGGTGGGAATTTTTTTTTATCTAAACGAGACGATATCTAAATAATTCCATTTGATCTAGTTTTTCTTTTCATGAAAGTCCGATTTTGGTATATTTGAATAATCCTGACAATCAATCTGATCCTGATGTAAAGTGAAACGTAAATATTTACACCGACGTTGAATGATAAATTCACATTTTTCTACTTTTCTTCATTTTCTTTTTTTCTTCTTTATTTTTTTTCTGTTACTAGAAAAGTACTTTCTTCCATCCATCTCTTTATATAAAATACATAAAAATATAAAATCCAGAATTTTATATTTTGACAATCGAATTGCGGTGTTGGATATATAAGAAGAAAATAATATTATATAATCGAATTTTCATTTTATAGACTTTGCATTTCAGTTCAATGTTTACCGACATTAATGTCAATATAGACGTCGTTTTTTATTAAATGGTAAAAAAAAAAATACATACACACATATATACTATTCAACATATTCATATTATTTTTATATTTATTACACTTTGTTTGTCACGTATGTTTAGTATCATCACACGTTATATTCGTTAAGTAAATAATAATAATATTATTATTATAATACTATGGTAGAAAATATTGTTAGAGAATATCTTATGTGACTTTTCTTTCAGTAAAATAAAAATCATGTCTTTTTTTTTAAAGAAAATATCTTTATCAAAAGAACAGAATCATAAATTTTTCTATATAATCAAACAATATCTATCTAGATCAAGAAATCAACGTGCATACAAATGTTATTGAATTGGATTTGAATTTTTATTATGATGCCCATAATTCATGATTTTTAAGATAACAAGATTTCCCTGTCAAAGTACAAATCATTATTCCAATATATCTCAACGAATAATGGAAGTCACAAGTCACCAATTAAAATAGTTGATCCAGAAAATATTGTTTGCATAGATTTTAAATTTGGTCCAAAGAACAATTTCAATGAATTGGAAGTGAATTAATTTTAGTTTAACACCAGTAACGTATTTTATCGTTTGCAATTGTATTCTGTATATATAGATTATTAGCCACATTAAGAATATTGCAATAATTCCAAATTTTAATCAAGAATTTAGATTATTAATTAATTAATAATTGGTTCGTAGTATTGTTTATGAATTTATGTAATTTTATGTAAATTATCTGTCACCATATTTATGTGTATTGAATTGAATTGCATGAATTGATTTCAGTTTACGGTCAGATTTGACATACATATATTTTGTTAGTCGAAACAGAAATTTTCAATTGTTCTTTATGAAATTGTTGAAACGACCGTATTAATAATTATTTAAAAGTTTATGAAAAAAAAATTACTTTGTCATTTTCGTTGAGTTTCTACACTTAAAATTTTTTCTCATTCTTTTATCCTTTTTTTTTTGCAATTATATAAATAACATCTTGTGTTCTCACGCCATTATAAAAGGTAACTTTTTAACTTAATTTAACAGACAAAAAGTAACGAAAGAAAAAAAAGAAAAATTAAAACAGGATAACTTTAAAAAGGTATTTTTTTTCTTAAGAAAAAGTTAAGAAAAAAAAACTTGAAAGAATTACTTTTTTATGCTCATTTTTTTTGGGTTGTGTTTTTTAATTTGCTAATGAATATTTGGACAAGTTGATCCTTTTTTTTTCTTTATGTATTTTTTTATATAATTTGCGTTTAAAATAAATATAATAATTTATCTTATTTATTAGAATATTTGATCACATTATGGTTTTATCTTTTTATGCATTTAACAAAAAAAAAATGTATACCAAAATAAATCATCTTACCATCCTTTTACATAAAATCCTTTTAAATTAGTATTGCTGTTTTTTCTTTTATTGATCAAAAAAAATGTTGCTTTTGAAATAAATAGTAATTATTTTTCTAAAAAAGAAAAATTAATGGAAAAAGGAAAAACGGAAAATATTAAACAAGAAAAAAAAAGTCTGTTCTAACTTCTAACACAAAAATATCATAAAGTTCCATTAAAGATTCAGATATTCATTTCTTCTAATCTGATTAAGTGATTATTATTTAATTGAGGCTTTTACAAATCTCAATGGAAAAGAATAATTAGAGTAGAAATTATCCGTTCTTCCAAGATGATAATATATATACTTATATATATATATATATATATATATATATATATATACAGTTACTGAATATATATACCATATAATTATGATCAGTCATCCATAATACTTAAATATATCTTTATTATTATATATTATTTATATAAATAAATACAACATTAACTGGATGTAACTAATTGGAAATATAAAAGATAAAAAAAACTTTTTATTTACATTTAATCGATTACAATTATTTTTTTTTTTGGCACTCATCAATTTTATACGAATGATAAATATTCTTTTATTAATTCAATGTTTTTAAATATAAAATAGATAAGTATCAATTATTATTTAAGTAGGTTTTTGTATAATTATTTTTTTTTATTTTGAAAAAGGATTGAATTGTTTGAATTAAAATTGTTACTTTATATACAAATATATTTCGGGATGATTTATTCAAACCCTTTTTCGGTTAATTCTATTTGGAAAATAAAAAATATAATAATAATGAAAAGAAAAATAAAAACAAAAATGGGACAAAAAAATAAATAAAAAATAAAATCTCACGCAATGCTAATTTACCTAATATTTTACACACTTTAAACTCACATTCGAACTTTAATGACATTAATATTCATTAGGAGACGGCTTATATTTTGGCAGATTTTGATAAATTACCTTGAATATATATATTTATAACATACACACACACACATAAATATTATAAATATGCATGATTTTATATATTAATATATGGTAAAAAGAGGTACACATAATTCAATAGGTACTTTTACAAATCCTTTCTCATATAAAAATGATCCTAAAATAGAGAATAAATATCAAAAAAAAAAAAAAAAAATGAAAAAAGAAAAGAACTGGAAATAGGATTTATTTTTAGCGGAAAAACCTACTTAAAAAGACAAATCAACATTTTCCTTAATTTTGCATCGTTAAATAATTATTATAATAATTATTTTTTTTTATCATTGAATTCTTATCATTTTGATATAATTATTTCCGCGATTCTAGAGTATAAATAAATGTATGTATATAAACATTATTAAAATGATACGGGATTCGCTAAGATCCCATCATGATACATGAAGAGAAAATTAACGTTAAGCTCTTGTACAAAACCCATTTGTTCAAAAGAAAACATTCTAGTCTTTTTAATACTAAAAGAAAATCCAATTTAGTTTTTGCTATTATATTGCTCTATATATCTGTGTTATATCTATTGAGTTTTTGTCTTGGTAAAAATGTTAAAGTATAAAAGAGTAAAAATATATATATAATAATAATATATAATGTAACACAAAATGATGACAAGAACGAACATTAGAAGCTCCTATACATATAATAATTTTTTTTTCTTTCGTTCTGTGGTATTAGGGGGTATTATGTGGAGATACATAATTGAAGTTATGAGTTACTTTTCGAAGTGACTTCACTTTTAGAACTTTATTACTATTTACCAAATTGTGTTGTAAAATTTTATTGGAAAAACCATTATTTCCAGTATTCTATTAAAAAGTTTTTTTTTTTCTTTGTGAAATCGAAAAACACAATTCTTTTCTTGTGACCATCTCTTAATTTATTTAAATTAATTAATTAAACATGAAAAATATATTATATATAAACGTTATTTTTACTAATATAATTTAAGTAAAAAACCTAATACAGTAATTATAAAGAATAAAATTCTTGACACTTTTAAACTTGGTACTCCTTCATTTTTCTTATTTACTGAAGGACAATTGTCAGCATGACGTCCATTACCAAGACAAGAAGCATACATCATGCCATGTCCAATAAAATTTTGTTCAAAAGATCCTGTAAAATTAAAAATCGTATAATTAACATTGAATTAGAATTTATGTTTAAAATAACGAATTAACCTGTGAATAAATGTGCCCAAGGGCCAATTGCAAAAACACCAACATCATCACCACCATGAGTTTCAGAATCCAATGGAATAGCAGCTGGAAACATGAAATCATTTGTATTTGAAACCATTCCTACAGGTGTAAGACGTTGATTTGTACAGTTCTTGTCCACATGCTTAAAATATCTTTAAAAACGTACCAAAAATGAAATTGATTTTATTTTCTCTAATTTTGTTTCACAATTGCACGTATTTTTCTTATATCTTTATATTATTTACCCCATTCCATTAGCATAATTCAATGTAAAAAATGGCATTTTATCTTCATTTGAAAAATCACCCATTCCGAGAATATTATTTCCACGTTTCTGAAAAAAAATTTGTCATGGTGAATTTTTTTTTTTAATTGAACGACAATTTTTGTGGTTATTTTTTTCAAATTGAGTTGGATTATATTTATTTTGTAATCCAACTATATAAAAGTTTCATAAATATTAAAGTATTAAAACAAATTATTTATTCTTTCAAAAATAAGAATAATATTATTAATTTATTTTCAATGATTTTGAGTTCAGAACTATTGACATCTTTAAATAGTTTACCACTCTTGTTTATTCAGCAGTTTGTTTTACTCAAATGCAAATAATTAGAACACAAAATTCTGAAATTATACATTTTTAGTCCGATCTATACACAAACATGGAACTTATAGTCTCTGCTATTTATAAGTATGTAGAAATGCAAAATTTAGTTACGCATAATTAAACAGTTAAGATTTAATTTGACATCAAAATAATCTTCATAAGCATATGTATTTTATTTACAACTTTAATAGATAAAATTTTACATAACTATACAAGAAAAAAATTCCCTCTCCAACTAAATTAAATTTATTTAATAATTTCTAATAATGTAATTTATTCTTATTTAGAAATGAATGACAATTAAAAATTAAAAATTGTATTTTAGAAATTTTAAAGTATTTGTGTACTCACCGGATAACCTCCAATGGACATAGTGTGAGAATGATCTGCTGTAACAATCATCAATGTATCATTTGTATTTACGTGTTCTTGAAGTAACTCAATTGTTTTATGTAATTGAATTGTTTCATCAAGAGCTTTTTTAGCATTATTATTATGATGTGCTGTATCGATTATACCAGCTGAAATTATATATTATAATTTTATTAATTATAACATATTTTGCATTAAAGTCTGTTAAGAGATCGTGCTAAAACTACATTATTTAAGAAGATAATATCAATTTATCTTTATTCAATATTCTTGTCAAAATTTATTAATTCAAGCTTTGATTTAATTTTTTTTTAAATGAAAAAGCTTTATTACGTGTTTATACAAATTTCAATCAAAATCAAGAAAGATAATTTATTCCAAACGTGTGATTTTAAAATGCTCTTAAGATAGCATTAACCAAAAAAAAATGGGATTATAGTTTTTAAATATATTATTGTAACTGAAATAATATAATTGGATTATCTATATATAATTTAGTCCATAATTACACGTATAATTAATAAACAAAAGTTTTCAGTCTGATTATGTATTCAAATCAAACACACCTATATATATAAATTAATTGATGACAAGCAATATAAATGTTTTTTGTATTATACTTTTTTTTTATAATTAATTTCAATTAAATGATAACAAAACAAAAAAAGAGAAAAATAAAAATAAAAAAAAACGAATCAAAATGATTATAAAATGGATTATAATGTTTGATTATCATTTTGATTATTTTGTTCAAATAATGAATACAGTACTCTTTTAATACATATAAAATATAATCTAAGTCTCTGGTTTTTAATCAGAACACGAATTAAAAATATTGACAGATGAATTTTAATGTTTATTATATTTTAATTGATTTTGAGAATATCGGAAAAGTTTTAATAATTAATAAGCACGAATATTTTGGTAGGTACGATAATTTAATATTTAAATTTCAAGATTTTAAGTAATCATTAGAATTTACGTCTTTCTTTTTTGTTTAATCGTAAAATGATTTGTAATTTTATGATTATTATTTTTAGAATGTCCAATTTGATTTACAAAAAAAAATTGTAATCAATTAATTAATTAGTCGTCCCTTTTAGTTAAGACAAAAGAAGTTCGACATTTTTATCTTTTATCTTTAATCTGTAATTTGTTTTTGTTTCCACTTGATTAATCAGTTGTTGATAATTAATTATAAGTCAATGTCATCATGATCAGAATGAACATTGAAAATTTTTTTTTGATTGATATGATAGAAATGTTTCCAATAAAAAAATAATATTCGAAGTAAGATAACAAACCTTCTATAAATAATATAAATCCATTTTTATTTCTCTGAAGAATTTTTAAAGCTTTTAGAGACATCTCAGGAAGTGATGGTTGTTCTGCCGACTTTTCTAAATTATATGCCATGTGACTATGATTGAATATTCCCAGTAAATAATCTGTGGTATTTTCGCTAACTTGTGACAGTTCAACCTAGCGTTATTTTATAAAGATCCATACGGCAATTTTATGAATATTTTGTTTCAGAGAATTTTTTTCAATTATTTAATTATTAAGAGGCTCTTACACCTATACCTTGTTAGTAACATATCTGGATTCACCATCCTTTTGTCTTTCTGCCAACCATTCGTTAATTAAATTTTTGTTGTCTTCTCTATATCCAGAACCTTGGGCAGTAATTACTGTTTTCGGTAAGAATTCTCGAGCACCACCACCTAGGATTACCTGCAATTCATTTGACATTGTTATCTCAAGTCTATTGTGTTAGATTTTTTAGTGTTATAAAAAACACTAAATAATTGTATTTGTAAGTGGATTTCCAACTATTTTTGTACATGAAAAAACTTACATTAATTTTTTTACCAACATCACCATAAACGAGTTGTTTTGCAATATCATCAACTTTACATTCCTTGGGAACCTGCGCATCATTTTCCCATTCTCTATCAGGAGTTTTTGCATAAGCTGCCGCTGGTGTTGCATGAGTGACTCTTGTATTGGTTACAATTCCAGTGGATTTACCTAAAGATCAAAGAAAATGTGATGTATTTTAATTAATTTGTGTTGACAGGAATTTTAAAATTTATAAATCATATACCTGCATCTTGTGCATATTTCAAAATTGTATTAATATGGTTTGTTTGATTCAAAAACGTTGTACAATTCCTAAGACGAACTGCTGCACTAACACCTAATGTTTGATAATTATTTTTAATGCCACTTAAAATTGCACTCGCAGTACATGCTGAGTCTGGCACTTGGTGATTTACACAATAAGTTCTTGATAATCCAGTATATGGGAATTTTTCAAACATTAAAACTTTTTCTTCACCACCCATATACATTCGTGCAGCTGTTTGGGTTGCAATGGACATACCATCACCAATAACAATTATAATATTCTTTGCAATATTCGTATTAATTTTATTTTTTTTTAATTGTTCCTCCAAATGATTTTGTCCAGCATCGAACCAAAATTTTGATGGTTCTTCAATAGCGGGACCAATTGGTGGAATCCAATTTGAATCGTTCCACCAAATTGGTGGTGTTGTTACTTCAGGTGGTGATACCGTTGTACGCTCATATGAATTGTGATCTGACACAATTAATTGTGGTGTACAATTTATACAATTTAAATACATAATTGCGCAAAACACTGATGAAACAAATTGACTCATTTTTTTAATTCGTTTACTATAAGAAAAGACAAAATACCGTACACAATGAAAGTCCAATATAAACTGACGACTAAGACATTTATGTCAATTCTTGTTTTTAAAATTTTTGTAATAATAAAGCATACACTTGTATGATAATATTAAAGTATCTTATTTGCTAAATTTGACAAATTATTTAGTTGTTCGGAATTGTTACGAAGCGAGATAGATATAGTCTCTGTATAACATGATAAAAAAAGTAAATGATAAATTGCTGGGTGTAGCATTTTATAATTTAAAATTCATATTCAAGACTCAACCGTACCTTACATAATTTTATAAAATTCAATTAAAACGCTGATTTATACGTACAGTACACTCTTAACTGTAATTAAGTTAAAAACAAAATCAAACTAGATGTAAAATAATAATATTTAAAGTAAATTCTTTTAAAGTTTAACTGGATTGAAAAATAATGTTAAATCAAATCATATTTTCACTGATATTTTTAGAGTGTAAAAGTAAAGAAAAAGAAATAAAATATGAATTCTTTCGTTGATTTATAATTAATCTATAAGATTATGGATAAAATTCAAGCATAAAGAAGAAATTTATTTTTTTCTGATTAATGGGAGATTTTCTAAATGATTTTTTAATTCTTCTAAGGTGTTTCAAGGCACAAAATGGATTCAATGAGATTTTAGTATACGATTTTGTTTTTGTTATTTATCCATTATGCCTATAATTAATTATTTGAATTTTACAACATAATTTTTTATTGTATATTAAATATTTTTAAAAATTAGAAATCTTTTTGTATAATATTTACTAAATTTAACCCATATAAAAATATTTTCATTTTTATTTTTAAATGATTTTTACGTTTTGAGATAAAAATCTAGGTTTGTTTTTGTTTTGATAATTTTTAATTGGTTAGTCGATTATAATCACTTGTTAGCTTGACTAAATAAATATTTATAATTGAATTACACATATCATTTAAGTAGGTACTATATCATTTTGATTTCAATTGCATTTTAACTTTCAATATCTTTTCTTGTTAAATTTCAATTGTTTTTATTTATGAATAATCTAAGTAGAATATGAACCGTTTATAATAATACATGAATTTAAAATCTAACAATGCCAAAAAAGACGTGTAAAAATACATCAAAATTAATAAATATTCAATTTCAATTTTCAAAAAATTTCTCAGCCCTGATTATATCTAAAAACACTTTATTTTATTTATTTTTACAGTTATCAGTATCAAATGCGACTCAAGTAACTTTACGAGATGTTGGATTTAGTATGTCTGGAAATTTTACATGTGAAGTGACTGCAGATGCTCCAACATTTTATACTGCCGAGGCGACAAATGTTTTAAAAGTTGTTGGTAAGTTTAAAAATATTATTATATTATTTTGTTTATCAATTCATATTAATAAAAGTTCAACAAACACATGTGCGTTGATATATACAAATAAATTATAGAAAATTTATCTACTGCAATATTAGGAATTTAGTCAATATATGTATCAGTTCTTTGAAAACTAATTAAACAAAAACTCAGACTAAAACATAATTTTTATATTTTGTTCTTTAAAATATAACAAAAAAGATAAAATATAGTTTAATAAGCAATAAATCTTACATGTTATATAGAACTAAATTTTATGATGGATGTTATAAGTAATATAAAAAGATAAATTGCATCAAATGATTAATGAATAACGAATTGTGACTAGACTCTTCTCATAATATATAATTGAACCGCATACCATACGTATCATCAATAATTTAGACTAGACTCTAGTATAGTTGAAAACTAAAGATAAGATAAGAAAAGAAAAGATAAAAGAAAATTTATGTGAAGTAATTGATCAATTTAAATAAATTTAAGACTGTAATTTTATTATTCCATTTTTTAACAACTTAAATATGTTGTTTCTTTCTTCTTGTAAAACAAAACCATCAATATTTGATTTAATATTGTAGCAAATTGTTATCTGAGTTACGGTTTCGTAAAAATATGGTTTTGTAGAAATTTTGAATTTTAAATTCCTGTAAGTCAATCAACGCCAAGGGTATATATTGATTATTAATGTTTCGGCAACAAGTGTTAATTAAAAAATTTAATTAATTATTATTTAAATTAATTTTCGTTTTTTTATTTAAAAATAATTATTTTTGTAATAAAAGAAGAAAAAATATAAAACAATTTTCATGCAAAATGAATAAAGAAATTAGTTCTTTTGTTTCATTTTTTAATGAAATTCAATTTTTCATACAATAGCATCTACATTGATTGTGTGGTTTTTTTTTTTTATTTATTTATATTTTTTTCTATTTGACAGAATTACCGAGTCAACCACCTACATTATGGACAGAACGTGTAAAATATGATCCTGGTGATTTTTTAAATGCAAATTGTTCGACACCAGCATCAAAACCACCACCAACAATTTCATTTCTATTAAATAATAATCTGGTTTGTATTTACATCAATATTTTATAAATAATTCAAATTAGGCTTAGAATAAGTCTTGTTTCTGTTTCACCTTTATAAGAAGAATAATTTGTCTCTTCAGAAATTTTTGAGATTCTACATTTCCGGATTTCTCGTAGAAAGATGGATATGATTTTTACATTTTTAAGAAACTTAAAACTTTGATCAAGCAAAAATTTAACTTTCGAAATTAAATAAACTAAAATTAAATTAAAATTTGCAAAGAAAATATTTTTTCTCAAAATTTCAAGAAATAAAATTTGTTCTTGTTACGGAAATATTTATTCTGTTAATTACATATGTTTTACTTCGGAATTGTTAACTTTATTCCAGAGTTCTTACATAAATATTCGGGATTAAATGGGCTAGCCAAAATGGCTAAATGGATAACAAATAAAGAGCAACACTTTAAATGTTGTGAATTTCTCAATAAAATTTTATTCTAGCAATTATTGAATTGAAACTTTCAGTATACACACATTGTTATTTAATCCATAACTGGTTCATACTGGTCAATTGACTCAAACGATTATTATTTTTTATAACGTGAATATACGTTGCATGATCACAAAATTACATTCAGTCAAAAAGCACAAAAAAAGATGATTCAAAATGTTTATGTAGGAATGAAATGTTAATTAATGATTTTCCAATTAAGTAAATACTTATAAAAACTCAATATAATTAAAAAAAAACTCTTTTTACTCTTTTTACTCTTTGTAACAAAAAATACGGTATCAATTAAGGGATAATGTTTATAACTTAGATGGGTAAATACACGAAGGTTTTCAAATTTTACATTTAATTCATTTAAGTTTCACTAATATAATTGGTGTATTCGAAATTATCGAATCACATTCATATAAACATAATAGGTAAATTCTTAAAAATAGGTATTTTATTTGGTTTAGTTTTTGGGTAGTTTGCAATTCCTAAAAAATTTGATTTATGAAAAAACAACGTATGTATAATTATTTTATCTCTTAATCATCATCATTGAAATTTCTTCCCTTTAACTAATTTTATTCTGTCATTTTTGACAAAATAATCATAAAAAGCAATAAAAAAATGCGTAATAAAATAAAAATTCTAGCCACGGAAGCAAGTCTTTATTCGTTTATAGTATATTTTCACATTTATGATGAACGCAAGAAATTTTTTTTAGTACATTTTGTGATGAAAGAGAGTGAAAAAAAATATAACATTCACTCAGTCATAAGTAAAAAGAAAAGAAAAGTTGTATAACTTTTATGTATCGTAGACAAATTGTTATTTTTATATAAATATAAACGGAATATTATATCATCGTATAACCAATAACCATAAATTTACCTCTGGTACACAATAAAAAAAAAATATAAACATAATAATATAATATCAGAGAAAGAGAAAGTATATACTTTCTACTGGTCCCGGATAAAACGCAAAGTAAAAATATCTTGAAACAATTTCCTTTTGAGACAATTTTCTTTCATTTTCATATAAGGTACAATATATTTAGAGAAATGAAAGGTAACCAACGAGAAAAAAAAATAAATATTTTTTATTTCATTTTCTTACCTATTGAAAAATATATTTCTATATTTTTGAAGATGAGTTTTCTTCGTTTATATATTTTTTTTTTATATATAAAAAAAATAAACCTAAATTACGTTTTCAATGCCCCTGAGACAATTTAATTTGATATCCACACTGCTGTCTGAGATACATATATATATTTTCTTTCTTTCTTTCTCTTTCTCTCATTTTCTCAATACATATTGATATTATTATATTCAATATTTTTGTTCATATTTTCCGGGTGTTTTTTTTCTTTCACAATAAACAATACACTTTGTGCCCTAAATTCCAAATAAACTTATTTCTTAAACAAAAATTGAAATATAAATAAATTCAATTGAAAATAACAAAAACCTCTTTAAATCAAAGTCACGTTCGAATAAAATATAATTTTTTTAAACATATTCAATAGCTACATATATATATATTTTTTCTTGATTTTAAATCTCTATTAGGTACTGTCTTTTACAACAATTTTTTAAATTCAAAATGATTTAGAAGCGTTGGTTTTTATTGTTTTTAGAAATTTATATACCAATTAAGAGGGTCTTTGACAGCTTAAAGTAAAATATAAAAATCCTTAAATCTCCTGGTGACCGTCGTATATGCTCTTTTAATAGTTAATTATAATTAGTTATTTTTAAACCTTTTTATATTATAAATTTTTATTTTCTATTTTAAGGTTGGAAATCATCCAACTGTATTGCACGCACACGCAAATTTACACTGGGCATCACAAGATCTTGGCATTCAGGTAAATTAATTACAAACAGTTCAAATGAATATAAATATAAAACAGACTATAAAAAAAGAAATAAATGAAAATACCTAAAACCACTTTCCATTTTTTCTTTTCTTTTCTTTTTTTTTTTTTTGAATAGCTTCTACCATCCCACTATCAAAATGGTCAATTGATTTTGCGGTGTACAGCAGAAGTTGATGCTTTGTATGCTGAAAGCACAGAAGCTCCCTTAGGGACAACAAGAAAAGAACCGATACCAGAGAGAGGTAATTTATACCCAATATCCTTATATTTTGTATTTGTGAAGAAGAAGTTTTTATGGTTTTTTTTTCATCAAAGTATAGGCATTTTTTATCTATCCAGTGATGAAACTGGGATTTTCTATAAAATGTGCTGTGCACTCAAAATTATATGATTTTGCCTTTCATGCATTCTTGTTAATTTTAAATATACCTTTGACTGACGCATCAAAAATTTATTTTGGGGTTTAATAAAATTGATGATTTGAATTTTTCTGACTTTTCTTTTTATTAAAGATATATTCCCAGCGAAGTTTTATATGTTTGCGACCTTGGTTAAATTTGGAAAAAGAATAATAAATTATGTTAGTCCATTTATATTCATTATAGGATTTTGTAAATTCTAAATGAAAAAAAAATTAATTGAACAGAGGTAATTGTGTTGTGACATTAATTTACTTCTATTAAATTAATTTTACTTCTATTAAAATTGGCAAATTGTAAAATTGTTTGAAAAGCTTGAATCGCCTAAATTGTTCCCAATTTCTATTTGAAAAGAATTTCTTGAGTTTTAAATATTATATGACTACAGATTAATTTATTATAGTTGACAGTCCTGTTTTTAAATTTATTTGCAATTTGAACTTCAAATTTTATTTTATTCTGTCTTTTAAAAAATTTGATAACTTTAAATTTAATTGATGCATTTCTTTCAATTTCAGTTATATCATCTGGTGCTGAAAATATCGCTAAATTTAAAACAATCATACCATTTCTTATAACAATTATTATTATTTCAAGTTAGTGTGATAAAATGTGACGAACAAATTTAGCGAGAAATGAAAAAAAAATATAAAAAATTAAGTAATTAAGTGAAATTATTTAAATCACCTTTTTATAGTTGTATTCTTGTATTAAGAAAAAAAAATTATTATGGTATAAATTATATTATAATTAATATCTAAAAATAATAATAATGAAAAAAAAAACAAAGCAAAAAGTTCTGTAAGATACTGTAAAAAAAAATAATAAAATATACTTAATTTATGTGATATAAGAACAAAAAAATTGTTTGTCTAAATGGACTTTTTAATTATTTGTTTCTTCTGTTTATTTTTTTACACTTGTCTCTTTTTTTCAATGCAATTGACTGAATATTATTTTATTCATTTTAACAAATTTTTTCAATATGAGAATGTTCAAGTATTTGTAGTAAACATAATTTTGTCTAATATTTGCATTCCATTAGAAAAAATTGAAGCACTTCTTAAGATCAAATATTCAATTAATTTTAATAATTATGTTTATGATGATTTGTCAACTAATATAATCATTTTTTATTCTTCTCTTAGAAATTATAATGATTATTTGTAAAAATAACCTAATTATGTTATTTAATTGAAAAATTCTATGGGCAAAATAAAAAGAAGTAAATACGGAAAATTTAAAGTGTCAAAAGAACAGAAGTTAACCGTTTTAAATAAATGTACTTGAAATTTTACAAACTTTTGAAATCATTTGGTAATTTACATATTTTTGGTAAGCTAAACAAAAAATCATATACATAAAATTTGTTTTTAAACATCATTTTAAAACCCTTTATTATACTTTTTCTTTTCATTTGTTATTTTTTTCTTAAATTTGAAAACATTTTCCAAACTTTCGTTATTTGTATATATTTTCCTATTAATTCATCTCTTGGTATTTTCCTTTTTTGTGCATTTTTATATTTTGCTTTTAGATAATTTAATTTTATTTCTTCCATAATTATGTTTAAAATCAGTTAAAAATTAATGTCTGATTTAAAAAAAAAATAAGTTCGTCTTTTCTATATTTTGTTGTCTCTGAACTGAGACAAGAAAAGTTTGTTGCGGAAGCAGGTGTGAATCATCTTCTTCTTTTTAAATTGCGTTTGGTTATTTTAATTTGGGTTTTTTAAAATGATAACAAAGTAAGTATTAAGATTTCCATTTATTTGTATTAAATAACATGAATTTTTAAAACTTTATTATTATTGTGCATTCATCTAATGAAAGAGAAAAATGTCCAACACTTATTTAATGATTAGAAATATTTATATCATGGATTTCAAAGAAAATACATTTTGTATGTAGTATTTACAAAGGATTATCGTTTGTTTTGATTGAAAAGTAATTTTCCATTCCTAGAACCGATATTTATTAATTCAACAAAATTTTATTAATCCAGTATTATTTGTTATTTGGTAATGATCAAAATCTTTCTGAATTTCAATCGGTTATCATACAGAAGACATATCTTTTCTATCGTCAATTGTTATACTTTGAATGACTAACGTAACCTACTAATTAACATTTATTATTAAAAGTGTTTCAGAATAGTTCAAAATTATCGTTTTATTTACAAATTTGTTTATTTGTTAAATTCCAACTTAATTGTTATTCAAGTATTTTTAAAATTTTTGTATTCACCATGTGTAATAATTTAACTAAAGTGCGAGCAATCATTGAAACAAATTTCTATTTTAATTGGGTTTTAATTTCGTTTGAAGCTTTCAATAAATTTAATTTGAAGAGAATTTAAAGTTAAAAAAAGTGTATTTATTTTATTTAATCATTCAAATGTACTAACATACATTGAAATAAAAAAAAAGTAATACAGATTTTGTAATTTATTTATTTTCTGTACATTCTAACAAATATATTCATGTCATCATGACAAACAGGGCTCATGTTATCAATAAATTAGCATGTCAAAGTATTTTCGCGAATACAATATTTTCATGGATATTTTATTTACGTATTTTGTGTTATTGAACAACTATCCCTTTTTTCGTATATATTTCCTAAGAACAAAATTTCCCAATATTCTCCATATTCAATACCATTGTTTTTTTCTGGCTTTTAGAAATACAAATATAAAAACCAAATACCAAATTGGCCAGACAGAGATAAAATAATGATTGTTTATTTTTCACGGAATTTTTGAAAGGTTTGTATCCTATAATTATTTATCTTCCAATGTTTGTATATAACTGAAATGTGGGATCATTCGAACTTAAATTTCGAAGCACCATGACATATACGAATCTTTTATTGTAAATTGTAATTGAATGTATGTTTTTTCCTGAATATTTTTCTTATTAATTCTATTGCTTCGTCGTAATCGACTAAGCCTAGTAATGGAAAATTTTCAAATTCAAATTTTTATTTTTGAAAGACACAATTAAAAGAAAATTTCCAAAAAAATTTTTTTCTCACATAGAATGACCCTAGGGCAACTTATTTTTACTAACAAAAGGTCAAATTGGTGTTTATTGCAACTTTTATCCCCAAAAAAGGGGTCAAAAAAATCCTGTCAGTCCGGACTCCGTCCGCCGGACTCCGTATAACACGATAACTCAAAAACGCGTGAAGTGATTTCAATAAAATTTTGGGATTAGTATTATTTTGGTCCCCAATAGAACCCTATTGATTTGGGGTGTGATCGGGGCACGGGGTGGAGCACCCCCCATACAAATGTTTTGGAAAAAATCAGTTTTTCGAGGATTGCAACAACTGATTGGAATGAAATTTTGGGATTAGTATTTTATTGGTTCATCATAGAACCATATTGATTTTAGGGGGGATCGGGGTACGGGGTGGAGCACCCCCCATACAATTGTTTTGGAAAAAATCAGATTCCCGAGGATTGCAACAACTGATTGCAATGAAATTTTGGGATTAGTATTTGATTGGTCCATCATAGAATCATATTGATTTTATGGGGGATCGGGGTACGGGGTGGAGCACCCCTCATACAATTGTTTTGGAAAAAATCAGGATTGCAACAACTGATTGCAATGAAATTTTGGAATTAATTTTTTTTTGGTCCCCAATAGAACCATATTGATTTTAGGGGGGATCAGGGCACGGGGTGGAGCACCCCCCATACAATTGTTTTGGAAAAAATCATTTTCCCGAGGATTGCAACAACTGATTGGAATGAAATTTTGGGATTAGTATTTTATTGGTCCATCATAGAACCATATTGATTTTAGGGGGGATCGGGGCTCGGGGTGGAGCACCCCCATACAATTGTTTTGGAAAAAATCAGATTCCCGAGGATTGCAACAACTGATTGCAATGAAATTTTGGGATTAGTATTTTATTGATCCATCATAGAACCATATTGATTTTAGGGGGGATCGGGGCACGTGGTGGAGCACCCCCATATAATTTTTTTTTATTATATTAAATGACAATACTATCGCATAAAATTCGACGAAGCATACAGCCATACTTGCCTGTCGTTTTTTTCTTATAATTAAGAATGCAATGCACGTTACATTCATTTTAAAGTACTTTCATAATAATTAACTATGACGAAAGTCGGGAAGGTCTAAAATCTAAATCCGTATAATATTTTGTTAAAAGCTTTTGATATTCAAGATATGGGGCTTACAATTAAGCTTTTTTAGTCTAACTATATTGCTTCGTCGTAATCGACTAAGCCTAGTAATGGAAAATTTTCAAATTCAACTTTTTTTATTTTTAAAAGACACAATTAAAAGAAAATTTCCAAAAAAAATTTTTTCTCACATAGAATGACCCAACTTATTTTTACTAACAAAAGGTCAAATTGGTGGTTATTGCAACTTATATCCCCAAAAAAGGGGTCAAAAAAATCCTGTCAGTCCGGACTCCGTCCGCCGGACTCCGTATGTTAACACGATAACTCAAAAACGCGTGAAGTGATTTCAATAAAATTTTGGGATTAGTATTATTTTGGTTCCCAATAGAACCCTATTGATTTGGGGTGTGATCGGGGCACGCTCCATACAATTGTTTTGGAAAAAATCAGATTCCCGAGGATTGCAACAACTGATTGCAATGAAATTTTGGGATTAGTATTTTATTGGTCCATCATTGAACCATATTGATTTTAGGGGGGATCGGGGCACGGGGTGGAGCACCCCCATACAATTGTTTTGGAAAAAATCAGTTTCCCGAGGATTGCAACAACTGATTGGAATGAAATTTTGGGATTAGTATTTTATTGGTCCATCATAGAACCATATTGATTTTAGGGGGGATCGGGGAACGGGGTGGAGCACCCCCATACAATTGTTTTGGAAAAAATCAGTTTCCCGAGGATTGCAACAACTGATTGGAATGAAATTTTGGGATTAGTATTTTATTGGTCCATCATAGAACCATATTGATTTTAGGGGGGATCGGGGCACGGGGTGGAGCACCCCCCATACAATTGTTTTGGAAAAAATCAGATTCCCTAGAATTGCAACAACTGATTGCAATGAAATTTTGGGATTAGTATTTTATTGGTCCATCATAGCCATATTGATTTTAGGGGGGATCGGGGCACGGGGTGGAGCACCCCCAATACAATTGTTTTGGAAAAAATCAGTTTCTCGAGGATTGCAACAACTGATTGCAATGAAATTTTGGAATTAAAATTTTTTTGGTCCCCAATAGAACCATATTGATTTTAGGGGGGATTAGGGCACGGGGTAGAGCACCCCCATATAATTTTTTTTTATTATATTAAATGACAATACTATCGCATAAAATTCGACGAAGCATACAGCCATACTTGCTTGTCGTTTTTATTTAAAAATTAAATTTGATTTATTTTGCAGTTAAAAAAAAGTCAATTATCAACTAATCGTCTTTGTGTATCAAACTTTATTTAACTTTCTTTGATTCCAATTTTGAGCATTTCGCTTCCAATATAGATTTTTATTTTATTTAGGATTAACATCAAACAGAAAATGTAGGATTTTGCGTAACAAGCAAAAACACAACTTTAGATAAATGAAACAGAAAAAAACCAATCTAACTTCTGAGTAAACGACTAACGAATAAAACTTAAATTTCCTTCCTTATAAAACAAAGTTTTCCGCGTTACATATATATATATATATATATATATATACCCCTACATACTATATATACCCCTACATACATATATAAATACGCCAAAAAACAACAAAATTATTCTTGAGAGTTAAATCTGTTATCACAGACAGATCATGTCTATTTTATAACAAAAGAAAGACTAAATGGTTTCCATTGTATTATACATAAAACAGGTATATATGTAGATATGGATTTGTGTTTGCGTTTGTGTTTGTGTACATCAATATAAATGTATTTCTATTGAGGTAAATGAAAGGAGTTAATATAAACAGAGGGGTTAAATTTAAATAATACCTCTGTATAAAAGTAAAGATAAACGTATATCCTATTTCGATGTTATTTCATTGCACTTTCAAATAAACAGAACAATATAACAGAAACAAAAAAGGAAGAAGGAAGTAGAATGTAAAAGGAAAAAACAAAAAGGAAAAAAAAAACAATAATCATCTAAAACGTTTACCTAATCCTGTTTGATGAATGTTAAATTGTATTATTTGGATTTAAACGAGCTCTAAAAACATTTTCTAATTTAAATGATTTTATAAATTAGAATTCAATGTAATGTATTATTTAAAAGGAAATTTCATTTCGAAACAATACGTAGTTGTGAAAGAGTGTCAAATTTTATTATCATTGTATTGTGTTTATTATCTAAATTTATTGAATTGTTTTCTATGAAGTTTATATATTTTTATAATTGAAGAAAAATTAAGAGACGGAAATCTTATATTTCATATAATTGAATTTAAAATAATTTTTAAATTAATATCAAAATTTAATTTGTTGTTACATTAATAATTCTTTGTTTATTAAATTCGAAAATAATAACAAGGAAAAAGACACAGAGAAATATAATGAATTTTTAAATATAAAAATGTATAGAAGATATAATAACAAATTAGATTTAGAAGGCAGTAATTTTTCATAGAGGTGACACTGGAATTACACTGTGAACTGTTATATAATTAAGCTTTAGGAAATATGGGTCACTTAATTATTTTTAAAATGACGACATCATAATTTTACATTGAGGTTAAATATAGTTAAGTTCAAATGAAAGTTGAAAAAAGTCTATTTTGTATCATTTTGTCTATACTTTTATAAAAACCTATTCTTGCTTGTATATAATTTATAATTAAATCAAAGAATGAGAAAAAACTGCATTAAGAATAATTCTTGTAAATATCTTATTTGGTTATGTACCATGGCTTCAGAAGTACGTAGTAAATACAATACGGAAGTAGGTAAGTTTATTACTTTAATTTAAAATTTTTGAGGAAAAATTATTTTTGCATCACTTCAGACTGATTATAAACATAAATTCTTTTGTATATAAAAAGTCCATATGCTTGATCTTGTGTGAAATATCATATTTATATTCTATATTTAATTAGAACAATCAAAACAGACATAATTGCAATGGCCTATTCTAAAAAATATATAAAAATTATTAAGTGTATTTTATAGTTTAAGGGCCGAAAGTTTTTCTATCACTTTTATATATTTAAAACTATTAGTTATATAGAATTTCGCGAGTTTTATATCTTTTCATTATTTTCTATTTATCGTTAAAGTGGTTTTATTATTTTTATGTTTACGGAGATAGTGTATTGGGGTCACTCGAAGTATTGGACACATAATACTGAGAAGCTTAGAGCTAGTTAAACTTTCGGATGCTCCTTGAAAAGTTTAGAAAGTTTTGAAATAGGCGCAACATTCGGAGTTGAACGCAAACTAAAATGCATTTTGATTGTTATATTACGTAACTAATCTAACATTATTATATAAAAGGAAACATTATTATTTATGTAAATAAATAAATACATAATAGTTACTGATAATGTCAATTCTCGCGTATACAGACCATTCTTATATATTTCTTTCTTAAAACATTTTATGTTTAGGTATATGATATTAATCTCTCAACAGATTTTTGTTTGACATAAGAAAAAAAAATGTATAGATTTATATATAAATATAGAAAATATTTGTTGAATCATCTTTCTCTTATAGAATATAATATAATATTTTATTCTGATAAAACTTCTGATTTCACCACATCATCAATTTATATATCAATAAAGAGTCAACAAGTGAAAGCTATTGACATTTATATCGTGATGACAATTTTCATAAAGAGAAAAAAAAATAATAATAATATTTACTATATAAGAAAAATTACAAAGAAAGTTTTTCTTTTCTTTTCATTCTTTATTTTTTTATTTTTATTTTTTCTTCTTGCATGACTTTGCGGATGTTCCTTCCCGTCCTATATAATAAATTAGAATTATGAAAGATAATCGATTTATTAACTCATCGTTTTTATTTGCAATTTGTGATTTATAAAATGCGTTATTTAAAGGAGGATCAAAATATAAGCAATGAAGTATTATAATATTGAATAATGCATGAATTGATTAAAGAAACTATTTTATAAAAATCTAATCGAGAAATAATAATGAGGGTGGTGTTCTAGGAATTAATTTATATATTTTACAAAGTGAAAGCGTATAATGCTTTTAAATAAAGTTCAATGATTGGTGCATCCTCTTTGATGTTATTGAAAACTTTTGTTTAAATAAATGTTATGAGAGAAAAAGTAAAATTTTACAAAGTTCAATTTAAAATGAAAATGTATACACAAATCATTTAACTTTCGTATTTTCTCTTTTCACAATTGCAACATTACTCTCATTTTATAATTACTATTTTTTTAACAAAAAATTTACAACAAATTTAAACATCTTACTTAATATTTTGCTGGTATAATAAGTACCTTAAAGAGTGCTTTCCAAAATAGTATTTTGAATCCAAATCTTGTTTCAGGTGTATGAATTTTTGTTTGTTAAAATTTATTATACGGTTTAAAATATCAATAATATAATTTCATTATTATTGATTATAATTCATTATTATTTATCGCAAGCTTTTACAAAAAAAAAAAAATTATAAGCTTCCATCAATATCCACAGTCTGTACAGGTTAATTTACTTTTATATCCTATATTGAAACCATTTATAAATAAATTTTTATATTTATATTTATACAATAATACTTTATATACGAAAAGGTTTTTTCCCACATAAATTTTATTTAAAAAAAGAAAAATAAAAAATGAAAGTGACACACAGATTTGCATAATAATTTTTGTATTGGAACGAACCATCGAGAAAAAAAAAAGGATAAAAGCATGAGATTTAACTTTTTTTCTCCTTGTGACATATTTATTGACTGAACTAGTTCAGCTTAGAAATTTAAAATATATATTTTTGATTATAATTTATTATTATATGAGTCAAATATAATGACTTTCGATGACTTTATAAAATTTATTCGTTCATGAATGAATTAAATGGTTTTTGGTTTTAATTTAATTCCAAAATTATTAAACTAAATTATATTTAAAATGAACGATTATATTCGGTATGCTCATTTGCTTTGTTCGTGACACATACACAATAAAGTCTGTAATTATCCTCAGTAGTTTCTAGCTTAATCTGTATTTTGTGGATTTTTCTTTTTTCTTATGAGAGGCCACATTTAAAAAAACATGCATCTTGAAACTATTGGAAATCCATAATATGTTATGAGTTAGAAAAAAGTATTTAGTTTTTTCCTAAAAATGTGCTGAAGTATAAGATGGTATTTAATAGACAAGTTTTTTTAATTAGTTTTAAGAGAATTTTAAGAGAAATTTTTAATATTTGTTAGTTTTAGAAATTTAACAAAAAAAGAAAAAGAAAAGTTCCATTAACAAAATTGATCTTTCCAATCAATATCAATCTATTATAATCATTGTGTAGAACTAAATTCCTGTTTAACCTTTATTGTTTATTAATTAAATATAATAATTTGTACAAAAACAGTTAATAATTCATATAAATAAATTAAATTAAAAGTTAAAATAAATTTTAAACTTTTTGATTCGTTTCTCCCTTTTTTTTCTGTTGAAATATGTAAAATGAATTAATAAACGAAATTAAACTGAAAAGTTGTAAAGTTTAAATGAAAATGAAAATTTATATTGTAAATATTTATTAAAAGACTTTTAAATTTTGTGTTTCTTATTTTTTTTCTCCTTTTTTTTCTCTCAAATATAAAATCTTTTTTTTTAAGATTTATAATATTTATAATGCAGTTTACCTGAGTAATTTCTGTACAGCTATAAGAATGGGATCGTCTTATCTTATATAATTAATTGTGGTTAACGTGAGAGAAACAAATATTATTTTTTATTTTTTAAATAAACCGAAATGAAAAGTAAAATTAATTTTCTTGTCTCATAATGCGTATTTATTTAATCAAAAATAATTTCTCGTATCGTTGTAAATCCGGTTCATACTTTAAATAGAATACTTTTGAGTTTTTTTTAAACTTCAAATAAAGATTATTGAGAGGTTTATTCTGAGAATATTATGATGATTTGATATCCGGTCGAATGTTCTACCAATACTGAGCTATGGTAACATTTTTATTAAATAAAATATTTACAATGCTCTTTTATTCTGAAATTATTAAATAATTGTTATTACATATTACTTATTGTAGTCATTGAGTCACATCAAGTTATTGTCTGTAATTCCGTAACGTATAGAGGTGCTGTAGTTTTGTTCATTATTGAATCATTAATCATTAATAATTGGTTTGGTAGAGCATTTGACACGACATCGAAAGATCGGATTCACATCTCGGTTTTAACATCAATTTTTATAAATTTATAATAATTTCAAAGTAACCAAAACAAACAATTAATACACTTCTATAATGAAGAAAATTATTCAGAATATAAATATAAAATTCAAAGAAAAAAATATTTTATTATACATTGTGAACTTCATTTTCTTTTACATAAATTATTTTTGAGTTTATAACAAACAAAAATATTTATACTAGTTAAATATATCTTCCTGAAGTAAGTAAGTAAAATAATATAGAATATATAATGTAATAATATATGATGGTGTAAGTTCTGACTGTGTACCATCAACATCAAAATATGTATTTATATTTTAGAAATTGTTTTAACAAATATTTTGTTAGATTTTCATTGCATTTAATATTTACGTGTATAGAATAGAATTTGTTTTGTATAAATTCTAAATATTTGTTATAATCATCTTTTGATAAGAAAATTCATATGTTTTGTCAGTGTATATGTGTAACATATTGTTAATAGATTGGTATTTGTTTTAAGACTTTTTAGCTTTTACAGAATCGAAAACTAATAAGAAATTTTAGTCTATAAAATACTTACGTTATAACAAAATATTTGAAAATTCAAATCTCGCGTTTATATAAGTGAATATAATGGTTAGAAGTTAGTGTCTGTGTATATATGTTGTATATATGCATTTCATGTAATATCGTTTTACTAAACAAAGTAAGTAAGAAGGTACATATCTAAAGGAATTTGAATCTATTTTAAATTTGGTGTGTTTTACTTACTTTAAAATTTAGTCAGTTAACTAACATAGAACATTAATTTAGTTGTAATAAAATCTTTATGTAAACCGATTAAAATTATAGTTAATATTTTTATAGCTGAAAAGAGAATTTAGTTTTTCGTTTTTTAATTGATTTGTTTTAATTATTAAGATATTTCTTAATTTAAATTTTATGTTCTCACTATTATGAATAAATACTAACTAGAAATCATATTCTAATTTTTAACAAACATATATTAATATTTAAAACGTTTTAAAAAAGTTTTTATAAAAAACATATTTGAATAAATAGGGAATGTCATGAATATAAAAAAATTAATTCCCTATAAATTTTATTATCAATTTAGAATTATTTAATTTTTTTTTTTTTGATAAAACATTCAAGTGTGACCGTACAAAACAAATCATTAGAAATTCCTGTGTGTATCTTAGAGTTTTATTTTGAACATTCGTTTATTTGTGCCTCATGAATTTTACACACAAACTTAAACCATTTTTCTTATAATATTGATTTTTGATTCGTTTGTTCCAAAGCACAATGGTCCTATTTTTGTAACAGAACCTGCTTGGCATGACATACGCACCACAGTACTACTCAAAAAAATCTAATTCTCGAGTGTATAGGTACAAAAGTTTACCCTAAAAGCATGTGCCTTGCATATAAAGTTGAGTGCTTCCTTTTCATAGCAAAAAAAGAAAAAAAATAATAATATATATATCCGTTGAATATATACTTCTTAATGATGCTTTTGACTTGTTTTATAGTCGCTTACGTAAAAAAATCTTAACGTGAATGTAAGAAAAGTTAAAATGTATTATGAATATACAAGGGTTTTTATAGTCCGGAAATTAAAGGAATAAATAAAACGTAGAATTTGGTTTAACTTTTGGATATTTAAAAAATAAGTAGATTTTTTTTTCACCATTAAACATTTCTTAGAAAATGTTAGTCTATTAACTAGATTAATTTTTAAAGTCAACTTAACATTATTAGCATACAGTGGCAAGGCTCATTAAGTCAAGATAAAGTTTTGTCTAAGAATTAATTCATTTATATCCTTTTTGACACATCAACTTATTAAATTATGAAAAAGTTTATTTAAATATTCATCTTCATATAGTCTAATGTCTTGTCAAATACTTTTATAATGAATCAAATTTTAGAATTTCCTTTAATTTTAAGATCTGAAATTATTTATAAATAATAAATGTCTGTATATATGTTGTTACATCATTCAACAGAATATTGCATTATATTTCCACACAATTCAAAAAATAAAAACATTAATTACATTGGAAACGAAGAAATATTTCAAGTAATGCTACGATAATTTTAAAGTTTTTAATATAATTAGACTAAATTTTTTAATTATGAAAAGAGGAATGGAAATTATAAGGGAGATCAAAAATTACTATGAAAAATTTCATATAAAGATGTTATCCCATTGCCGAATTGCATGCAAATAATTCATTTGAAAATTTGACTTTAGTAATAGACTAATGGTATTGAAAACCAACAAACTAATATATCTGTCTTCTCATTTCTAGGCAATTTTTCAATCTTAAACAAAAAATACGGGTATGCCACTTATTCATAAATTTGAAATTTCTTCTTACTTGCAATTTTCAATAATTAATTACCCAATGAAAAATACATTAAATAATTATATATTTTAATCATCATTGAATTTAATGAATCCACTCATATATCATTATTTTCTTGTTATTAAATTATTATTAAGGAAAGACTGGTAGCAGATGTATTATGCAATTTTATTTTTTTTATCAAGCAATAGGATAATAGATTAGGAGAGACATCATTAAGTCATTTTTAAATTTTTTACTTATTTTAATAATTTTGTTATTGAAGAAAATATGTTTGATTAAAATGTTCAATTTTCTGCTTGGATCTGAGTATTTAAATCCGTATATCCTTCATTTATATTTTCTATAGGGAATCATGATATTCGATAAATATTAAATTATCACTTTCCAATTAAAATGAATTTACATTCAAACACAACTTTTCTTATAAAAACTGATTTTTAATCTCTTTTGTCCGCTTATTCATTTCATTTAATGTAATCATGCATCAATAGAAGAAATTCTTTTCAAGACAACAATGCCTACCCACCACTGGGAAATCAGATCTCTCATTTTATGGTTATATTTCAATTTCTTTAAGGTTTACCTCTTATTTTTCTATTTGTTTTATAAGAAGACAACAGAATAAAATACATAGCTAGTTTCAAATTTCTTGAAACCACCATGACAAAAACCAAATGACTATATACAAATATAAACACTGAAAATAATTTTATTATTATATAAACCAAAAACTAAACCTTAAAATTTCCATGTATATATAGAAATATGTACAAACAAAAACATAGAATGATGTACATCAGGTTGGTATTTAATAGAAATGTTATTTCCATTTGCAAATTTCTTGTTTTAAGAATTGAGAATGAAGAAAAAGAAATGATATAGTTGTTACGACATCATTACCAACGTATAAATCTAAACTAATTTTACTAAAAGGCAATAGTAACAATACCATTAATACATATAAATTAATTAATCACAGACACGTAAACTTTAATTCAATTTCCGAAGCCCATGTTATCAATATCATTAGATATCACTTTTAAATTTAAATGATAAATAAGATTAATGTGTTTACTTTAGAAATAATTTTAGAACAAAAAACTCTTAAGCGTCTTTATGAAAGAAAAATAATTAAATGTATACAATAATTCTAAATTCTATTTTGCTCCTTCTTTTTACTGAAGTTCATTTCCAATTAAATACATTGAAAAATCATAAATAAATAAATATGGTATAAGTTTTCACCACTGAATTGACTTTATAATTTTTATGTTATCTGAGTAATGTGATGGAAAATTGTATAGACAAAACAAAGTGCTGTTCATATTTTCTTTACCATTGCTCCATTTATAAAATTTTGAATAAAAAATTTATTTAGAAAAAAGAAGACGAGAAGAAAAAATATTTACAATTCAAATTCAATATTCGGCTTAAGTAGGTTGAAATAACTTTAAGAAGGATATAAAATGTGCAAATAAATAAGATCAATTGAATACGTTTGTAAAAGTATGTCAAAGTATTCCTTAAAAAATATTTTAGCTTTCGTTCACAAAATATTCATTCATTGTAAATAACAATAACGTACAACTTAAAATTCAATCATTAGAGCCAAGATTATCATACATTCGGTTCTTTTTAAGAATTTTAATGTTCTCAAACATTGTGCAGTTTATAAAAATGAATTTTAAAAGGGCTTCATTAATTTATTCAAATATGAAAGCGCCTTAAACGTTGGTATGATTTTATTTTTCTAATGTGATCTTTTATCATCATTTTTTTTTCTTCTGGGTGATGTTAGTAATAATAATAATAAACTTCTACCGCATGTAATACCGCAATTGGGTACATAAAAAGGGTACGGACGCTAAGGGAGTTTCCTTTCGTCCCAATCGTATATATCGTCGTCAATCTACATGTTCTCTTGAAAATTCAAGACAAGAAAATTAAATCATAGTAAAGTATACATAAAGACAAAATAGAAATGGGTCAAATTGTGAATATTGATTTAAATTGCATAATGTTTTTTTTATATTCGATTGAATTTACCTTTTTTCTTTTGATTTAATTTACCTTGACCTTATTCTTTCTTTACCCTAGAATGATATTTTTCACTTTATATTTTATGAAATTTCTAAAGTATGTGAAGCACAGAATATAATTTTTTAAATATTATGTTCTTTAACTTACATTTACCTTTTGTATATGGATAAACTTTTTCATTTTTAACTCTAAAAAGAAAAATGTTACTAAATTTAAAGTTTTATTCTAATAATATAAGATTATTTGCAAACATAAGAATAAGTACAAGTAGAACTGAATAGAAGAATAAGTTATCCAAATCAGTCAAAACACCTACAATAGAAAAAGATTTACTTCGAAACAATATACAAGAGAATAAGATCACGAAACGAACACAAAACTATATAATTTTAATATATAACAAGAGTTGAGACTTAAAGTATTAGACTTTTGAATAATGATATTCACGTTATTATTAAGACATTTTCAGATAACTAATTAAAATTTCTATGTAGAGAAGAGAAATTTGTGATGACATGTTTTCCTTTGATTTCCATATAAAACATATTAAATGTTTAAGATGCTCTGTGCATGTGGTGAAGACTTATATACATACGAATTTTAGTGTGGTTTATATATATGAATTTTATTTTTATTTTTCCTTTTTATTTTTTTTCGGTTGTAAAGAAAATTCACAAAGTCATCATTGTCATCCACGTCATCTTAAACTCAAAGAATATATTATAAAATATTTTTCCATATTATTGTAATAATCAAAAGCTTGTGTTTTGTTATTCTAAAAGAAAAAAAAGAAGAAGAAGAATAAGTAAGAAGTAAGAGCGAAAAGAAAGAAAAAATAGAATCCATTGTATTATTTACCCTAAATATATTCAAAACGAAGACGACAATAAATCATTTTCTCACATCATTCACAAAACGATCTTGAGTGTATGTCATCTTTGTTGAAAATCTGAATCTGAGGGAGAACGACACCTTTAAATTTGACGCTTCATGAGAATGATTTTTGGGGATGTTTAAATTCAAAACCAACTCTTATGAATATGAAGTGATAATCTAAATGTATACACCAGGGTTGTAATCTTCTTACCATATAACGAGTATATATATGCGAAATTGTTTCAAGATTTGTCTCTTTTCTTTCTTTTTTTTTGGCTCGTAGTAAATTCAGGATAAAAAATTATATTGAAATAAAGAATCGATTGCCAAAAAATTGTATAAGGGAAAAAAGTGCTTCTTGATATTTTGTTTTGTATAATGCATATATATATATATATATATTTATATATATAAATATATATATAAAAAAGATCATAGAGGGTGAGATGAAGTATAAAGTCAACCCTGTGGTGTGTTGACAACGCACACAGCATGCGTCTTTTGTTGGCGTAATTTGCCGTCAAAATCTCAAGGATGCGAATAATATGGTTTTTGTAGTCTTTCGTTTTGGTTCCTTATATATACATATATATTTATATATTTCTCATTCGCAAACTCTAATATAAAATACAAAAGAGAAAAGAATTTATGAAAATTGTATCTAGACTATAGGGGGATATGAATTGTAAAATAAGGCCAGGTAAACAGGTAAATAATATGGTGTATATTGTATATACATGTATATATAAAATGAATGTGTGTAGTTAAGAGTTATATGTCGTCAATTCAGTAAAGTAAGCATAAAATACTACCTTCTTCCTTTTGTTTTTTTTTGGTCTTACTAAAAGATACGGTTTAAGGATTTCAACAAATTTACAATGAAAAAACAAAATAACAAACTATTTCGAAAAGGATGTGTCATAAATATGACTATTTAGAGAATCATGTGAATCTTCCTGCTTTTTTGTGTTAGAATTTTGTATTCTTCTAACACAAATTTTTTTTTTATGAATTAATATTTTTAATTCATAAAATTAAAATAATAAGCAATCTGCAATTTAGATATTTGGCACAAATTGAATTTGGTTAACAACTTTACGCATTGTCCAAGATAAGAAAAGACAACATAAGGCAAGAATTAAAAAAAAAATTGGTATAATATTTCTTTCAATAATTTATACGCACATCCTATTTATTCGTGACAAATTTAGTCTGTATATATAAAATAGCAATTGGTCTAAGCATGTCTGGATACTTTTTCATATAGGTGATTTAATATCCTAAGGGTTATGTTACAATAATGTTGTTGGTGTGTTTAGAGAGTACAAGAAATAATACCCTCAAGTCAGTGTCGACACTAAAACCAAGAATCTCAAAAAGGAAAATATTGTTTGTGTGAAATAGTGGTGATGTTTATATAAATGTATGCTATATATATATATGTTTGGGTATTCCTTGGATTTATTATAGTTTTGTGCTATGGGGAATGTTGGGTTTCATTGTTAGATTATATATTATTGTTTATTTATTAGACTTAACAACTAAAATCTCTTCGCTTTAGACGGTTCTGTGATAAATGATTTTCTATTTATATATATTTATATACATTCACATAACAAATTATATATAATATATATAAATATGTATATAAATAAATATATAGAATAATGTCAACTCTAATTATTGATTAATTATACTTATATACTAATTAATTCATTTAGAAAATATTTGACTAATTTAATAAATTTAGAATAAAATATATATTTTTAAGTGTCAAAATTAAACAATTTCCTTTGAAAAATTTTTCCTAAGAAATGTAATTGTTCTTCTTGTGACTGAATTTTCCTTGACTCACTTAAATTTTAATGAAACAATGATATAATGATTTTTGTTGTCAAGACATTAGAATTTCTTCTTTAAACTAAGATAAAAAAAAGTTTGATGTCCATTTGTTTTTATATTTTAGAGATGGTGCACCATCTTTAAATTAAAAATATATATGTAATTATTTTATTGTTTTCTTAAACTGGAAAATTTATTTTCAATATAATTTGTTGGTTACCCAAAACGTTCACCCAACATTTTTTCATTTTTTGGTTTGAGGGGTTTTTTTTTGTTGAAAATTGGAAAAAATATTATTATTATTTTCTTTTTGCTTGTAAAAAGCATATGATGTTACTGTAATTGGCAATTTAAAATTGATCCTTTTTTTTCTCAGTCACATTCTTTTCCTGGCTTCTTTTGTACCATTGTATTTATACTTTCATTCTTATAAATTGTACCCAAGCCAACCAAAACACACCACATTATATTATGTGTACATGATAAAACGATGCAAAAGGGATTTTATATTGTAAAAATAAATAAAAAGAAATAATTTCTTTTTTCTTATTCTAAATATGGATCTTATTAATTTAAAGTTTAAAAATTTTTGTTATTTTTTTTTCTTTTTCCTTGCGAAAAATATATGAGACTTTAGTGGTTTCAATGTTTGGAATATCTCTAATGTTGTGGTAGGGAGAAAAACGTAGTAATTTGTTATTTTAAATTCATTTTCCTTGATAAAAAAAAAGAAAATTTGTTTCATTTTTTGAAACACGGAATAGAAATTAATTTATAATTTTTTGTAATTTTATATTATATGTATGTTAAAACCTTTCCCCAAAAGAAGAGTTTTCTAATATTTTATTTCTTATCCAATTCCATATATGAATAATGAAAACTCAATTTATATATATATATATATATAAAATCCTCTATCTAATCAATTATTTATACAAATATTATTTATAAAATAATAGTTTCAAATCGAAAAATAACTAATATAATTATATATTATTATTTATATATCGTTAAATTTATATAATATATTAAAGTGTTGAGTAAATATTATATAAAGTTCAGTGTGTTGTTTATAATCTCTTATATCGTATTTAAACCCCAGATCCTAACAAAAATCCCGAAAAGGGTACAAAGGTGTAACACTTTCACTAATTAAGAATTCTATCTATTTAATAGTAAAATTGTACTTATATATATATATATATGTTCACTCCTCTGAGACAAAACCCTTTTTAGTTGCTCAATTACTATATAAAATATATTTTTAACTATACGAATTTAATGTATAAATATACACATTTTAGTTCTCATTCCAAAAAAAAAAATTCTAATAAACCTGAGATAATTTTCTAGAGAAACCCTCTTACCTATGGGCGTTATAATTATTATTATTATTATTATTATTGGACATATACACTTATATACGTCAGAGTTGTATTCAGGTTCAGTTGATATTTCTTTATAACATTAAATATAAACTACGAAACATATTCTAATTATCTTTCGAAAGAAAATAGTTACTTTTGTTTCCTTATATTTTTCGATTATTCGTGATTTACATAACATTCACCCATATAAATTATTTCTATGTCAAAAACATTTTAGGTGCCTAGAAACAGGTCTGACTTTGTCTAAACACTTTAATATTATAGGGAAGTAAGTTTATCCAGATTTGTCACTGTCACCAACACAGTTTGATTCTGAATTAATTTTATGATTTCATGTATTTATTGTGATAATAATAGAAAATCAATAATTTTTGATAGATACAAATTGTTGTTTTGTCTTTATATCATTATAATAATAATTTTTTTTAACTTTATAAGATGTGAGAAAAGAAAACGCTAACAAAATATTGACATTAAAGTTTATAATTTTTAAGAGTGTGAGAGGGAGGTGGGGAAGAATTGGAATGATTTATAATGTTTTATTATTATTATTTAAGAATTAATGATCGTCTCTGATTTATTTATGACTATACGAAAAATATGACATTATAAAAATCGTTTATTTCTATTTATTTTCTTGTAATAATAATATCATATTATATTATTGTGCGTAAGACGCCTACACAAAGATATTCATTATTTTGTATTAATATTTTTTTTTTTTGTCAATTTAATTTTTCTTCAAAATGTGTAACAATTGTATTTTTGCCACGATATTTTATAAAATATGACATATATATATATAAAATAATAAATATAGGCCGTCTGTCAATCCCCTCTAAACTAAATGAAGTCGAGGTGACTGATGTCACGACCTGGAAACGATAAATTCAACTTGATAAGCAGTCGAAGCTCAAATGTTAACTGAACTTATTTTCTTTTCATTTAATTTTTTTTTCTTTTCTTTCTTTTTTCCCTCTTTTTCTTGTTTTGTTACTTTTTGTACGTGTGTGTATTTGTGTGTGCGTGAGTGAAAAAGTGTGTCTATGTATTTGGAAGCTCTTATATATTTCCTCTCTATATCATTTAGAGGGTTTTTTTGGGGGTTATTCGCTTCAATTGTAATTCTAATAAATAATCTCTGAACTAATTCTATCTATATTCTCTCAGATCGATCATCTTCATCCGATTTATTAATTTTTTTAAGGAAAATTTTGAATTGCTAAATTTTATTACTACATTTTTACTACTGTGCTACTTTGGCGAAGGGATATTGCCAAAAACTTTACAGTTGAAATATGTTCTTCTTCTTCCAGTTTAAATTAGTTTCATATTTTTACATTTACGTATAGCGCTTTTCTTGAATAGAATTTCATAAATAAAGCGAGGATTTTTCTTTTATTTTCCATTATGGAAATGTTGATAACATCTGTCGATGGATGACGATTTCAAGTTTTTTTTTTCATTATATATACTGCAGATGAACAAACTAAAGTGATACAAAGTTCAATGTTTCCATTCCAACTTTACTTTATATTATTTTTAACAAGGTTCACATTCTTTCATTAAATTTTAATTTACTTTGGTATTTAACAAAAGTCATGTTGCGATATTATCAGGACTGAGTTGCTTTTCATCTTGCTCGAATTTTTTATTAATAATTTATAGAAGCAATAAAATATTTAAATAATGAGAAATCAACGTTAACAACACTCTTCATTGTTAATTTAAATTAGAACCTTAATGAATAAAACTGTTCACAAAAAGGTTTGTTGTAAAAAAAAAATGCAATTTGGAATAGAAGATTCATATAATGTAAATCCAAACCATTATATTTCTATCACGCTGATGTTTGCATCCGGGACCCTAATAATGAGAGTCTGTCGTGTTTTCATTCAGCCACAATCCATAATTTAGCGTGGACATAACATAATATAACAATATAAAATAATAATATAAAGAGATAATGCAAAAGAAAGAATTGTATATTTTTCTTCCACAAATATATAAAAATATTTGGATAGACGAAATAAAAAAATCAATTTAGTCGAAAAAAGACAAAATAAAAGAGGAGGTCGAGAAAAAAAAATCTAAAAGAAATCTATGGCCAAAATCCATTCGCTCATTTGCCACCCTCCATTTTTTTTTTGTTTTGTTGTCCATCCACCCTATATAACTGTGAACAATAGAAAAGCTATTTCGGCGACGATATCTAACAAGAAAAAAAATAGAACAACAACAAAAAGACAACCTTATGAAAAAGATAGAAAAAGTTTTTTCTCCGATGTTATTTTTTTCTTTTTCATCTTTTTTTTTATCTCGAAACAAATAGAAAACAGCGAGAAAAAAGTATTGTTAAGTCTCTTCTCTCTATAGCGAAAAGAAAATAGTTACATTAAACTTTTATCAGCTTAGGAGAGAATCTCGACAAGCGAAATTCGACCTAAAGTGCTTGATTTTATAAAATGAAAAAAAAAATTGAAGGCGTACAGTTTCACCTCTATTCAAATACACGGGCGACTACGTCTTATTCAGTAAATCCCTCAGTACAGGATGTCGGCTCCAAACAGTTTTGCAATGGTTTTACGATGGTTAGAAACTCATTCGAGCACATCAACCACATAATATGTAACTCTAGCAGGATTCAGACAAGTACCTTGTTTACAGTATACTTTTAATATGTGAGGAACATTTATCATATTAATACAATGATGCACCTACGTCTAGTATTGTTTTTAAGCATATTAACGAGTTCGTAATACTTGACGTGACACTGTAAGAATGTTTTTTTCTGTTAATATATACTAAAGTTTTTGTCTACCACCTATATAATCATAAATTCTACCAGAATTAATTTGAAGACAAAAATTAGTTTTTCTTCTTTTATTTTTGAATATTGTAAATAATATATTGTAAAATATTGTAAATATTGAATATTGTAAATAATTTAACATTGAGTAGATAAAAATACCGGAAAACAAATAATTGGTCCAATGTTTCGATGTTTTCATTTATACAAATATAATAAAAATTATCTGAAAAATTTATGAGATTTTTTTATGTTCTAATTCAGAGCATTGGTGTTTTTTGTTTGTTGTGCTTATTCGATGCAATTTTTAACTATGGGAATTTTTCTCTGATGCTTATAACTTCAAAAAATACTACATTTCATTATAAGGTTCTTTTTTAATTTTATATTGCAATGCATATATGAAGTAGAAGCAGTATAAGATTAATAAAAAAAACGGATAAAATAAAACTGAAGAAGATGAAGCAGAAAAGGTGGAAGAAGAATAAAAAAATGTTATTTAGAAAAACTTCCTTGTCAAAATTCGATTTACTTTTATTTTCTTTTGGTAAGTTTTTTTTAATGTGTGTGTGTGTATGTGTATGTGAGTTTATATGAGAGGGTGTGTCTATGGGAATGTGAGTGCGTGTTTGAAATGTTAGGTTTTTTTATACAAGGTAAACTTAATTTTGATAAAATAAAAAGAAATTCAACAATATTCTATAAAAAATAAAAAAATTTTACCCGTTTTTAATTAAAGTCCATGTATAAACATCCGATATAAAGTATACCTACTTTGAAAGTTGCTATTTTATTCTCTTATAATTTAATTTTTTATTTTCATTATTTTTTTAATCCTTATACTTTTTAATTCTCTTTGAAACATATATTAAAATATAATATATATTAAAGTTTCTAAAATATCCATACTAACAAAGCAGAGTATTAAAAAAAAATGTAAAGCTCCTCTTGATATTTAGCCACCTAGTTTAACGAATAGCGAACTTCCATAAATTTTTAATATAATTCATATTTTATAATTTTCCATTTTTTTCTCTGAGTATCTTAACTATTTTGTTTAAAGTATTAACAGCTTTTTACACAATACAACTTCATAGTAAATTGTTAATTGTTATACCTATTGGAATTTCGATAAATAAAATTTTCAGGATAATTTTTGATTTAATGTGTGATACATCTTAGTAATTGATCGATAATTTCTTAAGGTGTATGCCAAGTCATGCCTTAAATAGTTGAAAAATTTAATTGATAAACTTTAGACTTTTAAGAGCTTATAACAATCGAATAAAATTTATACAAAGCCTGAAAATAATCTAAGACAATTAACTTAATTGTATTTCATGAAAAAGTTGTTGAAATTTATTAGAAAATCAAAAAGATTTCTCTGTAATTTGGTACTTTTCATCTAAGACTTATTTATATATTCCTATATTCTAATTTTCGGAACCCATTATACAATGTAAATATTCTAATGAAAGTTAAAATAAAGTTTAAATTTTCTAAATATGTTACTTTTCAATTTTCTGTAATTATATCACAACTTTATCATTCCTTTCTTGCAATAATATTTTTATTTCAATTTGTGGTAAAGGAGAACATCTATGTAAAAATAAACAAACCTTATATTTATTCTTCTTTTATATTCAAAAATAAATTGCAAAATATTATTATATTCAATTGTAAAATAGATTGAAGTTAAAAATAGAATTCATGTCACAATAAAAAAATATGTAATATTTCTAGGCACGTGCGCTTCAATATTTTTAATAAAAGAAAATAAAAGAGAAAAACCCCTTTTTTTTACCAAACAGTCTTTTTTTTTTACCTTTTTTCTTATTCATAAAAATAATTTTTACGCGCGCGTTCCCGCACAAAACCAACTTCATATAAAACCATAAAATCGTTTTGATTAAATTAAATATTAGTTCAGATTTAAAAAAATAAAATAAAATAAAATAAAATAAAATAAAAAAAAAATGTGAAAGAAAGAAAAAGAAAAGAAAAAAATAATAATAAAATAAAAATGTATATTCAGCAATTACCTTCCATTAAAACTTTATCGTCACAACCCAAAATGAAAAGGAAAATGAAAAAAAAAAAGTAAGTTCAATTTAAGAAAATGAATATTAAACCAAACTCATCTTGAAAATAACTTCCTTCTGAGAGTAAAAACGAGTTCTTTTACAGAAAAAGAAAAATGAGAAAGAAAAACACAACGAAAAACAAAAAGATGAAGAAAAAAAAATAACGAAAAATTTTGCTTCCTGTTCTGTTTTTCTGGTAAATGTAATATTTAATTTTCTTTGGTAAATTCTTTTACTCATTTTCTTTTTCTTTTCTTTTCTTTATTTTTTTTTTTCTTTTAATTTTAAATAATAGGTAAGTAGATGGAAATATAAAACCAGCCTATCTACCGTGCTACTAAAAACAAAAACAAATAACACAGAATCAAGAAAACATATAAAGTTTTCTTATATATTTTTTTTCTTTTAATAAATTGTTTATTTTTATTTATTTTTTATTCTTATTCTTTTTTGCCTATTCTGTTGTTTTTTTTTTGTATTGTTTAATTTTGTCATAAACAATTAGTAGAATAATTTTGTAAATGATTTTTCCGGGAGAAAAAATCTCTTATTAAAAATTATTCTCTTTTTCATTGTAAATTGAAAAAAAAATGTACAATATTTAATATTTTTGTTTTTCAATTTAATGATATTCATGTTTGAAGATTTTTATTTCTAAGAAAATTTTTATTTCTAAGAAAATATTAATAAGTTCACGATAATTATATATAAAAAGAACAATGCCTAGGTACTGGAGTTAAATTAAACATTCAAGAATATTTAACCGCAACTGATTAAATTATAAATTTCAACACAATATTTTTTTTTTTATTTAAATTAAAGTACGTCAACTATTAAGTTATTAATACTAATTTTAAATAATCTGGGTTATTTTATTTATCGTTTATAATGTTGGTTTCATTTAAAAATACTAATATTTTATTGATTGTTATTGGATCATTGTTGATGCATTCTTTTATGTTGTCCTGAATGTTTGGTTTTTGTTTTTTAGTTTTTTTGTTGTATCACAACAGCTGTTTTATATAATTGGTTTAGAAGCTTAAGCACTATTCAATGTATATTTTCTTTCCACTATAACGCGGATTTTTTCCAAATATAATACACATATTTATATTTATTTGACTTGAAAATTAAAGAAATATTAGAGCGTATTCATTAAAGTAAATCCTTCTGACACTTGTCCTAACGTGACTCCTACTCCAATAAATTATTTAAATGCTTTCAAATGCATTTAAATTCTGTATCTTCAATTTTATTTTACCTTTTTTTCCCCCTGTTTTTATTATTATTTAATTGATGTCGTAAAGTGATTATTGCAATGATGGCTAATCATTCAAATGCTTATCTTTTGTTTGAAGGTGAATATAAGTCAATTATTTAAAAATTATTTCTACATTTTTCTGATTGATCATTTCATTTGTATCGCAGTATTGAGTTTTTAATTATAGAAAATCTGTTATTGAATATTTTCCTTTTATTTATTTTTTTTTCCTTGTTAATTAAAAATAAAATCCCTTGAATTGAAACAGAAAATAAATATCAAGGTTTTTTTTTTTGTTTGTTATAAAAACAACAAATTTCTTTTGAATTTGCTCCTTTTTCTGTAATGTTTCCAAATACATTTATATATAAATATATATTTTTCATCTGATAAAACTCGATAATTTAATTGGATAAGTGGAATTAATTCTAACAATAACTGACAGAAATATTATTTGTTATGAATTTCAGTTCATTGATTTAATAATATTAATAAAAAAAAAAATCTGCTTTCAGCGCATAAAGAAAATATGAAAAAGTTTTTTCCTTTAATAATTTCCTACTTTTTTTTTCTTTTCCTTTTTTTTTTTGGTGCCGTCTTGTATATGCCTCGTTTTTAGATTTTTTCTTCTTATTTTGCTGCACCATTTTCAAGTATCATTTTCTCATTTATATACAGACATACTTGCATGTATATACATATTTATTGCTCTTTTTCCTAAAGATTTTTCTCTATTTTCTCGCATACTAAAGAAATATTAAAGTTCAGGTTTTGTTTTTGTATAATATGTCCATCATAGAAGTACTTGTAAATAGAATTAGTGCTGACTTGAAATAAACATTATACGCAGATTATTTTTAAACTAATAATATAGGAAAACACAATAACTTTAAGGTTATTAAATTAATTATAATTTTGTTGCTTTTATTTAAGAAAATTAATAGACACACTTTACCTCGCCGAAATTAGAATTTCATTAAATTTAAATTATGGTACTATTTGTGTGAGGTTATAGGCGTAAGGATGTAATAAATTTATTAAAAGTTGAATATAAAATATTAACTAAATTCCATATAATATTCGAAAAAATCTTTAAGTAAATTTAAAAGTAAAATATAATAATTACAATTAAATTGACTAAGGAACATGAAACATGGAAAAAAATATAATACTACTTAAACTATAACTAAACATTTATGTAAAATAAAATATATTATACTTTTATACTATGAAAACAGTGCCAATAAAGTAAAGTGGCAAGTTGTGGTTTATTACGGGGTGCACTCTTATATTTTAATACCAAAAGTTATTGCTGTAACCATTTAGCATTCTAGATTAAAACATGTATACATGTATATATATATATATATATATATATATATATATATATATATATATATAAGTATTATATATATTTCCATACCCACTAAGTATATAAGATTTAGTTGTTTTTAATAAAACATGTAATTAGTACAAAAGTGTTAATGCCAAAAATGTTAAAGTGCTATAACTTAATATTATATTATTATATTATTATATTGTTATATTTTATACAATAATTATTAAAGGTTGAATTTACATTTTATATATTATTTTAAGATTAAAAGTTGACACATTAAAAATAAAAAAGAATTTATAAAATACAAATTTCTTATATTTCTTGTTGAATTTATAAAGTTAAACAAAAAATATTTATAAAATTTAATATAATGTTAATTTATTTTTAACCAAGAGCCTTCAAAGATAATATATAAAAGGTTTCTCGTGCATGAGACTGTTCCTTATCCTTAAGATTTTACGAGGTTATTATTGTTTTGGAAATTTAAAATTTAAGAATTGATGCAAAGAATTGTATGAGATTTTTTTTTTAATTTATTTTAAAAATCAAAAGTATAAAGCTTTTCAAATCTTTCTTTAAATAAATCATATTTTCATTTAAATTAATAATAATATCTAGCGCACAATTCCATTATCTCAACTTGTTTTAACTTTAATCATTTTGCGTGAATGTTTGAAATCCCTTTATAACAGTAAAGTTGATCTTCTATAATTCCCAATAGATATACAATATATAGAATTTCGGGTGTAATTTTCAATTCTTAATTCCAAATCTTAAGACATGAGCAAAATAGGCCTTCTGGCGCCTTGAAAATTGTTTTGTTTATTCCCAACTTGTATACCCATTCACTTTATATGTATACATATTTCTAAGCATATTATAATACAGCATTTTAAGATAGTAAAATTGTGTAAATTGGTGAAGCTTTTATTAAGCTTTTATTAATAATTCAGATTGTATTGTTCTTTTTTTTTACTTTTTCATTCAGTAAAATATTTTCCAATATTTTATATAAATTATGAAACGATTTGAAAATATGAAAACTAATTTCCATACAAACTTTATGAGGTTATTAATAATGTATTGGTGTAGTACAATATTTCGTTTCAATAAAATATAAAATGTAAAAAACAGAAAAAAAATAGAATTGCATTGTTATTATTATTGACTACAAGATAAAATTTTTTTTTGCCAAATGAAAATGTCAAATTGATGTGACAGTCCTTTTTTTATTAATTAAAAGTTGACAGTTTTTTTTGTTTTTTTTTTCCATAACTGAAATTAAAAGATAAAAAAAAATGTATTGTCATAAATTTGATTTAAAACAGGAGCTAAAGTTAATTCCCACGCGTATTCAAATTTATATAATACGTTATTAATACATTTTTATAAGAATATTTTTAATTTCAATATAATTTTAATTAAAATTTAAATTAAAAGATTTAATTAGTTTCCAATAAAAATAGTGATTCCATTTGACTTAAATTAAAGTCTCGGTCTAATAACCCCATGTTACATTATTATAATAATTCTAAGAAGTGATTAACTTAATTTCTATTAATTTCTATATAGAACTAAAAATTGTTTAAAATTTATTTAACCACGCACGTTTCTATGTTCCATTTTATAGAACACATTATGTGTAATTTGTATTAAGAAACTTCTCGTGCGCAAAGATAGTTTTGTTTACAGTTTAATTTTTGTTTAATTTAAAAAGAATTCATCTGAATTCATCATCTGAATTTAATATTTTAAAGAGGATTTTAATTATTTGAAATTAAAAATATTGTCTGTAGATTTTTTAAGATGTTTCTGATACGGTAATGGATTATTCATTTTAATAAATTATTGAAAAAATGTCAAAATATTGAATCCCAGATCAATAATACTGAATTTAGTCTAGACTTAAAAATCATTTTAAAAGATCATTATTTAAAGAAAAAGTCGCATGATATATTTACGTGTAAAGACTGTTACATGTTAAGTTAATTTTCTTTCTTTTTATTTTATTTTAATTACAAAAATGTAAATGAAGGGAACTGTTTAAAAAAAAATATCTATTTCAACGTTATTTTAGAGTAACATCCAGAAAATAAAAGGAAAAGAAACTTTAATGGCAAAAGTAAAATATTTTAAAAAATATAAAAATATGCAAACGATTGTAAATAGGATTTTCTCCTTTCGCATAGTCCTTAATGAGAATCCCGAAGATTTTTAATTGTGAGCTTTCTGTAAATTATCTTTAAAAAAAAATTTGAATTTTTTTTTTTTTTCATTTTGCGTTTTCTTTTCTTTCCTTTCCTTTCTTTTTTTTTTAATTAATGAATAAACCTCAAGATTTCTTATGATCTTAATTACAAGAAAAAAGAAAACGTACAACAGAAAAAGACCTATTTATGGTTAGCCTGATATATAATATAGTTTAATTTGTTGTCCTTTATATATTTTATATATAAATAACATTCATCATAATTATCAAAGGAAAGGAACAGACGACATTTTCAAAAGGACATGTCATGAATTATTTATAGATATAAATAAAAAAAAAAGAAAAGAAGAAAATAAAATAATAAAAGAAGTAGGATCAAAGATAATATTATTTTTTCTTGAAGATGAAAATATAAGAAAATTTTAGTTAAAAAAAAATATTTTTTTTTGTTAGTAACATTTTATTCTCAGAATTTTTATTGTTTTTGTTTTTTTTTTTGCAGATGTATAATGCAATGGAACTTTGTTGAATTCAATTACACATGAAACTTAATTATGGTACCTTCCTTAAAGTAAAAATATAAACTCATTTTTATTTCAAACAAATATTTTTTTATTTTTAAACATTTCTTTTATTTGTAGAAAGTGCAAAAATTCGTTTTGACTTTTTGATGTTTTTCTTCGTTATTCATATAATATATTTATTTTAAAGCACTACCTTTAATAAAGCTGCCATAAGAGTAGAAAATCATTGAAAATATAATTTATAGAAACGTGAGATATCATATTTTCTCTTCATGTCTTGTTAAAATATCGTATTTTAATAATAATAATAATAATTTGATATGAGTTCTAACAGATATAGAAAAAACAATTTCAAGTTAAATTGAAAAGAAACATTATGAAAGATTGTATTACAAACAACAATTGGTTAATAAAGTTTAAAAAAAATAAATATACAAGAAAATATAAAATTATTAAGTTTTCTAAGTTACACCACAAACTAAATATTCGGAGGATTAGATCAGGTTTCAGTGTTAGTATTTTACCAACTCAGGAAGTGCCATATTTAGGTAACATTAAGAATGTTTTTTTCTTTATTTAAAAATAAAAGTAGCAGATATCGACGGGGATCCAGACGCGACAAAGTCAGTACAAACAATAAAAAATAAAATACAAAAGATTTGGTGGTATACCAAAAAGTCATCTCATATATGATAATCTGTTGTCATATTTATTCCAACAATCGTATACAATAAAAATAAAATTGACAAAACCAAAAGAAAAAGAAAAACGCGAGAAGAAAAAAAAAGCAAAAACCAAAAAAAAAAAAAAAAAGAATAAAGAAAAAAAAAATACTAAAAAAGTGAACATATTTTTCGGAAGATTTGTTTTCAAAAGAAGATTTTTGTTTTTTTAGAAGAAAAAAAACCAAAAATTGGTTGATGATATTCGTACGCAAAAAAAAAATATACCGCGTGAAATTGTATAAAAATCTAACTATTTCGAGGTTATTCAAACATACTAGAATCGGATGTGTGTTTTTATGTTCTTCTCATATGATATTCTTCTGTATTATATTGATATTATAATTTATTAGTTATTTTTATTTGACTTTATCTTAAGAAAAAATAAGAAAATTGATTGTTCAAGCGTATAGAATATTTTGGTTTTTTTTTTTTTGTTCATATCGCATATTTTCTTATTTGATTATGTTTTGTTTTCATCCTTTATTTATATATAAAAATGAAAAAAAAATTTCTTTTCTTCTCGTTTTACTACATTATATATTTTATAAGATAGGGGGCATTTATGATGCTTTTGATAAAAATATATACGAAGAAAAATATAAAATATTGAATTGATTTTATTATATTTTATTTGATGTTTTTTTTTTACATTTTGTTTTCTTTAGAATCTTTTGTTAAATTATATTTTCCTAAAGGAAACAAACAATTGAATCACTTCCACATATAAATATTATCGATTTTAATCCTCAACTCTAAATTATTTACAATTAAATTAATATTTTTTAAAATTGCAATCAAGATAGCAATCAAGTGTAATTAAATTTTTATAAAATTAACATCTTTGAATACAAAGATAAATTTTACATCGGGAAAATTTTATCTTTTGAAATATTACAAAATTTTTGCAATCGTGACTTTTTGTTATTTATTCCATGCATTCATAGATGACAGGAATATTCACAATTATATTAAATATTTATATGGAGTTCATCAGTGTTGAAGAATTTGGTTATAAATGTAATTTATTTTATTAATAAATTTATAGAACCGTGATAACCTTTAACCTTTAACCTTTAATTTCTTGTATAGATTAAGAAATAATATTTTTATAGAATAACCTCGATATTTATTTAATGTGGATACAAAATTAAAATTTATTACATTTTATTATAGGAACACAGTAGATATACATATGAACACGTGCGACTCTTAAACATGGAATCGTTAATTTAAATGCTGGCGTGATAGAATAAATGGTTTGTATTTTAGTACAAAAGTAGATCTCTTGCCCACATTAATATGATAGTCGATGATACGTTAATAATTTTTATTTTACAACAATTACAATTTATTTGCTATATTTAGAATGCACAACTCATATTCCATCTTAGAACTACAAATCATTAAATATAATTTGAATTAAAACGCAAAATGTTTAATTTAAAAAGTAATCAGTAACAATTAGTTCAGTTTTAAAGTGCAATAAACAATGTCATTTAGCCATGAAGTTTAATTAAAAACAAAAAAAAATCCATTTCATTCCAATTAGGAAAATAAAACAACACCAATTTCAGTTTTTTTTCCTTTTTGTACAACAAAACCTTATATTGAATTTTATTTTTTTTCTGTTCCACCTTTTTCTGATTTTATTTTTCTTTGTTGTGACTTTGAGGTAACGATACGATAAAAAAAATTGTATATAAGTCAATATTAAATACACAGATGTTGCTTTTTGCCACTCTTTAAAGGCAGGCATCATTTAATAATTAATTAAAAGCTGTTACCGGATAATTTGTTGTATTTTCATTTTTTTTTGGGTTTTAATAAAAACAATAAAGCAAAAATGTATTGTATTACTTTGCGACATTCAATTTTTAATGGTTTCTACCGAATGTTTTGATATTAAGGACAACATGATTTCAGAATAGAAAATTTAGGCAGATTTATCGAATTTTTTTTCGATATCCAAAATTTGAAGCTTAAAAAATTTATAAAATATTATTAACTATATCATCAATATTATCATAGTGCACACTGGGCTTTGGTATCTAATGTAAAATTAAAATTTTACTGTTAAGCTTATGCTGTGAAATAAAGAAAACATGATCAAACTAAACTACAAATTCTATACAAAAAATTAATTTTATTGATTAACGAAACCAAATTCATAATTATAATTATAGGTGAAAATAATATTTACTTTAGATAGAGATTAGAGATTAGAATATATTATTACACATTATTCAGATATTTGAAAAAAATTCTTGAGATTTTAAGAATTTTGTTTTCTAAAAAAAAAGAATGTCTCTGAAATTGCTTCATAAATTTTTAAAGAATTTAAAATGGCTGCACCGTTATTGTTATATAGATGTTGAACTATTTTCATAATTTCTATCTAGAATTTACTTAATGTTGATTATATTAATTTACAAAAAGTATATTGTTGCTAATAAAGTTTTTTTTTTTATTAAATAAAAATATTCAATTGTAAGACTAATTTTAATAAACAATAAAAATTTACTAGACTTTATTTTTTTTAAAGAAAAAATCCATTAGACAATATTAAATATGTATATATGAATAAAACTGATTATGAAAAAATACATAAAAAAAAGTAACATAAAAGAAAAATGTTAAACAAATAAGAGATTTTTCTTTTTTTTGATTACATGTAAGAAACAAAATATACGCTTATTTTTCTTCTTTTAACATTTTTTTTTATAAATAAATTCTCTTGATAGAAGAGAAATATTATAATATTAAAATTTAACAACATTTTATATAAAATAATATTATAATATAAGTTTTATCTTTATATAATACATATAAAGAATATTCATGACAAAAAGGAACTTTATCATTTTGTTCTTAGTTCCTACATTATAAAAAAAAAATTCTGTATTTATGTATGTGTGTATATATATCAATTTAAGTTAATTTGTGTTCACTATAAAAGGTTTGACAAAGAAAAGCATTTTGATTATGGTCTTTTGCTGTATGAATATTAAATTATATAAAATATACCCATGTACATTGAAACTGTTTCCATTTTTATATTATTTTGAAGATAGAAAAAAGGTTCTATCTACATAATTTTTTATTTAAAATGAAATTAAAAATAATGTTTAAAGTAAATTGATCTTTTTATATTTTTAATTTTATTTTAATTAACAGAAAAGCTTTTGTTGAAAGTTATAATAATTTTTTTTTTTTTTATTAAAGGGAAAATAAAATTTTCGATAAATTATTTAAATTTTCAATAACTGAATTCATTTAATAATACTAACAACTTATAAGTTATGAATTAATATGTGTAAAATTATGTTCACAATTATGCCTGTAAGTACAATAAATATTTTATGGAAATCAAATAGTGAAATCTCTAATGTATTGGTGAAACATATCAAGAAATATGAAATTAAATTAGAATTAAGAAATAAAACATTAAATGAATTATAATAAGGTTTCCTGATAACTCTTAGGTTTAATAAAATTGAAAGAAAAAATCAATAAGTGTCATATCTATTACATGATTATATTTCTTTGATTGAATAAACTCTGACATAACTTAAACTAACATAATTCTATTAAAAACGAATGAATGAATGAATGTAAATTGAAGGGATTATAAAATTATTGTCTTTTTATTTAAATTATAAAACAGAACTCATTAACAAAAAAGTTCATGAAAGTTGTATGAGTTGGAGTTGAATGTCACAAAAGTTAAAATTCAAATTACTAAAAGTGTTTAATAAAAGTATTTCAATAGAGTAAGTAATTCAGTCAAGTAAGGTCAGTCAATAGTTTTCTTAACCATGTTAATTGTTTTCTTTATTATTTGGTTCCATGTAAATTTTTATTCATATAAAATAATTTTTTAATTTATCAATTTTCAAAATTTCTAATTTGAGCATTTTTTGTTGAACATACACCCTTTTATAATATTATTCATAAGTCCAGTGTAACAGAAGTGGTACGTATATATAATATATTAAAGAAAAAGGAAATAAACGTAAAATGAAAAGGTGCACTCATTTAAAAATGATGATAAACTAACAATATTCTCATTGTTAATATTCAGTTAATTTAACAATATTGTTTTCCTTTTTCTTGACATTTACAAATTATAAAATATTTATTTTATCTCATCTGGAAAGACGAAAAAAGAAAAATGGTCTCTTGTCATTTTTGACTGCTTTAAAAAATATATGATTATGTTAATTTTATTTCTTCTGAAGAAATTGTTTGTTTATTTTACTAATAAAAGTACAATCATTTTTTTCTATTCCATTCAAATAGAATTAAAGTGTTAGTGGTGCCACATGAAAGTGCAGATTTTAATATGAAGATCTATTCACGATTTAATATTTTATTTCCGATATTCTGACATATTTTATTCAATCAGAATTTAGGGCTGTCAAATTTACAAAACTTTTCCTTAAATTTATTGATCTACGTCCGAAAGTTTCTCTACCTATTATGTGTAAAAAAATCCAGTGAGCTCAAAAATCAAAAATTGTAAACTATTTTATATAATTTATATAAATGAAATTTAATTATAAACGAGTAATAATATTTGTAGATGTTCTAATTGTAAATCAAGCAGTCTCTAGTTTAGGAAGAAGGGATAGAGAATTGTAGCTGATATTAATTCAAATTAAAACCTTATAATGTTTATTAAGTAATTAATAAAAAAGTTTTATATTTAATAAAACCATATAATATTAAGATTCCTAATCATTCAACTCCTACGACAAAATAATATAATTATTATATTCTTTTTATTAATTGAATTCCATACTCAAATTTGTTAAAATTCATTGTAGAAGAACCAAAAATATTATCAGAAATTGTTTTCTAAGACTTTGACTATATATTTTCTGTAATAATGTATGAAATTAGAAACTAATTAAATCTATAATCATTCCTAAATAACTTTTTCTGTATTCTCATATGACCGTCTATTTTTAATAAATAAAGTAAATATTAGAAAACATTTTAATTCTTTTATTTTTGGTTCAATTTTTCTCTGATATATACAAATTTTCTTTTTCAACTTCTTCATTATTTTTGTTTTTGTAACAATCTCAAAGGTCCGTATATACTTATTTATAGTCAAACCTTGAAACATTATATACAATATATATTAGATATTTATATACAAAACCACCCACTGAATGTGATAAAATTTATTTGTGTATGTATAAAATATATAATATGTGTGTTTCATTGTGTGTGTATATATGGGAAAATTATATATAAAATGGCATGAGAGAATGATGTCTAAAACATCTAAATGTACAATTTGTGACTGCGGGAGTATTAAGACGTATTTTGTATAGGAAATGTAAACATCATCGTATGACAAATTGCTATATATAAAATATACCTACATCAACATAGGCCATCATTTAGTTTACAAAATATTATTATTAAATGTTTAACATAGGTCGATGGGATTATTTATGTTATTATTATTATAATAACTAATCGGATATTATTTTATGTTTAATTGTTACATTAATATAGTATAAAATAATAAAAATTAGATAATTCTGTAATTGTACTTTAATCACTAAATAGTGTTTCTATAAACTTTTAATCATTTATTTCAAATATTTTATAAGATTTTTAATTGTCCAATTTCACTCTATTTGGATTCGATTCAGTCCTCAACATATATGATGTGCCATCAAATAAAAAAATAAAGTTCAAGTCGCAAAATAAAGAGAATTTTTGTGGTTATAATTTTTGACCTAGTTTTTTTTAGTGGCCACAAAGTAGAAATGGAAACAACAACGAATAGACCAATAATAATATCAATGTAGTCATAAAGATTTTTCAGTTGATTTATTCTCATTTTATTTATAAATAATTGTTATTATTATCTGAGGAAAAAGAAAATTCATTTCGAACAAAAATGTAAAACCATTCCATTCGATTAGCTTTGGTATGGCAACGTCTCCGCGTGTAATTTGTATTAAATTGAATTTAATATATATAACAACAGTTACAGAAAATATTATAAAAGTATAGAAGAGACAAAAAAAAATAACATGGGTTTTTCAAGAATTTTTCAAGTATGCATTTATTTTTACATTTATTCGTTACGTTTTTCTTTTCTCTCAAACGCAGTCAAAGTTTTAAGCAAACCCTCTCAAATTCTTTATTATGTTGTGATAATTAATTAAATCAAAGCGATTTTTTTTTTCACCTAAATCCAACATTAAAACTTGAACAAATTAATTGTAAACAATTAATTAGCTTAAAAAATACAAAATAAAGATTAACATTAAAAATATTGAAGTTGTATATTTTAACTTTTTGTTGTTTTAATAGTGTTAATAATTGTCTTGGGGAAAAGAAAAAAAAAAGAGCAAAAACAAATAGAAAATATACTTGACTTGTAAAATATATAAAAGTATATAAAAAAAAAAATTGTTCAATATAACATTTTATACGAGCGAAACTTTTTCGTTTAATCACTGAAAGTACTTTTGTGAGTGCGTGATGTCACGTATAGGACTTGGCTGACAATATATATTATATTTTTATGTAATTTATATAACAAATACAAATCATAGAAATAAAAATAAAAAGATGTTGAAAAAAGGCAAACAATATCCAATAACAATAAATGTTAAAAAAAATATATATATATATATATATATATATATATATATATATATATATATAAGTATATAGAAGGAGGAAAAACGATAAGAAAATAAACGAGAAAATAAAATATTATATGAATTGAATTGTTTCACTTTTTCTTTTTCTTTTTTTTTTTTGAGGTGTTTCTTTTGGGCATTATATATAGTAAAGGTTTAGGTGTAGATATAAAATGATTTATTTGGTAACTAAATTGGAAACGAGACTTGACTTTACAAAATTTTTAACATTCAAAACATAAAATTTAGATCTCTAAAAACTCTATAAATACAAACGTGTGGACATGGTAAAAGTATGTCGTCAACATTTTTGCTTTTATATGATTTTGTTCTTTTTTGTATGTGGGAACATTATTAAAAATATTTCTAAAATCTCTCCTCAAATAATGTGTAATTACCAAGCATATTATAATGGCGTAGATTATATTATATTTTATGTAACTCATCACGAGCAACTATAATTTTAAAATAAATATAAACTAATTTTTTTATTCTTAGCCAAAACCAATAATTCTCACAAAGAAAACAAAATAATATAATTTATAGTTTTTTTTTTACTTCTTTCATTCCAAAGAAAAAATAAAAAAAGAAACTCTTGCAATCTAAATGGCGTCTTGTTATAGTATATAAGAGTTTCTTCTTATATTTATATATTATATACACCCCAATGACTGATTCGATCTGGACGGCCCAAACGTGTCTTGAATTAACCATTTTGAGTTTGCCTCTTTTACAGCCCTATACTTTATGATTAAGTTACAAGAAAATTTTCTATGTCGGAAAATTTATGTATTTGTACCCTTTTTTTTCTATAAATAAATTCAAACAAAAATTATTAAGTAAATCAAAAGTTTTGTTGGAAAATAGTCAAAGTAAAAACGAAACGAAGAGAAAAAAGAAGAAGAAGAAAATCCATTTTAGTAAAGGTTAATATTTCAAATGGACATAAACTTTACTTTACACATATAAAATAGTTTAGAAAGAGAAAATATGAATATTAGTTTTAGTTTTTAGTTTTGTGTTAGTAAAATTTCCATAAACTCTACATAAATGTAAGATTTTTTCATTCAAAATTGAAATATAATTTCAATTTAAACTTTATTTCAGGAATTTTTCTGTTTTTTTTTTGTTATAAAATGTCTGTTTCCAATTTGGTTTAATGTAATTAAATATTTGAAAAATTGACAATATGACAATCAATTATACCACAAAATTATTGTTAACGAGCTATATTATTATGAAATTTATAATAAATATAATAATAATCATTGCCGCATATAAAACATGAATATTAAATCATTTAACATTTTTTCCACATAAATTACAATTAAATTATAATATATAACAATTACAATTTGATATTTCAATCAATAATAAATTGTAAAATGCAAATGCAAATGCAAATAAAGAAAAAATGAAAATATTAATAAACAAAAATTTTCAAATCTGATAAAAATTATACTCAACTGATTTTTTTTTTTAATTTTTTGTTTCGGAGAACCAGTTCGTCGAAATTGATCAATGAAATAAATTTTGGATTTTTTAATTTATTTTGAATGTCTTGCATATAATAGTGAACATAAAATAAATATATATAAAAATAAATAACAAAATTAACGATTCTATTAAATTGTCTGTCGATGTCCTCTTCAACTTATACGCAAGACTATTCACCTTGAATTTGATTAACCTGGAAGACAAAAAAAAAATGTTGACAAACAAAAGAATAGATTTTTGTTTCTTTTTTTTTTGTCTCAATTTTGATTGTATGTTGATAAAAGATACAGAGGGCAAAGTATTTAAATAAATTGAAAATTCTTGGAAATAATATCTAAATATAAATATATACAACTCAAAAATCTTCAATATATTTTCTGTCATTAAAATATGTAATATAAATTTGCATAACGTTTTACATGTTCCATCACAATATTTTACTTTCGTGAACATGCATCGAAATAGAACGCACGAAGAAATACAAAGCTTAGGAAACATTTTTTTATATTTTCCGATTAAAGAAAAAGAAAATCAAAATCATTTATTTATTCTTGTGACAATAATTGTAAAATGTATTTGAAAGTTATTTTAATCAAGTCTAAGAAATGAATGTTTTCCAAACTAATTTAAATATTATCGGAACTTATTGAACTCAATTATATATTGAAAATACATTAAAATATAGATAAACCGTTTTTGTCAGTCTTATGCAATGAGTGGATAATCCTTGAAGTTCACTTTACCTGGAATGCATAATGGTATCAAGAAAATCTTTTAATAAAAGAATGAGAAAAAAAAATTCCAATCATAAGATTTTAAGTAAAATGCTTGTCTGTAGTCTTTTGCATTTGAAAACCAAGTAGAAATTCGTTTTATAAACAAACAAAAGAATGAAATTTTTCACAAGAAACATTTTTTGCTTTTTTAAATTGAATTATTAATTGAAGTATTAAAGTATTTTTTTAGTATTCCATCTTATTCTAATCTCATTCCCTTGTTTAATACAGTCAGAAAATACATTAAGATTTTGAGACTCTATATATGTGAATGTCTCAAGCGTATGATCTTTCCCTCAATTTAGAGGTTTTAGTAAGATTGTCTTAAGTTTTTCATTCCATTTTTAAAAAATATTTTTTTTTTTAATATTTATAATTAATTAATTAGAATCCTTTATGCCTTTTGCCATATTTCAAATCACGATGAGAAATAACAAGATTTCATTTCATGATTTATCAAATATATCAAAACATTTTCATTCTTCTTTCTTTTATTTTTCTTTTTTGTTATTGTGTCGAAAAAAAAAACTGAAAAGAAAAAGTAGGCTCAAAAACCAACCAAAAGTGATTGCTATTTTTCATCCTCGATTTCATCTGACATAATTCAATCAAGACGAATATTTTCTTAGAATATTTTTCTTTGACTTTTTATTATTTACTAAAATATAAAGTAAAAGAAAAAATAAACGATAAGTTTCTCCCTTCAACCTACTATTTTTTTTTTTTTTCGTTTTTCATTTCCATTATCTTATTTAGTCATCGTAGTCAACAATTTTTTTAGTTGCCCTCATTTTTGGTGCGTTTTGTTTTGTTTCATTTTGGAGAAAGGGATATTTTTTTTTCTTTTTTCTGTGGGTGAACAAATTCTAAACGATCAATTTTGAAGAAAATAAATAGCATCATATAAATCACTTCTTATTCAAAGTTAATGTATTTATATTTCATTCGAACAACAAACATTTTTATACTTTTACTATATAGAAATGTATGTATGTATCTTATGTATGTATGTATGTATGTATGTATGTATGCATAACAAAAAGTTTTATTTTTCGATAAAAGAAACAAATTTGTCTAAAGAAAGTTATTTATGTAATCAAACAATACCACTTCTTTTTTAGCCATATAAATATATTTATATATATATTTTTATTATCCACTTTAGTAGTTTGATGCGAATCATAATAATATTGTATTTAGATTCTAAAAAAAATTGTTTTCAAATCACTTAAAAAAATTTACAGAGCTGCGAATTCAATTGCAATTTTATTTATTTTTGATTTAAATAATGCTGTTAAAAATTTTAACATTTAAACAGTTCGTAATAAAATAAGTATACATAATTTATAACATAACAAATAATAATTTTGTATTTTCCGAAGTATTCTTTGAATTAATAAATCTTTGAAAATTACTTCGAAATCTCTCGTTTAATGGCCAAATTTTCAAGAAAAAAATATTCCCATTTAAAAAATTTTATTGAATAAAATCGAAAAAGAAACAATTTTTTTAATTAAATACTGATACTAATAGTCATATATTATATTATTTAATAATTTAATTATTGGTGAAGCATATCAAGAAATGTGAAATAAAATTATAATTAAGAATTAAAAAAAAAAACAAAAAATTAAAAAAAAATAAAAAATAAATAAATAAAAATCTAAAATATATTGTATTAAGGTTTTCTGACCAAAGAGGGATTACTCTTAGGTTCAATAATAAATAATTAAATATAAAAAAAAATAATTTAATTTAGATTATGTGATTAATACAATTTATATTATTTTGTTAAATTTATATTACTAATTTCAAGTGAAATTTCAAAAAGTTTATTGTATACAAACTTTCGAGTATCATTATACTTTATACATAAATTTTTTCATATTATTCAATATTTAATTTCTTAATATGATTAAATATTAAAATATTATTCAAGTAGAGTATACCAATTAGAATATACAAAGTTTAATAACAATGACCACTTAATATAAATATAGTATGTACATTAATAATTAATCAAATTTGCATATAAAATATTTCAGAACAATTTAAAAACTTTAAAATATTAAAATTATTTTTATTATTTAATTTATGTTTGAAGCACCATAATTTTATAAATATTCTACATGTTTAGTAATTATAATAATTCTATGGTAAACACGTCCACTATTATTTTGTTATAAATAATACTTGTTGAAATAAACTTATAAAATTCATTTGCACGTCATCACATCGCTATTAAACTTAATTTGATTTTACTATAAATTTTAAAGTCCATCATCACTATATTATTGTGATGCAGCTGACGGAAACTATTCAATATGATTTGTGAGGAAAATATTATTTTAGTATTAGTGTTTGTTTACCTCTAATCACAAAATTTATTTTGTATCAAATAAGCTTTAAAAAATATGTGTGAAAATAGTGGCAATAAATTTCTGTTTTGAAATGTACTATTCCATATAATCAGTAAAAATTATTAACTTAGTTTACGGATGTCTAAGAAGTTTTTCATACTTACAAGTAAACGTACTTATTTAATTCAATTAAAATATAATGATTAAAAAAGTGTGTTATGTGAGCTGCGCCTATTACTATGTAAAATAGGAAGACTAAAAAGCAATTGAAAGCCAAAGAAATAGAGAATAGTAATTTGAAAATCAATAATAAACTAAAATAAAAGTTTTGACATTTATTTTGAATTAATATTTTTCCCTAATTTTGAACTATTTTTTTAACTATAAATTAATAAAAATTACAGAACTAATTTTCATAATGGTAATTTATTTATTATTGAATATTTATTGAATATAATGAATTTTTATTAAATACAAATAAGGCATAATCATTAAAAAAAATACAACGAAATTCTAGAATAGTTTATGATCTGTTTCTGTAACTATTTTATATAATAGTGTAATGACGAAAATACTGCACACAAAACCTTCTATTAATAATATTCATCCCGTACTCAAATATATTTCCTCTATAATAATAATAATTATTATAATAATAATAATGTGTTAGTTCATTATATATAACTGGGACATTTAAGTGTCCAAATTAATTGTTATTTTAGTTCGTTTCATAGATAAGATGCCAGCAGCATCATCTCTTGTATAACATCATATATAAAATGGGTAAGAATATTATACGATTTTTGTAAGGGTGTTATAATTTTCTGAAATATATAAACCATTTGGTTAGATGAGCTTGTTTAATTAATGATTGTATACTTAGATTACATTTTGAATTTCTATAATTGCAAAAGTGCATACTACAGGGACCTTTTTTATATACAATATTATACTGTTTTGTTTAATTTAATTTAATTAATTGGAAATATTCTGGTTCAATAAACTTTTCCTTTAAAAAAATAATCATGACACACACAAAAAAAACTTAGTTTTTTCATTTAAAGTTTTTTTTTTTTTATTATTATTTGTTGTTGTTTTCTATGTTGTGTGTTTCCGATTATTATCAGTAAAAGGTCGTCTTACAAAAAACAACATCAATAAAAGGTAAATAAAATGTCTAGTCTAAGAATTTTGTCTATGGGAAATCATCACAACACAAAAATAAAAAGTAAGAAAAGATTTTTTTTTTCTGTTTCATTTTTAAGAATCTCCCTTGGAAAATAAATAAACAAATTCTTTTCTTTTATTTTTTTCTTCGTTTTTATCCCCAAAACAAACTTAAAGACATTTTTGTTGTTGTTGTTGTTCTTCTTTCTTTCTTTTTTTTTTCTTCTTGAACAAGGGACAAACAATCATTTTCTAATGCAGTTTGTGAAGGATAAAGATATGATATCACGGTAATCCTATAGGATAAGATAAATCTTTGTGGTTATATGTGTGTCGATGATGTGTGTATAATGTAATATTTATCATGAATTGTATAAAAAAGGCAGACAAAATACAATATATATATATATATATTTACGCGATAACTTCTATAAAACACTTTTGTACTGATCCCATTTGATAAATGTTTATGACGCTTGTATGATTTTAGCGTCAGATTTATTATTATGAATTTTATGTAATATACAAAAGATTATAGTATATTTAATTTACGATAATATTGAATTTTTCTCTGATTTAAATTTTTGTTAACCATCTTGAGTTATTTACGTGTAAGAAAAATTACATTTTACTAATTTAGAATCTTTATGTTGAATCATCTCGCAGTATCAGTATCTCTATATAAGTATTTTCTAGTGATTAACTTTCAATTTTCATCTATTCATCATCTCATCTTACATCAATAAGGAGGTAACCAAAGCAAAGTTTAAGGTGTATCCTATATCACAAAAAAAAAAAAAAAGAAGGACGTTACAGTGAAATACTTTTTCATTTATGAAAATTGTTGATGAGTATTTGTGTATAATTCTTATATTTTATTTGTTTATGGTAAGGTTTTCCTTTTTGAAATGTTGAAATAAAAAATATACCTAATGATTGAAATTTAGAAATTTTATGATACTTTTTAAAAAATATAAAATCAACAATAGATTATATGGAAAACTCCAATCGTTTATAGAGAAATTTAAATGTTATTATTTGTATAAATTTTAAGCAGAAAAATTACAATACTTTAGTTTTCTATTTATTTGCAATCAATACTTAGCTATAACCAAATTTAAGAAATCGTTTTGTTTTCTTTTTTTCTTAATTAAATTGTTTAACATATTTGCGTTTCTGAATTGTTTACTATACAGTTTTTATTACAATTGTGAATCAAAATATTTTGTATTATTAGTTGGACTAAAAGAAAAACAATTAAATTTTTCTAAAGAAATATTTTTAAATTTTTTTGCAAAAATATGGTGAATTTATTTAACTTTAGAAAAGGATTTCAAATAAATTTAATAATAATTATTAATACATAGAACAGATATTTTAAATGCGTTATCTGTCTAATAGTCCTGAACAGGAACCATAGAGCAATAGAACAAGAATTAAATTATAAGAGTCTACATATTTAGTCATATTTTTATAATCAGAAAATAAAACAATTAAAATATATTATTATTATTTATTCTTTGAGCTTTTCACTTTGAACACTTTTTTTCCATTTTTCCGAAATTCGTTCTTTTTTAAAATAAATTAATTCAAAATTCTTATAAAGGTTCGTTCAATTCAATTTTTGATCTAAAGACACTTATGTGTAGATATAAAAATAAATCGGTCGGCTGATACCATTTTCAGGGTGTATATGAAAGGAAGTTTCGTGTAATGACGATTCCGCCTAAAAAAAATTCTCTAAAATATACTGACACTGAAAACACAAATTACAAAAATCTTCAACACCTAAATAAAATAATGTGAATGTGAAAAGTTTTATATTAAAAACTCTTAATTTGATTAAAAACACAAATAAATCGTTAAAGTTCATAAAGAATTTAAACGTATTGACGTAAATTTTTGAAGCACGTTTTATTTTTACAATTTCTTCAAATGAAAAAAAATATATAAAGGAAAACATTGAGAAAAGAAACAGAAATTGTCTAAATAAATCAAAAAATAAAAATCGGACACAACATCAGTAAACTTCAACTATAACTTGATAAACTTAAACTAACTTAACACTGCGTTCTTTTAAGAATTTGTCACTGTCGCCGAAACGATTTTACCGGAAATACAGCATATTTGTTAGGCGACAGTCATAAGTATATAAAGTCAAGTCAAAAAAAAAAAGAAAAAGAAAAACTTTTATAAAATGTGTAAAGAATAATATAAAGAGACTGGAGACTGATGATTTTGTTTTCATTGTTGTTGTTGTTATTATTATTATTATTATTATTTTCTTTTTCTTTTCATATTTTAGTTGTTGTTGGTTCTTTTAGTTTTTTTTCCTTTTTCTTTTATCCAACTGAATTTAATATTATGTAGATATACATAAAAAGATTCAGTTTATGATCTTTATATTTACTTTTGCGAAAAAAAAAAAGATGAGATTAATTGATGGATACAAATTGTTTTGTGTGTAGTATTTTTACAAAAAGGAAATATAAGAAAATCGAAAAGGCGCACAGCAAGATATTATGTAGGTACCTTATATAACTTTATTTTAGGGTTTGAAATAAAAAAAATGAAGAAGAAAAATGATTAATGTTTTATTATTAAAAATTTATGGAACATTTAAAAAAAAAATTTTTTTTATTATAAAATATAAAAATCATATTTTCTGTACATTTTAAATCAGGTATTTAAATCTCATAAAAAATTGTTATTTTTCCTCTTTTTGTTTTTTTTTTGCTGTTAACCTTTAATACAATTTCCAGTATCACCCTTTTTCTTTAAAAGGTAAACCATTAAAATTAAAAATAAAAATCGATTAAAAAAAATGGGACAAAAAATTTTAGAGTAGGTTAGATTTAATGATTTTAATGAATTAAGATCTACCAATGAATAATAATATTGTAAGAAATTCAATCATTAATAACTATTTTTGAGGGGAATTATGAGATATTTGGATAATACTTTATATTTATTATTCAAATATAATAAATATGTATCAAAGTTTCTGGGAATTGTAATTTTGAAAAGATCCCCTTTAATTAATATGATTTATAAGTGTAGGCTTAGTTAAAATCTAGTCTGTCTGTATAAAATTCAAAATCGAATATTGACGAATTTCACAATCCGGAAACGATAAATTTAATATGATAAACAGTGAAATCCTTCGACAATGTTTAATTGAAGTTAATATTTTAACATCTTTCTTCAGCCATTATATTTTATGTATATAAAATTTTTATTTATTACTGAAAATGTGTATAGAGGTAAATGTTATAAAATATATTTATTTAATTTATTATCATTTATGAATAAAAGATTTCTGACTTTTTGTTAAATTAAATTATATATTTTTATTAATATTCTAATAATTTAAATATTAAGCGGATTTTTAAAATAAAAAGTAACCGTCAGGAAATGCCGAACAATAATTATTATCACAAAACATTCAAAGTGTTCGAATTATATAAATAGTCGTTATAAAAATCTGTAATAATTCCATCCATAACCGACAATTACTCTTCTTATGTCATATTTTCGTTGTCACGATAAATAAATTTACGTTACTCATCGTTAAATGTCAAAATACATAATAATAACGATTCATTTTAGTATATGTAAATTTTTGATAGACTTGTCCTTTTTTTTATTTTATTAGTTGATAATTTTTTATTAGGAAATTTTTTATAGGTAAATGAATAATAATGAATGAATGAATGAACGTAAAAGAAAAAAAAAATGCATAAATGTATAAATTTTTTTTCGTACAGATTTAAAAATGTTCATTTTCTTGTCAGGTTTTGTTTTTTGTTTTCTTTTCTCCACTTTTCTATATATATTTTATATTAAATAAAATGTTGAAACGATGGAATATAATATTGAATAAAATTTTCAGTTCATTATAAACTGCTGAATAATAAAAAAAAAATCTTTGCAATTATATTATAATGAGCGAACAAGAATTGAAAATCAGAAAACAATTTTTTGTTATGTTGGTCTCTGTAGTTTTATTACAACGTTTGTTGAATAATTTCAGTAATATTTATTTACGTTTTTTAAAACAAGAAATCGTATAAATAATTAAATGAAATACTTTAAAATTTGAACTGAAAAGTAACAATATTTATGGAATTTAATCATTTAAATCATTGACTCTATAAATTTAATAATAATTTATTTTTCTGTTAATATTTTCGTATTAGATAAATAAAATATCGATTTTTCTTAATAATTGTTCTTTGAGTTGAACTTTCAATAAACATACGTCTAATAGGATCATTTATTTTACCAAAAATTCTAATAAAATTCATTGAACTACAGAACTGTTTAAAATAACCACAGGGCCAGTGAGTAAAAAACAAACAAATATACGTTTTTTAAATTTGCAAGCTGTTCCATATTATTTATGAAAAAACTCTTAGATAGAATATAAACACATATAATTCAGTAATAATTACACAATGTTGATCAACTAGCTAAAAGTAGATATACAAACTTCAGAATGCCTAAACGTGATTCTAATTTGAAGCAATAAAATCCGTCGCCGGAATGTCCTAGGTATAACTATTAAGAATAAAATATGAAGCCTATTTACTGGCAAACGTAACCCACAAATTTATAAACAGTTGATTAAATCATCAACAGTTTTTCGTGTTTTATATGCGACCGATACGATTTTTTGTAGATTTCAAGTTTTGAGGACATAATTGACACACTCAATCTGAGAGATTCATATTTAAAAGATTGTGGCAAATCAATTGCCATTCCATCAAAATCAAATTCATTTAGTATCTGTAAAAATTTGTTTAATTTACAAATTAAAAGTAATAGATCAACTTTCTTTTATCAATTGTTATCTTCCCTCTGGTACTTCGGAATATATATCCTCTAAGTTTCTTTCCCCCCACAAGGACAACAATAAATTATCTGTTAAAAAAAAACAGAGAAAACTAAGTAATTTGTAGCTGATGCCCTTGAAATTAAACTTCATATTTCAATAATTTTAAAGTTAATTTTAACTCTCATTAAAGAAAGATGCCTTCGTCTGAGATATCTTGTTTAAAGTTTCCAGCAGTTTCGGCTCCATTTGTATCTTATTTAATAAAGTGTTTCAATTTAGACAAATCATGATTTTTCGAATATGTATATTAAACTTACACCAATTTTTCATAGACTTATTTATTTTTCACAACTAGGTAAACCGTAAACGCAATATTCTTGGGTAACTGAATTTATTAAAACTTTAATATTGAAAATTATAACTATTGCACTAGAATTTGAACATGCTTCTGTGTTATAATTATATAGACACGGTGTTAAATTCTTATTGACAAGGTATTTTCCGCCTTATTATTTATGTTACATCGATTATTATTTTCAGTGGAGCGTTTACGTTGAATATATTTTTACTTCTTATTTTAATCAAATACATATTCGACAGTTTTAGGGTATGTAGTTAGTAATCAACATATTGCATATTAATATTAATTCGTTTATTATTCTAAAATTAAAAGTTCAATAGTTTATTAATTTTAATAACGAATTAAGGCATCCTGATCTTTGTTGAAATTTAAACACATAATGGCTTTTTTTTATTTTATTTTGGCAACCAACAGATAGATATATCTAGTAGAAACTGTTGACATCCAAAAAAGAAGCCACGATTTACATATTACAGAATAATTAAATCTATTAAACAATATATATATATATTATATATATCATCTTCTTCTCTTCTTCTTCTCTTTGAAGTTGATTATCATCAAGTGTTTGTTTTATTGGCTTTTCGGATAACTCCATATAACCATTGTTTGTCGTTTCTTTAACGTCCAACTTTAGACGAGACCTACTATTTTTGAGGTGGGATCTGAACCACCTAGCATCTGCACATGCATTTTTACACCTGATTCGGCACATTGCCAGCTCTTTAGGAAACATGCAGATTTCCTAAGAAGGATCATAACCACTACTTATGTGTGTTTAGTACATAAACTATGTACTCGGTACCTCCCGCTCCAAACGCAAGCATGTTGCCATGCTCCCACCTTGGTCGGTATTCAAGAATCATTATTTCTACCGAGCTGATGATGGAATAAAATACTATATTGATAGCTTCAAAGAATTCTAAAACTATTAATACACAAATTACAAATGAACATAAGAAGAAGAATAAAATAACAAATAATAATAATGAAATAATTTGTATTTTGTGTAAATTATTTAAACAAATAATATGCGACGGTGTATATATAATGTATTACATTATATAATTGTATGAAGGTATCCTTGAACTTCGTATCATCAGTAATTTATCTGCATTATATAAAAACTCATTACCGACCCGCTATCATATCTTATCTTATTCGTTATATTACCGTACGCGTACTAAAATACAAACAACAACAACGAAAGCTTTCTTATTTACAAAAAAAAAACACAAAATAAGGAAAAAAGTCTACTTAATTTAAACTGACAACAACAACAATAACAATAAGAAGAAGAAAAAAAGCTTCTTGTCTGAAATAAAAATATAATTGATTAATCGAAAAAAATTAAATTTCCTTCTTCCCCTTCAAAAGATTTCTTTTTGCCTTCTTTCCATTTCACCCTATATTTTCTTTTTTTTCTTGTTATTTTTCTGTTCGTGTTAAGGAGATAATTCAATGGAAACAAAAAACAAAAAAATCTATAAGAAAAAGGTGAAGTAATATCGTAACTTTCATACATAATGCAAATAAAGCTAACTTAATCATAATCATAAATAATTCCATAACGTTTTAGGCTTAAATTTAATGGAAACATTACATTTTCACGCGCATTTTTTTGTAAAAGAATAAGCAACAATAAATTTACACATATATATTTTCTTAAAGACATTCAGCATATATTTTGTACTAATATAATGATCATAAAGTAATAAACAAAAAAGAATATGGTCTAGACTTTTTTTGGCCATATTAATACGGAGGAGTAGTATAGTAAAGCCTTAGACTTTATATTATTATATTATACCTAATACTATAAAGCAAAAGCTAAAGTTAAAGTTAAAGCTAAACATACAAAGAGATAAATAATAAAATATTATAGACAACAAAAATATGCTTTCAAATGCATATTTAATATAGAAGTATGTCAAACCCTTATCATGGATAAAATTTGTTTCTATCATAAATTCTTTTCAACTTTGTCTTCAATGCTTCGTTTTATAAGCAAAAAAATGAAAAAAAAACTGATCAAAGTTTTTTTTCTCCTATTTTTAATTTTATAATTCTGTTTTATAGTCTGCATGAGTAAAAGTTAATATCATTCTTGTTTATCAAAGTTATATGACTGTGTATGTATGTGTATGTAGGAATTATTTCCATCCTATGAAAAATGCATAAAAACTTGTTTTGCAACTTTTCTCCACTTTTTTCTCTATTTTTTGTTTGTTCTTTGTTTTGTATTAAATCTTCGAGAATTTATAACAAAGTTCAAACATTTTATAAATTTCCTGTTAATAATTTTAAACATTTAAAAAAACTATATATACCTACATTTTTTCCGTCTTTGTCGGTAATAAAATTTGTAAACATAAAATGTGTTATGTATAAAATGTTTTTTTTACCAATTCAATTAAAACTGTATTAAAACTTTAAAGAAAATGTTTTTCACTTGACAAAAAATATTAATTTAAAAATAATTTAATTACATTATGATTTTCTTACGGCTTCAAGATTAACTATTATATAGATCAAAATATTTACAATAAATAGTGTTGAGACATGAAATAAAAACTTTTTTGTGTTTATTAATAAACTAAGTAATTTGACAAAAATTAAAAGATATTAAAAAAAAACAGACATTTAACTTAATGGATTTCTGTATTTCTCAAAATACAAAAGAAAAAACCTTTCAAATTCCCATTCCAAATTTCTCCTTCATCGTATGCTATTTATACAAATAATATTCATTTTCAACTTAATTCAAAAATTTCTTCAACATTTTGGCGTTTAATAAAGCAATGTGGGTCTGTGAGTCGAGTTGTTTTGTCTAGATTGATTGAGATGAAATCTCATTATTTATAAATAAATCTTTTAAGAAACTCACAACAAAAGAGTTTCATTTTTTAGCAACAAAAGAAACTAAAAAAACTAAGCGGGGAGATCAATAATCCGCAGGCTAAAAAGTTATGAATTATCATACCTATAAATTAAGATTTTTATAATTAATTTAAATTGGAAATAGTGTTAAAAGTAAAAAAGTATTTAATTATGTAACTATGCTGATAATTGCATTCATAAAATTATCTATAAAGTTAAATGTGTAATATTCTCTAATTTACAGAACAAATTCAAAAATTTAATTTAAATTTAACTTTAGATTAAAATTAAATTGAATTTCTATTGATTCTTGTTTGAAGTGGAAAAGTTTTCCGACGAGATAAAGCGAGAGTAACAAGAATCAATTGAACAGGAAGAATATTTAACAACATATACGTTAAAGTTTATTTAAGCAAAAAAAAAAAACAACAACTTTTAATTTACCAACACAAGTACGTAATTTTCTGTTTACCAAGAAAAAAAAATGACATCAACAATAAAAAACATCTCTATATTTATAGATATTATAAGGTAAATAATGATCATCAACTACGGTACCAACAGAAACAAAATGTATAGTGATTTATTATCGTGTTACCTAATTATTTATATAAAAAATATTTAAGTATTTTAAAAATAAAAAAAATTCAATACAAAGAAATAGAATCTAACGCATTCCTAAGTTACAGACGACCAGAAATTATTCATTTAAAAAAAAAATTTAAATCAAATATTTTTAATAATTTGTGTTTATTTATTTACGTAAACGCCTTCTTCATCCGAAATAAATTTAAGGACGTTTTGACACCCATTTTAAATCGTTCCACATCTTCAATTAAAACAACAATATAATTTTTTAAGTTTTAACCATTCTTGTTTTGATATAATAAAAATATTATTAAATAGTTGTAATTGAATAGGTTTAAGTTAATTACATAAAATTATAATGAATAGTGCGTTAAGAGGAAATAAAGTCTAGAAACAGTTCCCAACAAACATTATCATTCAATTGTGACTATTTCTTTTGATTTAATTAAATTCTGTTTAATTAAAATTTTATGTTTATTTTTATTTTAAAGAAAAAATTAAGAAATGATATTTACCGCCAACGAATGAGTAAAATTAGTGTTAAATAATGCAAAATTACAATGAATTATGTTGAATGTTAAAAGAACAAATGTATGTAAATATTAAGACCACAATAATTAGTTGCAATGGAAGAAAAAAAAGAATGCTATTATGAAAATTCTCCATTAAATTGCCTACAACATTTGATTCTAAATTTTCGAAGACACTAAGAAAAGTCTGCCATTTTGAATATTGAATTAGTGAAAACAAGTAAGGAAACAGACAAACGAAAAGGACGCATGCTTGAAAGAAGGTAATAGTTGTATGTATTTAGAATTAAGCTTTATTTCTTCATTGTGCACAAGCCATTATTGTTGTATTATAAATTCTGGTATGAAAATATTTAATGTTTATTGATCTCTTCCAGCAAATGGTAAACGATTCGTTTTTTTAAATATAATTCACATTTTAGAGAGAGAGTCATATCGGACACTTATATCACTTATATCAGAGGAATTAAAAAAACACTGTTTTTCATTACACAAAAAATTATGTAAATGTACTTCACTCTCCTATTAATTGCGGTAAGATAAATTATTATGAAATATTAAAAATTGTTCTAATTGAGTTCGTTTCCATACAAATCAACAACAAATAAAGGAAATATAATATGTTTCGTATGAATAAAATCAATTTGTCTAGTCGGTATACCGACAAATTCGATCTCAAAATTCAAAATTAACAAACAATATTTTTCTATAAGAAATTTGAAACCAAATAAATATTAATAAGATTTAAAGATTTAAAGATAAACCATAAATTCAAGTTTGTTCCTACAACTGTTGTAGGAAATGGAAGTGAAGTAAGAAAACTTATGTGATTCCAATGGAAATAACGTTAGTATTTCTCTATATTAAGTTTTCCTTTGGTACAACGGCATCCAAATGACTTAGATAATAATTTGTTGATTAAGTAAATTGGGTTATTGAATAACAATTGTGACGTTATTCCAATTTGATTCCAATTTTCTTAATTATAAATATATAATTAAGAATAATGTTAAAAATATTAAATAATTAACAATATTTTCTTATTAAAAATTGAGAAATTAATTTATTTTATAAAGTATTAAATTAATTTTGTAAATATTTTTTGAAATATGAGACTGCGTTTTCAATGCATTATTTATATATTTTATTCTACAATAATGCTAATGAAAACTATAGAAAGCCTTTACAAACTATAATGCTTTATTAATAATCATGTTACAAAGCTGCCATAAAAAATCACAAGTTAATTCTTACCTTTATGAAATTTTGTAATAATAAAAATCACTGAAAACATTTTATGTTATTGATAAATAATGCTTACTGGATGCATTCACTCACCAAGTGTGTTTTCGTATTAACATTTGTGTTATTCATTTACATAGATGTGTATGTGTGTGTGAGAGAGTATAATATACTAAAGAATAATGTAAAAGAAAAAGAAAGGTCGAATGAAGAAGAGAGGAATGTATAAAATAATAAATATATATTAGGTTGCGTTGTGTTGCCCCTGTTAAAATGGACATTTAGATTCAACTCTGATGGACTTACCGGTAGGTGATTTACAAATGTTTACATTATTTTTATATACAAGAATTCCATTTCTTTTATTGTTGTTTATCTTCAAATAGAAGAGTTGAATAAGACTGTACACATAAATGGTAATTGAGGAAGATTTCTTCATTGGTAAGAAAGTTTTTTTTTCTCGTTTTTTTTTTATTGTAGTGAAAATTTAAAAAAAATTATTTTTTTTTTGATCTATAAATAGTAAAAGAAAATCTATACATTACCTTAGATATTTATTAAATTGTAAATTGATGATGCCCAGGCTCATATTACATATAGATTTATGAGTACCTACAGTACATGCAGACATCTTCTTATATATGTACATTATAATATGTGTATGCGTTTGTATTATAGTGTTGTGAGTGAATTCTATTCTGGTATAACAGTAAATTATATATAAAACATCTTTAGTATAGACGAAGAGACGAGATTCTTTGTATATTTTTATTTTTTATGTATTAAAGATGTGTGAATGAATTCAATCAATTCTTTGGTATAACAGAAAATATTGTAATAAAAGACTTTTGTAAACGACGAACCTGAGAAAAAAAATTTATACTAAATTTTATTATTAGTTTTTCATAATTTTAATTAAATATTTCAACAAAACTTTCATTTTTTTTTTGACACGTTTTAATTTTATTAACAAAATTCAAATAAAAATTATTCAATTTTATTATTTCAAATAAAATTGAAATTAAAAGTTGTAATTGAAAATACAAATTAAAATTCATTATTATACCAAATATTCCTCCTTATTTTAAATTTTCATCAAAGAAAACAATTTACAAAATCAAGTAATATCGAAAGAAATGAAATTAATGAATATATATTGTTGGTATGTATTCTCTATTTTTTTTTTATATATCGAATTCGAAATGAAAGAGTTAACCAAAACAAGTAAAAGACAACATAAACCGCATCTTATATACAATGTGAATTTTAATTTTTTAGTCTTTGAGAATTGTTTGAACGATAAACATCGTTCTTCGCGACTTTCATTTTACAGTTTTCTTTTTATATTATAGTTGTTGTTATTTTTGTTGCTGTTAGTGCTGTTTCTTTTTTTTTTTTTTTTGTAATCGTGGATTTTTCTTTTTTGTGTTTTTATTTTTGTGTTTCTTAATTTTTGTGAATTTTTAATCAATTTGTTGTGTTAATTTGTAAGACTGTGTTTGTGTCTGTTTTATAAATATTTATTATGTGAGTTTTAGTTCGAATACATATATAAATAAATAAGAAACGGACTTTCCCTTTGTAAAATTTTAACAAAATTAGAATTCATTCCTCTTTTTAAATGAAAGAATATTGTGTTAGCTGAAGAAGGTCAAGGCCTCTTCATATACTGATGATAAGTTTCAAAATATAACAAAAGTATTATTTTAGTTCTTCATTTGTCATTTATCGTTTCTCTAACAAATAATAACTGCGTCTTCTTTTTAAAAAAGAAGATGAAGAATTTGAAAAAATAAAACGGAATGATAAATTGATGATCCCTATAAGAACTTTATTGCAATTTATAAATTCCAATAGTGTTTTTATGGGGCTTGTCTGTTAGTTGCCTCAACATTTTCTGATTTATAATACACAGAAATAAAATTAAATAAGATCAGTATGGGATCAGTTAGTTTTCAACCAATTTTTCACCTTTTGCTTTTTTTTTTGCATTCGTTTTTCTTTCTGTTTATAAATTTCACTTTATAATCCACAATAAACAAACAATTTAATGAATACAAATCTGATCTGCCAATTTTAAACTGAGATTTAAATTAATTCATTTTTATTTTAGATAATTTCAATGAAAAACGTTTTTGTTTTTAAATTAATTCAACTTTTTGTTTCGGGAATTAAAAAATAAACACATAGAACGTTTAATTTGAATACTTTTTTAAACAAATGAGGAAAAAATATAATTATAAATAAATTAATCTAGAGGTCCTCTAAAAATTATATAAAAGAATTATTTATATAGTTACGGCTCGTTTAAAGTGACTTCATACCATATCACATAATAATAATAGAAGAATTTTGTAACAAATCAACACCGAAAAAAAAAATATACTAACAAGAGTGATTTAAAAAATTTATCACATAAAAAATAATCTTTTTTCAAATCGCGCATAAACGACATTTAAATAGCGTCAAAAGAAAAGTGTTTTTTTTCTAATGCTTTACATTTTTTTTTGTTTTTGTTTGTTTATATACTGTATTGCTTCTTCTTTAATTGTGCACAAGGAAAATCAAAATAAACATAAAAAAAACAACTATCTTTTTTTGGGATTAAAACATAAGAAGAAACAAAACAAGACATTGGACTGGTGAGTACACACAATTCTAGGCCAAAAGATCAACGATATCTGTTTTTGGTGTGTTTTGTAACTGTGAAAAATCGCGCATCATCCAACTAAAACAAAAAATAAAACAACAACAAACAGAAAAAAATTTATGAAGAAAAAAAGAAGAATGAATAAAAAAAAAGCAAATTTAAAAAGATCAAGAAAGAAAAAAATCTTTGATGTTTATTTGTTCGATTTGTTGATCATAAAGCAAAAACGAAAAAACAAAAAAAAAAAATGGAAGGCGAAAAATAAATTAAACTGATTTTGTTGATGATCTCATATGCATAACTATTTTTAGTGTCGTCTATCTTGTCTTGTTGGCATTGATAATATCAGGAAATATTTTTGTTATGATTATATGACTTTTAGTTTTTAATTACAATTTGTATATGTATGTAAACATTTGTTGGGTGTCAAGGTTTTTCCCCCACTTCGTTGTACTACATTTTTAAGACTACATGAAACAACTGAATTACTCTGGTAGTGAGGCATTACCATGTTTTGAAGGAAAATTTCAACAACAACAAGAAATATAAAATGTAACTTAAAAAAAATATGATCAAGTTTATATAACATGAAATTATGAAACGTGGGAGTATTTTACGATTTTCATTTTTTTTCCACCGAAAAACTTAAACATCTTTGGAAAGAGCCAATTATAATTTCACAGAAAAAGAGACAATTATATGAGTATATATGTAAAATGTGATCACTTGATCGCGTGATATCTTGAATGTCAATGCAAATTTCTTTTACGCAAAACATGAGAACTATACGTAATAAAGACGTGACCTGAAGTAAAAATATCTTATAACTCATACCAATACTCAATATGTAGAGTCCATTGACTTTACTACTTAATTAGGATTCAGAACTGGGTTTTAGATAGATTTGTTAAATTGAGAATTTTTAATTTAATTTCAAAAAGTACTCGAACGCAGAAATTAATTCATAAGGAAAATTTCAATAAACAATATAAAAATTATTGTTTTAAATTAAATTGATATTAAAAAACTTCGAATAAATAGTCATAACCAGTTTTCAAAATTTAACGTATATATCGTTATTTTTTGGACCGGGATTCGAACCGGTATCTCATCAATAATATATACAGTTTCCTAATCTCCACAAAAAAAACTTAGAAATTAATCAAAGGCAAAATATACAAAAGTTAATAAAAAAAATTGCAATGATCTAGGCTTATTTACAAAACATAATGATAACATCGTCAAGTCCAATACCACATTTAATCCACATGCAAGATATGCTGTAACATATACAGTATATTCATTACCTTTGCCATCTGGGTTATACACAAACTATTAAAATTCTAGTAAAAAAGTATAGAAAATCTACTTTCGTTTTTCTTTACAAAAAAAATTATTATTAAGAGAAATTTAATAAACATCCAGCAAAAATATTATTTAATAGACATCATCGTCATTGTTTTTTTTGTAAGAGGTTTACTCTACAGTGAAATCATATCCATAAAAAAAAAACAAAAATAAAAAACAATTTGAGTCTTTACGTCTGGCTTAATGTTTAATATTGCACAACTTTCGTCGACGTTTACTAGATTTTTTTTCTTTATTTGAATAAAGTTGCTTTCGCATTTTAATATTTTATGTTAATTTGATTGTCCATTGAAAATAAATTTTTTTTGTATATTTAAAAATATTATAATAATTATTACTTATTAAGAATCCGTTTCACGATTTATGTGAAAACAAGTGGAAACTGTTATTTTAATTATGGGATGTTATAGAATGGAAGAGAAGGTGAATGGACAATATAGACAAAATTTCACGACAATATTTTATTTATTGAAAAAAAGTCAATGAAATTTATATAATCAATTAAAAAGTAAAACAAAACAATAAAAAATTTTAAATCGTAATAAAATTGGTAAATAAATGTTCAATTGTTTGTATGAAACTTACAAAACTTTTTGATAAATTAAATAATTCTATAAGATTGCCCTCTTAAAATTGATGTTCAAATAAAATAAAACATGGTAATTTTGTTGGTCAATAAGAATGATTTTTTTTTATTTAAACCCACAAAAAAATATATAAAAAAAAAACTACAAAATGTATGATAAAGCGAAGAAAAAAGAAAAATCCAATCATCGATCATGGATGATGGAACAATAACAAAAAAAATATGAAGAAAGAAAGAAGAAAAAAAAAACAACTCGATTAACAAACTTTTAACGTTTTATTAATCCTTTTCTGCTGTCTTATTTATTTATTTATTAATTTATTAAGTTTTTATACTTTCAAAAAAAAATATCAAAAGTAGAACTTGCATATATAGAAGGTCAACCACACGAGTGTTGGCGTGTTAGTTATTTTTTTTTCTCAGTTATTTATGAATGGAATGTGTGTGCTTATAACAACTTAACAAACTTAACGCAGAAATTATTTGAAAAAAAAAAAAAATTTGATGTAAATTGTTCAATCGATATTAACAAATGAACGATTTTATCTAGCTTTATATAAGATAAAAATATAATTTCTTGATTAATAAAAGCAAGCAAAATTATTATTATTGGTTTTATATAATTTTTTATACTTTATAATTTAAATATTATCTTAGTGTGTGTATACACATTCATATGTTAGCATTTACACATTTTCAATTTTTACTAAAGAAATAGAAATGATAACGAAAGTTGTGATTATTAGAAAATAAAATAACGAACAGAAAATAAAAGAAAAGAAAAGAAATGTATTGATAATCGTCAAACGGTCCATAATTATATATGTTTGCGTTGTTTGTAAATTCAAGTTTTTTTTATTTTTTACTTCATTTTTCTTATGATTTAGTTCATCATCATGACCATGAGTGCATTCATTATAAATATACATACATGTACCAATATGAAGTACTCATTCTAAAAAGTTTCACTTTGTCATGTATTTAAGAAGTTAAAGGAAAGCATTTTTAATTTTAAGAGAAAACTTTAAAAAATTTTCTTGAGTTTTAAAACGAACCCAAAAATGAATTGTGATAAATAAAAACATAAGAATAAAAAAGAAAAGGAAAAAGAAAAGAAAATCTGTAAATATTTGAGACCTACATTAAATCAGTTGGTTGTCAAAGAGTTTGAAAGTTTTATCGGCTGACATGATTTTTGTATATATTTTTTCAACAAGACTCATTCATTAAAGAAAAATAATGAGCTGATATAGCTAGCCACTATTATGTTCTGTATGTATTATTGTGTATGATCAACCCAGACAAAATTCTCTACTGATAATCATAGACATTACCCGTTAATTTAATTTTTTTTTTACGCGCGTCAATGAAATCTTATTATGTAACAAATATTTAATAATCAAACTTGTTCTTCTTCGATAAAACATTATAATGTGAATAATATATCTCAATATGGTGGGATGAAATCTACGATACTTTAACATTCTACAAAAAATTGGATATTTCAAATTATTTATCATTTTATAAAAATTTTTAAATAAAATTCATTTTTTATTTATAAGGTCATTCAGCATTCATGGTAGATGAAAACGTCGTAAATATTTACCACAATTAGTTGTTCAGTTTTTGTTTGTACTATATAGATTAAAAAATAAACAAAAACCTTTAACAATGATGAAACAATCTATAATGTTGTGTCAATATTTATTAACTTTTGATATTTTTCTACCAATCAAATTTGCAACCCAAAAATGTTTCTTACATATTTTGTACTGGGTTTACAAACACAATTGTGTCAGTGTTGCACGCGTTTACCCACACACTTACTAACGTACATTCAGCATTCATGGTAGATGAAAACGTCGTAAATATTTACCACAATTAGTTGTTCAGTTTTTGTTTGTACTATATAGATTAAAAAATAAACAAAAACCTTTAACAATGATGAAACAATCTATAATGTTGTGTCAATATTTATTAACTTTTGATATTTTTCTACCAATCAAATTTGCAACCCAAAAATGTTTCTTACATATTTTGTACTGGGTTTACAAACACAATTGTGTCAGTGTTGCACGCGTTTACCCACACACTTACTAACGGAATTAAATATAAAAATTATACTTAATATTGCCCAACTAAGGTGTATTTAATTAATAGCCTAAGGACAATTTATAACTGTTACACTGGACGTTGTAAATTCACAAAATGAAATATTATAATTAATGGAATTTTGCCGATTAAAAAGTCGACAAAATTCAATTATTACTATTTTCTATATGTTATTGATGTTTTTTTATTTTATACTAAATTTACTACTATAATGTCTTGTTTTGATTTGTTTAATTTATAACATGCGATCGAGTAAAGATGAGGCCTGACTATCTGCTTATAACTCAAAATGAGAAAAACAGGTTCTTCAAAATAAATAAAAAATGTTGCGCAACAATAATAAGAAACAAACAGCAAATTCCATAAATCAATCAAAAGTAAATAAAATAATAAAATTTTCTTTTTTTCTCTTTTATTTTATAGAAATGTTTCGAATATCGAATCTGTTGATATTTAGCTTTCTAGTGATAATTGTAAATGGCTGGAGGCCGTGCCCAGAACTTAGTCCATCACTAAGATTCCCATGCAGGTAAAACAAAGAGTGATAAGTTTTTCAATTCGAAGCGTCATAACATGAATTAAATTTCATATATTTATTATTCATTTTCAATTTTCGAACAGGTGTAACCTGGAACCATTTGGTCCAAATGGTCAACTTGGAGCCGTTGCCATGGACTGTGATCGTGTTGTTTTTCAAGGAGACACACCACCATTACCAGTTGGTGCACCAATTATCGCCTACTCTCAAAGATTTAGCGGACAACAAGCCCTCCCCGCTCAGGTATTATCTTTTTATTCAATTGAATTGATTTGGTTTGGTTGGGTTTTTTAGGCGGACATGAATCGTGTTTGCATCTTGTTCTTTTTTTCAATTTTTTTATATGTTAATTTACTTTTGAGTTTGGTTACGTTAAATACAACAATATAATAACATTCAAAAAATTAAAATAATAATTAAAAAAAACTAAGCCAAATAAATCCGGATTCTGTTACAAAATAGTTAAATTGATTGATTTAAAAGAAAATTCGTACATAAAATCTTTAGCTTAAGCTTAGGCCAATTTTTTTTTGTCGAATAAATTTAAAAGATTTAGGTCAAATATTTTGGTTGTACGAAGTGATTCATCTAGGTAACTCTTATTCATTTGTATATCTAGCCTCTACATCTCAATTTTAATTGCCTCCCATTTAAATGAGAAATAAAGTACCTAAATAAATAGTTTTTTCTTTGAATGTATAATTAAAATATCCACAATAACCTGCTTAAGTTATATGTTAAGTCACAATAAAATAATAAAATAAAATAAAAAAGTACACACAAAATAATTTGGTCAGTAGGTACACATGAATTAAGTTTAAAGTTATATTTAAAATGTACTCATTTTAATACATATTTGTTTTTATTTCCGGTTTTAAGTTTAATTATAACTTTAATTGCTTTAATTGCTTTCATTTCCAGGCATTTGCATCTTTAAATCTACCATTGAGAAAGTTAGATTTTTCAAACAACGCAATTCGTAGATTTCCTGAAAAAGTTTTCCAAGGAATTGAAGAACTTTTGATGGAATTACGTTTGTCCGATAATTATTTGGGTGATTCATTAAATCCAATTTTTTCCACACCAGAATTTCGCATATTAAAAAATTTAAGAATTTTGGATTTGTCCGGTAATAAGATCAAAGGAATTGAAGAAGGAATTTTAAAAGGATGTGAAAATCTTGAGGTAAGAGTTTTTTTTTGTTTTTATAATTAAAGAGAAATTGATCTAATTATAAATTAAATATGGAAAAGCTACATTAATTAGTTCAGCATTATAAGTTTTCACTATTTGTATATTCTTGGAAAATTTGTCCAGTTTGTTTATCCGCTTTTTTATTTTTTATTCTCTCAAATATTTACATGCGCATGTAGAAAAAAAATCAGTTAATAATTAATAAAAATATAATCGACCAAATGACTGAATCAAATTCAAATATTATTCATTTAAACGTCACGTTACAATAATCTTCTTGTTCATGTAACGTTAACTGGGTGATGTGATATAATATCTAATTATTTTCTAATACAAACAAAGATAAATTTTTTATTTGAACTTTACTTTATTTGTTTGAATTTTTTTGGCATCTTATGTAATTGAAAATTGAACTGTAATGATGTTGTAAGAATTTTTCGGTTGGCGGGTATAAAAAATATAGTTATGTTTTTTTTTAATAAAATAACAATGCAAAATGATCACAGTCGATAGTTCTGGAAGTGCCTACATTTTTTTTGCTCACTCATTATTTAGGAATTTTTTATTTTTCGTAAAATAATAACTAGCTCTAATTTTTAGTTCCTGATTATTCGTGAGAGAATTTCATATTGTGTGAGAATTTAATTTATTTTTCTGTATTTTCTTTTAACTTAGATTAAATTAACTTTTTTATTTTCTCTGAAATTTTTTCGTTAAAGCTTGAGAAAAAATTCATCAACACTGGTCAATTCTGACATAGTTTAACTTCATTTTATAATTAGTACATTTTTGTGTCTCAATTCAGCGATTTTATAAATTTAGCAATAGTGTTTGTTTTCATTTCTTATTGATTGGTCTTTGTCCTATTGGACATAGATAAATAAATAATATTAAATTATAAAAATGCGGAGACGCAACATTAAATTCAATGATGAAAGAATAAACGTTGCGTAATAATCCATAACCGCAACTTAAAAAACTCGTGACAAAATAAAGCAAAAAAATTAAATAAATAAAGAAAATGAAATTGGCTAATAGTGAACTTAAAACGTACAATAATCATTCAATTAATTATGATCATGATTATCATTCAGAGTGCGGCATTACCGCATCATAATTATAAACCCCATATTGTAAGTTTTTATTAATTTTCTATGATAATATTTTAGACAGTTAGAAAGAATCAGTATAATCGACGTCTTGTTTATATCAAATTAAAAAAAAAAAATGAATAAATCATATGGATTACTGTAAAATAAATAAGTATACAAGAAAAAAAATATACACACATCTTTCATACTGCATAAATATTTTTATACCTTTATTCGTGTCAAATATCTTAAACTTTTGTTAGATCTCAGAGTTAGGTAGATCATAGTTGGCGGACCTTTTTCTAAATTACTTCAAACCATTGTACATTTTTTAATGATTTTTAATATTTTTCTTAAAAAAAATTCTATTAATATAAATTATCGCGTAAAATATTTGGATTACTATTGATAAACATTATAGTATTGTGTGTGCTCTAATATATAAACCATGACAAAAAAAAATTAAATCGTCTACAGAAATAAATAAGTTCAAATCATCTGCGACAAACGAATAAATCAAATCTCTAAATATTCTCTTTCTCTTTTTTCTTTTATTTATACCAAAAGTAGGTACATTGTAAATAATGTAGTGAACGTAAATTCAGGGTTGAGTAACATTAAACTCCCTGTCCTTCAAAATTCAATTTATATTTTTTTCACATTTAAAACAACGGAAATTGACCTTTCCACTATACAAAAAAAAATATATTCAGACCCTGAACAAATTTTAATAATATTTTTTCACCAACTGTACTAGTTTATTGTTTTAAATGAACAACACCATGTGATAAACCTTTTCAAATTGATATTAGAAAACAATTACATTGCATTTTATATTAAATGTATTATTAGTCAGAGGTGACTATAGGTATACAATAAATGAGGTCAACACTACAACTAAAACAACCAATGTTTTATTGGGTATTCTTTTTACTTTATGAACACAAAAATTTTTGCCCTCAAAAATATTTGTAAAATACGAATACACTGATTTTTGTGCATTAATGATTCTGACTTTGTATATTATTAAACTTTATGTATGTGTATTTTTTTGTGCGCATATTTCTTGAGAATCATACTAGTAATAATAATGATGATGGAAGAACAGATGAAGAAGGTAAACTCAGGAATAATACATAACGGATATTTGTGTACAAAACTATAATTTTATTAGCTATAGCTTTCAATCTATTGAAGAATTTATTATGGTTTGCGAAATTCCGCTTCGTTTTTTTGTTTTTGTTTTTCATTAATTTTTGTAGATTTAGCCTGGATTCTGGTCATTGAATTTTGAAAATAGGTTTTTTCATATTTATTTTTCTACTATTGTAAAACAAATACACACAACGAGTCGCAGAAATTCTTATTTAATGTCAAAATATGTACTTATTTTATAAAATATTTTTTGGAAGAAATATTTTTCGTGTTTATTCATTTCTTTATTGTTTATTAGCTTATTATAAGTTTCATTTTATTTGCTTTGTTCGTGAGAATCAGGCTTTTAAACTAACTAACTAACTATAAGTATAAGTTTAAGTCCATGCTCAGATAGAGTTTTTTTTATTTACATGTTTTTTAATTCAATAATGAAAAAAGATTATGCTGACCGTGAATTCCGTACATATATAGCATTTGAAAGCATGCTATCATCAATGTAATGTTGAAGAAGAATACAAGTCAAGGTGTTATAATTATGGGAGATATTTATAACACCTTGACCATGAGACAATCAAACTTTCCAAATACTTTTGATAAAGAAAAAGCGGACAATGTGCTAAAAAGCGTGAAAATTGCTTAGTTTTCTTTAGTAATGGATGGTTTGCGGTGAAATATTAATAAAATATTAATTAACTGTGACCGCATGACTATGTTAGTAATTTTGAAACACGAAAGACCATTATTGAATTCCACTCATGTTGTATTGTATTTTGTTACAGTTGATTGTCATTATTACCACTTATGTTATTTTAATTGGATTTGTTTTTATTATTACAGGAATTATACCTTAACCGTAACAGTTTTTCATCTGTTCCATCAACATCATTAAATGGCCCAAATGGGTTAAAGGTCTTATCCTTAACACACAATAATATTGGTAAGCATTTAAAATAATTTATATGTATTATATGTTAAATATAATATTGAATTCTTTAGCAATTTTAAAATCGGAATCTTTTTCAACTCAAACAAATTTGGAAGAAATTGATCTAAGGAATAATCGAATTGGTAATATCGAAGGTGGCGCTTTCTTTGGATTAAATGAAATAAAGAGAATTTATATTGGAGGTAATCGTCTAGCAAGAATGAACAGCGACGTCTTTCAAGTGAGTATTTTTGAAATTGTATATGGATGTTTTAATAATTTAAATTGTTAATTATATCTTCTTTTCTAGGGTGCAAATTCATTGCAAAAACTAGATCTATCTGAGAATTATTTTACTGGATTTCCAACAATATCCCTTAAGGCTGTCGAGAATCTTAAAATTTTAAATATTTCTGCAAATATGATTCAAAAACTTGAAGCATCCCAGCTTCAAGGCGTTACAGGACTTCAAGCATTAGACTTAAGTAAAAATGGGATTACTTCGGTACCACCGGGAACTTTTAGAGAGTTGAAATCATTAATGTTTTTGGATCTCAGTTTAAACTCACTTAGAACGGTTTGTTTCTGATTCTTAGATTGAAATTCGATTTCTTTTAATTTAATTAAATTGTGGTTTTTTAGATCGAAGATGATGCTTTGGAAGGCCTTGATTCCCTTCAGACACTTATCATTAAGGATAATAACATTCTATTATTACCAGGAAGTGCTCTTGGTCGACTCCCAAAACTTTCATATCTCTACTTGGATTACAATCGGGTAGCTGCCTTGTCTTCGGATATTTTAGGCTCAATCCAACCCGAAGATATTAAATATTTGTCGTTATCCAGAAATGTTATTCGTGAACTTCCAAATGCATGCTTTCAAATGTTTAGTAGTCTCAGATATTTAGACTTGTCTGGAAACTCATTAGCTGCAATCACTGCAGATATCTTTATTGGACTTGAAGCATCCTTGACTGATCTTCGATTGTCACAAAATAAAATCCAAGGATTAGGAAGCGCTCCTTTAAATCTAAGACAATTGCGTCGGTTAGACTTGAGTGAGAATAATATCATTGATATTCCGAGGAACTCGTTCAGTGGTGTCGATAATTTAATGTTTTTGAATCTTAGTGGGAATACACATTTAGGACCAATCCCATCATCATTACTTCATCCATTAGACAAATTAAGAATTGTGGATCTTAGCAATTCTGGACTTAAAACTCTTCCTGTTGATCTATTTACAAACTCCGAAGATATTGAAATGATTTATTTAAGTCGCAATGGAATTCAAGAGATATCCGATAGCACATTCTCGAATCTCAGAAATTTAAGTACGGTTGATTTATCTTACAATAATATAATGGCCATTCGTCCATCTTCTTTTGTCAACATAATGAACATTCGTCATTTATCATTAAAAGGAAACCAACTAAGTGCATTTAAAGGAGAATTCTTTAACACTGGAACAGGATTAGAAGAGCTTGATATTTCGGATAATCAACTGAGTTATTTATTCCCTTCGTCTTTTCGAATCCATCCACGGCTTAAACGTTTGGTAGCGTCAAACAATAAATTTAATTTTTTCCCTTCAGAATTAATTGCATCACTTCAATTTTTGGAATTAGTTGATTTATCAAGTAATCAGTTGAAAAATGTTGATGAATTGGATTTTGCGCGTTTGCCTCGATTAAGAACACTTTTATTAAGGAACAACTCGTTAGAGTCTGTCAGTGAAATGTCTTTCCACAACTCTACCCAACTGCAAATAATAGACTTAAGTGATAATAATTTGGAAAGAATTGGCGAGAGAACATTCGAGGGGCTTGTTCGAATAGAAAATCTTAATTTAGAAGGTAATCGTCTAGCAGAACTTCCTGATTCAGTATTTGAAAGAAGTAAATTACAAATGTTGGAGAATATTAACCTTGCTAGAAATAATTTTGAAGTTGCTCCTTTAAGATCTCTGCAACGACAATATTTTTTTGTGTCCTCATTAGATCTTAGTCGCAATAAACTAAAGCATATTCCAGGAGATGATCGCTTAATGGTTAACATTAAGAAGCTTGATGTATCCTACAATCCCTTAACGGATGATTCCATTAAAAATATTCTCAGTGAACCAAAAACTGTTCGAGAACTTAATCTGGCTGGCACAGGAATCAAAAAAATTACTTCGTTAGAGACACCATTTTTACAAAAATTAAATTTATCAGATAATGCAATTGATGAGATTGACGATAAGGTGTTTGAACGTGCTACCCTTCTAGAGGATCTAGATCTATCTGGCAATATGTTGGATGATCTTAAGCGATTATCAAAATTGTGGCCAATGTTAAACTCACTACAGAGCCTAGATCTTTCTAATAACACATTTGAAATGATTGCTCAAGGTGATTTCGATAATCTTGAAATGCTAAAATCACTTTCGATCAGTGATCTAGAAAATTGTTCCAGATTGGAAAAGAATGCATTTAAAAACCTTCCAAATTTGTCAAAATTACGAGCATACAACTATCCAAGATTGGGTTATATGGATGTCCAAGGAATTATACAGTCATTACCCGGGTTGGAAGTTTTAGATATTGAGATGAAGGATTCAGCAGTTGGAAGTGATCAAATTCAACCTGCTAATCATCCACGATTAAGAGAACTGGGAATAAGGGGTTACCGACTAAGGAGTATTTCAGCTGGTACTTTGGCTGGTTTAAAAAATCATAATCTAAGTATTATGCTAAAAAATACTTCATTAACGTCGTTGGCTCCAGCACTTCTTTTCCCAGTGCCTCGATCTTCGAATCTTGAAGTTGATATTTCTGGGTCAATGATTACAGTTTTATCACCTCAACTACTAAGTGCTCTTGAAGACCGCCGTAGCGGTTTGACACTCAAAGGTCTTGAGTCAAATCCAATCCATTGTGACTGTAATGCTCGAGCTTTAAGGAGATGGTTACCAAACTCTCGCATGACAAATCTCAAATGTGTTACTCCAGATACATTACATGGAAAATTTTTAATAGAAGTTGGTGACGATGAATTGACATGTGATCCAAATAAGTTAACTACCGTAAAACCAGTTTTAATGACACAAAAAACTACAACAATTGTAACACGATCCACAACAGTTGAGCCAGAAATTATCTGGAGTATGGCACCTACACATGCTACTCCAAAATTAAAAACAAAAGCTCCACAAATGAAACAAGGGCCAATGAATAATGATGACACTCTAATTATAGGAATTGTTGGTGGTGTAGTTGCATTTATTGCAATCTTAATTATAGTCATATGCATTGTTCGCTTGAGAATGACAAATACACAATATCGCGGGGGACCAATGGTAATGGGTATGCCACCTATGCAAATGGGTCCAAATAGTCAAGTTAGTTACAAAGGTACACCAACTCCTGCACTTTATGCAGTTCCACCTTATGCACAAAGTTACGCTACTCTGCCACATAAAATGTCACAGTCACAACAAAATTTATCACAGCAAATAAGACCTGCCTACTCAACAATGGGTAGACCATACTATCAACAACAGAGTGGTAATGGGCAACCGTTTATTATTTATCCAGATGAGAAAGCCTACAGATAGAAGAATGTTTTATTCTCCGATAAATACTCTATTTGTTGCGTAACATTTACGCAATTTATTTTAATTTTAATGTAAATATTAGTCAATAGATTAAATAATTAACTTGTTAAGAAAATAGAGTAAATTTTGTTATTTTTTAAATTAGTGAAATAAAACACAAGGACATTAAACATTTTTAGATAAATAAAGGAGCCAGTTTTTTGTTAAATTTAAAATCAACCATAAAAAAAAACAATAATGTTGGTTTTAAAATGAAGAGATTGTGTCCTACCTCGATAACGATATAATATTTGTACAAGAAATATAAGTTGTTCTGAGAAAATAAATTCAACGTTCGCCAAAAAATAATTAAAATGGACAACACCTTTAGGGTAGCAATAAGACTGTTTCATTTTTTTTTAATCTAACTAATTAATAATTAATTTATAATTTACACATAATTGTAATTAAAGAAATATGAACAAACCGCAACAACAATAAAACGAGTCTTGTGCGAGAAAAATTCATAATGTAAAAGGTGAAGGCGTTGGGCAAGAAAGACAAAAGTAAAGTTAAAAAAGAGATATTAGATCTTGCGTTATATTAGGGGACATCTAAATTAAATTAAAAAATTAAATATATTATAATTATTATTGTGTTGTAATAATTTTTTATTCTTAGAATTGAAATAAATTGAAAATATAACATTAAATCAAAGATTTGAATTATTTCCTCAGACAAAAATCCAGTTACAGCTTTTTTAGGCTATGGTAAGAATTTTAGTATTGATACTTTAAATTTTTAAATTAAATATTTTTATGACTGTTTTAATTTTTTATTCGCTGTTTTATATACTATACAACTTAATTTAAAACTGTTGGCGCAAAATAATACTTAACTTAAATCTGATGCTTGTAGTTTGTATATAATATTAAATGTTGCACAAAATGTATTCAACCTTTTATGCTTATAAACTAGTTGAAAGTTTTTCATAAACCAACATTCTGGAGTGAAAATCATATATTTGGACTTTGGTTAAATATGGTCTTCATTTTGTCTTATTCTTTTCAAACCATTATTTTCAAAAGTCTTTTATTTCTAAGATTTAATTGTCAAACCGACATCATCATATATTTTTATACTAAACAAAATAATAATAACTATTTTCCGTGATTACTTAAGATCTTTTAAGCAGAGTCCAGAGCCGATGATTTTTTTTCGGCGGCGGCTTATTTACAATTTTCAATCGGCGGCGGCGGCTCAAGCCACCCAATTTAATGAAACACTTTTATATTTATGCATACAATTTTTTTATTTCAAATTTTTGTTTAAATGCATACATAATTGAAAAAATCCACTCGTTAACGACATAAATAAAATACAAATGCTACTACAAATAAAAACATATTAAATCAAAATAAAAAACGACAGGCAAGTATGGCTGTATGCTTCGTCGAATTTTATGCGATAGTATTGTCATTTAATATAATAAAAAAAAATTATATGGGGGTGCTCCACCCCGTGCCCCGATCCCCCCTAAAATCAATATGGTTCTATGATGGAACAATAAAATACTAATCCCAAAATTTCATTGCAATCCGTTCACATGTTCTTAAAAAACTGTATTTTCCAAAAAATTTGTATGGGGGGTGCTCCACCCCGTCCCCCGATCCCCCCTAAAATCAATATGGTTCTATGATGGAACAATAAAATACTAATCCCAAAATTTCATTCCAATCAGTTGTTGCAATCCTCGGGAATCTGATTTTTTCCAAAACAATTGTATGGGGGGTGCTCCACCCCGTGCCCCGATCCCCCCTAAAATCAATATGGTTCTATGATGGACCAATAAAATACTAATCCCAAAATTTCATTGCAATCCTCGAAAAACTGATTTTTTCCAAAACATTTGTATGGCGGGTGCTCCACCCCGTGCCCCGATCACACCCCAAATCAATAGGGTTCTATTGGGGACCAAAATAATACTAATTCCAAAATTTTATTGAAATCACTTCACGCGTTTTTGAGTTATCGTGTTAACATACGGAGTCCGGGAGACGGAGTCCGGCGGACGGAGTCCGGACTGACAGGATTTTTTTGACCTTTTTTTGGGGATAAAAGTTGCAATAACCACCAATTTGACCTTTTGTTAGTAAAAATAAGTTGCCCTAGGGTCATTCTATGTGAGAAAAAATTTTTTTTGGAAATTTTCTTTTAATTGTGTCTTTTAAAAATAAAAAAAGTTGAATTTGAAAATTTTCCATTACTAGGCTTAGTCGATTACGACGAAGCAAAATAAGGAAATATCACAAAATGAAATTTAAAAAAAAATTACTAACATAAAAATGACATTAGTAAGAAAATATAATGTAAAATATAAATAATAGAAAATAATAATAAAATATCACAAAAAAAAATATTAAAGAAACAAAATGGTAACTTCATTATAATTATTATCTTAATTTAAATTCTCGTTTCTTGCATAATTATTGCTTCATATTTTTAATATAATCAAAATTATCATGTATAGAATTTTTTTCTACCTTGGTAGATGAAATTTGAGATCGTTTTTGGGTTATAACATTCCCAGAATTTGAAAAATTTCTCTCAGAAGAAGCACTAGTACAAGGAATGCTTAAAAATATTTTAGCTAATTGCGCTAAATTTGGAAAAATGGTAGAATTTGTTTTCCACCAAGAGAGAACATCATCGATTTCTATTACTTTATTATGCATATATTTTTCCAATTCAATTTTAATAACAGTGGAATCACTGTTATTAGTTGCTACAGAATGTTTTTGAAGTAAGGCTAGCTTTAATTTCTTTTTTGGGCTCATCCCATCTGATTGAAAATGTTGATATAAATTAATTTTAAGTTATATTCATTCATTTTTATTTCTAATAATTCAGTTAATTCTATCTCTTCCATATATTCTTGCATTTCTTTTAAATTCTGCATTGTTGGATCCAAAAATGCAGTAATGAAAATATCATCGGTAATTATAAACCTTTTTGATAAATTGTTATTAAGAATTTCGAACATTTTTAGTTTTTTCTTATCTTTGTGAAAACGCAATTCTTTTAATTCAATACTGATGTTATCTTTTATTTCAGAGTAGAAAAGAAAAAATAAATTTGCTGTAGGATATTGGTTGCATATCAGTAGTAATGCGAAATATTTCTAATATTTCTCTAAAGTCGACTAATATATCATTCTCTTCTGTGGTTAGTATTAAGTCGTACTTTTCCATTTGTTAAAGGCATTGTTTAATAGTATCTATAGGAAGAAAATAATACTTAGAAAATTAAAAAAACACATACTTTTTTTTAATATTACCTTTATTTTTCAAAAAGCTTTGAAACATTAAAAGCATGCTATTCCAACGAGTTTCGTTTGAATTTTTAATTGTAGTAAAACGGGAATTAATATTGTTGTTCAATTCGTGATGACCGTAAGTTGTTGATGTATCAAAATTCGATGTTTGCTCTTCACTGTTTAGAATTTCGTCTAAAACAAAATATCAAATATTTAACAGTTGAGATTTTTTTTAAATTTATTAAGGGGTTTACCAATATTTTCGGCTTCACTTATTAATTTCAATAATTCCTCTTGTTGAGAAGCATGATGGGTTTGTTGCAATTTTTCAAATTGGAACAGTAAAGTTTTGTAAATAATTTTTAATTTCTGAATTAAATTTCTGACATATTCCAAATCTTGGTGTTTCAATAAAAATAGTACAACTATCTGGTAATTTTTCTCCTTCTTTGATGATTGAATTTGACTGATAAAAATCAAAAAAAGGTTGGGAAGTCACAAAATTGAACGAAAATAGTGATCTGGCACAAAGTAGAGCTAGTAAACTTTCTGTCGGTCTCGATATTTTCTGGCTTTTTCACAGAGTTTAAAAATATGCTTGTCATTTTTCTCTGCACTTTAGTTTCATTAATTTTGACTCTCTTTATATTGTGTTTAGCTTCCAAATGTTGCGTCAGATTTGATGTCGATGTTGTTATGCTGTACCTACAATTATCAACGTAATAAGATCAAATAATAATAACACTGATTGTAAACAAACTTTTTTAATGTTCCCTTATTCTTAAAACACTCTCTACAGAAAATGAATTTGGATGATGCATTTTTGTTGTATTTTAATAATTTTCCAAAATGTTTTTTGGCTTCACTTTTGACTCCATTATTTACTACAGATAACGACAATTTGCAGTCATTGAAATTTAGCGATTCTTTAGACGATGAATCAAACATCTTAAAATTTTGTAAATTTTAAACTAAAATATATAGAAAAAGAATATTTAAATTATTACACAAAACTTGTAAGCCGAATATACATTATTTTTATTTGTTCTTCTGTTTAATTTCACCTTTTTTGTAACATTCAAACTATAAACCAACACGATAAAGAATATTCTAAACTAAAACAGTAATGAGCCAAAAAATAGTTCTTATGTCATTGAAAAACCCAGTAAACACATAACAGGAAATCCATACAAATATAATACGAATTCGATACCGAAATGAAGTTAGCCGACTTCAGCCGAAAATCAATCGGCGCCGGCGGCGGCGGCTTAGCCGATGAAATGAGAATTCAGCTGCGGCTAAAGGCGGCTAATAGAAAAAACCGACTGCGGCGGCTATACATCGGCGGCTCTGGACTCTGCTTTTAAGTGGTAAAGTCTTTATTATATGAGTTTATTATAGCGATATATAAAATCAACAAAAACAAAAAATTTTTACTTGTAATATAAAGAATGTCGTAAAAGGATTAATTTAATGTTAAAAAATAAAATAAAATTTATTGAAACGGAAAATCAGGCGGACTCTTGCTAAAAAGTATATATACATACCTAATGACAATAAACTTTGACACGGAAGAGTTAATTTAGAACAATGGTTTAGGTTTAAGTTCAAATTATTTTCAGAATTTATAAAATTCCATTCCTAAAGAAATTCTGGGTTAAGTACTTTACCATTTTGCTTCTTCAAACATTTTATTGTCCATTAAATAAAGTAAAAATGGCAAAAAAGTATAAACATAGTTATTTTTACATTCTTTTCTCATGTCTAAAGTATTGAATATTGATTGGTATTTGAGAATAAAAAAAAATTAACTTTTCTTTAAAAATTTTACTTTAGTTTTCAATTTACGTTTAGCAGAAAAAAACAACTCTAAAGTTTTTCTTTAAGATTCAATAGAATTGCTTTAAATTGTTACTTCAACAACACATTGTTTCACAGATTACAGTAAACAAAATATAAAAAATTGTAAACTTTTGTATGTACTTAACTGTTTTTTTATTTACCCGCTAAAAAAAATTGTATGCCCGTTAAAAAGTTAGAAATTTTTAAAATAAAACAAAACAAGGATAAATATAAAAAAAATTGTAGCTAAAAAGTATAAAAACTTTTTCGAAAAGTTTGCCAAAAAAAAAGAAACAAATAATATTTTATACGTTTGTCACGTCGTTAATTGGTAATTGCAAACAAAAATATAAGTAACTGGAAAGAAAGGAAATAAAAATATTCTTAGAATAAGGTAAAATATATTAATTTTATGTTGATGTTTCTTCTTTCCTCTTATTTTTTCGTGTTTTGTTTTTTTGTGGATTATGACATATAATGAAAAGTGGTTTACAAGACGCTTAATAATTAATAGTTAAAGTTTAACCACAATTTATAATATTTTTGTTTTTATTACTAATCGTTTTGGGTCTTATGCTAGGCATCTAAATTTTAAAGTCACTCCTTTTGCATGAACCCTTAAACCAAAGACAAAAAAAAAAGTAAAAGAAGTAGACAAAGTAAAAGAAAGAAAAATGTATAATATTATAGTGCGAGAATTGAGACAATGTATTCAAACCTTTTTGTTGCAGATGTTACATCACTATAAATATATATATGTAGATAATACGATATATAGTATACCGACTTTGTTTGTGGTGTATAAACTTCTTAATTTATTTTGTAAAACAAATCTTCATGTATTTTCTTTGGGTTACATCTATTCTCAGATTTCTTTCATCCCAATGGTAAAATAAACACAGTCCCAGCAATAAAGTAAATAAAACTCTTGCGTACTTCAAATTTTTTTTTGCTTTTGTTTTACACATACACATACATAACGTACGTACTTCTGCCATTATTATAATATAATGTTTCTGTAACTTTTAGAATTTTTCTTTTTGTTGCTCTTACTTTGTCAGTTTTTTTCTTGTGTTGTCATTGATGACATATTGCCGACATCCATATAAAACAATACAATACAACACAACATAACGCAACACAACACAACACAACGCTGAGAAAAATGTTTATATATATTCGAGGTTGGCAGGAGAGGAGGTAGACTGATTTTTTGTATGTGTTTTTATTTAGCTTTATTGAAGAATTTACGACATCTGCTAGACACCCCATTTGTTGCAAAATATATATACATATAGGTATACCTACATTATATTAACATATACATATATATATAAGTAAATGATAAATTGATAGAGACAATAAATTATATCTTCTATAAGTTGTGTTCTACGATAGTTCAGTATAAACCTATTTTTTGTAGGTGCATGTTGATCGCCTATATGCCTGCCCCTCTGCAGTTTCGGCATAATATGGTTTCAAAGAGGAATTAGTAAAAATATTTATATTTGTATTTTGCTCTTTGAGATAAATTTAACTTTCCTGAATAAAATAAACTAGAATTATTATGTGAAAATAAATATCTAAATTTGAGGATAAACAAGTTCAAGAATTATGAATTCGAGCCTTTTGTATAAAAAATGTTTAAATATTTATTTCAGTTAAATCAGTTCCAGCTATATAATAAAATCTGCGAATCAATTTTGCATCAATGAAGAGGTAGAATTATTTGAATTCATTTATTGCTGAAATCGCGTAAAAAAGTGTCGTAAAACCCACCAGCGATCTTATATTTTTCCCTCTAATATAAAATAAAATACAAATTTTACGGACCTGGAGAATGTTAATTGAAAAGCTAAATTTCATATACTCCATTAAATTTTCATATAATACAATTTGTTTAATAAATATTTATAAGGAACTGATGAATTCCAAATACATATATCAAGGTTTCTCACCGAATTAACCATAGCTGAAGTAAAAAAATTATTATAGAGAAAAAAATAGGTGTGATGACATTAAATTTTTCAAAAGTATGAATATTTACAATGAGTATGTACTTATAAATATAATAGTACTTTAATACAAGAGAAAAAAAAAATGCAATTCAATTTCCATAATCATTATATAGATTATCATAAAATTTTACAGTTAATAAAATTGTTCATATTATTTTATTTAGAAATAGGGGTGCAACGTTATCTTACATTCTGCATGTTTATACAGAAGCAAAAAATTGAATGAAATTTATGTAGATACAACATATCCTCAAGGTTTTCATCTAGTCTAGTACAATAAAATACACTTCAATATAAAATTATATATTATACGAGGTAACTGAAGTGAAGTTTTGTTCCCACATACATGTCGATTTTCTTTATTCACTTGATTGATAACAAATAACGTTTGATCAAAATAAATGAAAGTAAAACTATTCTAGAATATTCTTCTTTCTGATCGAATTATATGGGCATTATAGATTTTCGAAAAAACAATAATTCTGTATGAAAAAATGAGTTTATGATAAACATATTTTGAAATGATCAAAATTTGGACTACAACAATTGACTGTGAACATTTTCTAAACGATTTAAAAATATAAAACAGGAAGCTTTTCGTTGGTATGTCCTTTAATCTTATTCTACATTCACATATAAGTAAAAATCTAGATTTATATATATACGTGTATGTAAATTTAAAATCTATTGTGATTATTAATCCATTTATCCTTTATCCCTTTTAAAAAAAATCTAAATCATAAAAAAAATTTTTTTTCTTAAATATTGGTTTCTAAATCGATTACGTTTGTGATTTCTTTTTTTCCATCCAATTTGAGTCTTCCTTTTTATGTTGAGGTTTTACTAAAAAAAAAAAAGAAAGAAATTTTATTCCTTTGACGATGAATAATGCATTAAAGGCCTCCTGAATCTGCCCTTTTGTTATTGCTTATGAATAGAAGAATAAAACGATTTTCGATGTTTCAAGCGAACTTTTCATTTTAATTTTTTCTTTGATTTCTTTTATTTTTTCTCCCATTCCTATTAAAATTATGAATTCATTTTCATTTTAGCTTCAACTTGATTAAAAATAAAATGATTAAGAATATTTCCATAAGTATACAATGGATTTATATTTAATTACAGAATCATCAAATATTACAAATATTTAAGACATTAATAGGGGTATCACACGTGAATTGCTAGACTTCATAATTCCAAAAATTATTTTGAGTGCGAGAGAGAAAAATTAAATTAGATAGCAATACATTTTGTCATAACATATCGTTTTAGAACAAATGGCAACGTAGTGAAAAATAAAATTTATATCGAAAAATGCAGTGTTGCTTTTATCTATTTAAAATAATTTAAACAAAAATTTAAATATAATTTTTTTTTATGTAAAATAATAAATTTTTTAATATAATAAGTTGCTTTGATAGCTATTAATCTTAAAATAATTGATTATATAATTATTAAATAATATTTTACGTTGGAAAAGAATTAATGAAAATTTGGGAATTGTAAATGGTTTTCAATTCCATGAGCGTAGCTATTATTTATGGATATAAAGTGGGTATTAATTCGCGTAGACATAATTTTTGAATTTAATAAAAGAGACGGATATACACATTTTTTTTTCATTCTATCTCGTTTATATTCATTGGTTTTTGACAAGTTGGAATTGAAACCAAAATTAAATTGGCTAACAATTCACGTGTGATACCCCTATTAGACATATTTATTTGCATAAATTAAGTCGTAGAAAATATAAATTAAATACCACGGATTTTACAGGCGGGTTTCTAATAAGGTTGATGATAATTGACGAAACAAAAAAATATTTTTTTTAATTTAAAATAAATGTTATGTGAATTTCACTACATTTTCCCTTGGTCAAATTGTATTCTTCTCAATCACAGTAAGAAATAATCTGTAATCTAACTTAAAGAAAATCTCAATGAGCCACTGATTATTCTGGTTCACTATAATCTAGTTTCAGTGTTAGTTGACAAGAAATATATTTTTTAGTTGATTTCTCTTGGTAGGTTCTTTTTTAATATCTTTGCAATAACACCATCATTGTGATTTTGTTTTGCGTGACGTCTGGAATATTTTAATAAAGTTAAAACCTCAAAACTTTCGTCTCGACATGTGCAAAAAACTCATTTTTCGTATATTGAAGCAAAAAAAAAAAGAATAAAAATAAAAATCAAATCTTCTTATTAAGGAAAATCCAATTTAGTTTTTTTTTTCTCTACCATATTCACTCTCACTCTTTTAAAGTTAGGCGAATGAACCAGAAACATGTATGAGGGTGGCAGTGAAGGTTATGTACATGTATATTGTCGAATAATAACATTTTCTTTGAGGGCGAATTTTTTTTTAAATCTATCCTTTTACTACTTTTACAAACTTTTGTTGTAAGATTAATTGTTGAAAGCTCTTCTCAAGCTATTCTATAGTATTAAAACGAAAATTGATTTTCTTTTCTTTTCTTTACTTTTTTTTTGTTTTTTCTACAGTCATAAAAATCAGTTCAAAACTTTTATCGTTCAAACATTTTTTTGTTTTTTTATGTGTATGTGTGTATACGAGGGAGTTGTTACTTTCCTTTATTTTATAGCAATTAATGTTTGTGACGAGGGTCACTAAATAATTATTTCACGAATCACAACATAAAAAAGGGGATCTCACGATTAAAATTGACGAAAAGTAAATAAAATATATTGTATTGTTTTGTATTTAGTTATTATTTAACCTAGTACATCAACTAATAAGGTTGTGCTAGTAGACCTAATATTTTTTAGAATCACCTCGCATCTGCATAAACAATTTTTAAGTTATGCTTGCCGCATTGCCTGCTCTATAAAAAAACATGCAGGTTTTCTATGAAGAGTCGTTCGGTTTAAACTGAGTTCTGCACACCAACCGAGGGTCATAGATGTTATTTATGAATTGCACACTTACTAATTATGACTAGCACATAATTAGCTAAATACAATTCCATCCAGTCTCGATCGGGATTCGAGAACTCAGCAACTCCCGCTCCAAGAGTCGTTATGCTGCCATTACTCCCACTTGGTCGGGCAAAATATTAAAAATCTTTAAAATATTGTAATTTTTTCTTTGCGACATTATACAATTGTACAAATAAAAACTAAATCTAAAAATGACAATAAAACACATTAAAATTTCATAATAATTTAAAGACTTTGATCCAGAATATGTATTTAAAAAAAACCACATCCAATTGCTCACAATACAAAAAATATTCTTTTAAAATGTCATAAGAAAAAATATAATATAAACTTAATAATAAACTATTTACACAATTTTCATTCCAATTTTACAAAATAATATTCTATGTACAGTCATTTTCTAGCGCATTCTAGTTATATGGTGTCGAATAATTTATGCAAATTAAATGTTATTTGCATAGAACATAACCACTTTCATATATAATATAGCACAATATAACGTTTTATTTCAGCGAAGCAAAGTCGTGAAGCAATAAACAGATAAAACCACGAATGGGATTTGAAAAATAAAGTTAAGTGGAATAAACTCCAGTGAGCACTATCAAAATTCTATTTAAACTTATTTAAAGGATTTGTTTGAAATATAATAGATATTTTTGTCTATTTTTATATTCGTAGAGAAATATTTCTTTTTATTTAGAAATTTTATTAAACATTTGAGTGGCGCGGCTTATAAAACTAAAACAATATCCACATTTTGTTTGATATCCTCAAATTTAAAAATGGATCTTCTATTATGATGGTATATGTGAAAAAAATATCAGTGTAAACTAAAGAAAACAAAAATCTCTTGAAAACTGATGTTGAAGACTTTAACCTAACTACATACTAAAAGAGTTGTTCTTGTTATATAAAATTGACTAGTTTTTTATATTGTTATTATATTCAAAAAAATAATACGAGTTGTAGTTTATAATCTACTCAAAGAAAGTATTATCGTAAGCAAATGAAATACAAATAAATGCAGAGATAAGGTCAACACAGGGCATCTAATTCAAATCTATGCACGATACCAATGAATTTATCAGGATAAAGGTTTAACTTTGTTCTTCATACCCAAACACATCTAACATTCGCTTAATTATCTCGAAGATGGTTGTTCAGCTCAGTCATATATATACTTCGCATGTTTACTCAATTCAACATTTTGGGTATATATTTCTACTTATATATATATATTTTTATATATTTATGTTGATGACACTCTTATTATTTTTTTCTATACATTGGGAAAAAAAATCTCAAGGGCCTAACAAGCGCAATTCACAAAAAATTACCGAACAATTTAAAATTGTGCGTGACATGAAAATTTTACATGAATTATTTTTGCTTTCTTTTTTTCCGTATATATTTTTTGGTGCTGTTCCAAGCGCCCTGGTTCAAAAAATTGAACTTTTCTTCCTTTGAATTATTCATTTTGTTGAGGCGACAATAAAAGCACAACGTTTTTTTCCTGCATATCCTATTTTAAATCTATTATATAGAAACCAAAAACTATATGATTTAGGTTCTTAACACGTTCACAGGACGCTTTAAAAAAAAGTAAAAATGATGATATATATAAATATATATGTCGCACACTTCATATCTCTTTTGGATAATTTTAATTACTTAAAGTTTTATGTTTTTATTTCTATAATAATGGATAAAAAGAAAAAAAAACATAAAAGAAAAATATGGCAGCATCCGCAAGTAAAAAGACAAAAGTGATAAAAAAACGTACAAAGTATGGTCTTACAGTAAAATTAACTCAATTACGTGTTTTAAATTTTATCATGTAAAATTTAATTAATAAAATTTAATAAATGTATCATCGCGAGTTAATTATATGATTATAGGATTATAAGAAAAAGAAAACGGCCGGCCTCTTTATACTATAAACTTCTGCATGCGATGCGAAAAAACAGTTTTCAAAACTTTTTCTATAATACCGAAAATAATAATGTAGAGTAGAAAAAAGTTAATAAAAATACTAAATTAAATTACATTAAAAGCATAATAATAAAAACGAGGGGTATACAATAAAAATAAAATTTTCATTCGTGACGTTACTTTATAAAAATTTAAATCCAAAACGCGTATCTTTATCACACAATCGAGACTCAATGTCACTTTTCCTATGTCTATCTATTTATATTCTCATCGTTTATATCATTGTTTGTGTTTTCTCCTAACAAAACAAACAACACCCAGCATCCATTCTGATATATTATATACATATATATACCATTTTCAAAGAACATATTAGAATGTAGGAAGAACTTAGATTATGGTTTAGTATCAAAAATGGCAACTTTGAATATTTAGTATCGATTATTCGCTCTAAATAGAATATTTTTTAATTATGGCAGAAATTTAAATGTTATTTTCAATCAATTTTTTTGTTTAAGATTTAATTGAGGTGATAATATTAGGAATATGGTATTATTATTTAGCGTATATATACGCGTATAATAAATGTTCGAATAAAATATGATAGCTTGTGTATAAGCCAAACTGTACATATCTCTATATTATTGTTAATCCATGAGTAGATGTATATTATCTACTTGGTAAAGCCTACAAAGAGGGATTATAATACCTTTATTATGCTTGTCTCTCTTTGAAAAATTATATTGTGCTTGAATATGACACGACTATTTTTCTTTCGTTATAAATTTCCGTTTTTTTTTTTGTAATAAAATGTGATTTGAAAAGTTTTAACTTTTTTTCTCCCACTTTTTTTTTAGCTTCGAAAAAGTCGTAAAACCAAAAGAAAAAAAGTTATTTTATTATCCTTCTTCATGTTAATAATGACAGAATATAAGTTGAGATAATGACTCATGTTTTGTTATTTAAAAAATAAAGAAAAAACTTTAACAAAACAATAAAAAAAAGTTATTTATTTTCGTGGTTTGGTCTTTTTATCGCCCCGAGTCATTCTAAAATGTTCCAATAATTTTTGATTTTATTTTTTTTAATGTATAGAAAAAGAAACATACTCAATTTACAGATCGATAGTACAGCATATGTTCATGAAATATATTAAAAAAATTCATGTATAAATTATTAGGAAGAAAATTATAAAGAAAAACGAAAGAAAATGCGTTCAACAATTTTTTGTGATTAAACTGTACCATAATATAGAACCATTTTTCGCCTTATTTTGTACCTATAGTTGACTTTTACAATTCACAAAAAATTTAGGCACATAATGTGCTCTAATTAATTTCATATTTTAATGGATGAATTAGTTAAACAATTGACATGAAACTTTTCAATTTCCAGTACATTTGGATTACAAGCAAAAGCGGCTAAAATAATTTTGAAGTTAATATCATGGACATTTAATTATGTGAAAATATTCAAAGAACACAAAGGTTTAAGTTAATGAAGTTCATACATTCAAATTAATGAAGTTCTTGTGCAAATATAATTATAAGAAGAAGTTTTAAAATTTTAATCAAACCAATTTATAATTTTAATGAACCAAATTTATAAAATATTTTTTAATTATAAAAATTGTTCAATAATCTTTTAACTGACATTTCGGTACATTAATTCTTAAATTTTGACTTATACAAAAGTTCAAGTAAAACTATTTATGAATATATGTACATACAAATACCTAATATGTATTTTTATTGTGTTACAATAAATACATCAATTTAAATTATCCTAGACACAGTTCAATGATTTTTAAAAGTTTTTTATTGTTTTCGTTTGTCTATCCAGATGTGAAAATATACAAAAAAGAAAATCTATAATAAAATAATATAAAACTGTCCTCTTAATATCTAAAAATACCTATATAGAAAAATAGATATAAAAATCGTTGACATCGTAAATGCAATAAATTTGGAAATTCCATTTTTGAACGACAGATGCTGCCAATGGCGCTTTAATAAAATCTTCAATTTTGTCCGTTGAATCGATAAAACTATGTTTTTCTTTCTTACTTTTGTTTTATTTTCTTTTTCATAAAGAAAATAAAATCATACATTTTAAAAGTCAAAGAAAAATGAAATATTATTCAATATGATTTTTTTTTTTATTGATTGTCGTTAAACATTATGGAAAAATTATGATCGATTTTAAGTAAATAATAATAAAAGCATTCACGAATTATTTAATTGAGTAAATATACTTATGTATTCAAATTCAGAACTTTATAACAAAATTTATGAAACGAACAACTGTATATTTATCAAAAAAATTATAAATATCCTTCGAGCATATTTTGTTAATATTTTGAATTTATGTCAACAACATAAACAGGCACACGTATATTAAATATTGTGTGATGTGTAATATCCGTACTGGACAGAAACGCATTATTGTATTTTGTTTGCTACTCTAATATATTATGTACGTTAATATTGTCGTTTGTGACAAATACATAACAAAGTACAATAGGTAAGTAATTCACAAATGTAAATTGGCATACGCTATTCAAATAAAAAAAAAAATTATTATCCTTCTCGTTTGGTGATTTGAAGTTTGTTACATAAACACACCATATTTCTATATCAAAGCAATCGGAACAGTTAAACATAAAATGAGAAGAATTCCAATATAAATTTATGAATATTTAACTTATGCACATCTGAAATCTTCTAGGCACACATAAATTATTGGGTACCTTGTTCCTTCCGAATTTTGGTAATTTGAAAATTGTAATAATATTTTTATATAATTTATATAATCTCATCTTAGTACTTTGCTTTGCTTCGGTGTTCGAGTGAGAACCTGTGTATTCGATATGTATGATATGATCGTAACCTAATTTATTTTTTAATCAACATTAAAGTTAACAGTTGTCATTAATTTTATTTAGAACCAATTTCAGCGAATAAATATTTTAGATAATTATTAATAAACTCTTTGTTTGTAAATATTGTATTAAATCAATGGTCTTTAATTATTTTGCAAAATAGTAGATATTTGATGTTCTATACCTAAGTATATAACTATACTTATACATTTCCTTTGTATAAGTTATATATGTATGTGTTTTGTTATTTTGATATTTAATCTATAGATTTTATATATAACTCAAAATGAAAACTAAATTGGATGTCCATCCAATATGTAGTTACCTTCACATCATATAACATAGAAACGATTAATTATCTCAAAACACGCTTGAGGCTGAATTGAAATTATGTACCTATACATACACTATAAAGAGAACGATAGAAGATTCCATTTTAAAGTTCATATTTGATAGAATAGAAATGAAAAAAAAACCAATATTGTATGTGTATGGAATGGGTTAAATGTTGTTATTGGAAACTTTTAACAAATTGACCTATATTTATATATGTATATATATATATAAATGTATATACGTAGTACGTACAGGTATATTATATATATGCATATATATATCTGCAATAGATGTATTTTGGTTCTTTAATATGTTATGAATTTATTCTCTATAAATAATATTCAATAAGGAATAGTTTAGTTTAAAATATACTTTTGAAACATTTGAAAACAAGAAATGAATATTAAATAATTAGGAATAATTTCAATAAATTATTTACAAATTGAATCTTTGATAAATGTAAAATATTAATCACTTAATTATTTTCAAAATAATAATCAGAAACTAACTCATCTGTATCTTCATCTCTCTATATTTATTTATACACAATTTGTTTTCAAAAGGCTGTATTTTGAAACAATGGCGACAATTTCAACTGTGAAATTATTATAGTGATGCTGTAATTATTGGACCATGGTGTAAATTTGTATTTCAACTAAACAAAAGAGAGAAATTGTTTGCGTATGTGTGTGTATACTATATATTAAATATATAAAGTAAAGCCAAACTATATATTATGTATAGATATATGAATATAACATCCTGGTCTATTCAAGCTTTATATCCTCGTCTATTTGAGCTTTATAATGCACATCATATGTATAATATTGAAGGAGTTATGTCTACAAACAAACAACCAAACAAACACACATCGTATATAGATGAATAATACACTTTGTTTACATTTTATAGTGTTTGTTTTTAATGTGAAGATTTATTTATATAACATTATAATATTTTTATACCAACTAACTCTGTATAAAAATTCGTAAAACCTGGTTAAAGTCAGAAATTCATTTAGTTTGATTTTTTTTCTGTGCATATCTTTAGCATCGTTCATTATTTTCATATCTTATTATTCGATATCACACTCAATACTTAGAATGCAAACATTTTAATTATTTTATATATTTTAAACTTTCTTATAATATATGCCAGAGTTTCTCAAAATATTTGAACCCCGTCCTTTTTAAAAAATTATGTATATTGGAACTTCTTACTTATAAGTAAATATAGTTGAAATTTTAAAACTTAGAAGAAATAGCTTCTCTATTTATGACAAATATTATTGTTTATTGACAAACCTCGGTTTAATTTATATAACTAATAATTTATCAAATTTTTGTTTTTAGTAAATTTATTACGAATTATTTAAAATGTCAATTAGCATAATTTTAATATGAAAATAATAAAATCCAAAAAAAAAAAAGAATTAATTGAATAATTATAATATTTTTGATTCTCTATTTTAGATAGTTCATTAATTTGATCCACTCAAATAAATTGATTGGAATTGATAATTTTTACATAATTAATTAATGCTTTAGTTTTAAATTAAATTGACTATTGATGGAAAAGTCAAAGAGTAAAAACAATTAAAAAAATATAAAATTGTGTTGACTGGTTAATCAAGCGATAAGTTATTCGAGTGATTTAAAAAGCTTGAATAATTTAAAAAAATTCATCAAAGAATTTTTATGCAGTCATTAGATTGATCACACGATTTAATTAGGCAGAGTTCGTCCCTCATCCTACTTTTTTCTTTGATTTTTTTTTATCATTTCAAAAAATAAAATAATAGAAATTATTTGTCAATTTAGCACAATATATATATAAATATATTATTTACGAGAGAAACACAAAAACGATATTGACATTTTATGTTATATGTTCTGCTCAATATTTTTTATTGAATTTTTGTTCAATTTTTTTCTTCTTCCAGTTTAAGACATGTGAAATGGAGTTGACAGTTATAAAAGGAAGTAAATTAAGTCATAATAAATTTTTACAATGAACAGAGACCAATCGAGTATAAATTCAAAGAATAAATCTCAATTTATTGCCTTTTCAACTTAAATTTGTTGCAATTGATTGTTCAATTTTTTTGCCTGATTTTATGAACATTTTGTTTAAAAATAAATTTTAAAATTAAAATAAACAAAAATATTTTGAAACTATTACCTATACCAACATGAATTTTATGTTTTTTTTATTATAAAAAGAGAAAGTCTCCGTTCGTTCATTCTGTCGATTTTAAATTTTAAACAAACTTTTTAAATTTTAAATTTAGATCAGAATAATTATTTAATTAAATTTTCATGTTTAATATTGTTGACTAAACATAATTCACATTTTACACTATATTTTCTGATTTTAATGGATTATATTTTTTAAACCAAAATAGGAAATTATTCCTCTTGCAGAGTATATTATTTGATATAAAGAAAAAGTTCGAAAAATATTCAAAATTCTCTATATTTATACTTCCTCTTTTTTCTTCTCATCAGATTTTTCAGCATAATAAAATATAAAATAATAATATTAAACTTTGTAGAAAAAAAATGGCAAACAATTTTTTTTTATTGAATGAATAATAACCATTAGGTTTTCCCTCTCTAAAATGATGTATCGCCTCAGTGAACATAAAAAAATATTGTACTTATTAAAGAATAACAAAAAAGAAATTTTCAAGTCATTACGTCATTAAAAATGGGTTTTACTTAATAAAGTGTTTTTAAAAACTTATATTTATGTTTTATACGATACCTAATTTAAGAAAAATTGCTTTAAAAAAATTTGTTTTTTTTTTAAAAAAAAAATAGGGGATTCTGTTCTGAGAGGTTTTTTCTTCTTAATTTTTCTATGCTCAACGCAAAATCTTATTGTTGGACGTACTGGTAAATTGTGAGAATTTTATTTAATTTATTTAAACATTTTAAATTAATAAACTTTCCAAAAAAATATTCCAAACTCAATCAGTTGATTAAATATTTCATACTGACAAAATTATTAATAAACCAAAACAGGAGAAACTCAAGCAGAATATTAAAGCTTAAAAGTTAAATTTCTTCTAGATTAGATTTCATAGAATAAAAAATTTTAAAGAATCTTATTTTTTTTTCCCAGAGAAAAAACATTTTTTTTTATTGTATTCTTTCGATGTGAATCCACCCCTTAAAAAAGTAACGTTGGCAAAAAACAGAAAAAAAATATCCCTTTGGACGTGTAATATTTATATATATATTTTTTTGTTTTCCGTTTTTGTCGACGTTAGGTCATATCTGGCAGGACAGCCAATTTACACACTTTACCCTTACCATTGAAAGATGAGAAGGAATTTTATATAATACGTTACCTAATGCATATAAGAAGAAAACTGACAATATATCTATACGTATATTTTGGTATACTCAGAACCTGAAGAGTATCACAAATGAAGTAGGGCAACTTTTTAATTTAAAAAAAAAAAAAGAAAAAAATACAAGGAAATAAAGAGACCTTATTTAAGCATCTAATGTGACACGTTTGATACATAAAAAAAAATCTACAGAACAAAATGAGAAGGAGTTTGATTTAATAAGGCGAACAAATGGTGTTTATGATGTTGTAGTTTTACTTTCATATGTATATTGTTAAGACCTCACGAACAACAATATTGTGCGTTGTTCTTATTGAATTCATTATGGCCCCACGTTTACAAAATAAAAAAATTACAAAAACAAAGTTAAGCAATAACCTTCTTATTATACATAATATTAGTTAAATCAGTTTTATTTGTGCGGATATTGAACGAATCATCATTTTGTATTGTTACACAGTTTATATTTTTTTCATCTTTATAAATACGCTTTTACATCCTTTTATTGTTGGTTATAATGCAAAAAGTCCCATAGCCTGAAAATAAAAAGATCTCACTGAATTAAGATTTATTGAATAGAAAATAAAAAAAAAATTGTATATAAATTTAAAGAGAATAAAAAATAACCAGAATAGGGGATTTAATAGCAATTTTTATTTTTGTCTCTTTTCCTTTCACTATCTTAAAATTAAGGTTGTATCCAAAATCTCTTCAAAACGAATGCAACGCAATAAATAAATTAGAAAAGAAAAAAAACTAAAACCAGAGACACTGTTTCAAGATTTAACATTTACTAAACTAAAATCAAGTTTTTCTATAATTAAATCAAGTTGTGGTAAGATGAAACTAAAAATTAAAACTTTTACCGAAAACATCCTTATATATAATAATTCATGGCAGTATGAATTTCAAACATTTATGTTTGATTTTTGACAAAGAATTCTATAAAAGTGGGTAAATAAATTCCAAATAAATTGGAGACGAAATCAAGAGGAAAGGCATTACGCATTACAATTGTTTTTTTTCTTCAAGAATCTGAAAATTAAAAATCTTCAATAAAAATCAAATTAAATTCAATTAAATCAATATTTTTTTTTGATTCTATTTTCTGTATGGGAATTTATTTTAGATTATTGAGTTTTACTTGATTTTATTATATATTTTTTTTGGTATATAAAAGGTATGCCCAACAATCTATATGTCAATTTTAGAATTTAATATAATATTGATGTGGAATTCCATGTGGGGCTGCCTACAAGCTTTCAACACAAAAAAGGTACCATAAATTTTATTACATTCTATAATTGAAAACTTTAAATTATTAAGCATATGTAGTCAGCTAAAATGTTTTAATATGTTGTGGGGGAAAAAACCTATCGCGTATTATTATTTTCTAATATAATAAAAAAAAATTAGATATATAATTTTATTAAACTAATTTCAACTAAAGCAAGTGTTATATATAGACTGTAGTGAAATGGTTATTCCAAAAATAAATAAATAATGAATTAAAGTAAATTTTATTTGTTTTAATACTTATTCATAAATATGTATTATAAGAAGACAAAAAGGATTCTAAAAGATTGAGTTTTATTCCTTTTCCATCAGTTTTTAAAACAAATAAAAATTAACTAAAACACAAAGAATATCAAAATATCAACGCACTGTTCAAAATGATTTTTTTTTTGGCAAAAGAAACCAAGATTTTTCTTGGAATGATTAATATGATCTGGAGAAGATTTTAACTTGAATTCACCTCTCTTGATCCTCTTCATTCATTTTTAAAAAATACTTTTCTTGTGTATGAGTGTTTTCTTTTTTTTTGTCTATTGCCATTTTTCAAATTTTAATATCGCCTTTGACAATGACAGAGAGTTGACTTTCGGATCGTTATTCTTTGAAGGTAATTTGGACAATATGAAATCGCTAGAAGGCAACAATATGCAAAATGTTATATATATACATAAATACTGTTATATAAAGGTGTATGTGTTTATATATATTGTTATGTGTGTGTGTATTTATATATAATATATTGCGTTTGCGATGAAACCCAAAAGAGTTAATAAATATGCAAATGAAATTGGATGAAAATTAGATTTTTGACAAGCCAGATGTTTTTTTTTTTTTTGTGATGATATTTTCTCGTTAGAAAGAGGACTTTGGGTTGTGCTTTTTCTTTTCTTTTTTGTTTTGTTTTCGCTTTTATTTTATTTTTTTTTTGTTTAGCTTTATTATGATATGGAAATGTGATTTATTCTGTGTCAATAATTTACAAGCGTATATAAGTGTATATAAAAGTATTTATCAATGTGTTTGTTTTTAGGTTATGTAGTAATATTTTCTTTTTGTGTGTTTAGTCAAATTTTCTAATTAAAATTCATTTATTTTTTTAACAGAATCATTTTCAACTCAAACATTGTAATCAATAATTTCTTTTATAGAAATATCAATTAACAATTAATTATTTAGAATGTATTGAACAGGAAACGTGTTTGCATTAACTTTTAATTGAAATCACTAAAATGAGAATTTCATTAATAATTTTGTCCAATTTATGGAAAATTATAATTATAATATTTTATTATAATTCTCTTTGAAATTTTCTATATGTATTTATTTTAAAATTATATTAAATTCGAATTTTGTATTAAAATAACACAAACATTAATAAAAAAAAAACAAATTTTTCGATATTGACAAAAAAAAAAAGAATTACTTTGAAATTGACAAAATTTGTCTATATCTGTTTTCTACATAAAAGTACTAATTTCACCCTTTCTGTATTTTTTCTTATAACGAATAATGCAAAATATATTTAGGATTAACAAAAAAACTTTCGTCTTTAACTTAAATTTAACAATATTCGTATAATTTTGTGTCGTATTAAAAACGAATTTTTTAAATAAAATATTATTATTTTTTACTTGTGACATACAAATTGACCATCACAAGAAAAAAAATTTATGAACACATTAAATACACCCTCTTTACTTCTGGTTCGTTTAAGAAGATAAAAAAAGGTCTTTTAAGAAGTTGACAGTTGAAAATTGCTTTCGTCACGGATGACAAACAAAATCGAAATAATACAAAAGTCGAACGAAACATCCTCTCTTACCATCATAGTCTAACAACTTATACATTGTTTCACCCAAATATCAATTTGAATGAAGAAAATTTCCCGTCACAGAGTAAAATCTTACGTCACGTTAGGAAGTTAACGCTTTTTGTTAGTGTCAATCTAGTGATTAATGATTGTGTGTATTATTTAGTAATTATTTTGAGATGAAAAATAGTAACTAGGTTCAAAGAACAGAAAAGATATACGCGTTACAAAATATCTAGTAGGTAGGTATTTAATGTGAAGAGTTTTGTTTATAACGATTTTCTCTTTTTGGTTTTTAATTTAACTAAAAAAAACAAACATAAATTAATTAATTCATTTGTCTCTAACGAACTAATTGATTAAAAACACTTCAAGAATCTATATTTTAAATCATTTGTTCATATATTATTAAAATTATATACATAAGATAAAACATATATAAATATACTTATTCAATATTCATATTCATCTTGTCTTGATTATATTTGTGTATAAAGTAAAAGATAGAAAATTTTCAAATGAATATAAGATAAATAAATGTCAAACTTGTGACATTAAATTTGTTGAAATAATTAATTAAGAAAATTCACATGAGATTTCCCTTCATATACAAATAATATATTTTCTGGCATAGTTTATTTATCATAGTTTCACGATTGAATTATTTAAATTATTCTTATATATATATATATATATATATATATATATATATATATATATAAAGTACTGTGCGTGTGCGCTAGGTAATTATAATAAAAATATCTATATACATAGTAAACAATATAATATATTGAATAATGGAAGACATAAATCTTAATTTCTATTCTATCTTGATTATATTCTTAATGTAAAGGTTGTTATTATAAAGAGTAAAAAGAATCAACAAAAATTATGAATCTTATAAAAAATTCAAATACCTACATAATATTTTTTTTTATTTATAAAGATTGAAAACTTTACAATTTAGTTATGAAACACATTAATATTCATATTTAGACAAGAAGAAATTTTATTTAATAATTCTATATAATTAAATAAAAAATAGAACAAAGAAGAATTATACAAAAATTGAATATGAATAATAATTCAATTATTTAATGTACTTTTGGACTTCGAATTTACAAAAAGAATTTTTTTTCAACATTTTGTAATTATTTACCATAATAATACAAAAGATCAAATTAAATATAATTTTCACCATAATTATATCTAAATAATGTTAAATATTTCCTTAATATTTACATAAATTACCTTCACTAAATAATATTTTTATTAAAATTAAACTAAACATTAAAACCAATCAATATTTTACTCGTAAGAGTGAATATTATTATTATTAATTTAATTCTTAAAATTGTTTTTATAAATAATTAATTAATTTTGTGTGATCAAGAACTTAACCAATTTTTCGTAGATCTAAACTAATATCAGAATTAGTTGAGTTCAGTTTGTTGTATTATGCCTGCGTTTGACGTACTATTCATATTTGAATGCAAATTTAAATTTTAGTTTGCAATCCATAGTAAAATTTCAAAAGTTTTTCATAATCAAATATATAGAAAATATAATTGATTATAATTAGGTAATGATAAAATATCATTAACTTAATAATTCTTGTAACTATAAACTATCGGTATGAGAGAGACAAATTTAAACTTTAAAAGATTCTCGGGAAAGAATCACATAATTCCAACATTTTATAAATGCTGAGAGAGAAGATATAAATAAAATTCAGAGTACAGTTGGAATTTCACTTATTTAACATAAAGTGTGGCATTCTGTTTCCAGTTTTTTTCCTTGCCTTCAAGGCATAAAATTCCATTATAAAATTTGAATTCAATTGATACAAAAATAAATAAAATAAAATGATTTAAGAAAGTCTTTATAAGATCGGATCAATGAATATTAACAGCCGGCACATATAAGGAAAATAAATATAATAAATACTTTATGCTTCAATCATAAAATCGTATAAAACTTTATACAATTTCATAAGAAATATTTACATAAATTTTAAACAATTGATTAAAGTATACAAACAAAGGGTTTATGTTAAGTTTTTGTCTCTTTTTTTTTTTGTTTTGGTCAGTTTGTTGGACAAGAAATAACACCCTTGAGAAAATGTCAACAAATTGAGTGTTAAAAACCTTTACGGTAGGCAAAGGGCGTAAATAAAAAGACGGGTGTGTATATATGTGTGTGTGTGTGTGTGATGGGTATACTAAAAAGGATAACTCATGGTCCCTTTTTATAGGTTATATAACTAAAGATTTCTTTGTTCAATTAAGATGGTTTTTTGATAAATGATTTTTGTCAACCATATCAATGATTAATTATGTTAATTATAAATTAATGTGAAATGAAAAGGGTTTAATTAGGATCTTATAAATGAGTAACGTTTATTTATTTTTTTTATCCTCTCTTTTGACAGATTAGCTATAATCTAAAATGCAACAACTTTATATTTGTTTATGTATACATTGAAGTAAAATAAGTTAACCCTAAGGGTAATTTTTTACTTCATATACAATTCTCATTTCAATGTATAAATATAAATAAATATACCACTTTATTAATGCATTGTATACTAGAGAATTTTATTTATTTATATTTTGTCTCATTCCAATTTTTCGTTACCAAGTGATTTTGTCAATTGTATTGTGCCATTAACAACAAGCATTTATATACCCAATTAAAGATTATTTGTGTGAAAATGTAGGTTTCCATATATGTTTTGTCAATATTCATTAATTACCTCAACAAAACACAATACAAATTAGTTATCGACAAATTTCAGTTAGTATTTCATTTTCACTTAATCATTCTCATAAAACAAAATAATAAAAACAGTGTCCATCATTAAATAACGGATTTAATTGCAATCATATTTAATTTTAATATCATCGTTTCAATCTTTTGTTTTATCAAATAATACTTTGTCAACAAAATGCGGTCATCAATTTGCGTTATATTATTCTAATTTGGTATTGAATCCTTAATATGTATAGTGTTTCGAAAATGATAATGGACGATGAATTAAATGGCATCTGTTTATTATTTCAAATTAAAAACGACAATTATTTATTCAACTAATTTACAACACCTATATTTATTGGTACAAACAATGTTTACAATTTTATCTATTGAATTTATTTATTTTTTTTATAATGATTTAATATTCTTTTCTCGGCTTAATTAATCTTGAAAAGTTTCAAGATGATTTATTCTTTTTTATAATTTTCCACAAAATGTCTAATAATAAAATTTCTCAGAATTAAGAACAAATTTAATTCACTTTTTTGTCCTTTTCTTTTTAAATAAAAATAATGAAATCACTTTTTACAAAATGATAAATTAATATTTATTTATGAATAATTTTAAAGAAAATCGAATAATGCTGATGTTGTTTTAAATGAGAAAATTCTGTGAAAACAATGTGAAATTTATAAAATTAAAATGCAATATTTTCAGAAAATAAGTACATTTCTTATAAATTAAATATTATAGAAGAAAAATATATTTTAAATAGTTTCAGTAATTTTGCTGGTATGCATCAATGAAATGCATATTTGCCATTATTTAGCCTTTTGGATAATAAATTACAATTGAGGCGGGATGGAATTTTTCATTTCGGCTAATTGTGTATTAAATACACATAAGTAGTGGGCAATGATTAAAATAACATCTATGACCCTCTGGTTGGTGTGCAGGATAAGGTTTAAACCGAAGGATTGTTCTTAGGAAATCTGCATGTTTCCTAAAGAGCTGGCAATGTGCCGAATTAGGTGTAAAAATGCATGTGCAGATGCTAGGTGGTTCAGAACCCACCTCAAAAATAGTAGGTCTCAAGGTGTGAATATAACCGAAAGGTTGCTTGCCCTTGTAAAATAAACAAAACTAACTAACTAACTAACTACAATTGAAATTTGGAATCACTACATTAGCATCAACTTTAGAATTTATATTTAAGTTTACGTTCGATAATGCAAAGAAAATATGATCAAAACTTTATTATAACTCAAAACCCAAAAACAATTATGACAAAATATTGTTGTTATAAAAATATTCGATATAGAAAATATCTGGGTATTTTCTTGTGTAATTCAATTCGTTTTTCATAAATAAATAAAAAGAAAATATATCCGAATTCAGGTCAAATCGTACTGCAAAAAAAAAACGACAATTCAATTTTCACAAACATCACATAAATAAAATATTACAGGAATGATAAAATTCTTTTCAAAAACGTTTATCTGGAAATAAATAATAAGTCGATTGCAATGGTAGAAGATTTGTCTGAATTTTAAATTTTTGTTGAAATTTTCAAAGGATTATTTTATTATTATTGTTCATTTTGGACAATAAATTGTTCATCTTTATACTAAAATAAAAGTATACTAAGCATTCAAACGTAATCATTAATGTTTTTTCATTAAAATTAAAATATACTAATTGAGCTAATTGATATTTTGTTGAATGTTTTGTGCAAGAATTAAACTTAAAATTTTGATGAAAAAGTTATTTTTCATCATTGATGTCCATTATGCTTTAATTCCAACAGCATCTCATATTTTACTATAAAATGTATACGAAATATGGTTATTTCATTATACATAAGGTGACAAAGGTTTACGTATATATTATATATTATAACAACAATTCCTTTATTAAAGTACATAAGTAAATATATCACGTACGATTAAAACTTATATAAGATGTAAATAACAAAAACCGTTCTTGTTTGACATTTTACTAGGCTTATACTTTATATATGGAAGTACAAAGTAGACTGTACATCCGTTTAGAAATTTGTAGACATATATCCTTGGATTCTATGGTTTTGTCGCTTGGATAAACAGATCAACCGAAGCTTATTAGAACAGAAACAATAAGTCATATACAAAATCACGGTAAAATATGTACATATATAGAGAATAAAATATTGCTTTTAAATTTATGTATATACGTAGCTAATTATCGTTCGGTGCATTTCCATTTATTAGGTTAAAATTATTCGTTACATTATTGTTAGTTTGCTTCTGAAGTGAATTTTACCATAATAATAAATTTTTTGTGAATACCAAAGTACTTTAAAAAATTATACCACATCTAATTGACACTAGTTTCTAATTATTAGCTTTCTGATATAATTTTAAAATTCATTCGAGATGTTGTTTATCAAAAATTCAAACGGAAAATTCTGCGTTCAAAATTTCAAATACATAATCTATATAGCTATAGTAAATAAAGATTTGAATCAATTAAATTATTTTTATAAGAACAAAAATAAATCTTTCAACTTACTAAATTCAGTTTTATTTTATATAAAATAAAATACTATAATTTAAAGCTTTAAAACATTTATATTTTTAAGATGTAAATTTAGAACAAAACATAACTGACTTAGACAAGCCGATTTACGGGGATAATCCTTAGTAAAAATGTTTATTTTGTTATAAGAAAAAAATAATGTAGAAACATTTTCGTTTTCTTCTCAATAAAAGTCGCGAGTAAATAAAATAAAAATTGCAAAAAAAGAAGAAATAAAATAAACATAGATAAATGAGAAAATTGAGAGAAAAGCAAACGAATTAGATTATGTTAAAGAAAATTTCTCTTTCTCATTACTATATTTTTATACATGACAAAATAATGTAGATAATAATTTGATGTAAAACAGAAATCATTTTACAATAAATTTTTTCAATTTTACTTTAAAAATAACTTAATTTAATTATTATTTTTCTTCTTATAATTAAAATCTTTGACTCTCTGATATGATTGTATATAGTGTGTTTTAATAACTCAGTTTATACTTTGATTTGCATTTCTTTAATGATACTGTAATTGAAATTAAATTCTCGAACAACAAAATCATCAATTTTTATAAAAATTCTTCTTTATACTTAAAAACTTATCAACTACAATCAGCTGTTAACAGGAAAAAATTACAAATTACATAAATTGCATTCATTATTATTGATCCATACAAGTAAAACTAAAAACATTTAAGTTAGTATTTATGAATAATGAATATGATACACCAACAATTATGTAATTCAGTTATATATTTAAGTCCTAGTATATTTCTGCCATTTATAAATCTCAAAATTCATAAAATTAGAAAAAAAATTTTAATTCATAAAATTTAATTAAATTTTAATGAATTTTTGCACTTCATAAAATTTAAAAATTAAGAAAAAAAATAATGAATTAACTTTTTTATTAATGTCCGCAGTACAACATTGATTGTAGCATTTCTTGAATGTGAGTTATTTTTTTTTATATTATTTCAGAGAAGAAAGTTTCCATTAAAATAAAAGAAAATAATTTATCTTTATAAATTTTATATAAATTTTTTTTAGCTTATTTACTTAGAACATTGAAATGATTTAAGATATGCTAAGTATATACATCTAAGAACTAAATATTTTTATTTTAATAAGAAAAATTGTCTCGGTATTTAAAGAAAAATTTAAACTAAAAAAAAAATATAAGATTATCTTCAGTAGCCATTTCTTTGTTTTTTTCTCGAAGTAAACGGTGCAATAAAAGACTATCTTACACACACTTTCACATAAATAAACAGATTAATGCTTCCCTTTTGGACGACACAACTTAAATATTTTATTTTGAACATATGTATAGTAAAACAATGAGCAGGTAAGATGGAAAGATTTTATCTTATAGTATTTATTGTATTACTTGTTTTTTCTTTGTTCATAAGATTTTTAAATTAAATTCCTTATACTGACATTAATCTTCTATTCCGCTCCATTTTCTGTTATAATGTTTATTATTAGAGAAAAGAAATTTTTCCTAGTTTTTCTTTCAAGAATTTTTCTTGTTTACTATTTTATTTGCTGTGTTTTTTTTTTAATATTCTGTTATTTTGTTGTTTGCATACAACAAGAATAAGAAATGCATTTTTTATTTAACCATAAAAAATATGATTTAAAATAAAAACTGTACAATCTATTATAACACAATTTTAATTATTAAAGATTACTTAGATGCCTTTAAAGTATTAAAATATTTTTATTTTCTAAGAATTTTGTGAGTTTTTACAAAAAATTTATATTAAATTTTAATTGTTTGTATAGAGTATAGAGTACATACATTTTTGTTTATAATATTTCTCTTTTGTTTTAATTTAAAGCTCATTTAAACTTTAGTGAAACCCTGCATTGTTTATAATTCTTTTCCCGCATTTACTTAATTATTAATATCAAATAGAAGGTATGTACGTCATTTATTAAGCATATGTATAAATAACCTAACGAAAAAAAGTAAATTGCCAACAAGTGAAGTACCAACATTCTTTTTCCCAAAAGAAAATTAGAATAATTTTCTGTTTTTTGGTTAGTTTTCAATAGAATTAAAATTTTACTCTCCCAATTCTTCAACAGAAATTTTTTAATAATATAAAATGCGCATAGAATAACAGTTTTTTATAATTTTCACATGATTTTTTTCTACATTCATATATTCAGTTTAAATTTATGTTATTAATTATCATTATCATAGAACAATAATCATTCTGGGTAAATTATATTCAATAAATACAAGTTGAGTAAAAACGGAAAAACGATCATTTGTATTATGATATTATGATTACTTGTCACTTCACTTAGGTTCCTTACTTCTTTACAAAAATTGTAAAAAAACTGTAATTGCAAAAATTAGTAAGCTAAAAGCAAATAGTATTTACACAGATTTCCCATATAATGATACAGTTAAGTGAGCATATAATTAGAATTTTAATAAGACGATCTAAGACAAAATGTTTTTCATAAAATGAATTTCTAAACACATAAAATAAGACTTTGGATGCATTGAGTATAATTTTTATTTTTCTTTCTTCTTTCAAGAAAAATATTTATATATAAACTTTTTTATTTCTAACTCTCTTTCTTTCTCTTTCTCTCCCTTACATAAAATAAATGCGATTATTTTAAAAATATGTAAAATATATTCAGAAACAGAAACGAAAAAAAACCACTGAAAATGATTTTCTTAAAGCATTTTATTTATATTATACATCGTGTTCAAATTCAGAAAAAAGAAGAAAAAGAAGAAGAAGAAGAAGTAGACGGGGTAAAAAAAAATTGACTGTTTGAATTTGAATTTTGATATATTACGCAAAATGTTTATTGATGTACAATATTCAACAAATATTTTCAAAATGCTAGACACACAATATTTTTAACATTAACTGACGTATGATGTAGCAAGCATTTTTCTAAGCACAGAAAAAAAAATATAAATAAATGTGTGTATGTCTGTATAAAATAAAAAAAAAATATATTATCGATCAAAGTGGATTTATATTCAAAAGAAATGAATTGAAAATGCCTAAATTGAATTACATATGTTACTTTTATGTATAAATATATATTTTTCTTTTATATAAATACATTCAAATGACTACAGAATTTAACTGCATTTGCATATATCTTTTTAGTGAAAATGTTAAAGTTAAACATTTAGAAATGTTTATTAAACTTCTATAAATTGAAAATGTAAATACATTCACATTCAGACAGAATTAAAATTATTTAGTAATTTTCGACTACAAATTTTCAATTATTTTAAGTATATAAAAGACAAAAAATATAATATTGCCTATGGACACATAATATTCAAGATCCTGAACTCGGTTGGCGAGTAATTAAATGGAAAAGAAAATATTGGGGAAACATAATAAATTTTTCTTTGCTATACCAGACCGACGTAGTCTTACGTATTATGATTTGTTGTTGTATTTATTTTGATGTAATTAAATTGTTAAATTGTTGAAAGAAAATACATCTGCTAATATTTTGTTTTGTTCATCTCTCGTCCAGGATAATTTGATTACAACATATTATTTCATTTTCCTTCTTTTATATTAACAATTTAATTTTGTTTGAATTTAACTTACAAGTAAATATCGAAACCATTTTTATTAAGTTTTATGAATTATTAATTGAACAAAAAAAAAAACCTATCTAAAGAAATAATAAATTTAAAATATAGTTTGTCTCGAATGAGACATTTTCTAACACTTGTGGTTTGTGATTTCAACAAGAAAGTCAATATATCATACATGCAAAGGTAAATTACATCTGCTCAAAGTAAAATAAAAGTAACACTGAAAGATTGTTAACTTTACAAAAATATGAGATTGTTCTGGTCTAGTGGAGACGCCTGGTTTGTTATCTTACAAAAGTGGAACTGCTTGGTTTTCATTTTAGTATTTTTTCTATTCTTTTTCTTTTTTTTTATTTTAATTGTGTGAAATTATTATAATGAGATAACTCGTTAATTTTTATTTCTTTTAGAAAGTATCAATTTAAATTTAAATTATTTTTTAATTACAATAATAAAGAAAATCCTCTTAAAACTTAATATTATTATTTGTGAAAATTTTTCGAATGCAATTTTCATCTCCAAAAGAAAAAAGGAAATACCTAATCAATGATCTATAAAATTTGTTTAATATTTGCAAATATGTATTGGGTTTATTATTATATATTTTAACTCTTGAGTAAAATTTTGTATATATGAGCACGTTTTTTGGATTTGTGTTCTCCTTTCTTGTTTAATAATAACAATAGTGTTTCGAGAATACATTATAAGCCAAACACATAAAACTTTAAAAGTGTATTCAAAAAATAATTTATTACTTTGTCATATATAGAAAAATAGAAATAAAATACATTATACATTTATTTCAATACATGACTTTAAGTACAGAAGATATATCCTTATATCTACATAAAGAGTCATAAAAAGGGTGCTGATTTGTATTGTATCACTGAAAATCTTTAATGTGTATTTTTATGAGAACCTGATAGTATTTTAATTAACAGAATTAATAAAGATTTAGGAAAATTTATGATTGAACTGTTGTATTAAACACATGTGTTAAAAAAAGTCGTTATTCGCAAAACAAAACTTGCAATATAAACCTATTGGTGGATTTAATTGATGGTTGAAATTCACTTTTATCAACCTCTATACATTATGTGAATTTATTGTTATGAATTCAAAAACAAATAAAAACCAAAGTTTTTCTTAATAAAATTTCTTTATTTCTTAATTAATGTTCTTATAGAATTTTTCCTGTAATTAAAAATTGCAAGCCTTGACAAATATATTCTAGTTTTATAAATTTTATTGGTATTGGAATTCAATTTTTTATTAAAATTTTATTCAAATTGTTCTTACATAAAGAAGATGCTTTTTTTAAATTAATTTCGATAATGATACCCATAACATTATCGAAATTATAAATAAATGGTTTTAATAAATTAAAAAAAAAAACAATCTTTATAGCCTATAAAAATAGTCAATCAATTAATTTGCCAGATTTTGGTTATTTAATTAATTATTTTTATTGTTTTGTACAAAAAAAAAACAATTTTGTCATACGGATTTTAAAACAATTAAAATAAATTAATAATTACAATATAATGTAATCATAAATATTTTTACGTTTTAATCAAATGATATACATTTTTTAAATTAATTCATTTATAATTGTATAAATTTTTAATTTCATTTAAATTTAATTTCTTTCTTTTTTTTGCGATAAATCATTATGAAAATTGATTTTTTTTTCAATATTTTAAAAAATAACCCAGCTCTAACACACGCAGTTAACTAAAAGAAGTATTTTCAAGATTCTTGTTTCTGTTTATAAAGGTATTTGTTAAAGGAAGGCTGTATTTTTAAAGTAAGTATTTTAATCAACTTAAAAGTGAAGAAATCATAAACGAAGCAAACTTTGCGTGTAAATTTGAAATTAAATCCAAACGTCGTAGAATTGTATAAATTAAGAAAGTTGATTAAATTTTAGAAATTTTTTTTTTAATTTGTTTAATTTCAAGAATGTTGCAGGAGGAATGAATCGCAATGAAATATTTGTGAACCATTAAATGTATTCAATGAAATTAGATTAGAATAACTTTGTACGTTATCATATTTATGCATTTTATTTGCACTAATTGTTCATATATAAACTCCATTGGTCAATGACTATTGCGGAAAATACGCAAAAAATAATTTCGTAATAAATTTTTATTAAATGCAAGAAAAATCAATGTTGAAGTAAATATATTATATAAATAGTATCCCATTTGTGTCTTTAGCCTTCTATAAAGTGTTAAGTTATGCCATGTTTGTTAGACAAAAGTATGTATTTCAGGAAATACAAAATTATAGTGCGCCCAAATGAACAATTTTACCGTTATTAGTGATGATGACAAATTGATTATCAAAACGGTGATTGGTTTCTGGATATTATATCTAATAATAAGTAAGCTTTCTCTTGTGTATCGTTGCTGCTAAAATAGATAACCATAATAGAATAATATATGTTATTGTCTTGATTTTATTTCTATTAATTTATTCAATAATATAAAGTTGTAGCATAATAATAATCTAACAATATAACTATTTCTATATACAAATTGTGTTTCAATAATTGTTCAGTAAACATGTTTAATTAAATCTTGCCTAATTAGACTTCGTCTCGACCTTATACATAATCATAGCTGAAGAAATACTCCAATCAAACTGGTTGGACCATTTCATGGTCTCTTTAAACAAGTTTTATTCTATTTAATGATTGTAATTGTGAAACATATAAAATATATAGCAGTTTAGTTTATCTTTAATTTAATTTGGATATTTAAATTTCTGCAAATGGTAGTACAGAAAGTTGGCTACAGAATATTTTTAATATTTGAAAATTAATAAGTATCTACCTTTAAAAAAAATTGTCATCTAATATTATGTAAAGATGTTTTCTCTTCAGAATTATCCAATTTTCTTCTTCTTATATATATTTTTTTTCTAAATCACAAAATTATGAATATATTACTTTACTTATTCTTGTTAATATAAGCTGTGCAATAATAAAAAAAAAAAGAAAAAAAGTTTAAGGACACTTTTCATTTTGACAAAAATAATAGCTAAGTACTTTATTCTTTTAACACTTGAAACAAGTTTAATGAGAAAACCACCGCACATAACATTATTTTTTTTTACTTTTGTCATTCCTATATTTTTTTCCTTGGTTTTATTCTATTTTAGTATGAAACTTTAAGTTCTGTTAAAAGTTTAGAGAAAGAGAAAAGGAAACAAACACAAAAAAAAATTAATAAAGTTATTTTCTCTTTGTATGATCTTTCTAGTTTATTGTTTATATACCTAACCTAACACTTTTCTCATTGTTTCTTGAATTTCCTTTTATATACTTTAAGTGTGCGTGTATATATATGTGTGTGTTTTTAGGTTATATGTGATGTATAAGATTCTTTGAGCTTTTTGTCTGATGCTGAATATGAGTAATAAACATACGAAGCTCTTACGATTTTGCCTATTTACTATATACACCCACTTAGACACAAAACAAATGATGAAGATTATATTTTTATTTATATATAAAATAAAATTGTAACGAATTTTCTAATTTTCTTTCATAAGAAAAAAAAATTAGGAAAATTTGGACAATATTTAAGTTAGAAATTACAAATTAAAATATAAATTATTTTTACTTTTGAATATGATTGAAAAGTTATTTGGTTTTATTATTTCGTGTCAAATGGATTGTATACTGTGATAAGATTTATATGATAATTTCTCTAATTAAATATTTAAAACTTTTAATAAATATACAATTTATTCGCGAATAAATTTAAATCAAACAATTGAAACTTTCTATATTAAAATATGAAATGAATTTTTGTTTATCAAAAGTTAATATCCTTTTTCTTGTATACGTTTTGGTTAAAAATTTATTATTAATCACAAAAAAAAACTTCAAAAAAAAAAAAGAAACAAAAATAATAAAAACAAACAAAAAGTTTTCAAACAAAATATAAAGAATAAAAACATTTTGTGTTACAACTTGTAATTTTTTTTTGTTTTAATAAAAGGTTATAGGGTCAACTAAATTTGGGGACCAAATATATATATAAATAAATCAATAATGTATACAAATCATATAACTAAAAGATTTAGTGTGACTCGTGTAGAACACAATATTCTTTTGACATTAAAAAAAAAATAATAAAATGGTAAAGAAAACTTTTCGAAACCAACTTTTCTTTTTGGTATTAAGTTTATATTTATATTTCTTTTTTGTTTCTGCAACTTTCTTTTGTTCTTTGACCTTGTTTCTTTATCACAACTCTTTTATGCAAAAAAAAAATACATTTATTAAAACTGATTCTCTGACTGACGAATTGAATGACTGAATCTGATTATTCGACAGTTCTGAGAGTGAGAGAATTAGAGTTTATGAATGAACACAATGGGTATAAAAGGTTAGGCTAGAAAATCAAACTTTGTAAAATCAGTATATCGAAATTCATTCAAAAGCATATATAATTTGAGTTTGCAACTTATTTCTTCTACCTTTCATTGAAAATAATATAGAAAACTTAAAAGTAGAAGCATTAATCTTTGTCAGTTATATTTATACATTTTATTTCTCTTAACCCTTTTTCATTCGTTCCTTTATTCTTTCTTTCTTTCTTCGTTTCTTTTTTTTTTGGTTACATTCGCATCTGGTTTCATATAAATAAAAATATAAGGATATACGCAATTCTGTACTGTGTCATGTTTGTGGTTTCGAAGTATAAAAAAAATGATATTTATAACCTAACCATCTGTCCCAAAAGATAAAAGTTCAAGATTAACAAAAAAATGGGAATAAAAGAGAAATACTGAAAAGAAAGAGAACGAAAAAAAAAGAGAGTAAAAGAGAAGATTAAGAGAAAGAGAGTAATGTCGCACAAACCAATTCTGACAAACATGTTACACATTCATACAGCATAACTTCGATGGATGAAACCACTTTCAAAAAAAAAAAAAAAAAGAAAAAAAAAAGAAAGAAAAAAAAAGGAAAGCGAAGAACAAATTTTAACACAAACAATATTGAAAGCAATGTACGGAATACAAAATAAGAAGGGAAGGAAAAATATATAAACTACCAGATGCATATCAATAAGATAAAGTCAATGAATTTATGATGTCAGAAAAGTTTCTTGATTTTCCAATAGAGTAGATAATATGAGGAAAACTTTTCGTTTGTTTTTTATTTTGTTTTTTTTTTGATATTATTGTGTCAATAGCAAAACATAAATTTAAATTATTCTTTATATGGTCGTAAAATAATATCTAAAAATTCAAACCATCATCTTTATAATTTCTCATCTTATATGATATCATATCGGTATATTCAAGATAAGATAAAGAAAATAACTTTCATAATATATAAATAAAGACTAATAACTTTTATTTCCTGTTGAAATATAAATGTTTTCTAAAATGTTATGTTAAGCTTTAAATGATGTCTATTTTCAACAAAAAATAAAAATCCATAACTTGATTGGTAAACAAGATTTAAAAAAAAAATATTTTGGAGGAAATAAATTTATAAATAATTAAATCAGTTGAATTATTACAAATATATATTCTGCTTTTCACAATATGTCAAATAAATTGTAACTAACAATATTTTATATGTTAAAATGGTTCTTAATTATCAATTATAGTTGAAATACTATGACAGATTTAATTACGGTTTTAATTGCATAAGAAGAGAGAGAGGAATTTGTTGAATATAAACAGTTTTGAAGTTTATCAATTTTGATTTAAAATTGATGTTTATTCTTTGATTTTATTTCATACAATTCCAAAACTAGTCAGAATATTATTTTCTAGTTGTTTATGACCATAGAACAATACACCACAAAAACAATTCTATCTCATAGAAAAGAGGATTTAAAGTTATTACAGCATCTTATGTTTACTCTAGTGTTGGTAGCATACTTTAACAAAATAAATACCTTTTGAAATTGTGCTCTTATTTTTTCATTGAAAATGCTAAAGATGTTGTTAAAAAAGACAAGTGTAAAAAAGTGAAACGATTAAACACAACAAATAATAATAAAAATTATCCCTTTAAAATACTCATCATGTTCTAAACAACCTTTAAAAACCTTAACATTATTCTATTTTTTTTTTAAAGCACGTACCATATTTTCACCCCACGCACCCTTTTTGACACCCACAAATAAAAAAACAAAAAAATACGTGTGACTTACGTTGAGTAAGGAGAACGAGAGTGAATATCACAAAAGAAAATATAGAACAGACTTTACCAGACCTTACTAAAAACTGTTGAACAGATGGGACCACTCTTTAACGGAAAGAACAAAAAAAACAACAAAATATTATATGAAAATGCAGGCTAGATTTAACAACAGGACGAAAGCTCACCTTTTTTTATCAAACGAACACATTTTTCATTTTAATGGTTTTTTATTTTTTATATTTTTTTATTTTTCCCTCTCCCAAAACGATTTTATTTATTTTTCTTTAGCAGTTTTTTAACGACACAAAAAGCTGTGTATTATACAAGAGGGAATTTTGTGTTAAACCTTTATTAAGAGCTGAAATTTATTTTTAAATTTTCAATAAATAAATATAATATTTTTTTTTTGTTCTTTAATAGCGTAATTTTTAAATAATATAAAGACGATATAATAATATATGTTCTTGTCAGCGATAAAAATGTAGGAATAAATAAAAGAAAAAATTAGAAATTATTCACGATTTTTACAAAATATTTTCCCTTTTATATTATTATTTATTATGAGAATATTTAGATATTTAGTAATAATATCAAATTTCATTGGGAAATTAAAGTTTAACTCAAAACTATATTTCCTAGTTTCCAATTTTGGGTCTAAAATACTAAACAACAACCAAAAATTTATTTAATATTGATATAAAATCATAAATTAGGAATTATATAACATCGTACATATACAATGCGGTATAAACAAAAAAAAAGGCTTCCATTTCCGAACTTTATCCTTCTTACCCTACTGCCTATGTAATTTTTGTCTTGTACAACTCGTTTTCAGCGTTATACATGCGTTTATTGTAATTAAAATTATATTAAAATGCAATTAATTAACATTGACAATAATTTAAAAAATAAGAAAAACAACATAATATCGTTTTTCGGGAGATGTATGAAGATGAATTTCTTGAATTTCTTCATTTTAAAACAACTTTGTTGTATGAAATCAAATATAATCATTTGTGTTGTCTTCTATAAAAGATACAGTTCCCGTATCCAATTAATGCTTTCCTATTATTTTTGCGCGATAATTTTCTTTACAATTATACGCTAGATTTGAGTTTTCTTACCATTGTTAATAATCACTTAGAATAAACAATATAACAATAATAACGTATGAAAAAAACATATTAGTTTTGGTCTGCAAAAGCAACAAATTCCTTTAAAATGAAAGTTAATTTAAGATTTAATTATAGGTTTTGTAAGTGAAAATTATTCGTCTTCGTTTTATTAGGAACCACAAAAATCCAATATGTGTATACACTCTATATTTTAACCTTTTTCTTAAAACCCACAAACACAATCCCTCTCCATAAAAATAATGACCAAAGCATGACAAAATTAAATAAGAATACATTAAAGATATACAAGCGTTAATGGCACACACTTTCTTTATTTTTGCTTAAATTACGAGTTATATTTTTATGCTAGTTAAACCTTAAGACTTTATATATTTAATCTTTCATTATTTCATCATTAAATGACATGAACAATAAAATAAAATTACCATAATAATACGTTCAGTATATACAATAAAAATATATATCGAATTTTTTTAAACATACAATTTTATTTTCAAATCCTTATAATACGTGAATAATATGAAATCCATGTATTTTTCGGGATCAAAACGTGTACGATCCAATAACAATTAAATCAAATATTTTTCGTGTTTTCCTTGGATATTTTTTTACATTCATTCGTTGAAATACGTAAAATAAATAGTTTTACTTTAAGTTTTTTTCATGATATAACATAAATCATATTCAATTTAACGTTTTATACAAATTTAAGCTTTAGTTTTATATTACTTAAAATATTTTTCTGTTTATGTTGGTTTTTAAAATTCTCAAATATATATTTGTTTTGTTTAAATTTAAACAGTTAAGTAAAAAATATATTTTATTGAATAATATTTACAAACAGTTTAAGAGTTTTACCATAAACAGAAATACAAACACTTAAAATCTGATTTATCTATTTTGTAAAAATATATCTTGCATCGATGTTTGAAACTATTTATGTCTCACAACACAATATAAAAATATAAAATACTACATCGGATCTAAGCTTGATCCGAGAATTAAAAGCAAAAAAAATATAATTATTTTCATATAAAATTGTTGCCAATATTTTATAGAAAATTTTAAATTGAAAATTTATAGGCAATTTGTTAAGTTAATATCAATCATTTAATCATTAGCTGAATATAAATTTTCAAATGTTTTTATAAAGAAGAAACACTCAAATAGATAAATATGAAACAGATTGAAACCACGAGGGAAAACAGAAAAAGTGATCCATCATTATTATAAAGAATATATTAAAAGAGGCTGTGAAATGAACATTAAATATCGATATATTTAAATAATAATATTAAACGTAAATATTCATTTTGAATTATATTTTACTATGAATTAGAAATTCAGTAGTCTGAATAACTGACAAATATATGCATGCAATTTACCAAAAAAATATTTGTATTAATTTTTGAACTTGAGTTACTAACTTGCTTCCTTTTACAAGGTAGCGCTTTGGGTTATATTCACCTTGAGACCTGTTATTTTTATAAAGTGGGCTCTGAACCACCTTACATCTGCATATGCATTTGCCATACTTTAATTTTAATGTATTTTACGTTGTCCAAAAATTAAATACAATTCATTAACCGACCCCTAAAATTAAAAAAATATTGACCATAAAAATAATTACAATCAATTAAACTTAAATTAATTAAATTTAAATTTGAAAATAATAAGTTTTTATCTGTAACTCAATAAAACCCTTGAAAGATTGTACAATTGTTTAATTTTTGTTTTATAAAAAAAAACATTTTTACTTGTAATTTATGAATATTCTGCAAAACCAAAATAGAATTATTATGTAAAAACAGTATATACCAATATTATTTCAAATGAAACATAATTTAAAATTCTTATTCAAAACTTTAATAAAATATACAAAACAACCAGAATTTTCTCCATTGTTTTATTTGTATTTTGTTCCAGTTTAAAAAAAAAAAAAACGAAATAGTATAAATTGTATTTAATGTTAATCTCATATTCGTGTTTTTCATACTTGAAACAAAATAATGGAAACTTATATTATTCACGGAGAAAAAAAATTCATTTGATTGTTAAATAAAAACAATGTACTATTTTAATATGAATTTCAAAAAAAAAATGAAATGGAAAATAGAATTTATGTTTGCTCTATACACTATTTAATGAAATGTGTTGTGAAAATTCTATGTTCACTTTTTATTTTAACTAGTATTTAATTTTCATCATATTTTCATAAGTTATGAAACTTTTGAGAGATCCTTTATATTACAATTTGTATACATATTTTCATTTTTATATCAATTAAATATTATCCTAGAAAAAAATATATATGTTTATAATTTTTATGAACGGTAACATGAACATTTTAAATGAAATTGAATTTCAAAAACACATCAATTAATGTTAACCAAAGTAAAAATGGACTAAGCATCCATAAATTTATATTTGTAGGAATTATTCGTATTTTATTATAAGAATTTTTCAAACAATAATTTCAAATGGAAACAAAAATAGCAATAGATAGATAAGTTAAAATGATTAACGAACACAATACAATCGTTGTTTTTATGTTTATTTTATTATGCAGATCAACAACGTGAAACTTTGAATTTGATTAATTTTCTCTTGAATTGAAAGATGAATTTTCATTTGTTTGAATGAAAGTTATTTAATCAGTGTTACAGTCGCTAAAAGTCGTAACTGAAAATCTCTCTTGAACATTTTATATATTTATCTTTCTAGTTCATTTAGTTTATAACTCTTTCATGTTTCTTTAATTTAAATCTTTTATAGAAACTTAAATTAAATGATCGTTAAGATTTAAATATAAATTATTTTGCTATTCTTTCTAAATTAACAAATTTAAAATAAGGTGTTTTTTTTTTATCTTCTTCTCATAATATTTTCACAATCCGTCTTTTCATATATAGAATAATTTAAATAAACTACAGATTTGTGTTAAACGTATGAAATTTTTGTTTATTTTTAAATAAATGACCTGCAATAAAGTTTTATGTTTAAAGCAGTTTTTTTTAAATGTAAATATGAATATTTATTCTTATTTTTCATTTAAGTGCACCGTGAGTATGAAGACAGTTGTAATAATTAGCGCATATACTAAATTTAAATTTAAAAATATTGATGGATGTTGAAGAGATTCATTTAAATTATTCTAAAGTGAAGATTTGCAAAGGTGTAAGTTAAAATTTATATTGATTACTTACATTTACAACAGATCGCATTTTGAACACTTAAAAATTTCTTTGCATTTGTCAATTTTAAATGCTAATGTTTAAGTGATATAACTTTAGTTCAAAAATACATCAGATTTATTTTCTGTGTTTGTATTTGTATAATTTCTTATAAATATAAACTTTGAACTTTATTCTCATACCGATCTAAATAAAGTTTAGACATTTTATGTCATGTTATTTGAAATTTTCTCATAGAAAGATACCAAAAATAATACAAACAAGAAATTGCATATAACAAGAACTACGTCATAGCAAAATAACTTCAAAATTTAAAGTTATACAACAAACAAAGAAAGAAAGAAATATCTTGTTTTTAGTTTAAAATATGTGGTGGAGATGAATATGGACCGGTATATGTATATGACCAAGTCTTTTTGAATATATCTTAAATATCTAAAGAAACTTACGTTTTGTTCATATTCATTTTAATGCATTAAAAAGTGAAAAAATTAAGTAATCATATATTCGATCCATTCAGAATATTTTCAATGAAGAATGTTTTCCTATAGAATATATTTGCCTTTTTTATTGATAAATCGTATTTACTTTACAATTACTTAGACTTACATTTCATTTTGAATTTTCATCAGGTTAAGATAAAATCTAGTGATCAATTATAAATTACAATAATTGTTTAGTGAAATGCATTTCATTTGTAATAGTTCACTTTAAAATCAGAAATTTTTTACTTTTAATCCAGTAAGTTTCTTTCGCTTACATTTTATTATACGCTTTATGTCAGTTCATGCCATTCTATATAATCCAAAAAATCTATTACTCTTTTATTTTGCTTTAGTATTTTTATATGTATATAGTGAAGAAAATTCTGAATTGGATTTTCCTAATAACATGACTTGAATGTTCACACATAGATAGTCCTTTTTTTCTTTTTTTATAATATGTAGACAGTGAGAGCAGATAGAGAAGCATAGCAATAAAAGAAGACAGACAATTGTACCTAAATAGGAAATGTTTTGTAGGTCAAAAATTATTTCAAGTATTCTGAATGTATAACATCCAACTTTTGTAATGATAAGTTATTATTGGAAATCTTGAATATATTTTTATTCTCATTTTATGAAAAAATTTTTTTTGAAGAATCATAAGATAGGTATTATATAAGTCTGATTGATTAATGGTAGGGAAAAATTAAAGAAAATTATTGTCATGAGTAAACACAATCATCAATATAAAACTTCAATAATATATTTGATGTAATATATATTTATAAATATATATAAAACTCTTGTTGAAAAATTATTTACAGCCTTACCCTTGTTACCTACGGAAATTGGTTTTTAAAATAAAACGAATCGGTAAACACCCCAATGGTTAAGAGGGAAACGACCTAACACGAAACTATATGTATGTTACCTTTAGTTGAAATTGATTATTGGAAAAACGATCTGTGAAATGTGCAATTCGTTTTTATGTCAGAAAGTTGTATAAAAACGAAAAAAAAGGTAATATGGGTAAATCTAAGGCAATGATGAAAGATTTAAGAAACATTTAATTTTATTGGAGGACTTTTATTAATTTCTTCTTCTTATACTGGTTTTTCTTCGGTTTAAAAAATTAACTATTCTAACTCCGAATATAAAATCGAGTTATCATTTAATACTAAATATTTTCACAAATCATATTTTACAAAATTTTAATTTGTTTTGCATTAAACCATGAACACCATTAATGTTTTACTTCAACCTTAATCGATAAACAATATTCAAAGTATGGTCATACTCCTATGATAAATGATGGATAACGTGTTAAAGTAAAATTTTGTATCTGTGTATGTTACAGTATTTTATTGAATGACACTTTGGCATTCTTCGAAATTATTAAAGAACTTCTTCTTTATAATATAATCCCTAATCAGATTAAAGAGATTCATTATAAGATTTTTGTGAAGATGAACTTTGATAAACAATTAGGCCCATCCATCGTGTCTTATCTTACTTCTTTTTTATTATATCTATTTACAAGATAACATAAAATTATATTCTGAAGCTTTAATCTTCGAAGCATACCATTTTTGATCTACATTCATCATAAAATTGCTCTTTAATTAAATTTTGATAAGGCTAAAGAAGTCAAACGATAATATAATATTCTGTCATTTTATTTTAAGATTGTATTTTATCCATACCAAATTATTATTACTGAAGAAATCATAGTCATATAGTCAAAAAAATATTCTTTTTTTTTTTACTTTGCAATGAATTTCACATTTTTACTTACAAAGAATCCATTATTTTAAATTTCAAAAGTCAAATTTTTTATAAATTTTAAAATAAATTTTTTCTATATTTTAAATTCAAGTCCACAATATTCAAAATACAAAAGGTGTTTAAATAAAAGACAAATTCTTTATTTTTTATTATTCATTTATAATATTATACCATAGTTACCTTAGAAACTACATGTTCCAACAAAAAAGAAAAAACAAACTAACAAATATTTGATGTCACTGCAGTGAGTGAACCAAACTAAAACATTCAATAAAATTTTACAATAAAAATAAAATATAACACATTTTAGTTCATTCGCAATATTTTATTCGAAATTTAACATTAATTAACACTAACATTTTTCCAATAATAAAATTAAATCAAAAAATATATGTTATAAAAATGGTCCAATGTCATATGTACTGTGCTGAACAGATTATTATTCCAGAAACTCTCCCAAATATTTTAAAAACTTATGTAAAAGGTAACTTTTTTCAGTTTGTATAATAATAATTGGATTTATATTATTTTAAATTATGCAAAATCGTTCTAATCATAAATAATTTTCCATTTGGTTTTCATAAATAGCTGCAATTAGAACACAACCGTATGATTTATTACGGTGGTCAGCAGCCTATTTTCGTTGTCTTGCAATAAATGTACCACCGCCAGTTAAGCCGAGATTGGAAAAGGACAGTCATTTTGGATGTTTAACCAAAGGCTACCTTAGGGTCTTATTGGCACAGGTTTTATAGCTTTTCCCTATTAATTTTTATGATAATTTAGTTGAGAATAAATTTAATTTAAGGTCGGAAAGGGATATTATATTCGTAGGGATGTTTTGCAGAAGAGATGGGAAGGCTTATGTTTACCTGAGGTTGGTATATACAACTACAAATAATATAATAAAATATTGTAAATATTTTAAAAATTTACATATGTTTTAAAGGAGGAACTATTCAAATTCCTATCTTTGTGTCGAATGTTTAATTGGACACAAATTCATTGGCTAAAATTGTTTGCGGTAATGGTTGGATCATTGAGCCATGTGAGTAATACTATATTAAATTTGCAAATTAATATAATTCATTAAAATTAAATAAAATATCTGCATTTTAATTGATCTATAGAATATTAAAGAGACAGCAGTGACGATTTGTGAGCTTTTGACTGAAGAAAATGATGGAGGTTCAGCCTCTGTTCCAATTTGGTTGTTTCATGAATGTTATTCTTTTATTGCCAACATGGATTGCTCTGTAGAACAGAAATTTATAAATGGAAGAAAAATACTGTATGTATTTCGTAAATTTACAGTAATTTCTTTGTTAAGTGCTAGGTTTACATTGTTTGTTTTTAGTTCAACTGGAGAATTAGAAGAACAAAAACCTATTCCATTGGGACCTAAAATATTATCTTCAATGGCCTTTCGTGATGCCGTTCTGGAAGAGTGGAAAAAATACTTGGACGACGATGAACATGTAAGTTTTTCTTATCGTATGATTTCAAACTTTTAGCATATATTTTATTCTGAACTTTAGACTGACGATATGAATAACTCAGTACACGAAAATTGTATTGACTTATCCAGAGATTCTGAAATAGTTTCACAAGCTTCTGAGAGAGCATCCAGGATTAGTTCAACTTTCATGTTCGTTGGTGATTATCAAGATGCTCAAGTCATTGGAAAATCACCAGACTTTGACAGTATTATAGTATTGTTGCATGAGGTATCTCAATTATTGCCCTAAATAATACAAATGAGTTTTGCATTATTGTGTTTTCATTTTTTATTTAGGCACAATCCGAAAATTTGCGCAAATATGAAGGATCAGCTTTTATTACGGAAAAAAATCTAGATAACGCTAAAAAGCGTGAATTGAAAATATTGGAAAAACGAAACCAAATATCCCAGACATATGCAAATCAAATTGTGGAATATCTTAACGCTGAACGAATTAATCTGCTAAAGGAAATTGGTCCACCTTGGTCTTGGTTATATCAGTTTGCATCGCAAAATTGCAGAGATAAATCATATAATTTTGTAGAGGCTCAATCAATTGTATCGGATATTACACCACCTGAATCTTCGGATGAGAGCTTTGACTTTGAACAAGAAAAATTTCTTATGCCTGAAGAGAAAGACAATCAATCGAATTTTTCAGAATCAAGTGATGTTCGCACGTTATTAACTAACGAAAATATTCAAAATGATTATGGTTTAAACTTTATTATGAAAAATCTTGAGGAAGCACTGGATTCTAATGAAATATTTGTCGAAAATACATCTTCAATTCTGAACTATTTAAATAAAATGGAGAAAGAAGCTTCGAAAACTTACATGCATGAATTTGACTATGAACCATTAAAAGAATTTTTGGTAGAATCTGAGAAAAATAGTCTTGTTTTTAGGGATTTAAATGAATTATTTGAATATTTTAAAGCGCCAACCAAGAACATTTATAATGAATATCCGGAAACTTTAGAAAAAGCACCCTTGAAGACAGCAGAAACTCACAAATCTCCTGTTATCGAAACTAATATTACGGCAAAATCAAATAATTCTCAAAAGCTACAATGGAAGAAAGAAATAAACTATAGCATCAATCAAGCGTCTTTTAGTGAACCAGACTCTGAGAGTTCTGAAACTGAAAATGTAAAAACTGATATGAAGGATATTTTTATGGAAAGTGGAATTGAAGTTCCTAACAGACTACTTACAATTGAGACGTCAGAGCCAATGATATTAGGCTTAGCCAATAAGAAGCCTGAAGTTTTAAAAAAACCTGCGTTTGTAAAAGAACTTAAAGAAGTGAAACCATTTTGGGCTGACATTTCAACTGGATCTGAATCTACTATTCCAGTTTCAACATCCATTAAAACATCGGGCACTCATTTTTCTGATATTTCCTCAAAAGTTTCTTTAAACCATAATGTTTCTAAGAGGCCTAAGAAGAAAAACAAAAACCACAATATTGTAGAAATGGATTTCATTGATCCAGTCGAACCGTTCACTTGTAAGATTCCTCCATTGATTGGTATAGGGAAAGCTGTATCGAGCAAGACTATTCAAGCATTTTTAACCTACTTGAGATACAAATCGAGAGAACAAAAAGGCTTAATATTTCCACGGAACTTTATGGAGGATCAATGTCCCAATATGATTGATCCCATATAAAGGGTTAATTTTTCGAAAATACTTTTAGGTAACCAATCTTTTATATTTTAGTATTTTTCTTTACATACTATATTAAAATATATATAATTGTTTCTATGGAACTTTGTTTTATTGTTAAGGAATAAAATATGTCTGACCTTAAATTAATGGAGAAAAAAATTTATTATACTCTTGTGGAAGTTTCGTTTGTTTTCCTGGCGAATAATAAAAGTAAAATTAATACCAAAAAAACAAAAAACAAGCTTCAAATTCACTTTTATATAAACAAGCATCAATAAATCGTTTCTGACATAGTCCATATGTTACCTATATACATTTTAATTTATTGCCAAAAACATATTTTTTTTTTACTATTGTCTACGATTGTAAAAATTAAAATGATAAAAATTAATTTGTGAACTTTTTTTATATATAAAAAAACTAAATGAATAAATTGTAATCTTAAAACTCTCATAAGATATTTGATTAAGTTTAATATTTTTGGATATTTATTTCCGTTCTACCCATGAATAAATTTTTAATTTGTATTTTTCATATGTACAGTATCAACTACATGAATTTAAGATTAACTCAATTAACTCAAGAAAATTGATAACATTTGTAGTATATTCGAATCAATTGTTGTAATAGTCTTAAATTCTGCCCGAGATTAAAAAACTTTCAGCTTCGATTTATTGTATGAATTGAATTAAAGGGAAATATGAATACAGAATCACTAAACTTAATTTTTAAAACTTTATTTTGTTTATATTTCATTCTAATCAAATTCTAATCTAAATTAAAAGACTAAACATTAAACATACTAAGGTTTACAATTTAAAAATACTTTTATTTTAAATTTATAATAATAATTTGTTTTAACCTTATTCGTGGGTTATATAAATTTTGTTTCGATTTTTGTTTTCTGAAAATTTATTAATTTATACCATAATTCTTCAATTTTATGTTCGCAAAAAAATGTTTTCTTTGCTTTAAAATCTTTTAAGCATTACTGCAAACCCGATCAATTTACGTGGATACAGTCCTGGACCTAATACACTTTGGGTCAACGACTTTTTCTGTTTCGTATAAAATTTATAAAATTTTAGAGAAACAGTTTCTATTGTAATTATCGTTTTCTTTTTCTTAGGTCTGTACGAATCCAGACCCGGTACAACTCTGAGTTAAGACAAAATATTCTATTGAATCAGTGAGGAAAAATTTCAATATAAAAAATATCTATGTAGGTAATTTGTTGTGAATTATGTGAAACCGAATCTTTATCATAGAATTAAATATAATTAATAAAATAATTAATAATAATAATAATAATATATAATTATAGAAAGTTATTTCCCAAATACCTAAGTATTTTTTGTTTATATTCTTCTACTTCTAACTTTAATTTAAAATATTTTCGATAAAAAAATAAAAATATTTATTTTCAAATTTAGTTTCAATATTTATACAAGTGTCGTACATTTCATATTTTCAATAACGTATCTGCGCGTAATCTAAAGTGAAATTTTGTTTATTATTATTATGACAGTATAATTTAAGTATGCACTTACTGCATGCACTCATATATTACAATTATGATGATTATTATTAATACCAATAACAGTATTTTGTGCAATTTAATTATGAAGTAGAATAATGAACAATTATAATTTATAGAGAGATATCAGATATCTAATATATATTAGTTGTAATTTTATTCAAAACAAAGGCATACATAACTATATTAAAAATATGTACTTAATATGGATTTTTATTAATCTAATAAATTTAATTATTCTAATGGGTATCATTCCTTCTATAAGTAAAGGATCTTATAAAAAAAAGGAGTTATTTTTGTTATGAATTTATTGTTTTTGTAATCATAACTTTAGGATCAACAGGATCATAATACAGGATCAACATTTATTATAATATTGAAGTCACCAATACCGGTAGAGCTCACGACAATGTTATCACTAAGATTTCATCATTTTAGCCACTCAACCACAGGGGAAAATGACTCAAAGATTATTTCACAAAAGTCTATATTGGAAGTCTGAGGCTTCTGAGAATAATTGAAAAACCCCTTCAGAAAATCATTCAAGAACATTGAAGCAACGATTTTCATTACCTTAGAATTAGTAAAATTATTAAAAAAGTTTACAATATTAAACAGAACTTGGAGAGCTAATTCGCTACCTTCATTGTGCCTGATAGCATACTCTTCTTCTTGCTGTATAAATAAATAATTATTGGTTCATATTATTTTTTGGCAAGTTAAACTACAAAATAATACATGCAATAATTGTAGCAGAAATCACAGTGAAGTCACAGTGGGATGGCTTGCTTCCATTAGGAAATCCCTTAGGTCATGAAAACAGTAGCATTAACGATTATTAGTGACCAATTAACTTACAAAAGGTGACATGAGGTTTAAAGGTTGAAGAGAACTTAAATTCCCCTGTTTAAAGAGTTTATTTTTACAATCTCACAATCAAAAGTTTATAAAATTTATTTCTTGAAATTAATTTTCTAAAAGTGAAATTAAAACGTGTTCTATAATAAAGTATTAAATAAAGTTTAGACTGACAAAAATTTGAGAACGTTTATAGAATTTTATTCAAAATAGTTTCATATTTCTTTATCTATTGTTACGTCTCTCATGAAAATATCTTTATTTTATTATTATTGAAAATGCAGCATCAAAGTAACGATGACATCTATTTCTTATATGTGAATTTTATATGAAACTTTATTCTTTATTTTTATCCAGAGGGAAAAATTTAATTGGCAACAAAAACCGCTAAATTTTTTTATTTCATAAAACCATCAAAAGGAAAATACATAAGACTTGGACCAAACAGCATTTCTAAATAAAGAATAAAAGTTTTACTTAGAATAAATAGTAAATTGTAGATGAAACATGTTTCACTTTATTTCGATTATTGTCAAAAGAAAGTTATAATTTATAAAAGACCTTCATTAAAGATTGTTATATTTTAATTTAAAATTTTTTTGCGCTTTCTTTTTAACTTCATTTTCATTCTTGATTCCATATAATTTTATATATTATTTGTTACGTTGTTGAAAAATAAAACAGAAAATGCAACATCTCATCCTATATATTTTACAGTATAGTATAGAATAAAATGTACGTGATTTGAATTCAGTTTTTATTTTTCAAAATTGATATGATATTAATGACGTCACGTAAAGCATGCAACATATTATATTATTTGCTTTCTGTAAAATGGGTAAATACCTATAGGATTTTATATATGATATGCATTTTTATTTTTTTATTAAAGTCAGAAAGGAAAAGAAGAAAATAATAATTATAATTAATTGAATTTATTTTGGTAAAATGGTTTTTTGCCAATAATTATGAATCGATATTTTTGAGTTAGTATATAGAACCAACTCCCATTAATAGAGTCCCGGATTCAAACCTCGCGTTGTAGAAAAAAAGAAAAAAGGATTTTGTAATTTTTATCATTTATTGTTTCTTATCCCATTGTTCCTGATTTTTTTATATACAAAAAGAGTTAAACCGTCTCGACACGATGCCTAGGCATAACTTCATAAAACATTTATAGGACAATCAGTAATTGAAAATAAAAAAAAAAAGATTAGATAATTTTCTTGAGTTGTGGGTTAGTTCTTGAAAAATCCATATTCAATATTAGGGTTTATTTTGAGTGCTTTGCAAAACACGTATAGAACAGAAGTTAACAATCATTTTATTAGTGAACTATAGCGCAATAAATTTTTAGTTTCAATTTGTGGCATATTTTAAATTTGAAATTTTATAATATGGGTTTTGTTTCGACATAAATTTATTAATTGGCATTTACCCCTTACATTGATTCTGTTTTAAGATTAATTTATAAAATATATATAATATATATTTTTTGTCGTGTATTTATGTAAAATACAATTCAAATATGTTAGTTTATCACAAAAATATTATAAATTTTAAATTGACATCAAAACAACAAAAACATAAAATTAACAAGTAATTTAAAATGGGGAAAAAACAAGTAAAATTATATGGAAATTTAAAATCAAATTAATTGCATCATGGGAATTGTTAATTTTATGTTTTCGCATGTTTTGCTATGAATTAATGTTTAAACATAATGTAAATAATTTAGTCTGATTTTCGTGTATAAAAAAAATATTTGAGGTTATTTTAATTTTACATTATTTTTTGGACTTAATCCAATCACACGAAAATAAAATATTAATAATTCAGTTGCAACAATCCCAGGGATATATTGAGTTTATTGCGTGGTTTTTTTTTTGTATATATATGGGGTCACTCATTTAAATATTCTGTAAATATTTTATTTTAACATACAATTGCGTAATATTCCCTATATATGTATTTTTTTTTTACCTATATTTATTTTATTTTGATAAAAACAAATTGATTCCTAATATAAAATACATTTAGAAGAGTGCCGCAAACAGGGGTTGATTTCAAATTGGGTCTACAGTTATCTACAATGTATTGGTATATAGTTTTCTTTATTTGCCGTCATTTTTTCCAAAAATTCTACATACTTTCACATTTTTTGACTTATTGGTAACGATCAAAAATGGAATGTAGAACTGTGTGTCTCAAAGATATTTTCTACTTACATACATAATATAATATGAGATTGGACGATGTATGGACGTAATATATTTCAAAGGTATAATTTATTCCAGAATTTATGAACGTAAAGATACCTAATATTCGTATATATATGCCCGCAATGATTTTCATCTCAATTTATCTTTCAATTTCTTTCTATACATATTCAAAAACTGTATGTATGTATATATATATATAACTATAAATGTACATATATATTATACATAGACCAAAAGAATTTTGTGAAATAGAAAATAAGGAAGAGAACTCTTGAATGTTGAACCACATCAATATAATTTAGTAAGTCAATTGAGGGATGGTTTATCTGTTTAAGTGTACATATATAGTTGAGTTAATCTATAATGGTATAATTAACGAAGTTACACATCAATCAAAGCCATATAATGTAAATTATGTTATTTAATTAATTTTTTTTTTTAGTAATTATTATAATTGATATAAAAACAATTTGAAATGATGTCAAATCCTAAGACAACATAATTTTATTTTACTTGTATGTAATTGTATAGTTCAGCTAATGAATCTTTTGTTTTTTCAAAAATAATACTAAAAATTTAAAAAAACAAGTTAATATTTGATTTTTTTTAATTTACATATATTGACCTTAGAATTAAATCGCTATATAATCATGAGAAAAAAAAACAATATTAAAACAAAAATTAAAAAAAAAAATCCTTAATATTTTTAATAAAAATATTTTACGAATTTATTTACAAAAACAAAAAATTTACCCATAATTCAGTTAAACATACCCAAATTTAACTCTATTGTATAAAATGTCATCGATCTATTGTTTAAAATTATATTACGCAAGAGTTACATTTATATATAAACACAAATTATGATTATTTGATGATAAATGATTAAAAATGATATATTATTTAATGTTTATTCAACCAAATGAACAATGCAATTGAAATCTCATATAATAATTTATATTATATATATCAGGATTTTACTTTTCGATTTTGACATTATTTCAATTGGGAAAATTCTTGTTTTTTTATTTTTTTTATTATTTTGCTTTTTTTTTCTGACTGATTGATTAATTTTATTTATTCAATTTTTATACATTTTTATCCTTTTATGTACATGTTAAACCATATTCTGTCCATATTTTATTTACTAAAAAATTTCAATTTTCAAAAAAATAAATATTGGAATTTTTATCAAGTTCGATAAATAAAACCTAAAATAATGGTATATTGAGCAGTTTACATAAATGTACCTTTAGTATTTAAAATTAAACACAATTTCATTATTGTATATAGAATAGTAGTTATGTACTTACATGCAATAGCAAGAATTGTTTCAAATTAATTTAAAACTAGTCCCAGGATGATAGTTTTGAAATAAGAGAAATTGAACAATTATTGAAATTGATTGGATATCAAAGTAGTAATTTGTATTTGATGACAAGAGGAAATAAGTTTTCAACGTTAACAAAAAACAAATTTTTTCGTTTGTTTAAAATCAAAGATAATAAAATAAATTTGTCAATTTGTGTGTATATCAAACAATAAAAACTTCCGCTCAATTAATTCGATTTCTTTTATATATTTCTCGCGTTGTTTAAAAAATAAAAAAAAATACAATGAATTGTCTCCTATCAATCATCAGATAAAATCCACATCTTAAAATGGTTTTCTGAGTTAGTATTTTTATTTTTTTATAAACACTGTATCCACTAATATTTAAGAGGAGTTATGATAAAAAAAAAATTATGAGGCCCTTGTTATAAAGCCTAAGAATATTTTGTATCCGTTACAGATCGTGACCCATAGTCATGTATCTCACTTGGTTTTACACAAAAAATAAGAAAAGCTGTCAGATATGATTATGTCAATGATACGCTTGAAAAAATATATTAAAGTGGAAGATAAAAAAAGACAAAAAAATAAAATAAGCATAAAGGAAGAAAGATTAAGTTCAAATGGCCAGACGTATCATGTTCTATACGATTATGATTTCGGTTTTATTTGTCACAATCAATCAACAAATTTGTGTATTTATCTATAATAATTTATTATAGAATTATTGTCTAACACTTACACTAAAATATTACAAGAAAATATTCTGTCTGGAGTTAATTTCTACACAAACAATTTCTCTATATATACTCCATGTCGTACATATTTTTTTTTATATCACGTTCGTGTGACAAATAACGCATAAACATTGATTAATTCAAGATTATTACCATGTTAAAGTGCTTTTCATACAACCAATAATTTATATTTTTTGGCTGTGATTTTTTTTTTATTGTTGTTTTTGTACATTAGTCTATAAATTTGAAAATAAAAAAACAAAGAAAAAAAGCAGACAGACAGCCCAAAATAAAAAAAAAATTTACTCGTATGAAAAATTCATAATATAAAATGAAATGACAAAATTTTACCAAAATGTTCAGGAGAGATAATAGTGAATGTATACTCTCAGGTATTGGATTTTGTTTGTTTATTTTTTATTTGACTAAAATATTGTGCGTGTAACCGTAGGTAGGTAGGAAGGAAGGTATGTAGGTAGAATGCTAAATTAATAATATTAATAATCATAAAATACAGAATTTTATTTTTGTATTTTTTTTTAACAAAGAGATGTGAAAAGGGGGAAACAGACATTCGCTGAATAAAGTAATCAGATTATTTTAATTATGGTGGAGGCGCCTAAATTGGACTAAGTATACAAAAAAATAATATTAAAAAGAGAAATGGAATTATGTATTTAGGTATAATTGAGTTTATTTAGTCAATTATATCAATATAGAAAATTGTGCTTAAATTATTTATTTCAACAATAAATAACAGATTTTATATCAAACTGTCGTTGTTGGTATAAGTTTATGGTACAACTCACTCTCATTTTATTAAAAAAGATTAAAGTAACCGTGTGTATTTAAATGTGTTTGTAAATTATTTTTTTCAAGAAGAATTTAAAAAAAACTATCACGCCCCAAGAAAATAAAAAAAGTAGGAGATTCTCCATCATTGCTACAAAACTTAAGAATTATGGAAACTGCCGTGAGATCAAGTATACTTAATTGATTTAACTTATCTTAATTTTCAACTAGGTTAAATGGTTTTGAAAATATCATGCTTACGTTAAATCTAACATATTTCAAGTTGGCTTAGTTTATCCATATCCTTATAAGAATATTACTAAACACAGTGTCAAGATAAATGTTTTAAAGTTAAATTTAATCTTATTTTAATAAATCAGAGAAAACTTTAACACTCCCATTTTAATACTATATTATATGTTTTATTTTGTTGTAAAAAAGGAAGCAGCAACTTTGAGCAAAAACGCACACACAAAAGATTAAAGAGACAAACCTCATTTATTCTTATTCAGATTTTGTGTTAGTTTGAAATGCATGCGTTCATTGTAGACGTAAAAAATTATTAAAAAAAAGTGTGATTAAACATTAAAAAAAAATCCTTTATATATAACTAAACAACTGAACATGTAAAATTATATTAAACACGCAACAGTTACATATGTCCCATGTGAATAATTTATTTGGTTAATTTTAATTATTCTCTTTAATAGGTTTGAGTATGAAATTGAACAAAATAAAATGTTACCAACAATCCCAATCCCCTACTTTTGAACTGTCAGATTAAATACATAATGTTCGTATATAAAGAATGCGTGTAAAACGTTCTTGTTTTTTTTTATAATAATTTCATTTTAGCTAGTGCCTATTAGTTTATATCTGGACAACAAATCTAAGTGTAAATGAATGTGTGCGTAGACTAACGCGATCCCTTATTTAACTTGACCAGATGAGAAAATATATATACATATAATAATGCATAGAAGAAAAACCATATCCAAATATACCATATATAAATTTTGGACTTGCAAAGATATTAAACCATGAGGGCAACATTTTTGTTGTTTTCTTTTCTTTTCTATTTTTTCTCTTTTTTTTAATTTAAAAAAGAAAATATAGAAAAGAAAATGGGACCTTGTTTCAAAGTAGATATTCCATGTGACACGTTTGTTACATAAAAACAAAACAAAACAAAACAAAAAAAAAGAAACAGAAAGAAATATATAATACGAAAGAAGGAGTTTGATTTAATAAGGAAAACAAATGGTGTTTATGATGTTGTAGTTTTACTACTGTTAAGACCTCACGAACAACAAAATTGTTTTTTCCCTTATTGAATTCATTATGGCCTCACGTACACAAATAAAAAACAAACAAGTTAAGCAATAGGCCTCATATTAGTACAATCAGGATTTTTATTAGTACCCAACATCTACACGAATGGTGTTAATATTTTGGAATCATCATTTTTGTGTTGTTGATATAATTTTTTCTTTCATTCTCACTCGTTCCCCATAGTAATCTTTTCTATTTTTCCCCTTTTACTAAAATTTCAGATATATAGAGAGCCTCCAACAGAAAACGTTCTCATAAGTATTTGGTCTATCACCCATGAATATATCAATTATTTTGTCTGATTGTTAGTATCCTTAATATTTTCAAAAACAATTGTTTGTAAAAATTAATTAAAAATAATCTGTATGATATGATTTATTGTAATCTATAGGGTTACATTACATAAATACTTAATACTTAATAAAATAATATTTCTTTAAATGAACAATTTATACAAATTTTAAATAAAGTGAAACAAATTTTTTTGAAATCATGTTTTAATTCAATTGTACCCTATAAGATGAACTCTGTTTAAATGAATTATACCAGATGAAAATATATTTGACAAACTGTCGATAAAGCAGAAAATTGATTCTGTTGCAGAATTCTACTAGTGACCCATTTACTGTACCCCTTGCCATCTGTTTTGTATTTTGAAACAGATGTTTTATAGATAGTTAAGTTATATTATATAGATGAAGAATAAAAATAATGATTTCTATACATTTATAATGTGCGATTTTTCAATTTCCGAGTATTTTAAAACTTCTATTTATGAAGAACATTTTCAGTGTGTCAGTTGTTTCCGATAGTCAATCGATCGCAATAGATTGTATGTTGAAAAATTAAATTTTAAAATGTTCTATCTTGTTTCACATGGTTTCAATATATGAAAATATAAAAATCAAATTTAGAAAATATAATACAATTTTATATGATTTGATCATATTACCCTTACCTTTACCTTTTTGAAAGAGAAAAAATTGTCAACATCCCTTCATCCAAAAATTAATTTTTTGTCGACAAAAATGTAATAATTTTTTTTAACCTATCTATCTAACCTCTCTCTTTCTCTCTCTTTCTATTCTATATTTTATATATAGGCAATAATACGCAACTGAACCGCCATCCAAATAAATAGAATTTACCTTCCTTCATCATATTAAGTGTAGGTATATATATCTGACTGATCCTATCTAGTTCTATTGGGACGATACAAACGTGTCTTGAATTTACCATAGTATAAAGTTGCCCATTTTGATATGGACCTTCTCCACGATTAAGTTACAAAAACATTTTTGTTGTATACTATTGTTGTTGTTATATTTTTAGTATATAATAGTAGAAAGAGCAAAGAAATTTATGTGTTCACCTTCATAACAGAAATTAAAATTAATATATAGAAGGATGGTTGAAATTTTCTTTATTCGAAAAATACCTTTTATTTTGTACAATTTGATAAATATATTATATATATAAAAATAGATAGTAAAATCCGCACGTAGTAGACCCTGTTATATTTATTAGTAGTTTCATAATCATTTTGATAACAAACGCTTAAATTATATAACTTTAAGTATATTCTTAATCTTTTGTCCAGAAAAATAAATATTATTTAATTATCATATTGTAAATATTGGGTAACTAATACTCATGCTTTAAATAAATTCGATAACAATAATTAATTTGAATTCGCTATTATTGTCTTTTATTCATAAGTTAAATGTTAAAAAAATCAAACATAACGTACATATTGATTTCTAGTATCAAATAAGGTATTCTTTTTGTATATAGGAAATAGAACTAATATTTACTTAATACTTTTTATGAATAAATACATTTATTAATATGTTTTGTATAGAAATATTTATTTCTTTATGAACATCAGAAATTTAAATTCAATAAACTTTAATTTCAATTGAACTTTTAATTAGTTAGGAAGTTATTATTTAATGAAATTTTAATATTTTATTCCACAAATTATTTTAACAAAATCATAACATTTCATTGAAACTACAATACTATACATAGATAAATGCTTGAAAGAAAACCAATACAATTTAGAAAACAAACCAATGTTTAATATCTTTCAGTATTTTATTTTATCGTAAGTGAACATTTTGTACTTAACGTAAATGTTAAATGAGTTAAATGTTGTTGATAAACATTTGATCAATATATACAAATTGTACATATAATTTATTTTTTTGTGTAAAACAAATCGCTATTTATTATAAATAACTATAATGACGTCATTGTACTTCAGCATGATGAATCAATTATATTATTTATGGTTCTTCTTTACCAAATTCCAGAGTATAGAGGATCAAATGCGGTTTGAATAAGAGCAACAATGAAATTTACTACAAAATGTAATTTTTATTTATATTATTAAATTGAATTTATTTAACAAAATAATTTAAATTAAATGTCGTCTGTAGTTTTTTTAATATTAATTTATCCACTTTGTTTAAATTCATTAAACGATTTTTCACAACTTAGCAAATAGTTATAAAAAAAAATATAAAAGATTATGACATAATCAATTTGATTAAATGCGTCTATACAAATTTACATCATTCATTTCTCTCATTCTCTTGCTACTCAATTACAGATGATATGATCATGTTATTGACCTTTATTCATTGTTTCTTTCAATTGTAAACTTTAATGTCAATTTCAAAACTAAAGACATTATATAAATATATGCGTACACGAAACATACTAAATTAAATCAACAAAAATAATTTTAATGCATAAAATGCATTAAAATTTTAATAATAGTATTTGATTTTTATCAGAAAAAATAAATCTTTCATATTCTTATCAGTATTAAAAAATCGTTTAATTTATATTTTATTAATACTTATAAAGTTCACGAAAAGTACCGAACCATAAAAAAGTTTTCCTTGCACTTTTTCTTTTTTTTTTAAATTATTTTCTTATCACAATTTTCACTCTCATATATTTTAAGAGTTCCGCTTTTTTACCTTTTCCACTAGACTATTATAAAAATCCACACATACGTACATACAAAAAAAAAATTCGAATTAATACAAACATAAAATTCGAAATACGAGAACATTTTCCAACACAATTTTCATAGAATTTCTCCTCTTCATATAATATTACTCTCACACATTTTCATGCTCAAAATTCTAGAATACTGTTGCTTAATTCTCATGAGATGTCTCTCAGATTATTTCCGGTAGTAGTTGGTTGCTTTCAATGGTTCTTATGAGCATTGAATAATATACTCAGTTCATGATTGTACTTCATCACAGTCGGAAACAAAATAATATTTGTGTTTAAAATTTTGATAATAATAATAAAAAAAAGATTTGATACAAAAAACTATGTTATTATGGAATAATGTGCGAAATATTTTCGATTATTTTCTATTTGACAGTGAACACTAGTGGTTTTTTTTCTTTGTATAATTGTTTGAATAATAATTGAAATAATGACGTGTTTATTGTGTTTTATACATTAAAGTGTATTATTTTTATGTATAAATAAATTTATTATTTACTTAAAAAAAAAAATAAAAAAAATATAAGAATAATATTGAATAGTTCCTACAACACATAATAAAAACTAAAGTGTTTTGAACTTTATGTTTAACTTTTAAATTCATGTTTTTTCTAGAGTTTTTTTATTCAATTTAATTTTCTCGTAACTTTGTCTAGAAAAGTAAATTTCTTCTGTAATCTAACAAAAAAAAAATTGTTATTTTTTTTTTGTTTTGTTCTTTCAAATAGTTTATCGAGAATATTTTTATATAATATTTCATCTGACAGGCGATCAAAATTGAAAAATAATACATACATTTTTTATTTCTTCTTTAATACAATGAAAAATGACGTGTTTTTGTGACGTTATTTGCGGTCTCATTTCTAATATATCTTCCATCTTTTACCAGTCAACATTTTCTTATGGCTTTCAAAGCTTTTTTTTTCTTCCTGTTTTTTTTGATGTATTTTTTTTTTAACTTTATTTTTTTTCTTAAAGATTCAAAAATCACATTGAAAAAGAAAAATAAATAAACAACAACATTATAATATAAATCACGTCTTATGTATGGATTCGTTTTTTATTTATTTATTTTATTTCTTCATTTTCTACAACAATGCGTTCTTTGAATACCATATTTATTCTTTTTTTTTATTAAAATCGTAACGCATATGGAAAGAACGTAGTATTATCTTAATCAAAATATTTTGTTCAAAAATGAAAAAATTAAATAATTGGATAAACTGTCAAAGAAATTTTATTTTAATTTTTACCCAAGTGCCTTCACCAAAGGCACAAGACAATATTTGATTTCAATAGTCTCTAGAATTATTTTCAATTACTATTTTGTGTTATGGTCAATTTAATTGATAACATCAAATGAAGATACATTATTTAATCGCAAACTATTTTGTGTAACACAATATTCATAGTTGATATTGTACTGTCATTACAATAACATCATATTCCAATGGGACATAATTTGACTGCACTATCAATACTACCTAAATCAACTCTGAAAAAACATTCATACATTATAATTAGTAATAACTATTGATAACAATATAGCAGTTGATTTAGAATTTTCTCTTATTGACGAAAAGAACGAATAATATTTAATTTTGACATTATTATTAAAGTTATAGTAATTTATTTACAAACATTTTCAAATGGAATTTACATTTTATCTACATTAAAGTTTTAAAGCTTTAGAAACAATATATATATTTCAATTAATAATAGGTTGCCGGTTCTTTAATATTACTTTTAGTTGTATAAATTTGGTCTGATTACTATTATTTATCTAAAATAAAATATTACAATATCCTTTATGGTTTATTAAAATGAAAATAGATAATTCATGTCACAATTAAATGGCATATTTATTTATTAGTTCTATCTAATTCAAAAAGTAAGTTTTTTTTAACAAAAGTCTGTTAAAGATTGTTCATATTCAATTATTTAGTAAACACAAGAAAAAAAATTTAAATTAAAGAGAAACATAAAAGTGATTCTAGTAGGCACCTAAAATATTCTCTAATTAATCAAATATTCATGAACACGTTCAACACCCTCTGAAGTAATTTAGTTTTATTTAAATATGTAAGTGAAAATTGTGCTTTCAATATTATGTGAATGGATTTTTAAAAGGATTACAAATTTTTTAAAAAGAAATATATTAATTTAAACGTAAGTATATTATTTATTATTAAATTACAAATATTATTAATAGACAAAGCTGAGTGCTCAAATGCTTAAGTACATTTTTCTTCGAAAGCATTGGTAAATACTAGATTACTTTCCAATTAATTACTTTGTACTTATTTATATTTAATACAATTTTTAAAATTTCATTTAAATCTGTAAATCTGAGGAAGCGTTGAAAATAGACAAATTATGATTATAGTTAATAGCAAAGGCTTGGCATTAGAAACTTGTGAGTTCTGCTATAAAAATAAACTACAGTGAATTTTTCCAAAGAAACCTGTATTTACTTTTTAAAACTACTTATTACATTTCTGATATTTAAAAAAATATGGATAATATTATTAAAGTTGAAAGCCTGGAGTACTTTTAGTAGAATTTATGCTTTTTGTTTTTCAAAAATTTCTCTTAAATACAAACACAATTCATTAAAGTTTAAACTTTAAAAGCACGCTTGAATAAAAATTTGATTTTAATTTGATCCTTTACAAAAAAGGGAAGAAAAGTTATATCAATCAAAATCATAACAATATATATTTCACACAAAACTACCTGGGTTTGGGCTAGAATAGAAACTTAGCAAATTTGTTCTGTATTTGAATTGGTTTATAATTGTAAGTCAGTATGTTACCACATTAAATAACGATCGCAAAATTTTAAATAGTAATTAAAAAAGAAACAAGGAAAAAAAATAAAAACTGCAAGTGTCTTGTACTTTATTCATTAAAATCGCATCAATCAGTGGAGGCGCCAAGTTTTGTTATAACGTGAACTCAATTTTAAATTAATTATTTGATTACGTTTAAAAAGAAGAGAAAAGAAAAAAAAGAATGAAGACGAAAAGGTAGGTAGTTGTTGAAAGTACAATATTTTTTTTCTTTTACATAATAATATTATAAAGAAAAACATAAATCAGGATGTCAGCATGAAACCAGTACGACACTGAATTACCTTCATCTCCTTTTCAAATTAAATTCAAACTTTGTTAATTATTCTTCCAATTTAACCCTTTTTTTATTCTTTTACAAAAGAAAAAAAAAATAATAAGGAGAAGATTAAAAACGATTTTTCTATAAATTATAATTTCATTCTTGACCAACTACAATAAATTTTATCTAGAAATATATTTTTCATGATGAAATTTTTTATCATTGTTGTCTCAGATCGTTGAACAAAACAAATCAACTATAATTGGTCAAGTTTATAGATTGAATCCCCTAACAGTAATAAAAACACATATAATATGTACATCTCCATGATGTGTGTGTAATATTATTATTACTCTAATTTCAGTAAATGTTTTTAAACTTTAAACTTTTTATTTTTCATTATTAATGTTCTCCATTTGTGTTAGAAAATTGAAAAATTCTAAACAAAACAATTATTTTAATGCAAAAAGATAATTTTTTTTTGTTGTATGTTATTGTTGGTTTCATTTATTTTTCACGTATACAAAATTCTTTTATACCGAAACTGTTATTAGAACAAAAACTATTTATAAACTCAAACAAGAAAAAAAGAAATAATAATAATAGAAAGGAGAAAAAAAAACTTTAATAATAATTAGCATGAAACTAGTTTATCTTATGGATAAAAAGAAAAATAAAAAATCTCTAAAGTGTAAAACTGTATATTATTTTCACTAAAGTATTTTCTCTTCTCTTTATTCTAACAAAAATTCTATACCACAAGTATATTCTGTACATTATGAGTATATATGATAATGCCATAATATACTGGTACATATACTACATAGCAGTATGTACTATATAGTATATATAATATTGTTCAACCCAAACTCAAACATTTAAGTGTCAAAAATAATTGTTATTTTAGTTTTGATAAGATGCCGGAAGCAATTATATTGTGCGGATGTTGTATTATATAATTACAATTATATATGTATGTACCATATAATATAATAGACTAAAAGTAATTGTTTAGATTTAGATTATGTTTGTTCTAATTCTCTTCTAATTATTGTTGATTGAGATAAAAAAAAAACAAACAAAATTCTGTAGTATTCGTTCCAAGTTTTGTTCGATTTTATAAAAACTATAAAAATGAATTATAAGTACATGAAGTATACAGAAATTTTTTCACTTATATTATAAAAGATTTTCAATGTGTAATCTCCACGTGACGTGATGTTTTAGACGTGCCAAGGATTCATAAATCTAAAACAGAAAAAAAATATTTTCAATCAAAATATAGAAGAAAAAAAATGAAGCTCAAACATGGATTTTTGTTATGCTATTTTTTTATAGTTAATATCTATCTAAGGGAATATTTATAGTAACAAACTATATATGAATCCTTTAATTCCACTAAATCTTCCCTGTGCGTTTTTATTATATTTTGTCATATTCTTAAGTTCTCAATAAATATGCCAGACAAAATATAACTTCATTATTATAAAAAAATTTACTAAATTTTTTATCGAGCAATTAAAATATTTTTTTTTTGATATTTTTTAAGAGAAGCCATTTAATATTTCTTTTATTAATTGACAAATTAAATTTTTATCGATTAATATTAAATTGTAAACGTACTATTTTTATAAAAATGAATAACTAATAATCCTTTTAAACAACAAACTAAGTTATTTTTACATTAAACAAATATCATTAGAACTTCCATTCACTCAATTAATTAATTGAAAAATTTTGTTTGGATTGCAGCTTTCTATAATAAAGTTTTTAAATTTAATTTATAAGAATGAATTTGTAGTTGTTCTGCTCTTACTATTTTTCTATATTTTATTTTATTATTAAAGAATTGCATGTATGTTTATATTTTTACGTTTTGAATTACAGAATGTAACAAATATTCAAAGTCCTTTGTAGATATTTCAATATTTAATGTATTTTCATGCATTATTAAGAACGAAAGAATGTAACATAATAAAGTATGGTGCAAAAATTATCCTCATCTGAAAAGTATAAATTAGTGTCCCTATAGGGGACATTTTATATTGAAATATTTTCTATTTTTTAGTTTTTTATTATATTGTATGTATCTTTCCCCTTCTTTAATATCTTTTAGTCAGCATTATTTTGAAAACACAGCAAAAGATTTTTTGTAATCATCGTTCATGATTATTAAACGTGACAGAATATGGCCGCCACCATATTAACCAATAAACAATCAACATGATGAATTTTACTTTTCTTCTTCTTTTTACTTTTTTGTCTATTTCTCACAGATAGACCCACGGCAATACATTGATCTAGATTCGAGACTCATATATTTTATTGAAAAAAAATAAACAGACATTTTGAATTTAATTTTTTCTTTTGTTTTTTGTTATTGGTTATTTTTATTATCAAAGTTTAAGATTAAATAAATCTCACTTCTCTTATAGAGAAAAATTGTTTTTCAATGATTAAATCAATAACAAAAAAAAAATAAAAATAGAAAACAAAAACAAAAACGAAAAAATCAAATCAATTTTCACTTGTTGCCTTCAAAAAAAAAAAAAAAAAGAAAAGAAGAAAAGGAAAACTTCACGATAAAATCATATATCTCGTTTGACACAATAATTTTACAACCATAAAAGATATAGAGAAGCAAAAACCATAATAACATGTTTGTTGTTTTGTTTGTTTATTGGTTTATTTGTTTGTTAAATTATCGTGTATTTTTTTTTATATATAAGATAAAACACATAATTCATCAGATCACATCATAAACCTAATATTTTATATAAAAGATTCTAACAATATGAAAGCACTTTTTTGGATATAAATGGAAATGATTTGATATCTACAATCTACAACATTTTTATTAAAACTAAAAACTAAAAGTGAAAAAAAGAAAAAAATATGATTCTATAATTTCCTTGGCTGTGTTTAAAGTTTTAGTTTGATATTTGATTTTTAATACTTTTTTTCTAGAATGAATTTGGAATTTCTATTAAAATTAAATTTAAAAATGAAAACAAAAAATCAAAAAGTTTGTTCTGAAACAAGAAAATTTTTATAGGAAAAAAAATTATTTTTCCAAAAAGAAAAAGGAAAAATATGAAAAAAATAACAACAAATATACAAGAAGAAAAGAAGTGGAGGAGTTGAAAAAACAAATCGATTCATTCTCAAACCACAATCAAATAAAATTGGTTTTAACTTCCATATATACATTTTACGAATATATGTACATTACATATATAGGAAGAAAAAAAATACAAATAGAAAATTCTATTTATTTTTCACTCCCTCTTATATCCAAAATCTCCAATTGGTGAAGTTTGAAGTTAGTAAAAAAAAAACAGACTCACACATATACACACACTTTTCTTATATAAACACACAAAAAAAAAACTTTCAATCAAGAGTTAGAAACATACATATATAAAAAGAATTGGGTTTGGGTTGTGTACTTTTATCAATAGCCAATTTGTTGGATGATCAGTGAACTTGTTTTGTGTTTTTTTTTTTAGTGAAGATGAATGGGATGGAGTATATGTGCGAAGAGTGTATAGAAGAGTGGAAAAGTCGATAATACTTAATGAAAAATATCTCTAATACTAAAATTTTTGTCTTCCTATTTTCTTCAATATAATTTATTCTAAAACAGGTCACCATTATTGAATTTTTATCTTCTTCTTTTTCTTTATACAAGAACAAAAATATAAACTTTGTGAAACAGTTCAATCGTGCATTGAACTTTCCCACATTGCCCTTTTCTGCCAAATACAAAAGATGCGTCTAATTAACATTTGTTTTTTGTACATCAAAATATATAATATGTCGTTTGAAAAATTAATTCACTTGTAAAATAAAATAAATAAAAATGTGTATGTTTACGTGTTTAATTTTTCGTCCTATTTATTATATGAGATTAAAACTTCTAACTAGTTTTTTGGATTTAATAATAATCCTTGTATTGAAAATTTAGTTTAAAATTTTTAATATTTCACATCCGGATAATTGAAAGTTCCGATATTTCATTAAAATATTTTTTCTACGAAAAATCCCTCACTATCAATTCTATGTATGGCTTTCTCTTTCTCCCTTTTCCCTTCTCCAGTTCTGCATTTTCCATATTAATCTTATACATTTTTTCTTAGAATAATTAAATATTTAGAATTAATCAACATCACTGATGGTGGTTATATAATAATAAACCCCCAATTCAACGCGATTATATTCAAGTGTGAAAGAGAAAGAAAGAAAAAAGATTTTCCATGTTGTTGTAAAATGATAAAACTTTGTCATTTCTATTTCAAACCTTAGAAAAATTAATTAAAATTGTAAATACGTATAAAATTATGGACTTTTTATTTTATTTTTTTTTAATTTTTTGGAAACGAGAAAAGGGTTTTAGAATTATACAAAAAAAAATGTTCGCTTTGTTTTATGAAAACGAACTTTAGAACAAAACACAAAATTTAAGATTCTTGTTATGACGTATTAAACAAAAACAACAACAATAATTAATATTAAAAAGAAAAAGAATAGAAAAGTAAACAAACAACATAACAAACTGAATTTATGATTACAATTTTCGTACAAAAAGTATAAATCAACATTTAACACTTTCAAGACATATACTAATAAATTAATTGTATGGTGTTGTATTTGATTTGACTGATTTAATTTCTATATATGCAATTTCACACCCATTTTACAATCTTCCTCTTTTCATATCCGGTATATCAATGTGAGATTCGCGAATGAGCTAAATTTACGTAGTTATACGTAATATAGATTATGTATATTGAGATATAAAGATAATTTATGCAAGTCTGTATCTGAAATCTGAATAATGTCAGTCAAGCGGATGAGTTTATATTATAAATTGTGGCAAACATTATTATTTGACTCAAAAACAAAATTCTATCATAAAATATAGAATAAAACTTAAATTTTGAAGTAAATTCTAAATTTTTACAACTTAAAACTTATGTACTTTTACATATATATATATAATAAAATATAAATTGCTTAACTTTATTACATATTTTGTTTATAAAGTTGTATAACTAACAGTAGCTTTCGGCAATACAAACACATTAACTTTTGACTTGTGTACGATGATTGAATTTTGTGTGAAGAAAAATTATAAATCTTATGCGTAGAGAATATTGAAACTATAATAATTTCTTTACTTTATAAATATAGAAGTCCCTGACATTGACACAGGTCGATGAAGTAAAGATTATCAAACATGAAAAAATTAATGTTATTAAAATGAATTTCTTTTTAGAGTTTTAACATTTGATATTCTCTTAAGACAATCAAAGGGTTATATAAAACAATAGCTCGAGACTTACTCAGAAATAGAAAAGATAAGAAATAAAATAAAAATGTCAACATTTAATTCAATCAAAAGATTTTCTCCAAGTGGATCACATAAATTTGTAAAAAGAAAACTACACACATACATTCATTCCACATACAAATACATATATTCTCTTACATCTCTTATTCCCTATATTTTTTCTCTTCTTAAATGAAAATGGGATGAAAATATCTATACCTTAAAAGGTTGACAGTTGAGAATTGCTTTCGTCATGAATGACAAACCACATCGAATATATATTGTACAAAAAAAAAAAGAAAGTAATATCGTTATATGGTCGTCATTGTCGGCATTGTTTCTCAATACCTATTTAGACAACATGTAACATTTTATTCATTTTATTTTTGGACGTGTATATTGTGTGTATTTTTGCGTCATTTTTATAATTTATAATTTATTAAATATCAGAATAAAACAATTGTAGAATCTTTAAAGGAATTCTTTATTATATTTTAAGGGTTACCTTTGACCCCTATAGATGTTTAGGAAATAGTTAAGCTTTCTTTAAACAAATTTTTTGTATGCCTACCATATTTAAATAAAAAAAATAATAATAATTAAAAAAAATTTATTAATTCTAAACAATTTGAATTTATTTTTTAAACAAAGCCGTTTTATAAACACAAGATTATTAATTTATTAATATTTATTAAAACGTCAGCAACAAATTTTTAAGTAACTCATTGACCAATTAAACTAAATTCAGAAAGACTTTCTGAGAATATTTTAGAGTGTAATTAGATGTTTGTCATAAATAAAAATTCTTTCAATAATATTACAAAATTTGTATTTCAAAGAAAAGAAACAAATGTTTTTGTAATTTATGTAATAAATATAAATAAAATAATAATTGTTATTATATTTCTTCTTATTCTTCTACATAAAGAGCCAATGTATAAAAAAGGATATTTTTATTACTTTTCAAATGTTTATTATTTACCCTCTTTAAAAATATCTAAATATACAAAACGAAAAACAAACCATAAATCATCTTTCTTCTTATATAAATATATATGCGGATCAAAAATGGTCCCAAAAATATATACAGTTAAAGCGGAGTATGTCATTTTTGGTGAAAAAAAATCCGTATATGTATATAAAAAAGCAACGACACCTTCCAGTTTGACGCCCCATGAGAATGATTTTTTTTTTGGGTTGTATATAATATCCATGTATAGATATATGAATTTCAAAAAAACGAGTTTTGATGGTATAAAAAAAAAGCACAATAGGGTTGGTTAAATCTGTAAGCTGTTTAACATAAAGTGTGGAATTGTCTCATGATTTTATTTATATATATATATTTATATTTCTTCTTTCCTTTTTCACTTTAGGGAATCAAGAAGAAAGAAAAAAAAATCCAAATATATTTTCTATATTGAAAATTTGAATTCGATTGACGGAAAATGAGGGAAACATGATTTTTAGATTTTCATTTTGTTATCTTATATTCAGCCCTGGTGACTTTGTGTAAGGGTTTGTCTTGTCAGTCAGTCAACTTCAGTAGAATATTATATATGACTTCGTTTATGTTCATAATATTAAACACAAAAAATAAAACAAATAAATAACAAAATATATTTTCAAAAATATAAAGGATATAAAAGTATGAACTATGAAGGCAGACCTTTATTGAATACTAATATTAGTAACTATTAAATATTCAAGGAATGCAAGATTAAAAATGAGAAAAATAATCCTAAGTGAATTTATTTTTAATAATTTTTCTTAATTATTTTCTTCTAGCAAGTTCTAAGAATATAAAAATATATTTTTAAATTTTAAATTAATTTCGGCGGTCAAAAAACAAACGCTTTTATCATAAATCATTTACTTTTTCTTTTTACATTATCAAATTTAAGTTCAAGTTTGGTTTAATCATTCTTTTATAGAAATTTAATCTTTTAAAGATTCCGTTTTAACATCACAATTTTGACACGGGTTACCAATATTTTTAGATAGTAAAGAATTCACATATATAAGAATTGAAAATAACATTTTCTGTATCTTATTATCCGCCAGATAAAAGTTGTAATCTCTAAAATTAAATATTATTAGCAATGTCTAATTTAATTTTAAAATTATTTATTATAAATTTCTTTTGTTTGTTAAAGAAAAAGAATTATAATTTAGAAATATTAAGTAAAATTGGTAGTTTCAAGAAAAAGATCAGATATAAGGATATTCAAAATATTCAGAGCACAGTAGTTCAAGTTTTATATTTAGTTTTCGGTTTGAAGATTCTAAATTGAGCCACTTAGTTTAAAATAATAAATATTACTTTTGATATAAAAGCTCGTTCTAATTTAGAGCAAGAATCTGAAAAATATCTTATATAAAAACGTGTGTAAAATTTAACAGTTGTTGTGATGAATATGAATATAATTGAATATAAATAATTTTAAGAAAATAATAAACAAATTTTATAAAGAGCTTAAAGATTTTCCTTTTCACCTAAATTGTATAGTTTTAGTTTACATCTTTAATTTAATTGAAATTATGGGCAACATTGTATATTTAGAATTTAATAATTAATAATAATTGCAGTTAATCACTCCTGATAATCAAATAAAAATAACAAAAATCCCTAACCCAATGATAGACCAGAATCACAACTGATTGAATCTTGGAAATCTGATCAAAACGAGAAATATTAAAAATTATAGATTTGAATATAAAGTGCAAACAAATATCTGAATATACACATCATACAACTGCTTGTTCAATATTAGCTAATAAGTATTATATACATTTCCATAATCAGGTTGCTGGTATAATTCACAAAATCTTGACACTAAAACACAAGTTATTGCTAGATTATATTTATATTTTTTTTATAATTATAACTCAGTCTTAGATCGGGATGAATGGAAGTTGTATTGGGGTAGGACATTGTTGATTAATATCACATAATATACGAGGCATAATGTTGGTGGACAAAGAGAAAAATCTTGTTTTTTTAGTAGTTATTGCGGTCGTTAAGTATCATAGTTTAGACGAGAAAATTTCCCAGTAATGTAAGGGTAATGTGAGGGTAATGTAATATGGGCCAGTTATTGTATATATTGAGACTGATTTCTGTCATTTTAAACACAATAATCCCTTTTCGTAAATTTTTAAATTTTGAACTGTAATTACTCAAATATGCATAATCACAATACATAATCATAAACATACAATAACTCAATTACACTAACTTACCTTGTAACTATCTTTTATTTGTACCAACGTAAAGTTGTATTGAATAATAATAATGAAAAAAAAATCATATTATAATAAATATTTAACGATTTCCTTGAATAAATATTATAAATTCCATCTTCTTTTCTTCAAAAGAAATTTATATTTCTCTCATACAATTTTAATGAGACAACAAAAATATAAAAGAGGTTTTTGTTTTTCGTTGTTTTTTTCTTTGGTTTTTTTTTTGTTTAATATTCTTGGAAAAAATTCTTTGAAATAAAACGACAACAAAAAGACTGTAAACAATTGTTGATGCAAGTTGAAACCTTTTTCTGTTTGTTTTATCTTTTCATTCTTTTCTTTTCAGAAAAAAAAAAATAGTGCAACAAATGACCATTCTTCTGATATTTATGTGATTTTTTTATATTTATATTTTATTTATATTTAATTTCTGGAATTTCTAGAATAATAAAAAAATTATTAGAAGATTTACATTCGTTTAATCTTTCATTAGCTCATTAGCAAAGTGAGTTAATACAAAATGACAAAAAATGGTTTTTTCCTATATGAAAATAAAATTAATGGGAAGTCGTCACATATAAATTAGAATTAAGAATTTAAGTCTATATCCGCTTTTACTTATAGAAAAAAATAGCATAAAAGAAACCGTGAGGGACTTATAAATATCTTGAATTAACAATATTACATATTTTAATAATTAATAATAAATCATATTATACAAGAAAAATATTGGAAAATGGTATAAAGAATAATTAAACAATAATAAAATGGTATAAACGCTTTCATTCTACGCGAGCTGTTAATCATCTCATTACATATATTGTTGATATTTGTTAATTAAGATTGAAATAGCTAAAATTAACTGGTTTTGATTAACATTTTATCAGATCAAAAAATGTGTGTACTCAGTAATTTTATATAAATCTAACCAGAAAGAATACACAAAACAACAAAACATGTATACATATATATATTTCTATTCTAGGTTAAACTCATAAGAATAATACAAACATTTTTTTTATCTTATTTTCAGGCACGATAATGACGTATAAGAATATCCTTTTTCTGGTATATTTCACCCTTTTGTTGGTGTCTTACAGATTTTGTGGTAAGTATTTTATAGAAAAAAAAAAAGAAAAGAATAAGAATCAAAAATATAGATCTATATTCCTTTGCCTCCTTATTTTACTTTTTTTCTATACATTTGGTACTCTTCGTTTGTATAAAAGTGATTTTTTTTTCCTTTTTTTAAACCAACTTCTGATATAACAATAATAATTGGCAATTTAAATTTGATCCTTTTCTTGTTTGACATTTTTTAAAAGGGGCCTCATTGATATTATTTAACTCAACAATATCATATAATTTAGTGAACAAGTCAATATTTTATGTGTTTTTTTTTTTTGTGAGAGAATTTTGGATTGGCACCAGTTTGGACTTTATGGATTAAAAATGGTGCTCAGGTGCAATTCTGCTTTAAAATTTATTTATTATATAATACCAATAGATCACGTGTTTGAAAATAATGACAAGCACTTTAAATACGGACGGGTTTTCATTCAACTTTTTTTTTTATATTAAAAACATTTGTTTGAGTAACTTTTAGAAGTTTAAAATTATCAAAACTTTTAGAATTTTTTATTGTGAATTTATAAATGAAATAAACTTTTAGAATTTTTTACTGTCCATATAAATAGTCTCTATTTTTGTGTCTTAGTATTTTTAACAATAATAATATGCACCTTCCATTAACAATTTGTTACATTTTAAAAACATGTAAGACTACATAAATATACATTCACTGACGAATTGTTTTAAACAAACATTAAATATTATAATATATTACATTTACTTCCTTATTCTCTTCTTAAAATTTTTTGATAGATTTTCTTCTTAAGTATAACTACATAGTAAATATTTTAAAAATTTGTCATTGTCGCTGTTACCATTTAACCGGAAGTACAACATATTTGTCAGGCGACAGTCAAGCAAATGTCAGAATCAAGAGAGAAAAAAAAGAATAAGAAGAAAAGGAAGAACATTAACATTATATTATACATCTATAAAAATTGTATCCTCTAACCATATATTATATTATATAGAAGAAATAGACAAATGTTTTCTTTTTATTCTTACCAAAAAAAAAACTGTTTTTTTTTCCCATATGAGGATTCATTTTATGATTTTTATATTTACTGTACAAAGAGATGAATGAGATTAATTGATGGATACAAATTGTTATATATTATTTGATATAAAAATGTTTGTATGTAGTGTTTGTATGTGTAAAGTGCGCGGCTGCGTCGAAAATTTTTCCAGATAGAATTTATGTATTATTATGATATTTTACCAGGGAAACGGAAAAAATATGGAATGATTCGTATTTTATTATTAAAAATAAAGGAAGAAATTATATAATAATTTCTATTTTTTTGTGCTTTTTGATTTATTTAAAATGCAAAAAAAAAAACATAAAATCGTTTCTCTGGCTTGTCAATTTTTTTTTTTTTTTTGTTTTATGATTTTTTGAAAAGTCATGAAATATTCATTTGTAGTTTTGTCAATTTATATATTTCCGTAACATTTATATATATATACCTACATTTGTATATAAAATATATATTTTGACCGTCTGTCAGTTCTATAAATGAAGTCGAGGTGACTGATGTCACAACCCGGAAACGATAAATTCAACTTGATAAGCAGTCAAAGCTCAAATGTTCACTGAACTTATTTTCTTTTTTTCTTCTTCCTTTTTTTGCCCTCTTTTTCTTATTTTGTTACTTTTGTATGTTACTTTTGTACGTGAGTACTAAAGTTTGTATGTATGTGTTGCGTATTTTCATTGTATGTTAGGTTTATATATTTCTTGCCTAAATCACTTGGGGTTTTTCATCTTCTTGTTTTTGTTTTATTTTTTTTTTCTTCTTATTATTTCCTTTTTTTGTTTTTGGATTGTGCGCTTCTCTCGTAATTCTAAGAAATATTTTCTTAACTAACTTCATATATTCTTTTTTCTCACTGATCGATCATTTTATTTTCAGCCGATTTTTTTCACCCATTAAATATGTCTTCTTTTTCAAATTTTTGTATATTTATTACACTTATTTCCAAGTGAAAATATAAAAAAAAAATATTTCAATTGGCAAGCAGAGAATAATATAAGTTTTATAAGTTACTTTTATCGAGAAATTGTAGCTGGTACTTGTTCTTTGGGTGGATAGTCAAGCCAAAAAAATAAACTTTTTTTTGACTTTTTTAATCTGTTTTTGTGGAAATTGTGTTCAGACTTTTCTTTCAGCAGTTCTATACAGTCATCGAACAGTTTGAATTTATAGAAATTTACATTGATTTTTGTAAACTATAAATGGAGTTTGAATTTTTAAGGTTGTTTGGTTGGTTGTTCGCTTTAGTATAAATGCAAATGTTGATGACATCCTGCGGTTTAGTTATATCCAATGAAGTAGTTTTGCGGACTTTGCAGTAGAAAAGTTAAATTTATTGTTCTTTTTTTATATATTTTCGCTAAGTTTATTTGGTTACAATATTACACCATTCAATATCAAGTATACTCAAAGGACCTCATTTTTATTTGCCTTCTTAACCGTAATCGAGAGAAAATAAAATAGTTCTACTTATTACGGAACAAATCATCATTTTATGGATCTTTTTTTTTTTGTTTATTCATACATTTTTCTCTGTGTTTCTTTCAACTTAGAAGTTGAATAGAAAAAAAATCAATTTATCATAAGAAAAACAAAAGTATATGGCAAGAAGCAGAACCATAAAACCACACCTTCAATCACAACCCAGTGAGAATTCCTCGTTTTTATATAAATCTTTTTTTACTCTCCTTCACAATTAACAATAGAACAGAACATCAGAGAAAAGTCATTTCCACTATATAATAAAATATAAGAATGAAAATGTACGTATATGTACCTTCGTCTATGCCTCTACCTCACCTCCATCCATACACGATTCCTGCTTTATTTTGACAAAGTTTTTTTTCTCCTATCAAGTTTTTCCTCTTCAAACAACAAAAACAATAAACAAAAATTTAGTCTCTGGGATTTGATTTATTTTTTCTTCTTTTTATATTTTTTTTTTCTTCCTTTTCAATTAAAAATATAAATGGCTTTTGATTTGTTATTTTTTTGTTTGTTATTTGTTGAAAGCTTCAACTAGGAATTCTTTTATTTTGTTTTTTCTTTTTTTTTTGAAGAAGTGAAAAAAAAAGAAACCTAAAAAATAAAAATACTCAATATTTATAAACAGTTTTTGTTCCAGGGTTAATACAAAAATTTGAAATTTGTATATACACGTACATATATAAAAATTCTAAAAAATCCTCAGTCCATTTAAAAATTATGGAAAATGTATGAAATCTAAAAATATATATATAGGTATAAAGGAATCTAAAATTGAAATCTATGACGTAAAAAATGAAAAGTTGCAAAAACAAAAATTCACTTTGAAATATGTCACTTTGAAAGAATTAAAATTTGACAAAATATACTTTGCCATTGATTTTAATCAAAAAGAAAAATTCTTGATTGGAAACGCCTCTTTGATCTTTTCTATAAATAGCATCCTTATTTATTTTTTCCGATTAAAAGACGACAGCAGCTACTGTATTTTCTGTAAAATCTCACATAATATTTTTTCTTTCATTTCTATTTATTGACATTATTTTTATTGGTTAATAATACTGATGGTAAAATATAATCGAATTTATTGATTTTTAAATAAGAAATTAGTACTTTATTTTTTAATTAATTTTTAAAATCATTTTAAAGGCTGATATAGTTTTTCTTTATCAATGCTTACAATACCAACATTGACTTGCTTTATTTTCATTAATTTCATAATCGATTATTATTTCGATTCATCTTCTTCATAATCAACTCGTTCAATTAGTTATTTTATTTGACTGATTTGAGATACAGATAAATTTTTATCAATAATTATCCTTACAGTTATTTAATATTAATTATTAGAAATTTGGAATCCAACAATTGTCAGACCATTGTGCGAAAAATATAATAAATTCAAGTAGACCGATTTAATAATCATCATTTTTATTAATAATTGTTTTTCTGTGAATGACACCAGTTTCCCTCCGCTTATTATTTTCTCTAAATCATTAATTTAGAAACTTTAATAACAACATATATATATATATATATATATATATATATATATATATATATATATATATAAGAATGTAATGTAACTTTGGTTACAATTTAATTAGCATCCTGGTGCTGTAACTTAACACGATATTTTTGTTTATATTTTTGTTTGCGTTTGTTTTTCTTTTATTATTGTTCTTGCTGTTATTGTTTGTGTTTGTATTTTTGTTTTGTATTTTTTTCACCCCAAACGACGACCCACTTCCTACTCTTACTATTCTTCATCTCTCTCTCTTTCTCTCTCTATCTCCCTCTCTCACAATTTCAGAAAAAGAAACTCATCTCTATATTACCCTCATTATACATTGTTTATATATTGTATTTATTTCTTTATATAAAATAATAATATAATAATATAAAATACAAAACAAAGTTCAGTTAAATTTAATGATTTTGGTTTTATTTCGCACTTGGAAATCTTTTGTGGTTTAGAGTACTTTTGTCAACTTTGGTCGTTACAATTTCTACATTAGCAATCATACCTTTTATTACATTTGAACCCTTTAAGTGTTGTTTACTTTTTATTATATAGTATAGATATATTAATGCATATAAAACAATTGAAACACAAAACATAATATAAACAACAATATTAATCTTTCTTCTCAAAAATAATATAATATATAACTATTCTTTCTTTCTTCTTTTTTCTTTATTTCTTCAAAGGTTTTAAAGGGTTATTTAAAATATAAAATGTTAAACCCCCCGTTTATATTAATGGTGCTGCCACATTCAAAAAATAATGATAAATAAAAGCTAAATACATATTATATAAAAATATACAGAGTATTAAATAACAGTAAAAATAACTTTTAACATTTAATTGTTGAGTTGAAGTTTTTAAATGGATTTATTTTATATTTTTTCTAGTCAAGCATGAGGAAATTGTTTTCATTTTTTATTTTTGTATCTTTCAATTTCCTTGAAATTGATATTAATTTATAATAAACATTTTATGGCATCTTAATTATTGTTATGTATTCTTCAATCATTTTATATCTTTTGAGTTAAATCTGCAAAAGATACATAAAACTACTTTAGCGTAGCTTTGTAAGCCAGATGAAACAATGTTGTGTACTTTTTTTTTATCGTCCGTCGCCAATCGTAAAAGTAAGCTCAGCTTTATTGAAGATGTCACTTTCAGTTTCTTCTTATAAATGTATAGTATATATAAAAAGAAAAATGCCGACAATAAAATTCTGCTAGTTCTTTCTCGTTTAATATTTTTTTTAAATTCAATACAAATTGAACATTATGATGTGGCCAAAAACCAATTTAAAAATAAATATTATACATTTAGTGTTTGCCTAATACAATGTTCCCGATTTAAGATTACTTTCAAATTTTTGGTTTAAATATTTTATCGGTTAGCTAAAGGCCTACGCTGTAGACAAAAAGAAAATATTCTCATATACACTCTGAAACGTGATTTTTATTTTAAAATGAAAAAAAAATACGATCATAAGGGAAAACTGACCCTATATATATTATATATATATATATATTTTAACTGTGGATATGTGTATGTTTATTTTGTTCTTTTAACGAAAAAAATAAAATTCTCAAAAATCGTTTATTAAACATATAAATATTATTTATTTAAGATTTTAGTCAGGTCACGCAAAAGAAAACAACGAACCATATTCTTTCTCATACTTTTACGTTATTTTTCTTTTCTTAACTTGTTGTTTTTTATTTTGGACTAAACATAATTGTTGTTTCTTTAAAAAAATAAACTTTTTAATATTTATTGTGTGATTAATAAACGGAGGGAGCCTTTAATAGGTGGTAATATTTCATTGAAATGAGCAATTAAAGTAATATCTTTGTTGGGAATATGAAAAAAAGAAGATGTACCTTCAGTGGCCAAGACACTAAAATTACGGATTTCTAATTTTTCTAATTTCCTTTTTCCATAATTCAAATTTAGAAAGTATATGTATACACATTTATAAAATAAACTGTTAAGATATTAGCAAACTAAATTGAATTTTAATGAAAATATATTCATAAAATTAAAAATATAGAAAAATGTTGTATCAGAATTTGAATTTAATTGTTCTTAATCTTTTTTTGTTTAAGTCAGTCAGTACTTTTCTTAATTTAGATAAATTAAAAATACTGTTATATTCCTTATTTTAATCATCCATTTGTTAGATTAATTTTCTTTGGCAAATTTTCAATTAGAATTTGTTTTCTTAAACTAAACTAGTCTATAGAGAATTGAAATTCCGAAAACTACGATTTATCTTCGGTAAATATAAAATTATTCACGTTGAAATGAACTAAACTACCTACTAATTATCAAAATAATTCAAACTTTTAATTTTAAACACTGCTAATTGTTTGATCGTATTTAAAAACAGCATATAATTTATTTAACTGAATTAAAGAATGTCTAGGAGTTCAGATTGACTTCAATAATTTCTTTTCATTTACTTTAATCTATCCATATTAAGGAACAAAGAAATACCGAATTAAAATGAAAATTCAAAAGACAGTGGAAAAAGTTCAATTTAAAACAAAAATGAATATTAACACCAAACTCTTTACCTAATTTTAAAATTGAGTTCATTGCAGATTTCTTACCCCTTCTTGCCCACTTCGTTGATAAGTAATAATATTTAATTTTTATTTCTTCCTAAGAAAGAAAACTCAAAACTAAATAGAAAAATATAATATAAATGAAGATGACTTTTAATTAACTCTTGGCTCTTTTTATAACACCCTTGATATGATTTTTGTTGAAAAAATGAGTTTACAATTAAGAATTATAAAAATAAAAACTTTAAAATTATTTTTTAATGTTTATTCATAAGATTTTTATTATTCAATGGAAATTTAAAAAAAGTGTTATACTTTGAAACAGCAATTAAAACATTCATGCAAATTTTCTTTCAAAATGCGAGATGAACGTCCTGGTTTTTGCTGGAAAATAATAAAATAATCAATCTTCGATTTCTCTGGCCACAAAATGAGTTTACAATTTTATTAGAAAACTTTCATCAATATACTATGCAATATTTTACAAAGACTAAATTTGAAAACAAATACATTCAATTCAACAATGTTCAGTCATTGTGGGGAAACCATCATATTTTCAAGTAAAGTTAAACTTTTATCAACATTATATAGTTATTTGTTATTTCAGGTAATTCCATTTTGTTGTAAATCCCTAAATGTAACTCCTCTAAATTTTTAATACTTTGTTGGTTTGTATTTTGTTGCTTTTATATCATTTTTATTGTTAAAATTCGACACACGTTTTTCCCCAAACATTTTTCAACTAAATTTTCTTTTGAATTTATTTGACTAAAAACGAATTTTAAGAAATATACAGGCTTTTAAAGTACGCTACCAGATATAACATAATGTTATAAAATAAAAAATATCAGTAAATTAATGTGAAATTCACAATGTTTCATTTTTCTTTTTAAATTTGATTTCCAGAATAATATTACATGAAAAAAGAACTACGTCACTGGTTTCGATATTTTTATGCGAAACTTTTTCTATGTCTCATTTCATTTTTCAGTAGAAATCAATTAAAATATTTAAAATTCCATATTTTCTGATCATATTATTTCTTTTTTGTTATTATTATTTTCTATGGTTGAAAGTTCAAATAGTTATTATCTTTTTGTATGAATGTAAATTCCATCTCAACCTATATAATATTTATTACAATTTTTCTTCATTTAAAAAAATATTTTTTTTATATAATATAATTTCATGTCTGTTTAGTTAGTCCATAAAGAATAATTTAATTTAATAAATATAAAAAAGTATTAAATTGACATTTTTCCTACAAGTAAAATTTAATAAGTTATGTGCTTTTTAAAACTTTACGGTGGAAATGACTTTACCACAAATTATTATTGTTCTTTTTTTTTAAACCCATATATATAAATAACTAATTTTTGATGACATTAGTGATTTTATATCCAAATGTTTATAAAACACAAAACAATAACAATAAAATGATTTAAACAAATGAAAATATTTGGCGAAAAGACTGCCGTTTTAATATAACTTCGTACACATATTATGCTAATTTAATCATAGAGGGTATAAATCGTGTCAACTTTTTAAAGAAATTTAATCAACAGGAGAACAAAAATTATTGGAAAACCTTTAGTTCAACATAATTTGCAGAAATATAATATTTTTATGCAAATTTTTACTTTGTGATTTAAACTCACAAAAAAACGTCATTCTTTTTATCAATAAAGTTCATTGTATCGGTTCTATTATGTAATAATAATAAATTTTATGTAGTACACTTATTATTTGTTACTTCCTGACTAGAGCATCGAAATTCTTACACCTTAAAATGTATATTGCGTAGTACTTCAGTCGAACTGTCAGAAAATAAGCAAAAAGTTTGTAATGTAAATACTGCTATCTTTCATCAAAGAAAAACGAATCATCGTTAATTTCTTTAAGTTGGTGGAAAAAAAATCTCATCATAATGTAATTTGTTAGCACAACCAAATATGTCATATTGAATGGGATAAACATGACAATTTATAGGTCAACTAATTTGATTTATTATTTTATTTTAACATATAAATAAATAAATAAAAATCATTTTTTCTTGCTATGCATTCCAGAAATTTAGAGAAAATAATACAACTGAAAGAATGAAAAATTGTTAAAATGTATTTTTTGCTTCTATAAAATGCCTGTTGCAGTTTCTGTTCGTCTATTTGAACAAAACGTGAACTTACAGTGTGATGTATTTTAAGCATCATGTAACTTTGAAATTCCAAGATTAGTTTAAAGTTTTCAGACATAAACCACGACAACCTATCAGTTGCTGCATATCCGTTTTTATATATTATATTCATGGAATTAAGATAAAAGTGGTTTTTGCCATATTGTTTTATAGTGAAGGTTTACCACTTACCAAATGCTAATTAGAACACGTCTTTTATATATATGCGAGGTCACAATCGCATATTATAAATATAAAATAAAATATAATAAATCTTATTGTGCTTTCTTAAAGAAGACACAGTTTAGGGAATAAAACAATTTAAAATGAATTATGTTTTGTATATAAAATGTATGGCCAAAAAAAAAGTCATGTGCACGCATTCATACATAGAGGCACACGCTGTGTTTCAAACTTTGAATATTTATTTGTTTTTCTTTTCCTTCAAAAAAACATAAACTTGAAATATTAAAAAGCAGAACTTATGACATAAATATTTCTTATTTTTCTTTCCTTTTTATACGCTCAATCAAAGGAATTTTACAAAAATGTAAGATGTATGAAATCAATAACGCGTTATTACATTTTCTTCAAATATATTTGTATAATAACGCATTGTATGTAAATAGTATAACTGAATGCCTATCTCGCCAGTATAAAATTTATACATTCCATTCACAGTTTCTTTCACATGCATTTATATGATTTTGTTTTCAAACATTTCTAAGATAATTGTGATAATTAGGAAAAAGCTATTCACTTCTAAACCTACAGTAAAACAATCCATGTGATAATACTAAAAATTCATATAATTCAAATAACTTAAATGATTCGAAAATAATTCAAGTTATTAAAATAAAGCCAAATAATTCAAGAAAATTAAGCATAAAATTGTGTAATCTTTGTGTGTTTTTCTTTTTCTTATTTTAAATTAAATTCATCCAACAAATTTTCTAATTGGAAAAAAAAATCTAGAAACAGTTTTACGGTGAGATAGACTCAGGATATTGTGAATAATTAATTTATATATTAATTTTTGTGAAAATTATTGATACTTATTGGAATATGGTAATATAAAATACTGAACTATTCAGCACTCTCTCCACTTGTTTTCTATGCAATCTTATTACATACATGGCTACTATAAGATCTGTAATAATTCTATATAATCTTTTAAAGTATTATCAATTTAAATTTTAGTATATAAAATATAGACTATAAAATAAACAAATTTACATCAAATAAATCTCTTCATTTACATGACGCTTTGGTTTCAGAACAGTAATTTGAATCAAAAGAAATTAAGCTAAAACAAAACAAGAACTAGAAGTAGAAAAAGAAATAAAAAAAAACGAAAAAAAAACGAAGTCTACCCTCATTTAAAATTATTTGACAATAATCCATGATCCATTTAAAGTACTAAATAAATCAGCTTTAAAGCATTTAAATTTAAATGTACAATCAGGAAAAAAAAGGAAAGGAAAGGAATGGAAAAAAAAATGAAACTAAACTGAGACAAAAGACGATTTACTAGAATCCTATATATTAATGATCTATTTTGCAGTGAATGTACACTAAGGCAGCCTTCCTTCTACCTTTTTATGTATATTTCAATAAAAGACGACGAAAAAGGAAAATAAAAGACATAAAAAGACGAACAAGAAAAGCACAAGATTCTCGTGTTTGGATTTGACTTTTAAATTTTTTCTTTTTTGTTTTTATATATTTTTTTTTAAAAAAGAGACGATTGAAGAGAACATTCATGAGTTTCTTCAATCTTCCAGTATTTAAGTCTTTACAAACAAAACAGGAGACAGACAAATTTGATCGCGTTCTTAAGTCTTACAACAACAACAACAACAACTACTACATACAACAATAATAACAAAAACAAAAACAAATTAACCAAAAAAAGCTCGTTACTAAGCTTAACAAAAAGAAACATTAACCAGGAAACATCGCATCTATAAATTTTACTTAAATTACATTTAGTTAAGTAGTTTCAACATTAAACCAAAATGTTTTCAAATATCATGAATTTGCGATTTACATATTTCATAATAATAATAATTATAAATATTACCTTATATATAATATAGAAAAGAATAGTGGGCAAAGTTTAAATACCGAAAATAATGTGTTAATGGACAAGTATAAAGTTAAGAAAATTCTTCATTTATTTTTACTTTTCTTTTTATTTTTTTTTTGTTTTGTTTCTAAAAGATAAACTTGAAATGGGAAAATGTAATTACGTGATCTTTTACATAAACACATTCACACATATACATTAATTGGTACACTTTGGACGACACATATAAAACTTTAACCTTTTGGCACGGAAGGGTATGTTTTCAAGACAATGAGGTGTGATCTTCTATCGTTGCTATTTATTATCGTAAGTTTTTCTTTTGATAACAATTTTTTTTTGTTTTTCAGTTCAGCCCTCGTTTATATTTTTTAGTATTTGTCAGATGAAAAAATTATTCCGTTATTGTATAAATTTTTATCTTGTTTTTGAAGCTTTTGAAAAAAGTTTTATTGTTTAATTTTGTGCTTTCTTTTATTTTTATGTTTTTATTCTTATATATTTATTTTTGCTGCAGCATTTTTTTTTGTTTTCTTTTTTTCTGGTAGCAACAACCCTTTTTTTTTAAGTTTTAATTTGTCCTGTGTTTCTTTATTTATTTTTTTACCTCCTAAATAAAGTATATGTTTAACGAGCCAATAAAACAAAGTGGTGAGTGGTGATAAATACGGAAATGCACTTGTATTATATATGCATTATATATTTCTGTATTCTTATATATTTATATTTGAAAATTTATGACTGTATATAATATACGAGATTAAAGCATATTTGAACGCCAACTGTGTCAACCAACAACACAAAAGATTTAGTTGTTTTCAGCTTACATGTAATTAGCACAAGTGTTTATTGCCAAAAATGTATATATGTATGTAGATAGAAAACCCATTAACCAATAAGTTTAACAAATTATGAAATTTTTTTTATATTTCAAATAATGTAAGTTTTATACATGGATTTTGTTACTTAAATGCATTTATTTATAATAAAATTCTTAAAATATTCACTATGGTAAAGATGCAAAAAACTAATGTTTATCTTGTAGTCGTTATAAAGATCAATTTAAAATTAGATTAAAAACATATTTGTGTCCATCTCAATTGAATTTTATTTATTTATTTTCAAACCTAAGTCTTTTCTAGAAATTTTAGAATATATTTATTGTTAAAAGTCTATTTAGAAGATTTTAAACAATTTTTTTGGTCTCTTTTCTGTAAAAAATGTTTTTTTTTTCATTCTTAATAATATTCAGTTTATTCAGCAAATAACTGAAAGCTCTAATTAATAATTTGAAATTTCATTTTCTGATTCTACGGTATGTATTAGAATCAGAATTTTCCTTATTTCATACATTGAAATGTTAAGCTTAGTTTAGATATCAAAGATCAAATAAAGCATACACAATAATTTTAAGATTGTAATTGTGACACTCTGCTTAACCATTTATAGAAGTGGAATAATGATAACATCTTTATAATATAATATTTTGTTAATATATAGATAGAATTTGAGATATTTATATAATTTCAATTCATGTTATTAAATTAAATTAACACTTTGCTTTTGCACTTAAAATTTTCAAATGACTGTAAGCCTATTAGGATAATTTGTAAGCGAAGAAAGTTTCATTAGCTCAATTTCTCATTTTCTTCTTTTCTTATATATTTTTACCATAGATAAGAAAATATAATACAGAGAAAGTAAGGGAAAAAAAATAATCCTTGTGAATGTAATTTTCTATATTATTTTTTTTCTTTGCGCAAGAAAAACATTTTAATTTTATTTTCAATTTTAAAATTTTATATAAAACCATTAAAGATTTTTCTTTTTTCTATTTATATACGAGGATAATGAAAATGATGATTGAATTTTTTTTTTTGCCTTCTTCTGTGTAATTATGTTAAAGTTTTTTTTAATATTAACTAAAATAATAACTTAGTTAAAAGGCTAATAGTTTAGTGACGTAGTTAAGATCTCATTTTGAAATTAATTAGCATAAATTAATGTCATTTTGTTTTCAAAATATTTATGAGAAAATTGTAAACTATAAAGAAACAATAATTTAAGAGAAGTTATTGATGTGTTAAAATTGGCTGATGAATTTTGTCTTTCTTATAATATATATTTTTTCCACTACATTTTTTTTTATATACAAGTATTTATACTCGTAATATACTTATATATATATTTACATTTAATGTAAGTACAATTCAACAAATATTTGGGAATGCCAAACACACAATTTGAACATTAACTGACAGATGATGTAGCAGCATTTGCGTTTCTAAATCATCGATCAAAGTTTGATATCAAAGAGGAGTGAAGTGGAAACGTCTAAATTCAATTACGTATGTTACGCTCATGTGGCTGGATTTGCATAAAACATTTTGGTTTATTTGCACGTCTTAAAAAGGTTGGGTTTTTTTCGGATATTTTTGAAATTGAAAGATGTTGCGGTTATTTATATGTATATATATTTGATATATTGGAAAGGAAAAATCATTTTTCAAAAACAAATATAAAAATACATACGTAAATATATATATAGAAGTATTTATATAGGAACTTTAGAAAGACATTGCTACATTGCACTTAGTAATGTCTCGTCTTTATAAATATATTTGCATATACGTTATTATTCATGATTTTATATTTAACTAAAATTGTATTGATAAATGATAAGAGAACGAAAATGAACATTCTGCACTACATTCCAATATATAAGTTTTCTTTTCTTATGTGTACATAATATTTTATGAACCATTTCATGAAGCTTAAATATTCGTTACAAATTCATCTTCTATAAATAAATTTTTTCTTTTTAACAAAAGCGTAAAGTATATTCATGTTTTGATTCGAATGAGTAAGTCCAAAATATATACTCAAAAAAACATCATATATTTATATAAAAAAAAACAAAAAAAAAATGCTAATGCAATATATAACTATACTTAAAATGATGGTGTGAATATTATTTAAATTATTTCATTTGGTTTTTTCTATACACTTGAATTGTTTTTTATTGCATGCATAAAAGAAAAAAAAAACAAACAAAAAGCCCCATTCTAACATTTTAAATCGAGCGTCTCTACATTTGTAGAAACATTTCCATGCAAAAACATTCATAAATATACATACATTCATATATGTTAGAATTCAATATTTTTAAAGTCCAATAAGAGATAGAGAGAAAAAAAATATCGAGAATATCTAGGTATGTCTTGTGCACTGTATAAATCTAAAAAAAACATAAGATGAAAATAAGAAAAATATATAAAACCATAACCATAGAGCAGTAGAGATGCATAATTTGTAAATGGTATGTATAAACAACAACAAAATTTCTATAAAACATTTTTGAATGGTGATGAACACTGGAAAAAGAAGAAAAAGAAAATAAATAATGTGCAATTTATTAAGGTATCTGATTGTAAATTTAAATTTTATTGACTGTGAAATTAAATTATTTGAATATTTTGTAAATTTTCAGTTCAATTGAATTTACTTTTCTTGTCGATTGAAATTAAAATATAAATTGAACTTTATATAAATCTTTTTTCTCATACATAGAGAAGAAAAAGAGAGTTTTTATGTAAATGTTATAGGATGTCTATATTAATTATATCCATCAACGTATAAAAAGAAAATTTCAGTTAAAACATATTGTATAAATTCGTAATGTGCATACGGTGCCAGTCAATAACAACTAGATGTTAATATTAACTGGTACCGTACATACCTATAGATACATTTTTTTTTTCAACTTTAGAATTTTATTTTTATTTCTATAAATAGGAAAGTTTATATATCATTATACATACGTGCATTTTATGGTCTTTTTCCCAAAGCATTTATCGTGTGGGATTATTATTACCTGATTTTACAACTATATAGTAAACTGATCTAAATACAATGTAAATTGTATATAAATGTTTGTTACCAAAATATAAATACACCAACAACAACAACAATTCTGAATCATGTATGCTGAATGTATGTATGTTTTTTCTGTAATGTACTGAACATAATAAACATAAAATGTTCCATAAAATAACATAAAATTCTCAAAACAATTTATTACTTGTTTCATACACAGATAATATAGAATAGTATAATATTGTAAGATGTATAAAATTGTGAGTGTTTGTTGTGTTCTTTGTTGGTTCATTTATACATATACATATACTATATATTTTCTTCTTTTCTGAATGAAATATTTATTTTGTGTCGAGTAAGGACTCTAAGCGTATACATATAAACAAAAATATTATCCAAATGTTTTTCAAATGCAAGGAGGACAAGGAGTTTTTGGTCTTTTTATATTATATATTGTATAATATTCAAGCGCGATTATACATGAATATGTAATGAACTTATATATTTGTATACAATAGGTACGTTAAAGAATAACAAAAAAAATTTTATTTAGGAGTATGTATACCCTTCACTTCACTACAAACATATGTATTGAAAATAATACCGGAAAAATAATACATGAAAACTTTTGAAGAATCATCATGAAAGTAATAAAATATATTTCAAAAGGATTAACGCAGTGAAGTATAACAAGTACTTATCTTTTTATTTAATTTTAAAGATAGACAATTTTGTTTCTGATGCAAAAAATCTTACTTTTGAATTTTAAAAATTTCAAACTAATAACTAATTAGATAATAAAATTGTACAAATAAATTAAAAAATTCTTTCTAAATTACTAATCCTGTTTACATAAAATGTATTGCTAGAAATATTTATTCTATAAAAACTTCCGTGGATTGGATGCTTTATTTGGGTTTTATATTTACAAAGATATTTTTATTAAATAACAAAAATATCAAATGACAAAAAAAAAGTACAGAAAAACAAAATCTACACACACACACAGCATATGTATAGACACGCATATTTTATTTAAAGTTGTTGAATATATATATATAGTTGAAGAGGAAAGCTAAACACCCAACAAAAAATTAAAATTCATTTAAACTAATAAAATTTTATTGTATTGAAATTTCGTCAAATTATTTGTTAAGAAACTTCAAATTGCGGCGGTTTTTGCGTAAAATTTAATAATTATTTTAAGCTTCATTAAATTTACCTCTCCCGTTATTGGTTGATGTAATTGAATTGAATTGAGGGTTTTTATTATAATTATTATTATTATTCCTTTTCGCTTCTCATAAAATATTTTGAGATAAAAAAAAAATTTTAGGTCAGGACCCATCTTGAATAGCGATGGAAAATTATAAGGACAATAACAAATAATTATTACCTTATACCTTTTTTCTTTCTCAATAGACTTTCATTCTTTATTCCAGATGCTGCCAACAGATTGCGTAATTTAACATTAACCATAGAACCCGCTTGGGTACGTAGAGGTCAAAGTGCTCAACTACATTGTCAATATGAATTAGAAGGTGCACCATTATATTCAGTGAAATGGTATAGAGGAAACTTAGAATTTTATCGTTACTCACCAATTGAAAATCCACCAGGAAAAATATTTACATATACTGCCATCAAAGTCGACGTGAGTAAAATTTGTTCTACTTAAATTTATTCCATCATTAAAATTTACATTTATTGTATCAATTTGTTTTTTTATCGATATTCAAATAAAAATTATTTAATTATAAAAAGTAATTTTTAGGCAAGAATAAGGAACGATACATTAATTTGAATAGTTTGGCCATTTATGTAAATATATTTGAATATTATGACCGCCATAATATTTAATTTTAACAAATCTAATCAGCAAAGCACTGATATAAAAATAGAAATACATTTACTGATATCGTAAAAGTGGTTTTCAAAAGATCAAATAAATAGAAATTTCATACTTTTTTTATTTTATTAAGTATTTTATTGTGAAATTAATTAACAAGATTAGACAAATATCTGTAACATTTAAGTTAATCAATTTTGTCATCATTAAATATTATCTTACAACATATATCTTATTATTATTATATATTTAGATCATCTTCATCTATATGCAAATTTATCAATAGTAAACAAATGTTTTATATGTGTTGAAATAATATTCTATATATACATACTATAAATGCATTTAATGTCCACATTTATATTTATAGAATATAATACCTAGAGGTGTTAAGTTGTGGCTTGGATTGGATACGAGATGAGATCAATAACTATATGTGTACTGACATTATATATTGCAATTTGCAAATTACAACCCCTGTTAGCACGATTCAATTTTGTGGTTTTATTGATATGCCTTTGGGAAAATTGTATTATTTTAAATACATATAATGGATATTCATTCTTATTAAAGGAATATTAGAAAATAACTATAATATTTTAATGCACTAATAAACTTATACTATTTTGGATATCTATACAATTGTAAATAATCCAATAATTTACCATATTATGTCAAAATAATGACTTTTTATATCATTAAAAAGAATTGATCATACGTCTAAAAATTAAAACCTAAATATTACGTTAAAAAATTTATAATGATGTAATTCATACTTTCAATAGAAAGAAGCAACACATTCTCATCGTATCAAAAGTTCTGTGACTGATATAGTGGCTTATTCTTTCCACACTTTAGAAAAAAGTTTTTTTACAATGTATGCATGAAAGCCACCATTCACATTTCCTCACATTTTCTTTTGTCTACTGTTCTTAATAAATATATATCTTGTGTCTGGATTTTTATGAAGAATTGCTTATAAGCGTATGATACCATTAAATTTATATACAAAATTAATTTTAAGGTTATAAAAATTATCATAAAAATGTATAAAAATATTTAATACAATAAATTGTCACATTTTATATTTGAAATTAATTAGCCAAAACTAAGTGTTCTTACAACCACATTGTTGTATGGTAGTGAGAAAAAAAATTCGTTTAAGATGGTCAAGCAGTTGTATCAAAATAAAACCACTTTAATATTTTATTGCATAAGTCATTTTTCCTTCATTTTAATATATTCGATTTTATTAAATTTTCTCTCTGAACTTTTTTGTCATTTCTTTGATATTTTAAGAGAATCTTTGGTTTGGTCCAAATGTTATAGGAGAACTCTTGCTTTCTTATAATTTTGACAATTTGGAAATTGCAATTGTTTTTAATATTTAGATGCTTAATTTTATATGATGTGTCATATATTTTCTTTTATCTTGAGGCTGTTTTTTTTATATTTTATGTTATCGTTTTTTTCTTGCAATTCCTTATTTGTTACAATTATTTTATGTAAAAATTAAATATTTGCTTAGTTCATATAGTTTTATTGTATAGTTTGTTTTTAACGATCAGAAAATCTGTATGCCTTTCATGTAATTTTTCCTTCTTTCATTTAAAGTAATTGTAATATTTATATTCAAAATTAATTTCAATAATTTTTTGTATATAAACTCGGGTCAAAAAAAACTTCTTAATCATTAATATTTTTTCTATAAATCAATTAGATTTCCTTAAATATTTTTATAGTTTAGTTCCATAAAATATTATTATATATATATTTCTGGGTAAATAATACCAAATCCTACCATGCACCAAAAAATCAAGACAAAATCAATTTATTTGTTCGTATGGTTAATTAAAATTTATATGAAATATGTTTGCGGATACATACATATTGATAAAAATCATTTTGAAAAGAAGTACCTACAAAAAAATAATGCTTGGATGATCTACTGGATCAGTAAATTAACGGCGTCTAGCAAATTCGAGATTATTTCACCCAGATCACCAAGATCAACAATATAAAGAATCACTCGATTTAGTCAACATTATTATGTTTTAAATTTATCCATATACATTTATATAATTTTGCAAGAAACTAGTTTGAGGGTTTCGCCTAGGTAAACCCGACCAACTAGTATATTGTATATTTCCCAGAATCCTAATTTTAAATCTGTCTTTTCAAATTATATAAACAAGAGATTATGTTATAATATATACTATGTTGAATAATAATCAATTCTATATTTTATTTATATGTTTGTAATAATAATAATCATAATAAATAAATATAAAAATAATCTGTTGGATTAGAATCCAAATATAGGTAAACGTATATATTTATTATTAATAACACATCCAGGATGTTAAATCTTCTCAGCGTATTCGTATTTTTCATTAAATTAAAGGCATCATTTTTATCAAGTCACTATAGAGACGATATTATAAACATCTTTCCTGAAAACATATAATATTAAATATCATGATTTACAGTACATATATATTTATATGTATATCTTATTTTTCTATTTCATTATTGATATTATGAAGGAAAAAGAAGAAGAAGCAAAAAAATGAATCGATTTAAGACATTAGACAAAGAGTTTGAACAAACTCTTACAAATTGGCAATTTTCCCATACAGAAAGAACAAAAATAGAACAATCTTGTTCTTATTAAAGTTTTATATACATTTTTTTTTTTTTAAGAACAGAAAAAACAGCGACAATAAATTTTATTTAAGATATAATGTTTAATCGAAAATGACACATTTTTAAGATACACAGACACAAATAGTAGTCATCTAATACTTAATTATGTATTTTCCGAATAGAAGAAAAAATAAACTCTGAATAGAAGAAAAAAAATTAAGAAGGAAGAAAAACCTTTTGATTTATTACCAATCGTAAATGAAATCCTCATTATTTAAGGAGTATTTTTAGAAAACAGATAAAAAAGTATATGTATACGTTAAATCTTGACAATCATCAATTGATGTTAAAAAGAATGAAATAAAGTGGGTAATGGATTTAATTAATTTACAATTTGCATATATTTTTCATTATTAATATAATAGTTTTAGTTTTTGCAAGATTTTATAATTGGAAAAAAAAAACTCTAAAGTAAATTTAATCAATTCTTATTTGAATAAGTTATTATTAAACTAATTTTTAAAAATACTACACAGCTGAAAGCTTTTTTCTTTCTATTTAAAATTTAAGTTTTATTTTTAACTCAATTCTTGTATAGATAAATAATACTTGAATACGATTATTTCCAATTTTTTATAATCATTTTCTTTTTTCTTTCAACGTTATTTATTAGCGTCAATCTTATACATAAACTCATTAATCTTACAAACTATTGTATAAGTTTTATATAAGAAATATTATCTTTGTTTGGTTTGGTCAGTTGTTTTTGCTCTATATTCTTTTCAATATTATCATATAATCATAATATTATTATTAAAATAATGGCTGCCCAAGTTCTGTTAATTCTTTAAAATAAAAGAAAAACTTTATGATTCAAGAAAAACATTAAGAAAAAAAAAACATAACAAAAATTACTTCTTTTGACATGTACAATTGTCTGTTTGTTTTTATATTTAAGTTATTTAAGTTTTATTTCTTTTCTTTTTTACCTTCCCAACTCTCCACACACATACGAGTATATGTATACGATATTTGTCTTCTTTTTCTTTTGTTTTCCAATAAACAATACAAAATTTTGTGTGTCCGTATTTATACTGTCTGCCCTTGGTTAAGAAAAATAATTCCTTATCGTTGCATGAAATGACTTTAAATAAAAACTTTTGTTTCTTTATCTTATTGGGATCTTATTCTTTTGTTAGATGAATAATAAAATTACTCTTGTATAAAAGTTAAAACTTAAAAATATATATGCTTGGCCAGTGCTGGGTGGCCAAGCGTGGATCGAATACTTTTAAATTTTTCTTGTAAGATTCAAATAGTAAATATACTTTTTCAATTTGCAATAAACAAGAGATAGTTACGGGTTTTTTACATTTCGTGACAATAAATATAGTATAACATTTTCTTCTTCTTTTTTTACGAAAACAAAACCAAAGGCCAGTAACTTTCTTGTAGTAAGAATTTTGTTTTAAAATACAAGACTCAACACTTTGGACAATTCAAAACTATTTTTCGAAAAACACAAATGTTTTGAGAATAAAATATTTTGTTCAGTAAAAAACCTTAGATAAAAATATAATAAGATTCATGTAGGAGTTTAGCTCTGTAGATATTTCTTATAAATGTAAAGAAAGAAGCACGTTAAAACGCAAATTCATAAATTTTTAGTTGTGTTAAAATGTCGCAATTCTGAGACAAAAAAAAATTCTAAAATTTATATTTAAACACATAAGAAGAAAAAAAGAAAGCTTTCATAAAATTTAACCGCTTAACATTTGCCTTTGTCAGGATTTTTGTTATTATTTAATCTGTCTTACTTAACCCTTTTGATATGGTTTGATTCACATCTGCATTCATAAAATAAAAAAGGAAAAGAAAAGGATAAAAAGAAAGAATTTAAAAGGATACGCATTTTTATATAGAAGAAGGTAAATATTATTATGAATTAAATGGTGTCATGTCTGTGGTTTTATCAAGTTAAAAAACCATCTGCCATTCAAAAGAAAAAGTCAAAGTAAAGTTTAAAAAATGTTGTGAGTTTATAGAACGCAGATAGACGCTTTGATAAAAAAAACTTTTTAAATTAAACTTACAATTAATCTCACATAATTGTTAATATTTAATTTATTTTCTTTTACTTTTCTCAACAAAATAACATTACAATAAATGCAAATGGAACAACATGATATCACTTATGAATTTCTATTATCATTAAATCTAAATTCTTTAACAAATGTAGTACCTTTTTAAATTAAAGCTTTTCTCTCACATCTTCACTTTAAAATCTTTTTTATGAAAATTACAAATATCAGTGCTGCGGGTTGTATACATTGACTTTCATTGAAATAAATAGCATCATTTCAATATACTTTTCTTAAATATTTTATACGCTAAAACGTGCATAAAGCTTTTATTGATCCCTTATAATTATCATTATCGTCTATCAGTTATAAAACTTTCCAAAAAAATTTGTTTTAAAAAGACAAAAACAGAGAAGTCCTTTCAACATGTCAATATATATACTTTCATCTCGAGTGAAATGAAATGATATAAAAGAGGACATATTTTTAGACAAATTTAAGCTTTTATAACCATTAGGCCATTGATGCACCTGGAATGTAAAATAAAAACAAAAACAAAAATGTTTGAATGAAATAAACCACGTTAATGGAAATAAACTATAAAATATAGAGAAAAATACGTGACAGTTTCGGACATGGTACATACATTTTATAATAAAATTTTAACGAGACAAAAAAAAACAGAAAATTATTTTAATGGTTTTTCTAAATGAAAATCTAAACATCAATAACGTTTTAATATATTATTTAATCTATTGAATACACGTTTTATTATTTTTAATGGAAAACATTTTGTTTTTTTTTTCTTTGAATTTTATTAAATGTTGTAACATATTTTTTTTAGTATCGTTAAAAATGGAATACAAAATAATACGAATAATTTTCTCAAAAGATCATATAATAGAGGATTTTATTTGATTTCTGAATTTTCAATTAAAATGCATAGAAATGAATCATAATAAAGAAATCAATTATATTTGTGTTCATATTTATTTTAGAATAATTTTAGAAAAATAATATAAATCAAAACAGAAAGTAAAGCAAATCTAAACGTCGTCAGGAACAAAATATTTTGTTTTAAATTAAATAAACACAAAACTACTTCAGATAAATCTATTATTAAATATTGAAGTACTGGTTTACAATTAAATGCAAGATCCCAGATTGTATATTTTCTAAAAAATTTCCAAATTATAACCACTTTCTTATTTTAATTATATTTCTTCATATTTACTTTATATTTTCATCTCATTTTTGTCTGGTAAAACTTAAATAAATATTTTAAATTCTATTAAATGTGAAAGCAAATAATACTAAATTATTACAGACGAAGTAATATAATCGCGCGGTTTTAAAACATTGTTCAGGAAGTAAAAATATTGTATTATGTTTTATCATACTATATATGAATGAGTCATTTTTGAGGAAACCACAATGTATGCTTCCTGATATATCTACATAGACATACACATCTATATAAATTTAGGTATAAATATAAAAAACCTAGCCTCATGCAGATGTGTATTTATAAAATACATATATTTATATAGTGATATAAATATTTTAGCATAAATAAATGTTTGATATACGAATATAAATTCAAGCATGAATAACACCTCAAATGTTAGCCCTACAGCATATTTTTCAACAGTGAAATATTACTGTTGCATTATTTAGAAGATATATACAACACAGTAGAGTTGAGCATAATCATCTGAGGAAACGGTTTATCTTTTATACACAAAATAAACGCATTTTTTTATTTTTATTTAAAGTTGAGAATGTATTTTTTTCATTATTTTATTAATTGTTCTACCCAAATAACTATAAATTTGTGCCAACCCAAAATCACTGTAGCCTATAACAACTTTTTTTGAACAAAATGCCTAATCTTATAAAAACTCAACTAAAAAAAATGAAAATTTACAATAGAAGAGATGAATAAAAAAAAGTTGGGCGAAAATACACAAAATTCAATTCGATTGACAATATTGCTTTACTTTTTCTTTTTTCTTCCATTTCCAATATTCTACTTTCCTTCCTTTTTTTTATTTTTCTGGATGAAAACAAATCACATGTTTCCATTTCATCTCATCTACAGAACAAGCGTTTTTTGCTCAGTATTTGCTCAGTATTTGACTGAGAAGAATGGGAAAGAGGATGAAACCTATTTCTGAAAACAGAAAAAAAGAATAATTCGAAAAAAAAAGAGAAGAACAATCGAATTTCATGCGACGATCGAAAATCCAATTTAATTTGAATGTATAGAGACAAGACTTGATTATCTTTTTGTTACCTTCTGATGGTATGGAGGGCTTGCCATTCCCATATATATACATACATTTCATTTTGTCTGATAATATTTTATTATAAGAAGACAAACGAAATATTACGATATCTTAATGTCGTCTAACTTATGTCATTTAAGCTGTAAAAAAATATACTATAAAGTTTTTTGAACTCAATTTTATTTTCTATTTGCACCTTTATCATAAAATAAAAAACATACATTATTATGGAAAATTGAGTGTGATGAAAAACATATGTGAAGATATTTAGAAACATATGCTGTAATTATACAAATCGACTTGAATTTAATTAATATTCTTCAAAATTAATTATAATGAATATTTTTAAGACAAAAAAAATTGTCTAGACTAAAATAATTGTCTATGCCGCCAAACCCATAACATTTGAAAATAATATAATGAATGGCTTCGTGTCCAATTTTGTTTTTAGAAAAAAAAAGGGAAAAAGAAAAACAATTAATTTGTTTTGTTTCAGCTGTCAGCTTTTTTTCCTTTTTTTAAGTATTAAAAAAGTTCCAATTATTCCAAGTTGTGTTTTCATGATTAAAAAATTTCTAAATTTCCAATAAATTGAATTTTTCCAAAATTTATTATACAAAATTTTCTTTAATTTTTTATTATTTTTTTATCATTTAATTTATGTTGACTTATTCAGACTGACTGTCTGACTTATATTAAATTCTGTTTAATTCTATTCAGAATAATGATGATTTCTTCATCTATCATAAAATTCTCTTACGAATCTAGGTTTATTATTATTTAAAAAAAAAATTCAGAATACAAAAATCTACTAAACGCAAACAAGAAAAAAAAAATGAATAACGTTTGTTAGAAAACTCAGTAATTTATTTTTCTATTGTTTGTGTTACTTCTTAAGAAAAATTAAATTAAAATTATTGATATGGAAAATCGAAAAGAATATTATATCGTTAAAGTTTATATTGACATGATTAATAAACCGATTCAAATTATGGGTATTTGCGAAAAGCATAAAAAAGTATATGTACGAAACGTAAAGTACCAACGAATATAATTTTTTTATACTTTTTTTTTATTATTTTCTTTATAAGTTTTTCCTAAACAAAAAAAAAAATAGAATAAGAAAATGAAATTATTGTTATGAAAAAAAAATTAACCCAAACACAACTGGTGACGCTGTTTCTTTTTAGCACACCCTTAATCATTTATTTCCAATTCATTTTCTTCTCTCCTTTTTTTTCTAGTTTGTAATTCTCTATATAATGGCAAACTTCTTTAAAGTTTTCAATATTAGGTATTATATAATATATAAGTGGTTTATTGCACTTCATGAACACATTGAAACTTAAAGGCAATATATCATTGGTTGATTACAGAGTAAAACAAAAAAAAATATAGTTGAAGGAACTTCTGTGTATGTGTGTATATTTAACCTCTCTTACCTCACCTAAAAATTTTGTTCCTTCCAAACCGCCCAAATTTCACCAAAAAGTGTTAAAAGCTAGTCATGCCAAAAACTTGGAACATTTCTTATATATAAAAAGTTGCATTTCGAACGAAACATTTCAAAATGAGAAAGAAAAAAGAATCTAAAATAAAATGAAAATAAAATAAATTCGCTCTGTAAAAGTTTTTAAAACAAAATAAAAAAGAACGAAGAAAATTAAGAAGAAGAAAAAAAATACGTTTGTCACGTCGTTAATTGGTAATTGCAAAGAAAAATAAGTGGTATATATAAAATATATATAGAAGACGATGAGCCAGGAAAAGAAGATGTTTTTGTTGATGACTCTGATAAATAATTTAAAAAAACATAAAGTTGAATAATTATAAAAGTTCAGAACTTTGGTCAAAATTAAATATATTTTTTATCCAATTATGCCTTAAGTTCTTGTTGCAAATTTTATTTTTCACAAAAATCTTCCATCCTCATCCCATACCATTTTTTGTTCGCATTGATTTAGCTTATCAAATAAGTACCTAAGCATATTTTGTTATTGGTCTGTTAGTTGATTTTGTTTATGTTCGTACCGTCAGATTAGCCAATCTCAAAAATATGTATGTATATATATAATAATAACCTAAAAATCCCTTGCTATAAAAAAAATGAAGAACTTTTATCACAAAATCTTTTTTTATTTAAATTATGTGAGCATATATGAAGAGATTTTTGTTTTTCTTTTTGTTCTTCTCTGTTATTTTTTTTTTTTTTTGAAAAATTTACTTAAATCTCTGAAGCGTAATCTAAATGACATTTTTTTTAAAGCTAAAATAAACCAAGTTATAATATGTATCACCCACACACGGTACACGTTAAGCACACACAAATACACAACTGTATATATTGTATGACAGCGTTGATATACACACGCATTTATTCAACCCACCATCAGGTGTACAAGTTATTCTTTCTATAAGAACAAATATTGGAAAATAAATTGCTTTCCTAATTCGAAAGTTATCTAATTATATTTGTATCCATGGTAAACAATAATCAAAATGATATTAAATTCGTTTATTCGATGGTAAAATATATACTATGTAGCTAAAATAAAATAAAGTATAATCGATGAGATGACAAACAAGCTGAATTATAAGAAGAAAAAGAAGAAGAAGAAAAAAAAATTAAATAAAGAAAAGGGAAAAGGAAAAATAATATATCCTTGTATATTTAGATGAAAATAATATAAATATAAAATTATATATGTACATAGTATTATTATATATTATTATTATTTTACTTATGGAAACATCCTGGATGAAATAAAATTCTATAATCATTTTGATAAGAAAAATACATTAAAGAAAATGTAAAGAAAACTATAGAAATGAAATAAAATAGATAATATAAAATAGAATTTAAGAATAATAGTTTAGTAAGATAATCAGAAAGAGAATAAAACTTGTAATTATTACATCATGCATGATGATAACAATATAAATGTTGTATATATTCTTACTAGAAAAAGTTATAACTGACAAGACATAAGACAGAGTAAAATATATATATTTTATATTTATAAATATAAAAGATAAAATCCAGATGAAATCTTAGGTGTCCAATTATAAGTTTAGGAAAATTAAATAATTCCCATGACATTAATTAATGTCAAGCAAAATTTATATTTTAGTTTGATAAAATGCAAAGACGATGAAATAATATTAAATTTTGATATTTTATAGGAAAATGTTCTTGAAAATCTTAATTATTATTATTTTATTATTATTATTTTGAAATTTAAAACATTTTATAAATATAAGATTCAATATTAAGATAAGAAATTTTTGTATATTAAGTTTTATTCTATAAAGTTAAAAGTAAATATTTATACAGACAGAAATAAGTTCACGTTTATATTCAACAAAACGCTTTTATTTTTTTGATTCTTTTAAAAGAAAAATAAAAAATATTTAAATGAAAATAAAAAGTCTAAAGAAACTTTTTAATGTATACGTAAATACTTACATATCTTTTGGTAGTTATGCTTATGAATGACCAATAAAATATTTAGATAACGATTTCGGATTCTTATAAGTGAATATTTACGAAAATCGATTTAGTGATATTTTTATTAAAAAAATTAATGAGTAAAATTCTGTATTTTGGTCTTCCATTATAGAGTCAACACCAAACCAGATTTAAATTTGTTTCTTTATAAGTATAATTATATTAAACTTCCTTAATTTATTTCAAATTAATAATTGTGAATGCATAACTATGTGTACAAATATTATATAAATAATTCTTGATTATTGTATTAAAATATAGTACGATCAATCAATTATAACAATTTTATAAAAGCTGTGGAGAAATGATTTATTAAACTTTACGCAAATCGTTTGTTTTTTTTTTGGTTAATAATAATTATGAAATTAGGTCCGTCTTAACCAAAAAGAAAATATAAAAAAAACAAAACTGTATGAAACTTTACAGAAAAATTATTCATCGTTTTGGATTTTTATACATCTCATATTTTCTTTTTTCCATTTTTTTTTCCCCGTTTTGCCTTAATAGCTTTAATTTTCCTCCTAGAGAGTTAAACCTCTTGTGCAATTATCTTGGGTAATTCGATTCAGTATAAGCGCTAAAGCATTCTTTAAAATGTTCAAGCTATTATAAAAAATTACTTCTTAATTTATAGCTGCAGAACACCTAATGGGCTTCCTAATTGAATAAGTTTAAGGAGGGATTTTTTTCATTCTTTTTTTTTATTTTTCCTTTTTTTTTTTTAGAAAATATACACGCAGAAAAAACAATCTAAAAATATATTTTTTTTGAAGCTTAATAAATACAATTAGATTTCGTCTTATTCATTCTTTCACAAAAAATATTTCCATGTGGTTTCATTTCGTTACATGAAAGAATATTTATATACGTTAGAAAAAGAAAAAAGAAAACGATTTCTGCTTGCGGGAAATCTAATTTTCTTATCAATTAAGTCACATAATAATATCAAAATATTTTCAAAAGTTAAAACATTCTTCTATACATACTTTGTTTAAAAAACATCTTTCTTGTTTTATATTCACCTAATTCTATGGAGATTGATTATTAACATTTATAAACTTCAAATTGTCAAAATTTGTATACCATGAACAAAAGAGAAAGAAATATTGATTAATCTTTTGCATAAAATTACTGTGGGAATAAGAAAATTGTATAAATTAATAATATTTTATAAAATCCAAAAGAAAAAATAACAACAAGAAAAAAAAACATTCTTAAGAAACTAATTTTTCTTCCTATTTATTTTCATAGAATGAGAATTTATTTTCTAAGGATTGGATCAAAAAGTATATATAAAATGAAGCATAGATGTGTTCTCAGAACACAAATTTAAGATTAATCTATACATCCATGTATAGGTATAAATTAGATCTTTTACTGTGAAATCAATATAGAATAAAATAAAGTTTAGATCATTAAAATAAAACTTTAAAATTTTCTAGAAATCATTAAATAAATCAGTAAAATCAATAAAAAAAAGTAAATAGTTACATGATCGTTAATCATCATACTAGACTCTCAACATTCATTTTTAACTTCATTTATCATATTATATAACTGAAAGGTAATATCAAGTTTTAATTGATTTCATCAACCTATAAGAAGTTATACAAAAAAGTTTACTTTTACAGTAGAGAACACTTTTGTTTTCTTCTTTTAAAATGCAACTCATTTATACATTTGAAAAACTTGTGTACAAACTTTCTTACGTTTTTAGTTTTATTTATTTGAAATCACCACAATTTTTTTGAAAGGGACGCAATTTCTTAAATTTACATATTTTGTATTTATTACTATTTATGAGAAGCAAAATATTACTCACCTAACAATTTTCAAACAGAATTTTGATATGGATAAATAAACAATTTTCTAATTTTTATAAAATATCGTAATAAATGTTAAATAAAATTCATTGTGTCACATCTCGTGTATATTCATAAATAGATTTTACACATTAAAATAAAAATCTCATTCTCATTTCTTAGAGTAGTTTTCCCAATCTAAATAAATCTAAAGAAAGAGTCAACAACATAGTTTTAATAGTTAATTATTTATTAATGTTTGAATCGTTTTTATTTAATTATTTAATTGTTTTATTTTGCTATTTTTTTATACAAAGTAAAACGATACTTATTCAGGATAATATAATTTTTTGTCATTTCAAAATGTATAGTGTACAATTTAATAGAATTTAAACAAGATTACTAAGAACTCTTAATACTTAAGAAAATCATATGATGTTAAAAATCTATTATAGGTAGATACAGTTTCCAATTGCAAGAATAAGAAACTCATTTATTTTTATATAAAAAAAAAGAGAAAAAAATGCAATTATTGTTGGATGTAGTAAAGTTAAATCAAGTCAAATCCAATTTTATTTTCTTTTTTGCTAGACTACATTTTTTTTTTTTTTTGCTTACTAAAACCGGTCATAAAAAATATTATTAAACAATTTTGATTAGTTAATTTAATTTTTATTATGAATTAAAATTAAGAGACTTCAAAGTTATCAAAAATAATTTCCGCAATGAAGTCAAGGTATTAATATTAATACTATGTTTTCCTAAGTCATTATTGTATTTAAAATCTGACAATGGTATAATAGTAAATACAAATACATTCAAATAAATTTATATCAAAAGAAAAAAATATTTGATTTCATATACATTGTGATTTTACAACAATGTCTCCATTAAAGTTATATAGACGTAATTTTATTTGAGGTAAAATTATTTATTGATAATTCAAAGATGAAATTGTTATCTATAACAGTTTTATTGATTTTTTAATAAATGTCTATTTATATTAAATATTTAATGTATATAAAGTTGTCTTATTTTGATATGCGTCATATTAAAATATGACAATATAATTATTAAACTTATTTTCTAAGAATTATTTTAATATGTATTTTAATTATTAAAGAGCACGCACAAATAATGTCACTCAACTTATAACTTTAATATTATATTTATATAATATTTTGAATCTTTTAAATTGTTTTTTTTTTCTTTTTATTTAAATTTCAGTTGTCAGTATCAAATGCCACACAAGTAACTTTACGGAATGTTGGATTTAGTTTGTCTGGCAATTTTACATGTGAAGTGACTGCAGATGCTCCAACATTTTATACGGCTGAGGCTACAAATGTATTGAAAGTTGTTGGTAAGTATCTGATTATAACAAATAATTTTAATATTAATAGGCACATTTTCTTTCTATTTTCTATTTTCATTTTATTTGTCAATTATCAAACTATTAAATCATCAGAAAATTACAGTGACTTTAAATCAATAAAACAAATTTTGATATATTAATATTTATTAATCATGATAGGTTTTATAATTTTCATTAATAAAAAATATAAGAATAAATTTTTTTCCAACAATATTTTAGATTTTATGTGTGCACAACAAATTTGTGTTATTCAAAGATTGTCTGATTTTCTTAAATTTATTTGATTGTTTTTTTTTACGCTTGGGTTTGGGAAAATTTACCATCCTAAAATTTTTATTTTATGATATTTGATTTTTATATTTTCTTTAACAAATAACTAAAACTTTTGTTTCTATTCTTTTTTTAACAGAGCAATAAATCAAAGCTCACACAAATTGATTTTGGCCAATTTTTACACTTGTTTTATTTTATTTTAACAATGGTGAGCAAAATTTTTTTGTTTTTTATTTTTGTTTGCTATAAATTAAAGCATAATGGATACGTCGGGGAATTTTATGCTCTCATTTTAACGATGTTTGTACAAATGGAAAATGATTATTTTCTGTGTTTAATTTTACTTTTATTATTTGTAAAAGGAAACCGACGCAAAAAATTTTGAAAAACATAAAGGTATAAATCTTTTAAACAATCAATTTTAGAACGGTCAGACATATTTTATTCCTAATAATAAAACAAAGTTTCAAAGAAACAATTAAGCATATTTCTATATGGTGCTATTAGAATTAGTAAAGAAATGCTAATAATTCGTGCAATACAAATAATTGCTGGAATTCAAACTCTCTATAAAGGATCGATCATATTAGGGCATTGATCCTCCCTAAAAGTTCGCGGAAATATCAAACCCTTTTGTTCTCTTGATCTGTATTTCAAAAAGGTAACAAAATCTTGTATAGTTTTATCAGATACGGCCTTCCCTATACCAAGCAAAGGAGGAATAATACAAGTGAAAGGTTCAACTGGATCAATGAACACCATTTCTTCAGTAATTTTGGTTTTATTTTGCTTCTTAGATCTTTTATCAAGATTTACAGAAACTTTTGCCAATTCAGATCCATTCGATTTATCGGCCCAAAAGGATTTCTTCTCTTCTGGTTCTTTTACGAGTTTAGTTTTATTCAAAATTTCAGGCTTTTCATTGCTTAAACCTAATATCATATTATTAGATGTCTCAATAGCAAGTTCTTTGTTATCAACATCAATTCCGCTCTCCTTAAAAATTTCTTTCATATCATGTTTTGCATCAGAAATGTTAGAATCATTAATAGATGGCACTTGCTTACCGATTTGCTCTTTAAAATATTGAAATAACTCATTCAAGTCCTTGAAAATAAGACTATTTTTTTCTGCAGCTATCAAAAATTCTTTCAAAGATCCATATACAAATTCTGGAATTTGATTTTTTGAATCCTCTTTTTCTACTTTTTTTAAGTAGTTCACAATTGAAGGGGTATTTTCCACAAATATTTCTCCAGAATCCACTGCTTGTTTAAGAGTTTTCATAATGCTTTCTAAATCAAAATCATTTGGTGTGCTCTTACCTTCATTACTGTCATGTAATGACTTGAGAACTTCACTTGAATTTGAAAATTTCAATTGATACTCTTTTTTTTTAGGGGAATCTAATTTTTGTTGTTCCAAATCAAAACTCTCATCTGAAGATTCAGCAGGTGTTATATCAGATGAGACTAACTGATCCTCTACAAAATTATAGGATTTATCTCTGCAATTTTGTGATGCAAATTGATACAGCCAAGACCAAGGTGGACCAATTTCCTTTAGAAGATTAATGCGTTCAGCATAAAGATATTCCACAACCTGGTTTTCATATGCCTGGGATATTTGGTCATGTTTTTCCAATATTTCCAATTCGCGGGTTTTGGCGTGATTCAGATTTTTTTCCGTGTTGAAGGCTGGCCCGTCATATTTGCGCAAATTCTCCGATTGTGCCTAAATGAAAAATTAACAATTAAAAATGAAAATATTATAATGCAAAACTCATATATATATATATATATATAATTGGTAATAATTGGCGTACCTCATGCAACAACAATATAATACTATCAAAATCTGGCGATTTTCGAATGACTTCATGTGCATCTTGATAATCACCAACAAACATGAAAGTTGAACTAATCCTCGATGCTCTCTCAGAAGCTTCTGAAACCATTTCAGAATCTCTGGACAAGTCAAAACAACTATCGTGTATTGAATTATTCATATCAACATTCTAATATTCAGAAGTAAAATGTATCTTAAAAGTTTGAAATCATATGATAAACATAACTTACATGTTCATTGTCCTCTAAGTATTTTTTCCACTCTTCCAGAACTGCATCACGAAAGGCCATTGAGGAGAGTATTTTGGGTCCCAATGGAATAGGTTTTTGTTCTTCTAATTCTCCATTTGAACTAAAAACAAAAAATGTGGACTTAACTTAAAAAAGAAATTACTGTAAATATACGAAATGCATACAGTATTTTTCTTCCATTTTTAAATTTCTGTTCTACAGAGCAATCCATGTTTGCAATAAAAGAATAACATTCACGAAACATCCAAATTGGAACTGGGGCTGAACCACCATCATTTTCTTCCGTCAATAGCTCACAAATCGTTACTGTTGTCTCTTTAATATTCTAAAGGTCAATTTAAATGCAATTAGTTCCTTTTATTTTAATGTCTTATCTCATATTTGCATATTTCATTTAGAATAGTATTACTCACAATGCTCAATGATCCAACCATTACCGCAAACAATTTTAGCCAATGAATTTGTGTCCAATTAAACATCCGACACAAAGACAGAAATTTGAATAGTTCCTCCTGTTACGTACACATACATGCAAATATTTACATACTTTATTAGAGGAAATTAAAATGTGTAGTTGTTTGTACCAACCTCAGGCAAACATAAACCTTCCCATCTCTTCTGCAAAACATCCCTACGAATAAAATATCCCTTTCCAACCTTAAATAAAATTATTCTCAGCTAAATTATAATAAAAATTAATAGTGTAAAGCTATAAAACCTGTGCCAATAAGACCCTCAGGTAGCCTTTGGTTAAACATCCAAAATTACTGTCCTTTTCCAATCTCGGCTTAACTGGCGGTGGTACATTTATTGCAAGACAGCGAAAATACGCTGCTGACCACCGTAATAAATCATACGGTTGTGTTCTAATTGCAGCTATTTATGAAAACCAAATGAAAAATTATTAATGATTAGAACGATTTTGCATAATTTAAAATACTTTAAATCCAATTATTATTATACAAACTCAAATAACTTACCTTTTGCATAAGTTTTTAAAATATTTGGAAGAGTGTCTGGAATAACAATCTGTTCAGCACAGTACATATGACATCGTACCATTTTTATAACATATATTTTTTGATTTATTTTTATTATTGGAAAATTTCACTAAAACACAGCAAATCGTATTTTATAAAAAAATATTGGTTTTTAAAGGAAAATTTAACTTGAATTATTATTGAGCAATGCGATAATATAAAAAACCAAACTAATGCATTTGCAAATGTAAAATAAAATATATACTGTGTTTTTTATTTAATAAATTATTGAAATTTGTGGTTTTGATTCACTAATTTCACGTCAATGCAGTGACATAGGTTGTTGCCGTTTATACACTTTAATATAGAATTATATTGAATGTTTGTTTGTTGGTTTCGTTAAGTTTCCATGGCAATTGGCAACCTTTTTTTGTTTCGAAAATGATCGATATTTGTTTTTATGAAGACATAATAACCTCTATGTTGACCCGTTGACCAAATCTGTCAATTTAATTACATGTTTGATTGATTCTAGATGTTATTGGCATTTTCTACCACTTAAATCAGAAAGAAAATAGAAGGAAGTAATATATTTTGAAAAGATTTTTGTTATGTCCATTTGTATATAAAAATTTATTAATCAAAGAAAAATATGAGAACTCCCAAATAATTAAGAATAATGGAGCACGTTGAATTTTTTCTCTGTATTTTTACTTTTCTAACAATTTTGCTAAGAATACCAAATTAATAATTTATATCTTCAAACCAAATATCTATAAAAACTTTTGTATTATTCGTCTTTCTTATCAAATTTAAAATCAATTTTGTTAACAAAAATGTTATTATTGTTATGATAGAATGATGAAACAAGAAGAAAATAATTAAAAATTAAATATTAATGATGACTTTTTTTTTAATTTATACACATCAAAAATACCTATGTACCAACCTTCAAAAATCTATAATGAATGAATTAAAATTAAAAACAAATCTTATGAAGACAACAACAAAATATTTGGAACAGAAAATAACAAAAATTATGTAAATATTAAAAAAACAAAAACAAACATTTTCAACATTTTTCCGAGGAAATGTCTAATTTTCTTTCAAAATTTCATTTTTCAAATATTTAAACAAAAATTTAAATTTTTAATATTATTAAATGTATAATTAAATTTGCCTAAATATATTTTTTCATATAATTTATATAGAACTTCCAAGTCAACCACCAACATTATGGACAGAACGTGTAAAATATGATCCTGGTGATTTTTTAAATGCAAATTGTTCTACACCAGCATCAAAACCACCACCAACAATTTCATTTTTATTAAATAACAATCCGGTAAGTGTTATTCTTTATTATTATTATGGTTATCATTATTCATTGTACATTATTTTTTATGAAAAATTAATACTGACATTTACTATAATTTCTGTACATTACAACATAGAACATACATATATTATAATTATCATAAACAGATAACAGACATTTAATACTATTATAATTTTTTTTTGACAATTTAGTTCATCTTTAGATTACTTAGTTGTTGCTAATTTTTCTTCCTCCGTCATTATTATTATTCTTCATTCTTTTTCATGTTGTTTAGTTTTTCCTTTTGGTTTATCGATTTCATCTTAAAAGTTATTGTATGGCATTTTCATTCAAAAGAAAAATATAAAAATTTTATATAAAAATATATTGTACTAAATATAAAATAAGGGAATATATATATATATATATATATATATATATATATATATATATATATATATATATATATCTAATACATATATCCATATATACATATAATGTACAGATACAAACAACATAAGAATAAATGTATTTATTCTTAAAGTCAAACAAACATATATACTGTGTATGAGTCCATTTATTTTATACAGTTCTTCTTATTCTTATTTTTTTTTCTATATTATATAAAATGTACTTACATACATTGATGGTTTTTATTATAGGCATTAAGAGACATTTAAGATTTCAATTTAGTTCGTTTTTATAGCCTTAAAAGGAACATTTTAGTCTACATTTGTCAAGATCTTTTTGTATAAGATAGTGAACTTTTCTATATAACAACAAGGAAAGATACAAGTGTAAGGACATAACATATGGTGGAAATTTATTTGAGTTCAGACATATTAAATCTTCTTCTTTTTTTTTTTGCTCTTTTCCCAGTTTTAACTTGGAAGAATAAATACAATTATAATAGTTATAAGTTTGATAATTTCTCTTTTTTATTTTTCGTTATCAGGTTTTTTATAGTGATAAAGCTAATCAAAGTAAAACTATAAATATACTTTTACACATGACTTTATTTACACGTATACATTTTCATTGATTAATGAGTACATTGGCTTTATAATTTTACTCTGAAGGTTATAAATTATGCACGTACACGCACACACACACACGCAGATACACTACCAAAATTCCGAAAAAATTATTGTATTATTTATAACATCCATTAAATAAAGTCGTTATCAATTACAAAACATATGATTTTTATTAGTTGTCTTCTATGAGCGAATTTTTAATTTTCTAAATAAAATATTATCTAAAACAATAAAACATTTTTATACTTTATTGTAATAATTATTATGATTGTTACAAAATAATCCTTATATTCTTTTATCTTTCACAATAACATTTTATTTTCATGAAACTTGAACCTCATCCTTCGCTAATCTAACTAAATCTAACTATAATCCTTGTACAAACACCATGAAGACGCCTGATATTCTATGGTTTGTTATATTATTTTTTTGTTTTGTGTTTTTTTTTAGATCAAGTAAAAATAACACTGAACAAAAAGCAGAGTTTTAGTTTGAGTGCAAAAGTGGAAGAGAAAAAAAAAATATATTCCATTATTATTAATGAACGTACATAACAAATTGTTGCAAATACCTGCATCATTATAATAATGTAATATACACAGAAAGAGAAAATAAAATAAACTTTATCATACAAAAGTGTTACGTCAAAAATTTATCAAAAGGTTATATGTAAAATTCATTATTTTTCTTTTTTTTTAATCTTTTTATTTAAATTATATAAAAACAAAAAAAAATGGAAAACTTTAGAAAATACAAAAATTGTTTTTGAGAATATTTACATTTTGATAATATAAAATATTTACATATATGAGGAATTATTTGTTGTTGTTTTTCTTTCAGTTGTTTAATACAAAAACACAATTAATTATTCAATTACACGCTTGAAGACTTCTTTATATTATATTTTCTTAATGTTCTTCATCTTGTAACTTATTGAGATAAGATGTTAAAAGAAAACACTGATCTAAGTATATATTATTTAGCTAAATTTATATTGGCAGATTAGTATTTAGATTAGTATGGACCTGGTGGTCCATACTGTTTAGCTGGTTCCTTTTCATTTTGTTTGTATTTAATGAAATATACTTCTGGTTTACTTGGCTCAGTTGGCTCAACTGATGGTATCACAATTTCTGGTTGTGGTTCTGGTTTTTTAACAAGAACATAAACAAGTGTTTTATGTTCATCAGGTATTTGAGCTGGAATTATTGGCGCTGTTGGTGTTGGTGGTGTTGGTGCCTTAATAAAGATAATTTTATAGTGTTTTTTTGGAACTGGAACTTCAATTTGTTGACTTGAAACAATTTCAGTTTCTTCCTCTGGTGGAATATGAACGTAAACATTTTTTGTTATTATTTTTTGTTGTGGGGGTGGGCCGTACTCTTGAGGTGGTGGACCATATTTTTGTTGTGGAGGGCCATACTGTTCTTCTGGTGGTCCATATGTTTGCTTAGGTGCTGATGGTGGAGTTGGTGGTAAATATTTTTGAGCATCAGCTGGTGGTCCATATTGTGGTTGTGGTGCAGATTGTACTGCTGGTGGACCATAACGTCCTCGTGGTGGCTCAGGAAATGCTACAGCAATAGCTATAATAGCTGATAATATCTAATGAAAATATTAGAGAAAACAATTAAAGATATTCATTTGATTCAATGTGTTTTTTATTTCCTATTTAAAAAATATAACAAATAAACAATTAATTAAATTGCTAACACATTAAAAATCAAATTACTATTGTCCCTCAATTTTATTCAATATTTTTCTGACACACAATCAATGTTGTAACTTTGTATAATTGAACTATTTATTTTCGCAAAAACAAAAAATATAAATATCTGCTTCTATAGAAATTTCCTTCTAATATCTTATATATTATATTTGATTTTATATACAATATTTATATAGCATTAACCTATCCTTTTATAAATAATCGATTCATTTTCACCCTCACAATATTTTAAAGGACTTTCAACTAAAATATTATATATTTATATAAAAGAGGAGAACGGAAGCTGCAATAATAATGATAATAAAAATGTCGGAGGAAATTTAATTTGTTAAATGTCATCCAATTTGGTATTCACTGTCGTAATGGAAAAATGTTTGCTTTGGCCAAATTGGAGCACTCTTTTCTTGCTTATTGCTGTTGTTATATTTTATAACAAAGCATTTCGCTATTTTTTGTTTGTCCTTGTTATAAAATATTAAAAAAAATTTAAAAGGATTGATTTGTGAAACACAAAAAAAGGAAGAAAATATGAATGGAATCCTGAAATTATTTACAGAAATGGTGTAATTGAAATAATGAAACTAATTGAAAAATTTTAAATTTTAATTTAAATGAATATTTTAGTATCAAAAATTTTGTGATTTGATTTGAAAGTGAATTTTCAATTAACAAATTGCCTTGTTTTATCCACTTTACCCAATACAACGCATCCAAATAAATATTTTGAAATGAATAATTTAAATATATAAAATTTAAATTATTCCATAATAGTTTTTCAATATAAATTTTAATTCAGATTCTCGTATCCAAAATGTTGAAATTCAACGATTTACGTTATTTTATTTGTGAGCATTTTTTCATGTACGATTATTATATTAAGGTATTATATATTTTTATTATTATTATTATTATTATTTAATACATGACAGTGTGATAAATCAAATGGAACATGATATATTGTATTGCTATTATTCAATTACGTAAAATGTTTTTGAATATTATTTTTCGTGTCCTGAAAATTAATTTATATAGATGAGAGGTTTCAGTTATTTTTGTTATTGACAAGTTATCAATACTAAAGAGGAAATTACATACGAATGAAATAAAATCAAGCTCAATCATCTAAAAAAATTTAAACTTCAATTTTATTAAAAATTTGTCCATTGTTTATTATGACATTTTTGTCGTACTGATATTTAAAATTAAATGGGACATTCAACTTTATTGGAAATACCGTCTATTTATATTATTATAAAGTTGGCTTCAAAAATTTTACATTATACGTTTAACGCAAAATATTGTTACTTTGTTTTGCTATATTTTTCCTAAATTATATATTAAAGTAACCTAATAAAAGACCAAAACTAAAATATTAAATCTACCAGAACCAAACAAAATCCATTTTCCAATGAATATATAGTGAATGAATAGTTGATAAATATATTTCATGCTAGAATAACGTTGAAAGAATAATTTATCAAAATTTACTCTTGTTTAATATTATATTATTGTTAGTTTTTGGTACTTAATTGGTTATACAAACTACAAATAAAATATATTAAGTCCATCTATACATATATAGGATATTAGCAACACAGGGATAAGCTTTAAGCTCTCCAACAACAACTATGATTTCTAATTGAATTCTATTCTGAAATATATATTTCTGTATATATAAATTCGGACGATCAAAACAAAAGGACGGATTTTAATAAAGATTTTCTTTAAATATTTATCTCTCGTATTTCGGAAGTATTAAAATGAGAAAAACAGAATAATATTGAATCTAAAGCATGGTGTTTTATCATGGATAATTTCCGTGTACCATCTTACAATGTTTTTTAATTAGGAGTTGCAATATAGAAAAGAAAAATCTTTCATTTTGTACATCGTTTTTCCTTTTTCATTTTTTATCTTTTTGTAAAAACAAATTGATTTTTTTTTATTTAAATTTAATAACAAAAAGAAAGAAAAAAATTGATCGTTGTTTGTTCCTCTCAAAGAAAAAAGTTTTCTATCCGATTTCTTTTTTGTTTAGTAAAAAATTCTGTTTTTCTGTTGTTCATTTTATATACATGAAAAAAAAAACAAAATAAAAAAAAAAAAGAAGAAACAAAATGACGAGTCTATAAGGCGATTATTTCTATCATTTTCAGTTGCTTTGATCCTTTTGCCTTATGTATTATATATATATATATATTTATATATAAAATATGTATGTAGTGAAAACGTTGACTATAATAATATGACTATAAATACAGATATACACTTAATCTCACACAAAATCAAATACGAACCCATATACAGCACATAAGTTGTATACCCATAAAATCGGTTTAGTTTTATACTGTTTTGTTTCATATTACAAAAAAATTTAAAAAATAAAAAAAGAAACATTTTTGTTTAATGTTAATATATCTAAATTGAATAGAAATCGATTAATTTAAAAATATTTTTACTTTGACAGAATTTTCTATTTTAGTATTTTTTTTTCTTTAATTCATTATTTTTATAAAGCTTAAACATTTAAACCCAAAATTTCTTTTGAAACAAAAATTTTTATTCAGCAATTAAAAAAGCTCATTCCATTTTCAATTTCTGTATTGTAGAAAATATATTAATATAAAGTAGTTATAAATTAGTGTAAGCGTAATAGTAATTGCAATATATTTTGTAAATGGATTTATTATACTGCAGCATATTCTCTTTTTGAAGTATACAATTATTCTTATAATATTATATTGAATAATATTGAATTGGTTTTATTCAATGTCGTGTCATGTATAAAAATAAAAATAAAAGAAGAAACTTTTTTTCAGTTTTTTTTTTGTCGGTTATCTTTTTTAAAGAGGAAATTTGCCATAAAATGCAGGATGTTATTGAATTTTCTTTTATATTATTATACTATGGTTTTTTTTTTCTTTAACAAAAATTTTTACTTTAACGAATTCAAAAGAAAATATATAATCTCACTATAAATATATAATATTGTATTTTTGGATAGAAAATGATTTTAAAATAAACTCTTTTTTTTTGTATGGTTCAGTATTTTAAGAAAAACAAAATTTTGTTTTCTATCGATTTAACCTTAAGAAAATTTTAATCATTTTACTACAACATATCTTTTCATCCATAGCATAGTAGATATATTTTGTAAGAAAAGATGTTTATTTTCATCGTAAATTAAATAAGATAAGATTGTACTCTTGTTTCACTTAATTCAATTAATTTTCAGTTTATTATTATTCAACGAATATTTTAGGTGCTTATGCTTTCCCGCAATAATTAGAAAAAGGGAAAAATAGAAAAAAAAAAAAATATAAATACAAAAACTTCAATCAAAAATTAATGAAATTAAAAAGTATAAGATCATCAAAAAAAAACACAGTAATCCATTTTAATAGGAAATATAATAACACTTTTTATATCGTCTTTCGTACACAAAAATTATAAATTCAACAAAAAAAAAACTTCACTCACCAAAAACAATTTCATATTTTTAAAACAAACGTTTTTCTTTTCTTTATTTTAAATTAAAAAATATATATATATATAAATATATGTTCAATCAATCAATCAATCAATACTGTTCGCTATATTATTGTGAATGATAAAAAAATAAAGGAATTGGTTTATATATCCATGAGTTTTTTAATAAATTACGAAATTCCAAAAATTCAATTATTATCCAAATCACAATATAAAGTTCCATCACTACCTTTTTTTTTCATTTCTTTATTTATAATTAAACAACGAAATAATAAAATAAAAAATAAACAATTTTGGTTAAATGTGAATAAATCGGGCAATTTTTTTAAAGAAATAAAATCATAAAACATAAATAAAAATTCAGTACACGTCATAGGTAAAAAATACAGTACGTTAATATGTTCGTATTTTATTTCAAAATTTCTTATAAAAAATCAGAGACACAATAATTGGCCAATATAAATACATAAAACTAAATTGACAATTATTAGAAAGTGATATCAATAAACATTTCCATTCACAGTAAAACTAAAAGGTAATAACTTTTTATAGATTTTTTTTTTAGTAAATAAAAATATGAACTTGCGCTTTTTTTTATTACGCTTTAATTTTTTTGATCCAAATATTTTATGTATTGATGTCTATGTCAGATCAAATTGTGCATCTTTGATTTTTTGACCATGAAAAATATTATAAACTTTAGTCAGTTTTCAATTAGGTATTCGTATAGTTTCATATTTTATTAAAATTTCATTTTATAAAATTTGTCACAGTCTAACGCTTTTTACAGCATAAATGTATTATTTTATCTTAATTACAAAATAAAATTTATGTTATTTTAAAGGGTTCAAGAGGTGTTTGAAAATAAAATTAGTTAAACGAACGTGAAAAACACAGCTCATTTTGCTAATTGAAAAGTAAAGTTTATTGACCTCACAAAATAAAATTCAAATACAAACCATAACAAATGTATAATATTGATTAAATTTTATAAATAAATACTTTTTTTCTTCTGTATTTTTGTTCACCTTAATGATTATTAAACAAAAATTAAATTTTTCAACTTTTCTTTTATGATTCCAAAATTTATTAAGTCGCACGTTTTTTCCCGTTTTTGTTAATATTTTTAATGAAAATTGTTCTTCAATTAAAAAAGACGAAAATAAGAAACAAGGATCTTTTTTTATAGAAAAAAGAAATTTTTGTAGGGGATACTTTCCAATGTCCTTCAATCAAATTTAAAGACTTAATTCACTTAATAATAATATGATTAGAGTTATCATCATGACACTCATATAAATTTAGAGTAGAAAGAGTATTATATTTTTTCATCTTAATATCTCCTCTTCATCATCATCATCATCATCATCCCCTAATAATCTTTTATATCAAAAGCAAAAGCTTCATAATAATCTTGATTACCAAACATAACTAATTGAGCTTTTAAATTATAAAAAAGGAAAATGGAAAAAAGAAAAACGTCACGTTATAGAAAATAATTACTGAGTAATTGATCAAATTAAAAGCTTTCTATTTTACTCTCTGGTGAGACACACAAAAAAAAATAAAATAAATAACGCACACAAAACAAAAACAAAGCAAAAAAAAAATTGATGGCGCCATGTCTCATTTTGGCATCTTGTGTCATTACAATCATCTTATGTAATCTATTTGACAGGTTTTTTCGCTCCATTATAACTTTTACGGTAAGCAATATCAAATAAATCGTGATTTGTTTTTTATTTTTTTTGCATTTTTTATTCTTTATTCGGCAAATTTTTAGGTTAATGTGAAAAATAATAATAACAAATATAATAATATTGAAGCTTTTAAATAAAAAGTTAAAATTAATATTAGAATTGCCACATTGTTTCTCTTCTATAAATAATGAGAAAAAATACATTGAAAAAAATCCCCCATACTTTTCCATTCAATTTTATTTCCAATTCCAGGTGCCCACATTCATGAATATTTTTATTTACGCTAAACAAATACCTAACATAACATAATATTTCGATTTTTTTCTTTCATTTAAATTATTCATAGTTTATTTATAGTATTTCTACATTTGTATTTGTAGCCAAAAAAAAAAATAGACAAATAGTAGGTACATATAATATCTACTCGTGCAAATGGAAATGTGAATATAAAAATATTTTAAAAAATTCAATTTTATTATATAAATGATTATTATATTAATATTCATAGATATAGATAATATATTGAATGTACACAGATATAGATACCTGTCCAATTTGTAAATATTTACTGTGAATATTAATTAAAAAACTGAATTTTCATTTTTCTATTATAGAGAAAATATAAATAATAATAATTATATATAATATGTTATTATGTCACTCAGATTAATGGTAATTTAAAACCAATACTAAAAATACTTAGTCACTGTGCGCACATGCACACATACACATATACTCATCCTTCTGTGAGTAATAATATTAATAATAAATTTGAATATTTTATGTTATATACAAAATGCAATTAAAATTGAATACAATTTATGTATATTTGTTTAAAACATAGAAAAATTAAAACCGAAAAAAATATTTAATATTTATTAGATTCTTAAATTACTATGAAAAGTATAAAAGTAAGGATATAAATTATCATTTCAAATGACAGTAGTACTTTGATAAATCGTATTCATTTTGATTTAAAGTAAATCATCTCTATATTCTGTTAATATAAATTAATAAAAATTACTAAATTTTTCACCTGAATAAAATCAAGAATATTCTTTTCCAAATAAATGAATTAATAAAAATTAAAAAATTAAGTGGAAGAAAAAATTATGAAAGTTTTAGATAATAAAAGGTAGAATTGCTATTATGGAAGAAAAATAAAGGAAAATTCTTTAACTGATCTTTTTACTTTGTTATAAAATATAAAAAAATAACAATAACTACAAAAATATAACAACAAAGTATCGAAATCAAAATTCAAGACAAACGAAAATATAAAATAAAATAAAAATAAGTAAAAAAAAAATAAAGAAAGAAAAAAAAGAAACATTTTATTGTAGTTGAATAGAATTCTGACTTTTTTACCATCGGGCATATACTATGGGTAACCAACGTTCGGTGTTATTTTCATTTTTTTTTTATTTTTTTTTTTTTTCAGGGTTAAAGGGTGAAGAGGTTAAGAGAGTTTCCTGTTTTTATTTTATATTTCTGAGAATTGTATGTTTCTTTGTTCAAAAATATATATAACGTAAAAGATTATATCGACTGAAAACGGACGTTCAGTTTTCATTCCAATTCTCTTAAAACTCAAACCCATTTTATATACATTGATATCCATCCCCCAATTCAAGATAGTTATGTGAGTTGCATAAATGATTCCTTTATATACATATATACATTTATACTTACATCTTAAATTTATATATAGTTTTGATCCAATAAATAGGAAAATGAACAAAAAAAAAATAATTATACTTCGTGTAGCATGAAAATAAGATAATGTCATTGTGAAGTAAATTTATTGTGAAAAATCGTTCTGAAACTGAATAACAATCAGTCTCAGAGACATTCACGCAAAAAAGACGATTTTTTTTTCGTCCAATCTATTTATAATTTGGATCTCAATCAATGTCAGTTTTGTGTCTACACCAACGTATAGTGAAAATTGCAGTATAAATAAAAAGTGTTTTTCTTTTGTTTTTTCTATTTTTCTGTATACAAACATATCTTTATCAGAAAGAGATAGAAACAAAAAAAATATAATAAAAACAGAAAAAGCGCCAAATAGAATCACGTACCAAATACGCGGTTCAGTTCAGTTCGGTTGAAAGGAAGGTCGAAAAAGGTACGGAGAATGATTTAGGCAGATATCTGCATCAAAGTAAACTTTTATTTTATTTTTTTGTTATTTTCAACGCCGCATCACCGCATCGTAGGTATCGTATGTGAATGTATATTTCTATGGCTGTATGAATGTGTAAATTGTACACTGAAACCTTTATTAGTTGTCTGGTTAAATACACATTCATAAGACAATACCTACACATAAGATAAAAGAAAGAACAGAAAAAGCAAAAATATATACACAAAACTTTTGTGAACTGAATACTAATCACTTATAAACAAAACAAAAAATGTAATAAGATACGTACAATTAGATGTCTATTTATATATGAATTTTCTTCTTCTTATTCTTATTCATTACATTTTTTTTTATAGTTTAGTTTTTTTATTGGATTTTGATATTAAATTTCATTGAATGAATTCCAAATATTATCCTATAGTTTCATAGACACGATATATTTTATTCGATTGACTCCAATGTGTATGTAAAGATATTGAGCCTAAGCAATACACACACATATATATATACAAATATGTATATGAATCTTGTTCATCATAAGAAAAAAAAAAGCTTTTTCTTCTATATAATATGAACAATCAAATTACAGAAAAGCTTATTCTTTATAAATGAACATCTGGAATAATATATATAAATGTAGTCAATGCGTTCAAATATATTGAATAAAAAACAAAAAAAAAAAAGAAAACTACACAAGAGTATAAAAATAGACTCTATATTCTATTATTATAGATTGAATTACATTTATGATCGAAGAAAATGGACTAAAAAAAAATAACGTAAAATCAAATTTGTGTACAATATGAGTTGGCAGATTTTTTGACGCGCGTATTTATCTTAAATCAATATTTGGATTACTATCACACATACAAATAGTATTATTATGACCCTATCATAAGACCTTTTGAACAATAATAAATCTGGGGTTGATCAGATATCCTCATTTATTTATATTTTTCTTCATCATTATTCCTTACTTTCCTTTTCTTCTTTTTTTTTTACTTTTTTTTTCGTTCCTCTTCTTTTATTCAAATAATAAAATGTTTCTTCTTTTTTTTTTGTAAAGGAAAAATCTTTCTGCATAATAAATCCTCTTGTTTTCCACAAGTACATTAGTTTTCCTCATTTTCTCTCATTTTCCCCATTTTTATTATTATTCTTTTTTTTCTCTGTTTTTATTCCCGTTCACTTCTATTATCCCAACTGCCACTGTAATTTTCTATTGTGTGTATGTGTATATATATTGTGTTGTTTGTTTGTTTTGTTTAAGACTTCAGGCTTTTGTCTTGAATAGAAACATAAGAAATTCAAGATGAAAAAAAAAAATAACGAAAAAAAAATGAGAATGAAAAAAAAAGAAAAGATAAATACAACAAAAACAAAAAATAGAACGAAAAGCAAAAAAAAAAAGCTTTAAAAAAGAAAATAAGACAATGATATAACACAAATGAAAAGCCAAGAATATGTTGCCAAAATCCGAATGAGTTTCGTGTTGGTAATCCAAATGAACTAAATTGAAGAAAAATAATAAAAAATCGGTCTGATCTTTTTCTATATTTTCTTCTTCTTTTTACTTTCTTTTCCTCATCTACTTGAATCTTTTAAACTTTTATACTATAATTTGAAACTTTTTAGTTTTGTTGTTTTGTTGTTGTTCTTTTTCTATTTTTCCTTGTCTTGTCTTATGAAAAACGAAACAAAAAATAAAAATATTATTTATAAGTGGGTCCTCTACATATTCTCCATGAAATCCATTTTTGTCCATAGTTTTAAAGTTTTCCGTTCATCATACTTTTTTTTTCATAGTGAAAATTTTAATTTAATTTAATTTATTATGTTTCGGTTTAATTTAACTAATTAGGAATCTAAAGAAAACAGAAATTATTATTATTATTATATTAAACTTACAATAATTTTTAACAAGAATTTTTTCTTGTTTTACGAGAATTGTTTTTATTTTCTGAAAATAGAAAAATGGAAGAATAAATCCTTTGAAAGAAGAAATTTTGTTGTTGTGTGTTTTTTCTGTTTTATACTGTACATTCTGTTTATACTTTTAAATACTCTGAATTGACTATCTGTATTAAATAGAATGTTTTTATAAATAAAAAAATGAAAATATTCCTTTAGTTAAAAAAATATATAGAAAATTTCCCCATTTTATTCTTCCCCGACTTTTCCCTAAAGCAATGATTTAATTGCCTGCAATGTTGGTAAATATTAAAAAAAAAAGAGAGAGAAAATTAAAGTAACCGAATAAGGAAGGAAGAGAGAAATCTAGTGGGTGATGGAGTGACAAAGAGAGAGCAAAATTAAAATTGTGTACGCAGAAAGAGAAAAAATAAATGGATATAATTTTCTTATTGAAAATTATTATCTTTATTATCATCATTATAATTAATTTTTTTTGCTTTCCTAAGTATTTTTCACATTTTTCTTTATGCGATTTTAAAAACGTTTATTTTGAGTTGGCTTTTATACTTACTTTTTAAGTCTATTTAGGTCCTGACCCTTTAAATTCTAATTAGGCGTATGACGTAGTATAAAGACATATTTAAATGGTGCACTTGACACAGAACATGTTTTTTAATTGATAAACTGTTATAAGATTTTTCTCTTAAATTTTATAAAAATCTTACTTTGATTTTATCATAAATGCATTTAATTTTTAGAAGTCCATTATCATATTTGCATTTTTGTTTTTGTTATTTTTTATTTACAAAAAATTATTTTGTACAACTTTCTTACTAATTGCTGTTAGGTACTAATTATTTCTATCTAAGAATACAATTTCATTATAGAATATAGAAGAAAAAAAAATGTATTCTCATTTTTTTACATTTTTTATAACAGATTAATTAAATTTAGTTCAAATGGATAAAGTTTTAATTGATTTGTAAAACTTAAAACACAAAAAGATAGAAAAAAATGGAAATGATCATTTGCAATATTACTCTATACTTTCCTACTCTCAACTAAAACCAAAAACAAACTAATAAATTCACAATTAAGTTTTGTCCCTGATTTTCTTATATATAGAAAGAGACTCAAAGTCTCTTCATAACTATCCTGAACTGAACTTCGTCTTTACTTTATACAAGTTACAAGTTTTGTAATTGTTAAATTAGTTTCTTCTATTATCACTCTTCAACTTTACCATAATACTGTACAACACATAGATAGAATGCAAACATTATACCTTTTCTATAAATGTGACATTAAGGTAACACCAAAAAAAAACTATAAACAAAAACAACAAATATGAAAATGTAATCTTAGTCTAAGGGATTATTATTTAGAATTTTTCTCTCTTGTCTTTATTTGATATTTCAATATCTTATCTGATACAATGCGATTCGATGTGAATGTGAACAGAGAAAAAAAAATGTTTCAATATATACTGGCATTTGTTAGTATTTGATTTCCCATCTGTTGTTTTGTACTTCTTTTTTTTTCGATTTCCTTTCCATTCTTTTCCTTTCTTTAACTTTAATCTCCTATATATATATTTTTCAACATTTTGCCGATCTCACGTATATACATATAAAGATAAATTTGTTCCGTGTTGAAAATCGTAACAAAAAAATAAGTGCAATACAGGTAAAATATACGTGATTTGCATACCTTTTTTATAACATTTTTACTTTAACAAAAAAAAAAAAGTATAATAACAGAAATGAAATCAATAACGTTAAGTCACGTCCAACATGCAACAAAATTCCAAAAATATATATTTTCATTACTTATCAATAATTATTATTTTTTCCATTAAAAATTTAATGTAATAATTTTAATATACAAAGTATTTGCTTAACATTAATCTATTAAAATTATATAAATTAATAATATTATTGAAATTACTATTTAACAAAATAATTTATCAATGGTTCACGTTCCGATTCATTTTCAGATTTAGATTTGTGAAAATAAATAAAAAAATTTTTGATTAATTATTTTGAAGTTGATCCATAAAATATTGTGTTATGCTAAAAAGTTATGATAGTATTATAATAGTGCTTATATAAATGTGTATCCTTGGGTCGAATATTAGGGCGATCGACTATTTTGCCCATAATGTTCCACTAGTTCCATTCATGTTCTACTAAAATAATTGAATGTAAAGCATCACCACATACAAATGTACCACCGATGACAATAAGGATTGTCAATATGATAAAAAAAATTAAAATTTTGTTTATACATTTTAATCATTTTCTACTAATTCTTATTATATAAAATAATTAATAAGTATACGAGATTCTCAATATCGTCTTTAAAAATGTCGATAATACTATAAATTTATGTAATATGAAAAAAATATATTTTGGTAGCTTAAAATATTATCCAAATGTTTAGAGAGAATTGATTGGAGAACAAATCAATATGAAACTATTCAATTAAAAAGTCTAAATTCTTTTCTATATTAAACTTTTAATAAAATCGTTTCCTTTCACGCGGAATAAATTCATTCAATCCTAATCGAAACTTATTATATAATCTTTTTAGATTGTGTAAAGTGTATTTAATTTGACTTAAAACTTGTGATTAGTGCAATTTATTATAAATAATGACTTGATACAAAAGCGTTTACACAAAAGCTTTATGCTTAAAATAAGACAGTCTTTATTATTATTTATACTACTTTATAAAATAGAGAGAACTTGATGCATTTTAGTTTACAGATGTGCAAGGAAGATGCCAATTAAAAATCTTAAGAGATAACTTTTAACTTATATATTTTCTAATATGAATTTTAAAGCTGTAAGCTTTTATACTTAATTTATTTTCTCACACAATAAAAATTTTCCAAGAATAATGGGTAATTATTATCGAGTCACTTTTTGTTAAGTTTTTTAAATTTTGGTTTAGACATTGAAATTTTCTAATTATTATTTATGATTATCTTAGGTTTACACTAATGGTTGAGATGGGGGTATCTATATACACTTTAAAAGATACAATTTATCATCGCTTATACTTTATAATATTTTCTTAATTGTTAATATTGAAATTGTCGATATAATTTTAGTTGTAGAAACACTTAGTATTTTATGAAGGCTTTGTATAAGTATTTAAATTTTTTGTTTATGTTTTTAATTTCTTTATCTTTATGACCTATTTGAAAGTTGCTGAAAACTGGTTCTCGATTATAATCAATAAACCAAATTCATTTTCATAACAGTTAATCTTGATAATTAACATAGGACAAAATATGAAAGCATAACAACATACTCTCCAAATTAATAAAGAAATAAAAGAAATATGTATGAGTTTCAAACACTATATTATATTCGAAAAATGTTGAACCTTTTACTTTTATACCTTTTTTCTTCGGTGTTTACAAAAATGTGTTAAACACATTAAATATAAACCATAAAAGCATAAAATGCTTTTACAGGCATGCACCTAAAATACACATATACCCATACATATTACACATGATATATGATGTTAATAAGTTCCATCTTATTACAATCCACACAAAATATAACTCATTCGATCAGCCAATCATAACCCAAACTTAATTGCTCCGATAACCACAAATGTGGCCTTATATTTTCATTCGGTTCCATTGATTTTCCAATAAATCAGTCTTAACGGGCAAACAAACAAGCTGTTGTTCACGATGTATAAACTAATGCTGTGGAAAATGCAAAACTATTATATTCACCATGGGTAAAGCAATGGCAATAGACCTAACTCTGTACAAAATATATATATTTATACATGTACATGCACACATATAAGTGTACACATACATTGGTATACGTAGGAATACGTTAAAGTAGAAAAAGAACAGATGTTTATTATACAACAAGTGTTGCAGAGTTAATAAATGTCCTTGTTTTTGGTTGCTTTTGTTCTTTAACCCCTGATAAAAAAAACCAATACTCAAATGAGAAGACCCTTCTTCTTTTGTTTTCTAGAAACAATTTATTGGTATTGATTCCTTATATTATTTTTGTAACTTCTAAAAAAGAAATACGTAAGAAAAAGTTTTTCTTTATTTTTCCATTAAATAGAAAATAATACAAAATCATCAAATTATATAATATTTACAAAATTCATATTTTCTTCATGAGGAAAAATAGAGAAAAGAAAGAAAAAAAAGTATGGTCAAATGAATTTTACTGTTTTTGGTTTGTGGTTCAACTATAAAAATATATTTGTCAGCAGTAAAAACATTTTGTTTAGTTGTTGATTGTGCACAAGTATTTTTAATAAAAATTCATAAAACCACAGGTGGCATATTTAAATAAAAGATAAAGAAAATTAAGAAATCTATCACATAAATCTCTTACTATCTTTTGTAGATATTTGTGTTTAAGTAATAGAGCAGGGAAAAGTATCTAGTAAAAATGCTAACATTCGTCCTTTAAAAACTAGAAGTTTAAAGCTACGTCCGAATGCTTCCTTATCTCCCGAAACCCTACATCGAAAAATTCACCGTAGATGTTGTCCGGAATTTACACTTTTTCTAATTCATTAACACTAAAAATCATTTATAATTATTTAAAAACTCACTTTTTATTTCTATCCACTTTTAACAAAAATTATTATTTTATTTATGCTATTATTTTTCTGATCATCTAGTTTTAATTTGAAAGAAGTTTAGTAAGACAGTGAGTAAGAAAGTTTAGAGAGTCATACTCAGATCTGGCTTTTTCAAACAAATGTCAGAATTTTATTTTCGTTTGTAAATCTAAAGCTGAAATCTAAAGCTAGCACATTTAACACAAGCCTTTAAAATAAAAATAATGATAGGTTTGGTTATGTCGAAAAATAAACAATGTTTTCAATTATAAATCACAGATATTCTTCTATTTAAGAAAGATAAAACGTTTAACTTCGAATTCACCTTCACATAAATAAATAATTTATATACTTCAAAATAATATTAAAATCAAAGTAAAAAAATATAATAAACATAAATAATTAATAAATAATATGGATATTAGTTTCCTTTTAATTAAATATTCATTACATAAATTAGTAATGATTAAACCATAAATGATCAAATTCAAAATAATGTTTATAATAATATATTTATTGTTTATTAATTTATTGTAAAAAATAAAAAAAATAAAATAATAAAACAGTAACAACATTATAAAATAAAATAAATGTTTCGCGTTCAATTGCTGTATATAGAGACTGGTACATATGTATATATAAATATATAAAGTAAATACACATATTTATATATTTAATGTAAACATGACACTTGTCACGTATGTCAAAGATATATCACTGTTTTAACATCAAAACACGCACATAAATGTTTATTATTAATTTACTGGTTTGAATTGAGTTACCTAAAGTTTGTTCTACTATGAACAAAAAATACTTTTAAAGTTTTTTTTAAAATTTATTCAATTATGTTTTATCGTAATTATAATCATTGCCTCATTCCACCTTTGATAAACAGTGAACATCCTTGAGACACTGCACTCTACCAACAGAAAGTTCTTTGTGTGTAATTATTATTTAGCATCTTCATTATTAAAGTTTTAGAGATTTACAGTCGTAATTTGACAAAACAAACATCCTGTCTTTCCTTATACCAAAATTTTCTTTTACTATTAAAAGAATCTTAGCTATATAACGTCCAATCGTTATTATGAAGCTGTTTATATTAATTAGATTTCAATGTTTTTTTTATTTAGTTAACGGAGTATGAGAAATAACATTTGGAATTAAAATTAAAATTAATTGATTATTTTTCAAAAAAGTTCCGAGTATTCTAAAGTGGGGGTGTTATGAAAAATGTAAACAATTTTTATTCAATTTAAATGTTTTTTTATTTAATTCAATAAATAATATTTTTAATCTGAGAGATCTATAATGAACCATAAATTCCAAGTAAAATTCCTTATCAATAAAATAAAAATACACATATTTTAAATTAATAATTACATTATTTTTTATATTCCAAGAACATTACAGAGATTTAAAAAAAAACTGGCATAACCAACAATAACAATTACCATGAAAAAATATTCAATTAGTTCGTAATTTTAATTTCATATAAATTGAAAGTATTATTTTAAAATAGGAACAAATTTATAACTAATTCAACACATAAATTTTAATTATTAATAAAAAATTATATTTAATAATTATTGTGTAAAATCAATTTTTATTTATATTTTATAGAATTTTATAAATAATTATTTGTTTTGACATTATACATTTGTATTTGATGTTTTTTTTATTATATACATAATTCTGTATTATAAAAATGCATTATACATAATTACATAGTACATACTATACGTATATTATATTTTATTTATTGATAAATATATTTAAACATAATGTAAATTATTATTTATTTTGTTGAAAATACAATAAAGATTTATGAGGTTAACCAAACCAATCACACATAATATAACCAAAATGTAATTATTATTAATAATATTTTGTTAGCTCAACAGTGTGTGTGTGTGTGTGTGTATGTCGGTATATGTGTGGGTATCTATGCATATGAATAATATATAAATATATTTTGAAATGGACTAAAAAATATATATGTATGTGTAAAAGTAAAGCCCATTTATTTGTGATCGGTTAAAAAATATTTACGTATATTTGATGAAAAATTCATTTAATTTGCTAATTTATTTTTACATTTTCTGTTATTATTTATATTTTATTTTTTGTTTAGCACAATAAATTGTATTTTAAAAATTCATAAAACAATTTAATTAAAATAAATAATTATTTGATTAAATTGAATTTATTTTTTTGTATACAAAAAAAAACACAAAAAATTGAAATCCCAAATGGGGCTTATGTAGGTATAAATATATTCAATATTTACATAATTTTCGTAATTAAAATATATTTAACGAATTTTCTTTTATTGCAAATTATAATTTGCTTAATAAATATTTTTATCGAGAAAAAATTTTAAGCATTGACCAGGATTAGATACAAAAATATAACTTTTTATTACAACAACAACAACAACAACAAAAAATACTCTTTTATGTTTTTATTGTGTATTTTTAAATTACTACATATGCCATTTTAAATTCTTATATTCCAATTGAACATTTTCGTCTGATTTTACAAAACAATGATCACAAATATCATTGTGTAATCATTTATTATTGACTGAAAAATGTATCATTTTATCTTATACAAAATCATAACGAAAAAAGAATCAAAGATATAAAATAAAAAATAATAAACTCCTGAACATATATTTATGTTTTTTTTTTTTTCAATTTGTATGAAAGTTCAAAATTTAATATTTTATTGAACAAGCGTAAAAAAAGAAAGAATAAATATATATATATACACAAAATCCTCCCTCTTAAGTCCCCCCACCCCCCTTACTATCTCAATACAAATAGATTTTTTTTCTTCTATGGATATTTTCTTCATATTACTACGATGAAAAGCTTTTTACCTTTCAATTTATCAGACTTTATTTCACTTTTATATTTGAACTCAAACATTAATGATATCGATCAAAGTATAAAATTTTTTATTCTTTTGCCCCAAAGATATATATTAGGTAAAACCGAATCCCGAATCAAATAAATTGTTAGAGTTTTTTTTATATATTTTAATACATTTGATACAATTCTTTTCGAGTAACAGTTTTTTTTTTGTTTACCTTTATTAACGTACCCGCACTGGCAAAATTCCAAAATGATTAATTCCTTTTTTTACTCATACTCATCTAGTTTGTTTCAATTGAATAGTATTCACAATAATATTAAATTCACCTTTATTGTTTCTTTACATACTAAAACAATGTGTAATCATTACTAAAAATCAATAAATTATAATTATACAAAACAATAATTAACTAAATAAATCAGTAAACCAATAATTCAACTAATCATAATTTTGAATTCCTAATGTAATTAATGATTTACTGAAAAGAGATTTACGTTATTTATTAATAGAGAAATTATGGATAAGATAATTATTATAATATTATTCTTAATTATAAAATTGATTTGCATATCCAAATAGTATTTTAGAATATTATTTCGAAACATTCTTTAAAAGAATATTTCCTTCAATTAAATTACAAAAATTTTGTACCTGTACTAATTAATGTTGATATTAATTTTATAAATCTGTAATTATAATTCAATGAAAAAAATGAAAAAAAAATATTGGTTTAATTTAAAACAAAAATTTTAATTACCAGGAATATAATTTTGGTTAATTATAATCAAAATATAATTTGTGGTTAATTTAAAAAAAAAAGTGTAGAATATTAAATTAATTATGGTAAATTTTATTCATATTTTTGGTTGAAAATATGTTTTTTATTTATAGAAGTTTAATTAAAATAAATACAAAGATATTATTTTTTGCATTTTTTTGCATTTACATAGAATATTTTTTAATAATTTCAAGAAATATTCTGTAAATTATAGAAAATTGTTTATTAGCATATTTGATATTTAAAACATGATTATGTAAATTTACTTAACACTTTACAAAATGACAATGCTTTGTAGGTTTCTAAAAATTTATAAAATTATTGGAATTTGACAAAAAAAAAGATATTCCTGACAAAATGACTATTGAATTACCCTAGAATTTTTTAAACACGTACATTCGATAATATTTCATTTTAATTTTCCTTCTTTTTTTTCTTGTTTTTTATAAAATGTCACTCACAATTCAGCAAAAAAAAAATTGTTGCTAAATAATATACATAAAAAATCTATAATAATTAAATTTTAATTTTAATGTTTTAAGGTGGGCAATCAACCAACCATACTACACCCACATGAGAATCTTCATTGGGCTTCAAGAGATCTCGCCATTCAAGTAATTATCTTATTTTCTCTTTTTAATTCTGAAAATTTTTATATAATTATTTCAAAAATAGAAAAAAAAATAATTATCACTTCATGCAAAAGAAAAAGAAAAAGACGAAGTTGAAGAAGAAAAGAAAAGAAAAAAGAAAATTGAAACTTTTTTTTTATTCTCATTTTCTTTTAAAACAGCTTTTACCATCACACTATCAAAATGGTCAATTAACCTTGCGGTGTACAGCAGAAGTTGACGCTTTATATGCTGAAAGCACAGAAGCTCCCTTAGGGACAACAAGAAAAGAACCGATACCAGAGAGAGGTATATTTATATATATATATTTATTTTATTATATATTTTTCTATATATGATGTGTATCTTGTATGTGTGTAGTATATCTGAAATATTGTTCTCAGAATAGAGAATACATATGAGTGTCTCATCCTTCCCTTTTATTTGAAATTATATTCATATCACATTTTGATAATATTATTATATATATTAACCATATATGTTCTATTAATTTTAGACAGGAATACTGCATTTAGTTGATACAAGCAAAATTTTGTATTATAATTAATTGATACTTTAATTATTATATATCCTGTTCATCTATCCAACTTACATACGTATTACCCTGATATATAAATTAATTTAATTATATCAAAATCTAAATAAATATTTAATTATACAACACAAAGAAAATTTTTTGTTAAAGATCCTCTAATAAATTAAGTTTAAGAGATTTTTTTTTGATTTCTGGGTGCTATTAAGTCCATTTTCTTATATTTTATATATAAAACAAAAATTATCCAAATAGATTAATCTATCAATCTTTGTATCCTTATATTTTTATCTTTTAAAGATAAGATTCTAAGATCTAAGACAATAACTTTTATCTTAAACTTGTTTCTACATCTTCTCACTCTATCATTCATCCTCGTTTATTATATTATTGATTTAGTTTGGGTTTAGTGTGATCTCTAATGTTTCTATAATATTACAGAAAAAAAATGAAATTCCCAATGGGATCGATGTCACTTAATTTTCAGGATGATGGTCTCTTTTTTTTCTTCGTTTTTTTTTTTATTTTGTTTCTTGTCTGCTGTTCTTTGAATGATCTTTTGCCCTTTTCTTTTATAAGAAATTGGTATGCAGTCTGAATTCTTAATAGAAATCAATAAAGTTATATATACATATATATGTTGGCCCTATCTTTTTTTTCCATTTTAAGAGAGAATTGATTAATTATTGTTGTTCTGTAAAATTTTAGACCTTTTTGAGTAAAATTTAAGAATTTCAAAATCCTTAAGATTAATATTTAATTAAGTTAAATTTGGTTTCGTAGAATTAAATTTGTGTAATATTGTGATATTCAGTAAATAATAAATCAAATTTTAATTCTTAGAATTGTATAATAAAGTCATAATAATTGAATATAGTTGTTCATAATTTATTGGTAACAATTGCAACCATGTAACAGTTAAATAGTACAATAAAACAAATTAATTGATAATAATTTTTCTCATTCGTTAAGTTTTTAAAAATGTTTAAAACACTTTATTTGATTCATCAAATTTTCTCCTTTTTATATTAAAATGTTCACCATTTGAAGTAAAGAATGAGATTTTTTCAGTATCCAATTTTCTTCATACTTCCTTCATTTGTCTTTATTCCCTTTGCCTCTCTTATACACACACACATATATATATATAATTTAATTTTCCTTTAATCAAGTTACCTACAAAAAAGAAAAACGAAAAGGAAAAAGAAAAAAAAAGAAAAAACGAACTGTTTCTTATGTCACGTAAATGTATAAATAAATATATTCTTCGATATAAGGATATCAGTCAAGAGTAAAAGGGACTACATTTCTTTCTTTTTTTTTATTGAGTTATAACACGCACAAATTAGTAGACCTTAACTAACTCACTGTCTCTCTCTATTTCCTTTTTTTTCTAATTTTTGTTGTATGGAAAGAATGTTTACTGATAGAAAGTATTTAATTCTGATCCCTGGTTAATCCGAATTAAGTTTATTTTAAAACAAAAACATTCGGATAAACAAAAAAATCCTGAGAAAAGATCATATAAAGAATGAACTTGACCTAAATAACCAATTTGTGATTTCTTTAGATTAATAGATTTTTTTTTCGAGAAAAGATTGAATCGTAATTTAGATATTTTTGTTTTATATTTTGAAAAGTGATTAAAACTTTTATTTAGATTAAGAATAACAGATATAGAAATGGTATTCATTTTCAGCCTTTTCAATTATACATTTTTTTATTTTGTCAATTTCACGAGATATAAAATACAATCGTGAAGCCAACAAATAACAAAACAGAAGAGAAAAAAAAACATGAATATTATTGTGGCTTCTTTTATTTTATTATATTTATATTTTTTTCCCCATCACATCTTCCTTGTATTTCTCGCGTTGATCATAATGAGATTTTTTTTCGTTTTTTTTTCTTAATTTTGTTCTTTTTCTTTTTTTTTTTTTTATTTAGTTGAAAAAGTTTGACTTTAATTTATGATGTCTTGATGTTTAAATTAAAACTTTATTGAAGTCAATTACTGGGTTTAATGTTAAAAAAAAAATAATGAAAAAAATGGTTTGAGGTTAATGAGGTCACTGATGCGTCGATTACTTGGTATTGATTTTAAAGGCAAAAAAAAAATTAAAATAGAAAAAATTTAATTGAAAAATAAGAGAATAAAAAAAAGACAAGGAAGCAAAAACAATTAAGGGAGAGTATTTTTATTTTCATTCCTTCCTGTTTTTTGTGCTTTATTAAAAAAAGGGTTTCTAAAAAATAAAGATAAAAATAAAATAAAAAAAAAAAGATTTGAACCAAAGTTTTAATTGACAATGATAAATTATTGGAAAAAATAAAAGAAAATAAAAGTTTTTTATTTTTTATTATAATCAATATAAAATGTTGAAATGAAACACAAAAAAGCGGACATTTGTCTCTATATATAAATTCTGTATGTACGGGATGTATGTATTTGTTCTGTATAATAATTCTTGATGAGGATTAGGGGTCACCATAAAATAAACCTATCCATTTAATAACTGCACAGAGAGAAACCACAAAATGACAAGGATAAAATACAAATTAAACAAATGACCTTTTCCCTTACCTTATACCTTCTTCTATTACTCTTGCCACTGGTTTTGTCCTTCTTATATACACTTTATCTCTTTTCTCCTCTCTCTCTTTTTGGTTCTATTGCTCTTGTTGAAAACTTAATCAACATAAAAAGAAAAAAAAAATGAAAATGGAAAAAGAAAATAAAAAGAAGAAAAAGCAGAAGAAGAATAAGAAGAAGAAGAAAACTTTCAAGTAAAATAAATGTTGTTTAAATGTAAAATAGGTAGATTTATTACCTTAAAAATGTTACCCGTATTGTAATCACCCATTTTCTCTATATTATTATATGTCTCTGTCGGAATAATAAGCATAAGCATTTTAAAAGAAAATAATGTTAAAATATTCGATATTGTATTTTTGCTTCATAAATCAAAATGAAAATTTTCATCTATATCTTCTATATCTTCCTCTATCCCTCTCATTCTCTTTTTCTATCTTTCTCTCTCTTTTAAAGCCAAGTTACATAAATGTATTTATATTTATGTGTATAAATATATATACAATAAAAATTTGCATTTAAATTCAATAAAGTTAAGAATAGTCAATCTACCATACAAAAAGTACTTATCAAGTATAAAATATGACAAACAAAACTTTTTGTTTCTTATTTATTATAAAAGAAAAAAATATATTAATATATAATTATTAATATTATAACAAGAAATTGTAAATAATAAAATATTGAATTTTGCGTTAATGATCATACTATTTGTGTAACATTTGTGTTAAATATATATGTATTATTAATAAAGTCTCACAATTTGATTGGGTGTGCAGGCACATGAGGAGAAACTAGGCCAATCAGACATTTCGATATTTTTCCTACAATAGCCATTGTACGTAATCTGACAGATCACTGTCAAATTTTATGTTTGTTATTCAAAGCTGAATATTTTGGGTAATTCTTGTCCGAAAATAAATTATATGATTTTGTGTAAAATAAAATGTGTAATATGTGACAAAAATTATAAACATTAATAATGAGAATGAATTGGTACGGTGTTTGTTTTCCCTTCAATTAAACTTAAACGTTGTGTATTGCAATAAATTTTAGCAAATTTCCATAATGATTATTAAAATAGATACTACTCTACTTATTTGAGTTTTTAAATGTAAAAGATTTCAATAAATGTCATCGTGTCATTATCTGAATTGTAGTGATGTGTTGTTGGTGCTATTTATAAAATTATAAATTCACAAATAAATGAGAAATTTTAAATCCAATTTTGTTTTGTTACTCATTATGTACTTTTATAAATTCTTTTAATAATGAATATTAATAATTATAATTCAGAAAAATTATATTTGTGGAGAATTAACAAAAATACAGTTAAAATGAGTTGTGATAAGAATGTAAAATGGCTAATATTCCTGGGAAACAATCGAGATCCAATTTATTTAAATAATTATATTTCATAGGTAACTTCAATACGGTTCCATACATAAATAAATAAATATAGAATATTTAAAATAAACAATTACAATTTCTTAAATAACCTCAAAATAAATACAAAGATTTATTTTAAATATATTTTAACCAATAGAACGCATACCCAACATTCATTTAAATTTTGAAGGTTTTAAATTTGTTTGATTTTGCATTTTGTTTAAGGGTGATTTAATTTTGTAGTTTTGTATTTTATATTTTTCTTGTTATTTCCAAGTCTAAATTGATGAAATGGTTTTTTCTCAGTGATTTTTACTTTAAAATCTTCAAAAACATTAATAAACTCAACGCCATATTGTCTTTTTGGTGTTTTATAAATACTTAATAATATATTATTCATTCTAACCACATACCTGCTACACCCATTTTCTTTCCTTATTTTCTTCTTTTTTTTCTCTTTAAAATATAGAAAAAAAATAAAAGTCCTTAAAAAATACTATATAGAATTTGTATGTGTGTATGTAGAGATGGATGGATGAATGTATGTGTGTGTATATTTTAGGCGAGTATTGTATGTATGTATATATGTATATAAAATATAATATATAGATTATAAATGCTATAGCTGTCGGCAAATAGGAAACTTTTTGTGTATAGACGATTTCGCTTTCTTCTGTTTTCTTCGTTTCGTTTTTTTTTTATTTTCTTTTATTTTATTCTTTTAGCGGATTTGTTATTGTTGTTCAAAAATATTCCTTGGGCGGTTCATGACTTTTTTTTTTCGTTTTCTTTTTTTTTTTCCTCGAAACACCGGATGTAGCCAACGAACAGGAAACTCCATCACCATCTCTTTTTTTTCTTTTTCTCTCTCTCACTCCCTGTATTATTGTTCGCTCTCTTTTCACTCAAACCAATAAATTATTCCTGTTTTTTATATATTTTTCTTCAGCCCCCCCATAGTCAACCTACGCTATTTTCTGTTCCTTCTAAAGAATGGAGGAACTTTCCGTTCTTTTTTATTCGGCCACAATTTGAAGCTATTTCTAGAAGATGAGGTTTTTGCTTAAAGAAATCTCATTCTATTGTAAGTTTTATAAACAGCACTCTATTGGAAATAGGGTCCCATCTCTCAGCCAAACCACCCAACAAAAAAGAATGAATAAAAATCTGATTTCATTTATTGTATTCTATTTTTATTTTAAATTTAATGAAAAAAAATTGTTTTCTTTTTCTTAATTATATTAATTTTAGGACAGTTCCGGACGAATATATATTTTGATCGCATAGCCTAAATTTCTTCTTGATATTTTATTTTTGTTTCACGAGCTTCGATATGAAATGGTTACTTACAGATTTTAATTCATCTTAAATGAAGAAATAAACAATGGGATGAACACTTTTAGATGTAGAGATAAGATTACTTCCTAAGCAATGCATCCATATATAATATTAATAGTGCAACTTATATGGAATAGAAACCCATTATTTTCCGTTCAATTAACTTGAGTTTATTTTTCGAATATATCTTTATTTACGGTTTTTATCATTGTTATCTCCTAAAAATATAGATAAAACTACTCGAAGCATATGCATTTATTCTAGATAAAAATTATCTCGCAAATAGTTGTCTAAAATGTTCATAAACGAATTATATGCAGAAGTTTTAAATTTCAATCTATGCATGAATCATGCCAGATAAGTTTTCAACGATTGAACTTGTAGATCATTCAATTCTGAATTACTCTTTATTTTGAGTATATTTTTACACTTTATAAAATTGGTATGAAGTATGAAGATATCTTTTGAATAAGCAAGATCAACAATTTCATAAAAAACAATTCAAAACTATTCGAATGTAAGTATTAATGTAACATTATGTATCTGCATTAAAATAAAACTAAAATATTTCTTTCAATTTAAAGGTAAATAAAAAATAAAGTCAAATCAAAGCAGTGAATGTTATTTAGCTTTGGTTGCACAAAAAAAAAAGAGACTAGAAAATCGTAAAAAAAAATATATTCACCCACAAAATTTAATCAATATTTATTGAAACGTGAAAATGTTCAAACTATTTGCTTCGGTAAACAGAAAAAAAAACTTTGAATTGCTTATCATGAAATCGGGATAATTGAAATTATCTTTTGATTCTTAAAATGTGAATGTGATGCATATATATTGAGTTAAGAGAAAAGATATATAGAATAATACATTGCTTTTCTTCTTTTTTTTGTCTTTCTTTTTGTTTTTTATTTTATTTACTCTTATCCTTTAATACAAGTAAAATGTTACAAAACAAAAATAAAATCCAATCCGTCTAACATTTGGACGACTATACATATGTATATAAATATATAGTAAAGATCAATCAAATATAAAGACTATTATACCAGAAAAGCACAAACCAAAAGGTTTTCATTTATATTGGATATAATATGTAAGAATATATATATATATATATATATATATATATATATATATATATATATATATGAATAGAAACATAGAATATAAAAGGTATATGTATATATATATTCTTGTGTCTTCGGTAAGTTCGTGGTTGAGTTGACTTTTATTATATAAATTTCATACAGTAAGAGAATAGTCGAAAAACTGAGGTACAAACTGAAACTTATTGTAATTTTCTTTGAATAAAACGAATGGAAATTTAATAATAAAAGTGCGACTTATAAAAGCCAAGCACTGAAAAAAACAAAAAAAATTAACAGAAAAAGTTCTTCCTGCTTACATAAATTTTTTTTAATTGAAAGTTGAAATTTTATTTTACAATATTAAATGTTCTAAAAATTATTCCAAGTACTATAATAACTGCAATATCTTATGTAGAGCACAGGGTGTCCTCAAGTCTTTAATATTTCAGTTGTCTATATAGTTGAAAAATTAAAACATTTTTAATTTTGATTAGCCCGTAGATGGAATCGTACCCGTGGAACACTTAGCTTTAACCAGTTTCCAAAAAGCATTCTGATTCAAATTTTACAGCATTACACTCTTTCAGGTATGATCAGCAATGTGTAAGGAACAGTTTAGCTAGCGTTTTACAGCTCTGATTTAATTATTTAATTGATTAGGATTTGTTCCATTTTACGTATTTATTTCTTAATTTAATTACTAAAACTATTCTATAGAATTCAAAAATGTAAAAAAATTATTTTTTGAATTGAAAGAAATCATGAATAACGAATTCTCTTGCTACTCTTGCTATTATTTTTTACTCTATAGAATGAACGACGATTTAATTTAGATAAAAATTTATTTTTTTCTGGCTTAACTAATAGGCAAAAAAATAAAAGAAAAAGAGAAAATAATAGCAACGAAGGGACAAACACAACCAAAAAAAAATCCTGAATAATCTGATTCATGTTTATTTAGGTTTGTCTTCTCTCTATCTCTTGATTATTATGTTAATTTTTTTTTCTTTATAAAAACCAAGTGTTTAATATTTTCTATTTATTACACCCTCCAGTTTGTTGTTTTTATAGCCGTTGCCGCGTTGTTCTTTGTAGGTGTTGTTGTATGTGTTATTTTTGGCCATATATAGGTATAATATTTACCTAGATTTATATAAATAAATATCTCAAGGGATAAGGGATTTACTAAAGGAAATTTAACAAAAACAACAACAGAAATTATCAAATTGTGCGTGAGAAGAAAATTTTTATACAATATTCTTTTTAGTCTCACTCTTGTGATTATATGTCTTTTTTCTTGGTTGCTGAATAAAAAATAAAAAGTCAAGTGAAAATAAAAAAAAAAAAGCTAAAGAAGCTGGAAGAAAACTCAAAGTATGAATTATTCAATTGTCAAGATAACAATAAAAAAGCATAAAGCAACCGCATATACACATCTGCTTTTGCATTTTCAATTCAATATCAATTTTTCTACCGTAACACGATTTTTATATTTTTTTTTCTTTTTCTGCTTCTTCTTCTTCTTCGTTTTTTTTCTTCACTTTTTTTTTGTTGTTCTGTTTTTATACAAACAAGACTTTTCAATTTATTGTGTTATGTTTTTTCCTTCTTTTTGTTGTTGTTTATTGCTCCCAGGGTATAAAATTGGTTACGGGTATTGTGTGTGTGTCTATTCAGTGTAGTAAAAAAAAAAATACAAAAAAGAAAACTGTCAAATAAATGGATTAAAATAAAGGTGACACATTGAATGATTTAAAAGCTAAAAACTTTGCACTTTAAAACCACAAACAAAACATTAAAATAGCACACATATAAGCAAACCAGCAAAACAAGAAAGAACTATCAGAATGAACGAATTATTTAAATCAAAAGCACAGTTTAGTGCGGCATTCTCAGTTTATGGTTACCTACCATAAAGGTAAAAGAGAAATCTGAAATTGACTAATGATGATTAAAAATATAAGAACACTTTTTATTGATTATATTCGTACACGTAAATTGCTTTACACGAATTGAAAATTTTTAATTATTTTTCTCTGATTGAAAATTATTATTTATTTATGATTCTGGGTTTTATTACGAGCTTTCAGTTATTTCCCCTTAAATCCCACAAATAGTTTTCAATAATTTAAGATTATGGGTTGTAACACACACATCGTAAACACAAAACAGTTGTTTTCAACATTTTAAAGTAGGATTATTTACTTTTGAATGCTGTAGGTGCAATGTAATTGCAATTAATTATTTTCAATAATAATTTTTCTTTAATTAAGTAATAAATTAGATAAAATAAGAAGAGCATAATGTCAGACTTCAGACACAAGATCAGTATGTGAAACAATTTTAAGCGAAGGATAATTGCTAAATGTAAATTATGCTTTAACTTTATATGTGATTTTCAAATATGTTTTAAAATAAAAATAAATTGTTGATTAGTGTCTTGAGAATATTGCAATAGGAATTTTTGAAGGATAGCAAACGTCTTTCGAAATTATTATATTGGTAGAAAACCTTCCACCTTATTATAAAGTGAAAATTATTGAATTTGTGGTAAATATAAAACTTTTGTTTTATTCAAAATTTGTGTACGGATATTCAATAATTTTCAATAAAAAAATTAATTATCAAAAATTATTAATTCAAAATTCACATTATGTCCCACCATACTAAAAGTTTACCGACTTTTATGAATGCTGCATAGATTTCAATTATCATTCTGGTTTCATTTATAACTTTATTGAAAAAAATCTAATCCATACATAGAATTTAAATTAACTAATATCAAATTACGTAATTCTTTTTTGTACATAGTGCAACATTAATTTGTGATTAAAATTTGTTAAGACAAAAAAAAATACTGAACATTATATTATGTAGACTGCATATTCAAATATAGGAAAATTTACATTTAAAATTTAATTATAACTTTAAAAAAAAAAATTGAAACCATGAACTTTTTTTTAATAATAATTATAATCCGTTTATATTTCCGTACTGCTATACTGATGACGATTTTGTCTCCTAAAAATAAATCAAAATTATCAACATTGGTTACAATTATATACTTTTAAAGCAACAGTTTTCCTAAAAATAATTTGAAACTTTTACTTTTCTGTATAAAACTTACTAATTTTTATTTAAATGATGCACAAAAAAAAACTTTTTGTTTTACAATGAACACCCACTCAACACCCCCAAAAAAAAACTCTTTTTATTTCTAGCAAAAATAACTCCAAATTATATCATTATATTACACCCTACTTTTCAATACTACTGAACGTGATGCTATAAATTTCCATCTAAAAAAAAAAGAAAAGAAAAAATATTTGAGATAACACTTTCTTTTTTTTTATTTTATTTTATTCATTTATTTTTTCACCTGTCTGTCTGTCTTTTATTTATTTAAATTATCTGGTTTTGTTATTTTTATTTATACAATATTATCATCGCAATAAAAATACAATTTCCCCCTTTTTCCCTTTTTTTCTCTTTTTTTGGTTTTTTTTTAGATACAAACGGCGCGTATCTTTATCACACAATCGAGACTCAACACCGGCACTTTTTTATTTTTCTGGTACAGCACAGTGTCTTCCTTTGCCACGTTATACGTTATGTATCTGTTTGTATATTATATGTTTCCACCTTTTTCATCACCCTAAACAACCCATCATCCTATTCAAAAAAAATCTTCTCAATCTCTTTCTTTTTTACACTCTCCATCTTTTTCTCTCTTCATATTGTATGGTTATGGTGGTATACGGCTGCGAAAAGGGAATAACACCTTTATTGCTTGTCTCTTTGAAAAATTATATTGTACTTTTATTCGTTTTAATATGACTTGGCTGTTTTGTAATAAAATGCGATTTAAAAAAAGAAAAAGTTTTTCCCCCTTTTTCTCTCTTTCTTTTCGCAGTTTCTCTTTTTTCTTTCGTTTTCTTTTCTTTTTTTTTTTCTTTTTTTTTAGATTCATAAAACAAACTTTTTGTCTTTCTTCCTTTTTTTTTATGCCCATTTTTTTAAAAATAATGGAATGAGAACATAGGAAATGTGTGTATATATGTTTTTCTAGATCTATAATAGAATTGAGAATGTGAATGAGACAATGACTTATGCTATGTACTTATGTAATGTACGAGAGAACAATAAAATTATAAAAAAGTTAAGACATTATATGAGTATAATACACAAAAAGGGTGAGGTTTCCTATTTATATACATAATCTATAAAATGTAATATTGATGTATACGAAGGAAATGTATCCTTACTTTAAGTAGCTCCTTGAATTTTAAATTTTTATATTAAAATGGTATGGATTATTTTGTGGATTTAGTATTTTTTGATTAATTCAAGTAATTTAAATAAAATAGAATTTGATTTTAAATAAATTGGAAAAAAACAAAATGAATTCATACAATTTTTAATACATAGACAACAATAATTTTACAACTTTTATTAATTAATATTCTACCGCAAAAATAATGAAAATAAATAGATAATGATTTTTCGACAAAAATAACCAGCATTATGGATGTTATAAAGTTCTTGATTCTACGCGAGACTTAAAGTGGTTGTCTGTGATTTTGACACTCTTCTCTATAGGCTTATCATAACATAAAATGTGAAAAAACTCTCAATTCTATATTTATTTTCAGTAGACCGTATTTAATTTGCAATCTTACCCAATACCAATTCAATTTAATGGCATACAAGTTGATATGAAAACTCTTTTCCATTGATATTATTGTCAAATTCCATACACTTGCATCAAGTGTTAAAATGACAGTTGCAATCTATATAAAAAGGCTAAACATCTCACTTTGCCAAGCATGGAGAATAATATATAATATTGTCTGTAAACAAAAAAAAAAATTGACATTTCAATTATTCTCATTTTTAGTCAATTCTCATTTAAGTATATTGATGTGTGATATTTCTGTTCATAGAAGTTCACTGATGTCCATGGTAGTCTTTATATAGAACATCGTCAAATTTAAGTTGAAGAGTTAAACAAACAAACATTTTTGGAATATTAGAGACGTTAACAATTATTTTGTGTAAAATCCGAGTCAAAAGGAAAACAAAATATTTGACGTAACATTTTCTTATTGTATAAAAATAATAATGGTCATAATATTGATAAAATTACATTCGCCTCTTGTTTGAAAGTCTCACCACCTCATATAGGAAAACCAAAAAACTTTTTTTTATTGTATAATATTTGATTCACAAAATATTCAATCTAAAATTAAATTCTATTAATAAAAAACAAGGAAAAATTAATAATACTAAAAAAATAAGAAATAGAATTTATCGACTCAATGAAAAACTTTAACATTTTCAGAGAGTTTATCAATTTGAAAAAGTAATAGAAAACTAATTCATTTTATTTTGTTGCTTTTATTTTATAACTTTCTATACTTATTATTATTATTATTATATAGAAAATATAGAAATGGTCACTAAAATTTCTATATAAATATACCCAGGAAATCACAAGCAACTCAAAGAAACTTTAATAATTATTATACTTACATATACAGTGACAGATAGACAGATTCATGTCGTCATTCTCATATTTCAATTGTCAATATGAAGAGAAATAAAGAAGATTGCATCCTCTTACAAATTTATTTAAAACTTCTTGTCAAATATCTAGTCCATGTCCGCTCAATGATTCAAATAATCATTTCATTTTATTTTAAATAAAAAAAGTTTTTAAACTTTAAATGAATTTATACATTAAATGAACTGTTTTTGTTCATTTGAAGATTATTCATCAAATTTTAATTACACATTTCCATAAAATTTTAAGAAAATTCAACGATTAATTAGTTTAGGAATTATTATTTGACACACATAATTATATGATGCTCTTACACTGACAACAAAGATTTGGTCCATTTGTTTGTCTATCTCGAATATTAATTTACAAAAGAATAATAAAATTTTTCACATCAATCAAAAATTTCATAAAATATGTGATGGTTAAAAAAGAAATGTTTACATTGAAATTTAATATTGATTTAATAATAAGCGCATATGACACTGTTTCATTATATCAATAACATTTATGTAATCATATCAAAATAACTAAATAAATTATTTGATTAGTTATATGATATTTTATTAGAATAACTATTTATGTATTATTTGTCTTCACAACCATTTTAACTTTATACGAGAATAAATATGGTATTGAGTTTTTAAAAGAAGAAGAAAAATGTGTTACATAAGTGAAATTGGACAGACTCTTTGAAAATCAGTATAAAAACAATTTAATAGTATTAAAAATTAAATTTAAAATTCAGCAACGAAAATAAAAAGCAATAAAACGAAGGGATTTTTTATTTTGCTTTCGTTTGGGGGGGAAATGTGTCTATAAATTTAAGAATAAGAAAAAATGGGATTTTTTTTTGTCGCGTCACTTGATTTTATTTTGTGCCGAAAAAGGATTTTTTTTATACATAAATATTTAATCGCACGTTCATAACTTTTCTTCTTCTTCTTTTTTTTCTTTGACTATAAGAAGTTAACCATCAGAAATTTCCTTTTTCATTCTTTTCCTTTCTATTCTGTTTTATTTTGTTCTTTTCCCACTGTTGACCGACTTTGACTTTGTATATACAAATACATTTCATTTCATTATTTTTTTTTTGGAAAAACTTAAAAACTCTCTTTATAACTCTTTCGTTCTCTTCCTTTTTTTTTTCTTTCTGTTATAAAAAGATTTTCTTTTTCTGCTTACATTGTTTTGTATTACCACCAATAAACTTTTCAACTTTGTTCCTTGTAAATCTCTCTTACATTATTTGCATTATATTTTTGTTCATCTTCATCTTCATCTTGATATAACAAACCCTAAAACAATTCCTCATACTCTTAAAACATTTTTCCACATTTAAAATGTTTGCTCATGACTTTTTTTTTCTTCTTTTTCCTTTTTCCTTTTTTTTTCTTCTTTTCTTCTTTTTTTTCGATTCGTCCGTTTCTCGTCGATATTCTCTTGTTTCCGCATTATAAGAGTTCAGCAAATATTTGCCATAAATGAACAAAAAAAAAAAAGGAAAATGATTTTTTTTTTATTCTATTCGATTTGATTTATCAACAAAAAGTTTTTTAATGCAGTCTGTTATTTGTCAAACAAGACTTTTTCTTCTTTTTACTTTTTTTTTTATTATTATTATGATTTGATATCGCCGAGAGTTTTTTTTTCCATATAATAGAAAAGAACAGAACCGAAATTGAAAGAGAAAATTAAATACTACATTATTCATAAAAGTTCAATATAATTCAATGACAATTTAAAATGATTTTTCAACCTAAATTTCTAAACCAAATAAAAGATATTATTTATTCGATTTGATTGTATCCCACATGGGATTTAATAGAAAATTGTATAAGGGAAATGCTAGACGATTTATCTGGATTTAAGTATTTGTCTTATATAACTTCAATAATTGTTAAAAGTCTTAATTTCAGTAACAAAAAGTCTTTATTTCAGTCTTAGAAGTTTGCCCATCAAATCCCTTAATTGTCTACAGTGAAATCTCAAGTGTCTTACTTTTAGAAATATATTTTGAAATTTCTCATACTATAATTCTACCACAACAATTCTATCACAACAATTCTACCACAACAATATGATAAGAATTTGTAGGTTGATAAAAAATATAATGAATTTTATCTAGAAATTCAGCACTGTTTAAAAATTCAGAGAATTATAAATCGCAAAAAGTTCATCAATCAAGGAAAAATCTTTTATTTGAGTTGCAATTTTATCCACAATTTTTTTTTTTTTTTGTTTTATTGCAGACTTCATCATTTTAATGAACAAAAGAAATTAAATTAATTTCTACTTTCTCATCCTCTCACTTTGTGATTTTTTTTTTTTGTTGTTCACAGTTTAAATTTTTATTTTTTTCATAATTTTTCTTCTAATCCCGATTAGTTTTAATATTGCAATGAGTTTTATATGTTTACAGCACACATCTTACTTTTTTTACTTTTCCTTTATCATTTTAATTTTGAATTTTAAATATTTTATAAATTGAAATTGTATGTTTTTATTTTCTTCTCTTCGCCTGTAAACATAAATCAATGATTCTTTTTTGTTTGTATTTTCACAAATTCAATAGAAAAATGAATTTAAATTTTTCACACATGAAAAATTCTACTTCACTCTTACAAATGCACCTTTAAATATAATACGCACACTTTAAATTTTTAATAGAATATTTTTGGTCGTTCTCTATACAAAATTTTTACTCTAAAAATTTTATGTAAAAAAAATCTCTATTTATTTTCTTTTTTTTAACGAATAGAAAATTGTTCAATGACCGATAATAAAAAAAAAACTGTTGTAATCAGATTGTTTGTGGAAATTGTTTTTTAACTGCGGTTTTTTTTTTGTTTGTTTTTCTTCTCCTCTGCTGAAAAGTGAAAATTGTTTGGGAAATTGAATTCTGGTGGTGTTTTTTTTTTTGTGTTTTATAGAATTAAATGAGGCGTGTGATCTTATATCCTATAATGTAAAGTCTTGATTCTGAAATTGTGATTTTCTAAAATAAATTTGTTAGAATGTATTAATTTTCTGGTGTTTTTTTCTTTTAAAGTGATACCATTAAATATTTATGAGGATATTTTATACATCGGGATGTCTTTAAATCAATTGATTAAAATGAGATTTGTATCAATGAGTTTTTCTAATCTTTCCCACTTCACTAACATGAATGTATATGATGAAAAGTCATGGAATCATATTTCAACAATATTCTGGCCAGATTTTTTTTAAATATTGTATGGGAAAACAGTAAATGTCATGTTTTACCATTTTTAATGTTAACCTGAGGAAGTATTTGTGCATTATTGATGTTCATCGATTTTATATTATTTTCTAAAAAAAAACAATCAACCAATCAACCTGGCCAAAAAATCCTGCGTATTTATAATTTCTTCAGATTCTGTAGTTTTGCTTTCCAAAAGTTAAATAATAAATCAATTCAACAATTTAGAAGAATTTTTTGTTTCATAACCATAAATTAAGTCTAATATTCTAAATTTATGTTCCAAAATATGCAAAATTATAAACCCTTATGTCATGTCAAATCTCAAATATGAAAATGGCTTCTAGTATTTATTTATATTCTTCGAAATTTTAAAACCCATTATAATGCTTTCCTGTTGCAATGCAAATGTGAGTGTTAAAATTCTGGCTAATAAAATTTGCCAATAAAAGCTTTTAAAATTTTTTCTAAGCGCGTTCTTACTGACAGAACTCCGTAGAACTCATTTAGTTTTTTGATAACAATAATTTAGACATTGTTTTTTTCCCATTACATTTTTTATTCAAAGTTTTCCTGAAAATATAAGCCAACAAAATGCACCAAAATAATGTAATCAACGGAAAAATCATATTTTTATTGCTTCATTTTCATTCTATACTTCTCTTCATTGCAAATAAAATTTAATTATAATAAAAAAATAAAAGTTCCATAAGAATTTTTCATCATTTTCATATTCTTTAAATTATTTTCTATTCATTTATGTTGGTTTTTTTTTTCTTACTCTATTTTGTTTGTCTCTTTCTTTTACAGTAACATCACCTGGAGCTGGAGCATCACATTTAATGTCAAACAAAATCATTCCATTATTGGTAATAGCATCATTTTTTATCAAAGTTATTTCCAGATAGTGTGATAATGTATAAAAAGAAGAAGAAGAAGAAGAAAAAATAAAATCGAAAATTAAATTGATTTAAAATAAAATAAAGTAAAAAGAAGAAGAAAAGAAAAAATTGACGGAGAGAATGGAATAAAGAGAGAACACAATCATTTATGAAAACAGGAGGATTGTGCAGAAGAAATATTATTATTATTATTATTATTATTACTAAGATTATTAAGATTATTATTGAGCAAAAAATAAAAAAAATAATGATAAATTTAAATAAGAATATAAAAAAGAAAAATATTAAAAGTCTAATAATAATAATTTTTTATTATTATTTTCTAATAAAATATGGAAAATATAGAGGAAATGATGGAGCAGAAGAAAATTAAGCGTATAAATTTATAAATAAAAAAAAAAAAATTATAAGATAAAAATAAATATATAAGTGACGTATATAACTAAAGTTTATATAAAATTAAGATTAAAATCAATAAAAAAAACAGGAATTAAAATATAAATTTTAAGAGATTTATTTATTAAAATGATGAAGGAAGGAATGAAAAAACAGAATTTCACATTAAAAAGGTTCAAGTTTTCTCTTTTCTTTTTTTTCTTTTTTTTTTTTTGGTTTAAATTTAAACAGAAAAAATAATTAATTTTTGTTCGGGAAGTTATATTCGTTTGTTATTATTCCTCTTAAAGGCTTTTATTTAATTATTCATTTAAAACCAAAACATTGTTTTTTATTTGTTGGTTTAAAAAAGAGTAAAACATGATTAATTTCTTAGGAACTATAAATATTGATGAAACATGTTTTCATGTTAAAAAATAGTTTTACACAGATTGTTATGTTTTAATTATTTAATTCCGATAAAATAATAAACTCAAAAATAAATAATAATTAATAAAATACGGTTCATATAATTTGTTTCGACGAATTAATAAAACAAATAACTATATAATTATTGAGAAACATTTTTAATCATTTCAAAATTGATCATTTGAACAAAAATTTTTGTTTACGGAAAAGTAAAAACTTAATTTTAGTTCTTTATTAAAAATGAAAAAGTCAAATAATTCTTATGATTAATTGTTTAAAAAAAACTCAACATAAGAAAAAAATATTTAAAAAAATTTCTATTTATTACATAAAGCTGAACTGCTTTCCTATACGATTAACAATTTAATGGCATTCTGTCAATTTTGTCATTTACTTCAGGAAACATACAAATATTGAATTCACAGAATATACAAACACAGTGTTAGATTCAAAACTAGATCACAAGAATGAAGCATGTTATTATTTCTTCAAAAAAGGTGCGGATTGCGCAATGGATTGTTGTCATTTAAATATATAAAGAAAACAAAGGTATAATAATTATTGTTGTTGTTATTTGAAATTCTGTATAACAAAATTGATTTTCTATTCTTATGGATGAAAATAGAAAAACAAAAAAAAAACTGAAAAAAATCCAACCATAAAATTTTCTTGTTTTGTTTTTTAAGCTGGTTAGCTTCGTGAAAGCTTTCCATATATTTTTTTTTTCCTATTTCATATTCTTCTTCTTCTTTTTATTCTTATTTTTATTTTACGATAAAATAAAAATTAGGAAGCACAAAAAAAAAATATACCTATAAAAATATTGTGTAATAAAAGGTAAAGGTAAAATACAGATCTACACATACATGCATACTGCCAAACCTTTAAGTAGAAGAAGAAGAGGAAGAAGTTAAAAAAAAAAACAAAAGCTTCCCTCTTATGTATATGCGGATACTTATATTTGATGGAGGTTTCTGAGGGTTTAAGAGAAGATTGGGAACATGGAAGGTGTAGATTGTGGAGATATTATAGAAGGTAAAAAAGAAAATATAAAATACTTATTAAATGTGATTTAAGTTAAAAATTAAAATAAAACAAACAAAAATTAATAAAAAATTGTAAATATTAAAATTAAACTGAAAATATAAAAATTCGTGTTGCAATCGATTGGCATGGAAAATCATAATATAACACTTAGTCTCCAGTGGCTTCTTATACACACATATATAATTTAATGGATGCATTCAACAAATGAAAATAAATAAAATTATCGTCCGACAAAAAAACAATCTTTTTTTTAAATCATTTTTAATTGGTTTGCATTTTTTATTTAAAACAAAGCAAAAAAAAAACTCAGCAAATGCAACAAAAGACGTTTGCATATATACAAAGTATGAGTAAAAAAATTGTTTGATGTTTGAAACGATAATTTAAGAGGAATTTTGTTGACTGTCTATTTTTCTTTAAATAAAATAAATGTTTATGAATTAAAACTAAAAAATGTTGGTAAATAAGCGCAAAAAAGGAGGAAGGATTTGGTGAAAGAAATGGAAATGAATTATGTTTCAACATAGTTTGGGATAAGTGGAAGAACCTTTTTATGTTTTAAAATATTATCAAGTATTACCTGTAATATTTTAACATAATTTTTTTCATTTTAAATCAGTCGCTCAACCAACATTATAAGTAGTCAGAGGGTTGTGATTTCACAACTCTGTTAGTAGAAATAATTATTTGAACTTTTATTGCTCTTATAATCCTCTTTTGTGTCAGTGCAACTGAAATGTACTTCAACGTATAATAAATATAAAATAATAATTACCAATAAGTTTTGATTCTAAAAATGATCGGTTAAAATATCATTATTAAAGTTCAATATGATTGTAATTTATCCAGAATTGAACTTTTACCAATAATAATAATTACCCAATTGAGGATACTAAAAACTATCTTATGACGTTCTCATAATAAATGCTTCAATTTACTATCAAAAATTTCAAATATGAACTAACTAAACAGGTACATACTTTTATACTCGCATACAAACTTACACACAAAGACAATTCTTATTAATGTTCCCTATTTTAAGAATGTTCCTTTTTCCCTTTAAAAAATAAAGTACTTTTATTTCATAATAACCCCATGTCACATCTCACGTCCTCATGGAAAAAGCAGGCAAAAAAAAAACACATTCTTTAATGAAAACTTGACATCGCTTTTCTTTCTCTCTGACTCTTTATATTTTTCGTCTGGCTGAGACTTGAGAGAGAAACGATAAAAGAATTTTTTTTTTATCAAAATGGAACAAAAAGAAAAAACAGAAAATTTCATAGAAAGGAGGAAAATTCTTTTCTCTGACGTTTTCCATCAAAGGAAAAAAAAAGAAGAAAATATTAAAATGTAAAAAAAAAAAAAAAATTATCCTTGAATAATAATTTTATTTCTTTTTTACTCTTGTCCTTGGGTGCGTTTTCTTTCTACTTCTTCTTCTTCTTCTTCTTTTTCTTCTTAGTCCTTTCTATTTTTTTTTTGTTTTGGTGCTTCGGTGTTTTCGCTGAGGTGATTTATTTATATATAAAGTTAACTCAATTTGGGTTTAATTTTTCCTTTTTTTTTCCTTTCTTCTTTCTTTCTTTCTTTATTTTATTTTTTTCTTTTTTTTCTTTTCTTTTATGTTCTAAGGATATTTTATGAGAAATGATGAAGAGTGAAGGATGAGGTGATGTTGTAGGGATGAAGGTATATATAAAATATCGATCGGTTTTATTACGTTAAGTTTTTTTTTTTCGATGTTTTAATGCTTTTATATTTTTCATAATAAAATAAAAAGAAAATTCTCATCACAAAAATCTTAGAATTTTTTATTTATTTTTTATTCGTTTCTTCTTTTTTTTTTTTATTGTTGTTGTTGTTGTATACATTCTCATTTTTATTTTTTGTGGAAAAGAAAAATAATTTTTTTTTGTCCTAATTTTGTTTGATTATTTTCAATTGTTGTGCTTGTTGTTCATCACTAAATGTCAAAAAAAAAGAATCTAATAAGATCGAATTTTTTATGGTGTCTCCATCTCTACCCGTAATAAAGATTGAATATTGGCTACATTATTATAAAGGTCACAACAATATTTCAAGTATAATTAATAATATAATTCTTAAATCTGTTATCAGCAAAGTTAAAAGTCCCAATGTAATATATAACTTACCAAAGGAACTTTAGAGAAGAATTATCATTCACAGATAATTAATATAATCAATTATAACAATTCAATTTGATCGATAAAAATTTTTAATGGTTTTCCGGTTGCGGAAAGATGGACGTTAAAGAAAGCTATTCAACACATTTGATATTTAATGTTAAATTATTTTACTTCTTACTAATCTTTGGGAATGCGGTTGCCATCAAATTTCATATTAAGAAATGTAATGATACACTTTACCTAACCACCAAATACCAGAAAAGAATTCTCAATATTATAAGTTTATTAAAAATGCTTTAATAAAATAGAACAGGAATCAGAAACAACGAGTAAAATTAATGGCGAAAGGAAAACTTGAACGTAATTTTAGAGAGAATAAAAAAACTGCTTATCGCCTAACTAAAGTTTTCGTGAAACTTTACATAAAACATGCAAAACGTAAATGATTTCAATAATCTGAATTTATTTCAATAATTCACAATTTCATATAAATATTAAAATAAAATCAGTTGTAGAAATCAGTAATATTATCAACAATTGTAAAATTTCATATTACGTAAATTTTCCTTTGATTAATATTGATTACTATCTAGTAGCAACTAGTTTACTAGTTTACTAGTAACATTTACTTGAATATAACAAGAATTTTATCTGTGGAGGTTTATGAGTTTTAAAATCTCTCAAATTATTTTTTTTTGTTTTGTCTTTATGCGGATATATAAAAAAAGGTAATAAAAATTTTTTTTTTATATAAATTTGAAACTTAAAAAACAGAAACAGAAACAAAAATGAACACGTGAAAGAGAGAGAGAGGAAAAACCCTCATTATAATGTGGTTGAACAATAAATTACTCGATTAATTTTACTTTTATTATTTAAATAAAAAGGGACTCTGGATGTATGTTGTATAAAAAAAAAACTCGCTATCCTACTTTAAAAAAGTTTTTTTTTTTCAGAAAAAAAGCAAAAAAAAATTAAAATTATTCCCTTATAAAAAAAATATAAGACCTGACCCCCATTGTACTGAATTTTTCCTCCTCTATCGTTTTCTTTCTATTTCATAATTTTTATTTTATATACGTAAAAAATATATATATACGACTCTGTCTACCCGCCTGGTTTAATTTAACGGAATAATCAGACCCCCAAATTAATTATACATAAAAAAAATGTGTATTTTTTTTTCTTTCTTCTTCTTTATTTTTTAATTTTTTTTTTTTTTTTTGTTTTTAATTTTCCAAAGTTGTGAATCCAATTTTTAATTAAACACAAACCAACGAAATGAGAATAGGTATATATAGGTATACAATATACGTATACATACCACATACATACATACATACATACATACATACGTATATATTGTATATTTATATAATAGAAGAGTCCCCTTAAATCCCTTTGAACGCCTAATGAAAAAAAAAATTGAAATAAATTTAACATAAAACAAAAAAAAAAAAACAAAAAATCAATTCAAAGAATTTTTAATTACATCATGTTTAAAATAAAGTAAAAATAAAAGTAAAAAAAAAAATTGTCCATGTCACATTTTATTTGCATTAACATTTAATCATGACGTTGGTTTTTGTAACTAATTAATTAAATTTAACGTTGTTGTTTTTTTTTTACCGTTGTTGTTACTTTTTATAATCTCACTGTATAAATGTTGATTTATATATATACACGTATAAATACCTACGTTTAAGTCGAGAGGGTATATTATACATGCATATAAAATAATAAACAGTATTTATGAATATAATAAATATATGACTTTATAAAAAGAAGAAAAAAAAGTAATAATGATGAGTTTAAAAAAAAAAAGAATAAGTTACCTTATAATGGAAAAATATAAATACACACACATACACATCATTTTTTTATCACTGACGATAGTATTTTTTATAGATTCCTATAAATACATAAATACATTAAATACATTACTGAAAAACATAATATCAGTGCCTAGATTACGAGTCGCCACTCACCTTAGTCATTCGCTCTCGCATTCAGTTACTCGCGTAATCCAGGCACAGATTGTATTATCTTAAATTTGTATTAATCAATCGATTCAATATTTTTAGTTTAGTTTTAAAAAATTGAGAAAAATGTTTAAAGACAAAATAATTCAATATGAATAATGAATGTAACGATAATTGTAGGGAAGTGAGAAAATTATGATTCAGTCATAAATTCATAATTCATTTTATTTGAAGTTTTGATCATTTCGGCCCCAAGCAAGTACAATTACTGTAATATAATGTATTTTGGACCATTGGTAATGTTACTTTTACAATGTGGACAGATCACCCAGTGATAATAATTTTAATGAATTATTATCAAATATATTGATTTCATTCCAACAAGAGAAAGGACTTTTAAGAAAGTCTCAAATGAAGAAAATGAAAATCAAAAGTCCATGATTTGGTACAAACATTGTTCATTTTGAGGAAGTAGAAAAAATGTTTGATTTATAAATTGAAACAACAAAATAAAATTTAATTCAAATAATATAAAATACCCAAGAGAATAAAAAAAAGAACAACAAATAAAATAACTGATTTAGAAAACTAAACAACGTTGTTCTGGAGGAAAATTAGGAGAAATTTTCAATTGTTTTTATTAAAATAATTTTATGATTTTTGTAGTAATTAAGGAAATCTGAATGTTTTTCGTATCATATTAATTTAGGTCGTTATACTTAGTCAAAAACAACGTTTGAAAGCGATATAATGTAGAGAAGATAATAACTAAAATCAAAAACCTTTTGAAAGTGCTTAAATAAAAGTGTTATGTATTATGAAAACTTATACTACCAAAATTCGATTGCCGCATATTAAAACTTACAATATAAATAGAAAAAGAAAAACTAAAAAAATTTACCAATTCAAGAAACGTTTTTCTTTAAAAGTTTCGGTTACACTTTTTAAGATTACTATTTATATACAATTTAATTTTATCACAATTAAAATAAAATGTAAAAGGATTATAGGATAGAAATTGAGTTTTGTACAATTTTAAGTTTTTTAATTAAGTAAAGTTTTTATGTTTTTATTTATAAATAAATACAAAAGAGAATATTCTTTACATAAATGTAAATATAAAAACAAAACTAAAAAAATTTTAAGATAATTTTGGGGCTAAAATAAAATTAAAGTAAGCAAAAAAAAAAAAACAAAAATGTGATGAATAAAATTGGTTGATTATTATAAAAAAAAAAATAAGATAAAAAGTAAATTAATGTAAGTTTAATTAATTATAGGCAAGCGATAATTGCTTTTTTACAGTAAATAAATTATTATAACATAAAAAAATCGTAGTCCCAAAAATTTGTTTAGAATTGAGAAAATATAATAAAAAAAAAACATTTAAATAATTAATTACAATTTAAAAAGAATGTTACTCGTGTTTTTAGTATATATATTATCTACCTACTAATATAATAGTAATAATTATCATAATAACAAAAATAATACAATTATTATATGTTTAATATATGTTTTTGTTTTCACACATTAAATTAAATTAAATAATTTATATAATTAAAATGTAAGAACCGTTTAATGTAAATTATTGTACAATTGGATTTTTTTTTAGAATAATAAATAATTTGGACTAAAATTGGATTTCATTTAATTAAATAATTTATTCTATTTCGAAAATATAAGATTATATTTTCAAAACATTACATAATAACTTAAATATTTTTATAATAATAACTACTACCATAGATTTTTGGTTAGATTTGTCTGTGCTTTAATGTAATTGAAATATATAAATATAATTAAAAATAATTTAATAACGAATTTATGAAAAAAATTAAACATATAAATTTTTGCTACAAACATGGTAGGTAAGAAAATGGTTTAAAACTCCACTCAGTCGTTTTGCTGATTGTGAAGTAGACGGAGCTGTTTGAGATTTGTTTCTAGAAACCAACAGATGTCGATATTGTATTAGATTTAACAAAGAAAAAACAAACACAAACATTAACACACCATAAAAACGAACAATTTTTATCGTGCTATTCACTTTACTTTAATGAGTTCATACCCGTATGAAAAAGAAGGAAAAATTCATGACTATATATATTCGACTATATTTTTAGTAAGCGACTTTTTTTTAACTAAATTGGATATATTTGTATCACCAGATTTTTTAAAAAATATTTAAAAAGACAGAAAAATCAGAAATTAATTCTAGTTTATTGTAAAAATACTCAAAACGCGCTCCTTCATTTTTTTCGCTTCTCCATTATTTTTATACACAAAACTTTTACCTTTCCTTTAAATTAAACAAAACCTCACTAGCTATACTAAAACAGAAACGCCATCTAGGCTCTTTTTCGGAAAAAAATTCATCCGAGGTCAGTACACTGGGCTCTATATTGATTATGGACTAGGTTAATTTTCTGTGATTATAAAGTTAAATTTTTTATATGTTCTGATCTTATATTGATTAAACAAATAATGACAACTGATAGTGCGAAATAAAATTTATTTTAGAATGATAATGGAATAATTTTTGTATATAATTATTTCAAGTTTTTAGAGAAAAAGAGTATAAATAAAATAGAATATGGCTGATTATGTTTATTTAAACATTCGAATTTATGGATTAATTTGTGTCTCTACTAATATTAATATGATACTTTTTTTGTCACTATCCTAACATATTTTAAAAAGATGGCGCTTTCAGAACTTTGTAGTAAACAAATTTTCGAATGGAGAGAAAATAGTTCGAATGTGTAAAGAAAAATAGAAGTGGAGAATAACTCGAAAGTGTAGAGAAAATGCTGTAGCCAATCACAAACAAAAGATCCAACATTCTGTCAATCTGACTGAACTAAAAATCTGTCATTATCTTTTTCTTAAAAAAAAAGGTGTTGTCATTTATTAAATTGTGTTTTGTTTTTGTATATAATTATTAATAAATCTAGTTATAAATGTTTAATTAATTGACTGATGCAAATATCTGCTAATTATTATATATTGGATTAATATACATTGTTGCTATTGGTAAGTCTTTCATTTCTTTCTTTCCTTTTTTTCTTTCTTTCTTTCCCTGTTTTACTTAGTTGTCTATTTTTAGAAATAAGATTTTTCATTTCATTTGCATAATATTATCAGAACTTCCTTAATACTATCATTAGTTTTGATTTATATAATATTTCAATAATATTATAAAAAATTTAAATATTAATTATTTATTTTAAGTATTGAAAACAGATTTCTCAAGGTAATTATGTTTGTGATTTTCATGGGTTAAAATTACATTCTCCAGTTTTCCCAAAACTTATTTTTACTCATATTTTTAATTTTGGTATTTTAAATTTTCTAGACATCAAAATAATAGTAAGGGATTGTCTTGTCTCAATCACTTTCTTAATAATCTTGATTTAACAGTTAATTGAGCGTTAATAACTGAAAAAAAAAAATTATATTTGCGTGTTTGTTTGAAAGAAAAAAAAATTGTAAACATAAGTTGATTTTTCTTTTTCGTGTTTTGTTTTTTTTTTTCTCTTTTGCTTCTTATCATCAGACTATTTTTATTTTATTTTTCCTTCTGTGATTTGCAATTTTTCTCATTTTAAACAATTTAAATAAAAAGTGATTGAATTCTCTGTTTTCTTGAATCAGAAATTTCATTCATTAAATTCATAAAACTTTTATTTTACTCACAGAATCATCATTTTCCACTAATACGACGATATTTTAAAATAAAGGATTAAGTTAATTTATGATTGTTTTTCTTAATAAAGTCAAAAGTAAATAAATTTATTTATCCGTATTTATACAAAACAGACAGATTTCAATTTCAGGGACAAAAATATATGTTTAAAATTCGTTTTTTCTGTTTTTTTTTATCTTTAAAATAAGCTTTTATTTTTCATTTATTATAAAATTGTACAAAAAAAAAAATAGGCAGTTTATTTTTATGTACAGATTGTTTTGTATTTTATACTCTATTTTGTTATTGTTGGCCATGATTTGAAAATAAAAATAAAAAGGTGTTACATAAAAAAAAAAGATTCTCATGTCGGTTTTTCGTTTTTTTATTTTTTTAATTGAACGCAGGTGGAATATCATTTAATTAGTAATGGAATGGGTATAGAATGAAGTGAGAGAATATTATGAACAAACAATCATAATAATAATAATAATGTGCAATCAACATAATTTATTAAGGTTAAATGAAAATTGTTGTTATACTTTCTTGAATCCCATTATTATGTTGACGATTCTTTAATTATTTATTTATTTATTTTTGTTCTTATGTGATTACATTTCAGATTAAATGGTATTTTCATTTACTAGTAATACAATGTTTGTATTATTTTCTCATTACATTAAAATTGGGTAAAAAAGCGATTCCATTAATTATATCCTCTGTTTTGAATTTCTCAAAATCAAATAAAAGTTTCATATAAGTAAAGAAAATTGGATAATAATTAATAGAAGTAACACATTAGTGTAATCGTTTCTTATATTAAAGGATAATCTGTATCTCCACTGAAATTTTCACATCACAAGAGTTTTTTGATAACCTCCTAGAACCAACCAATGTGGATTTTAAAAACATTATATTAAAAATGGTGAACCTCAAAAATTATTAGTTTACTCTGATCGTTAATTTACAAGGTTTTTTTGTATAAAATAAAATTTCAGTATTTTAATTAATATTCTTAAAAACTGCTTTCCAAAAAAAAAAAAATACAATGTAAAAAAGAAATACAGAAAGAGACAAAAAGAATTTTATTATCCAGTTAAACTTCTATTTCTCATTTATTTACAATGCTGAAAATTGTAAAAGGATTATGTAGATCCAACATAATCAAAACAAGATCTTTAAATTTATAAAATAGAAGCTTTCAGTCCAGTACTCTTTTTATATTATACCAATTGAATAAAAACCGATATTACATATAAATTCTAGTTATAAATTTAACTACATTTTTTCTAATAAAAATAATTAAATACTACCAGCTTCACCGTTTATTACCAATCGTTTTATAGAAAAAGAAAGTGAATTTAAACATCAGAGAAAAAAATTATATATCAAAAAAAGAAAGAGAAAAACAAACAAATAATAATATAAGTAATCGACATGTCATGCCTCAATATTATAATATGATAAATTTTGATTCGATTGTTGCCAAAAAAAAAACCTAAGAAATTGTGATTCCAAAACTTTTTCTTATTTAAATTAATTTTGTTATTCTTCATTTTTTTTTTTTTTTGTTATTTTTCTATTTCTCACAAAAGTTTCTTTTTATCACAAAAAAAAAAAATACAAAATTCAAATAAAAAAAAAATCACAGAATTTTTTTTTTATAAAGAAAAAATTCACATCGCGATTTCCCCACGCATATTTCACTTTTTCTTCTTCTTTTGCTATTCTTCTTTAAATTTTCAGTCATTTTTTTTTCGTTAATTGTTGACCTATTAACGATGTGACGACACATTTAGAAGATTTGATAATTTGATTTTGAACGTTTGCTTTCAATATAAGTATCAACAATCTAAAACAATTTCCGTAATTTTTCTATATTTTCTTTAAAATTAATAAAATGATAAAATCAAAACAAAACATTCAGACACACAGATCACACACATAAAATTAATAAAATATTACAATTTATTTTTTTGTCACGATGAAAATTATTAAATTTTCTTAGAAAGTATTTTATGAATTTTTCATAAAATAAAAATATGGAAAAGAATATTACCGGATTTTATTTTTACAGGAATCATCTTCTGCTTTTTTTTAATGAGTTTTTTTAAAGGAATTCTGAGATGTGAGTTTCTGAAGTTTTTTGTTTTATCTTATTTTACATTTTTGTACAAAAATTCTTATTCGAAGATTTTTCATATTTATTTAAAATTTCTAAATAAATCAAAATTCAAGATGTTTGGTCATTTTTGTTTTTGGTTTCATTTCTATTAAAAAAAAAGAAGAAAAAAAAAGGAAAGTAAATTAACAAATTGTGTATTGTCATTCAGAGAGTATTTACTTACTTAACTATTATAAATAATGTATATTCTTGTACGTATTATAGAAAACGACAGTAGCCCACCTTGAATGTGTCGACTATTAAGTATGATTGTTCACATTAGTTAAAAAATAATAATAAATAAATAAACAGTATATGCGTGTACGTGACTTTGATGTAATCATTTGCAAGCAGCATTTTATTATGATTATTATTCCTTATTTATTATTAGATTTTATTTAAAAACAATTAGATCTGTTGTGTTCTGCTCTGTTCTGTTTTTTTTCTTACAAAATACATTTTATAAATTATTTATACGCGTGTAATAATTAGAATAATGTGTTCACTTAATGTTGTATATATACTTATTTAGTGTTATGATGACCCAAATAAAAATTGGTTCACTTTTTTCTTTTTTTTTTGTATCTTGGCAGCACGTTTTTTATGAGTTTTTTTTTTATTCTAGTTTTTGTTTGTTGTTGATTTCCGTATTAAATTCATGTTTTTTTTTATTCAAATTCTTTAAGGACCAGTTGTACATTAAATTACTCCATAAAAGATCATTTTCGATGGTTGTTTAAGGTCGTTACATTTTTAATAATTTTTCTTTTTTTAAACAAGCATTTATTTGAATTGAATAACTAAATGATTCATTGCAATCCTTTTATGATCACGAAAAAAATATATAATTTTTTAAATTATAAAATAAAAATGGAAACATTTTCCTATCTAACTATAATGTTCATGCGGATTTTGTTACCTTGTTTTATTTTTCAAGTTTTTATTTAATTATTTGAATTTTGTTATTAGTTTATGTTATATGTTATTAATAATGCAGAAGTAATGTATTGTTTTAGGAACTTTTATTAATGAAATTTGGTCTCTAGAAAATTTTATGTGACAAACAAATTGAAGTTTCTTAAGCAATGTAACGCTAAGTTACTAACTTATCACTGGAACACAGGACTTACGTGCATATAATGAAAGATATCTTTTGTCTTGTAAACATAATGACAATAAGTATATAGGTGAATTAAAAGATTACACAAGTTGGGATTAAGCGAAGTAATAAGCAAAAAAATAAATAAAGGCTTAAATAAGAAATGACATTACAAAAGTTGAAAATATAGAGAGTTTGTGCATTCACTGATGCTTTTCTAATTATAGATTACACACAAATTACACCTAATCTCCTTTCGGTGTGAAGTTTAATCTAAATTTTCTTTACAAAGGTTATTTCTTAAATCTATCCTAACAACAAGAAAAACGCCATTATGAAAATACATTTTTGTGTCACAATATCGCAAGAGTCTAAATTTTTATAATTCAGATATAGAAGTTTAATTATATAAAAGAAAAGGTGTAACTTATTGTTTGCCGATATAAAAAGGCAAAAGTTCCGTTATTACAATAATTTGTTGAAAAAAAATAAAAATAAAATTGTTTGCCTAATTTCCTTTAATTTCGACAATAATTAAATTTATAAAAGCGTCAAATATCAAATTTATTACACTTAAAAAATGACATAAGCGTAATATTTTATTCTTGTTGTTTTATATTTTAATTTTTATAAACGACGCGACGTGATTTTTATTATGTTATATTATTATATATGAACGAACAGACTTGTTTAAAATATTTTAAAATATTTACTTGTATAAAATGATATCTTTTTATATTCTTTACTTTAACCGACTTTAACAGTATACTTTCTCTTTCATCTCTTTTAGTAATAAAAAAAAATACATTGGTTTTGCTACCGTTTTGGTTTGGTTTCGTGTAGAGGTACTTTATTATACTAGATTTTTTTTTTAAATATATTTCAGTCAGTGTTTTTATTTGATAAAAATGAAACCAAGTTTACGTTTACTCTCCAAAATATTTTCTTTCTTTTAATGTTTTATAATCAATTTTTAAATTTGGTCGCTTTCTTTCAATGAATGAATGAAAGAAAACGAACGTAAAAGAAAAACCTTTTTAATTTAATGTTATTATTCTTTTTTATTGTATATCTTGTGTACCTACGAACATTATTACAGTACGTAGGATGTACCTTGTAATTAAGTAAGTGTCTTTTCTTTTACCACATCTCAATCGTGTATTAATAGTGAAAAACTTTCTTTTCGGCTTTATACTTTGTTATTGTTGTGATACTCATAATGAATATCTGAATTGAACGAATTTATTTTATATTTTTGCCAATTTTTCACCTAAACATAAGAACTGGTTTTTATTTTTGCAATCATATAAAAACCAGCCGTATTTCTTAAAGCCGAGATTTTGTTGTTGTTTTTTTTTTGTATGTGTTGTGTGTGTGTGTTTTTGCATTTGCGCGTGAAAATAAATAAAGTGTATGTTTTTTCCATAAACTGTATATTTGTGTGTGTTTCCAGTTTTGAGTCACCTGAAATTGAATTAATTAAAAATTATTGACATTATTTTTACATGCAGTGATTAATTTAACTTGATTAATCAGACTTTTTTTTATATTTGAAAAATTTCAAAATTTGAGGAAAAGGAAAAACAGAATAAAAAACGTTACTTATTAATATTTATAATAAATATATAAAAATTTCAAATTATTAACGTTGAAATAAATTTTTTGTTGTTTTGTGAATTGTTAAACTTCAAGAACAATAAATTTGTTATTTTGTTTAAATAAAATTTACACTTAACTGATATCGACTTATATATTTACCTTCAAAACTAAACACTTAGACTTTATCAGGTCAAAATGTCATATCACCTTCTTAGCCTTGTGTGTTGTGTACAAAATAATACATTTTTATACTTGAGAACAAATACACATATAATAATATACTTAATAACAATAATCGTAAATATAAAGTACTCAAACAAAACTTTCCATCTTGCATTGAAAAATATAAAATAAAAAAACAGTAAAAACTGAAGAGAAAAAATTGTTACGAAAGTTTTTTTTTCTCTTATATTCTTGAATCGGTTTTTGTTTTAAACTATTCTTGCCATTAAAATTTAAAGAAAAATTATGTGCATACAATAAGCGTGACATTGATACAGTTTTATTGTCGCCATATGTATTTTTATATTCATTTAATTATTAATTAATACGCCATAAAGTCTATCATGTAAATAGTTTTTTTGTTTTTATTTATTAAATAAAATGTAGTAGGTATACAATATTTTAAACCTTTTGCGTTTTCAATTTGGTTTTTTAAGATTTTTCTTTATTGTTTTCTAACTTTCTAAACTTAAAGGAATTTAATTGTGATTCTTAATTGTGCTTTTTTGAAATAGATTATATAAGAATGGACAATCTAATAAATTATAGATTGCACATTCTTTCTTAACGTATATAAAATACAAAGACAATTTATTTTAATAATTACGGAAAATACGAATTTCACATTCTCACTTGTATATTGATGTTGCATTTTATAAAAAAAATACAAGCTAAAACCATAAACTTATTAAAAACACAAACATTTGTTGTTTGAAAGAAGAAAATCAATTGAAATAAATTAAATATTTAGAAGTAAGATTTTTCAAGAAAAATTGAGTTAAAATATTTCCTAATAATAATAAAATTAATTGAAACAGAATCGTAGATCAGGTGATATGTGCGTGTGAATATTAGTAGTATACATATATATTGGTTTGATAGTTTTTTTTTTCGAGGATTACAGGTGTGCCTAACTTTCTTAATTTGACTTTGATAAATTTCAAGATACAAAGAATTTCAAAATTACTAAGTTTTATTTATGTCGTCTTGCCCTTAAAGCAATTTTGTTTTAATACTGTTAATCATTTTTCATTTTCAAATTAATCGCATTTTTTACTTCATTACTTTTTTTTTATCTAATCAAGCATCTATAATATTTTGTGACCTAGCTAATAAACTCGAGAATTCGCACTTGAAATGATAAACGATAAGTTCATTAAAAAATATTGAAAATATGGAGTTCTTTCAACAAATTCTAATAATTAATGTTTTTTTCTAGTTCATTCTAAATTATCTTTGTTTGTATAATAAACTTAAAGTTTTATTGATATAAAAAAAAGTATTATTCTTCTTCTATGAAATTATCACATCTGGTTGGAAAATAACTGAATTGAACCATATAAAGATTGTAAGTCATTTTTTCTACGCAAAGTTTCAAAAAAAGTTCGCATAAATTTAAATAAAACTATTAAATGAGACAGCATTATTTAAATTGTGGTTTACTACAAATTTTAGGTAATTAGTTAAAAGAAAATCTGTCATTATCTTTTTATCTTTTTCAACTTTTCTATTATGTTACCGATAATTTTATATTTTTCATTTTTCCTGTCAACTTTTCTAATTTTATTTAAAAAAAAACTGTTATCAAAAAATATATAAATTTGTAAATGAATAAATAAAATCGCAACATATTTTTTTCTCTAATCTAACCTTTTATTATCTGTAATCTTTATATTCATACCTTTATACTTAAAATAATATTTAGTATACCCATTTTGTTGGAAAAGATCTTTAAGATTAGTTAGTTTTTGATAATCGTCTATTAGTATTAGTAATGTAAATGTAAATTAGAAAATATAATGTTCAATTAAACATGATTATGATATAAATTTTATACTAGCAACTACCAACAAACAACATAAAATATTTTAAATAGAAAACAAAAGATCAAGCAAAAAATTTCATTTATCTTTTCGTTAAAAATTTTTTATATGTAAAAATCGGCGAAATGTTTGATAACAAATTTAAATTAATGATTACTTTAATCTCTCTAATTATAAATTTAGTTATTTTTCTTTAATAAAATTGTGCTGAAAAAACTTGCATTCACAATCTTTTTTCTCTTAAGATTTAAAAGTGTTCCAGGTTTTAAACTTAAACTTTTATTGTGTCTCTGAACATAAAAGTCGCTTAAATCTTTAATTATTTTCAAATTTGTTTATAGATAGATACATATAGATAGATACACGGGCAGTTCAAAGTTTACTGCGTGATTGAGCTTTTAAAATTATATAGAAAAATTTCTTCACTAATAATAATTTCTACCTAAAGTTTTTATTGTTTAATAAGCAAAAAAAAATAATCCAGTTATATAGAAAATATTTATAAACGAAAAAAACTAAACAGAAGAATACTAATATTTTGTACATGCTAAACAACAATAAAATGGGAAAATAAATGGATAGGAATATTTGAGTTTTTTAGTTTTACTATATTTATACATAATTTATGTTATAGTTTTGTGTATTTTTCCTATATAACTGACACGCACAATCAAGTCAGTAGTCCAGTAACTCTGTTAATTCAAAGGTTATATATAACAAAACAAAACCAAAAATAAAACTACAAAAACGTAATTGGTGCGTTTAGTTTTTTATTTTGGCATACATTTTATTTAACACAAAAAAATTGAGAGATTATATAGAAAAGTTTTTTTGACAGCTGATTATGTACTGAACCGTATTAGATTTTTTTTTCTGTATATTTGTTTGATTGCCTGTACGTTTTTTTTCATTTATTTAATTTTTCTTTCACAATAATTTATATAAACAGACGAAAATAATTATGAGAAGATGAGATATTTTTTTATTTTAATTGAGTTGCTATGCGCCAATACCGTTGTCACGGGTGATCAGTCATATTCATTATTGTATGTTTATATGTATGTAAGGTAGGGAACTGATGAACGGACACATAATTATTATTATTTTTACTATAGTGGAGGCATATGATATGATGGTAAATGATTCACTATAACTCAAAAAATTCGGGAATTTTGAATTAATAAAATATCAATGGATTGTATAATTGCGTTCATACATGCTTTCACTTAAATAACAAAAGTTGTTTTTGTTGTTTTTACTCATTTTTAGTCATTTTTTGTTTAGTCAATTTTATTCCGGTTAATTATAATTTTTGACCAATTCATTTTAAGCAGATGATGATAAGAAAATATTAAACGCCCATATGATTTAATTTAGAGTCAGTCGTGATAATTTGAACAAATTGAAATGAAATTTAATTTTCCGAAAAGTTCTAAGCTTTTTTTCTAATTTGTTGAAAATAAAAAAATTTGACGATTGCGTGAAATATAAATTATCGTAGGAATACATTTGAAATAAGATTTACTTTAATATTAATTCTTTCTTTCATTTGCTTCTTTTCTTAAAGTTATACTTTGATTTAAAATTAAATTAGTCTTTGACGCAAGCGCAAGCGCAAGAATCAGTAGGTCAAAAGGTTGAATAAAGTTTCTATAACAATCGCAAAGAAAATTCACGTTTTATTCATTCCTGATTGATAGTTTATATTTATATTTTTTTTTAAATCGATCATATTCTTTTGTTGATAGTCCAAAATTATTCCTACTTCTTTTGTAAACATTTCTAAATTCCTATTCAAACAATTTTATATGTGATAGTCGCCCTCAACTCAAATATCCTACTTTATTTCTAACTTCAGAAAATACATTTATAGTTTCAAATAACCACGCATTGACCTCATCAGAGAAATATGTATTTTCCTATGAGTTTATTGAAATTTAATTTCGATTATTCCAGTGCATTTTAGTAGTAATATTCTTTAGAAATATTATCTCACATTGGACGTTATATTTTTATATATGTTTTAATTTAACACGTTCAACAATGCCAAACGAAATGCACATATACACATGTAAAGTTGTATTGTATGTTGTATGTTCATAAATGTATAAAAAATATTCTTATGTGCCTTATATTTATATAAAACAAACACAAAAACAAAATAATAAAAACAAAACGCGAATGTTGCTGATTCTTCTTCTGATTGTTGTGTATGAATAAAAAAAAATAAAATAAATATATATGTTGTCTCAGTCTCAGTTTTTATTAAACTGTTGATCAGTAAGTGTTGATATTTTCTTGTTTATAATTTTTTTCCTGTAGTAATATTTTTTTTTCATTTCTAATTTAATCATTTCGAAGTTGTTTCTTTTATGTTTTCTTTAAAAAAAGAGTGATTCAAGAAAAATAAAAATAATAATAATAAAATTGAACTTCTTAATTTCTATTTTTGTGGAAAAAAAGAAAAAAAAAACAAAAATGACGAGTAGAAATTTTTATGTTCATGTGAATCTCTTTTTGGATATAGTTAAAAATATGGTTTTTTATTAACGAAAGAAGATGAACCCAAATTCTAAATAAAATATTATTAAGAAATTATTGAGTTCATTTTTAAAAATATTATATTAAAAAAAAAAATCAACAAAAAAAAAGAAAAAGAACGCAAAAAGATTATTTGCATGTGTGTGTGTGTGTGTGTGTAAAGCTATCTGTTTTTTGTATATTGTCACTGTGTAACATTTGTGTTGTGTTTCAAAAATTATTTCTTAGTGATCTTGCTTCTTGTATTTATGGCCTACAAAAAAAACAACTCACCACGACAAAAAATAATAATTTTAATTGAAATTTATGTATAAAATTTATTATATAAAATTAATTATTATCGCAAATAACAAGAAGAAGACAAATAAAAAATAAAAAAATTGTCTTCAGATTTAATCAATGTGCTAAATATATTTTCCAACGCAATTTTTTTTTTGTTTAAATTTTATATTTTTAGAATTTTTTCTTAACTCTGTTGTGAATGTGAAAATATGTAAAAAAAATCTTATGAAAAGTGATTATAATTTTATTTTTTTTAATATAAAAACAAAAATAACTAAATAAAGAAGAAATATGAACTTTTTTTAATCTTTCAAAAAAATATTGACTCTCTTTTCACGTAAGTTTTCATATTTTTTTTGTATAAAGAATGAAAGTGAAAATGTCATTTTATTAACTATAATAATACTTACAACACTTACTTAGTGAAAATGTTTATCTATGCATGGTTGTGTGTGTGTATTTTGTTTGTGTAATAAAAGTTCATTAAACGAAACGCCCCTCGTTTCGTTTGCGTCTCATTTTATTTATTTTCATTCTAACTAAGCAGTAATTTGATGATTTTACAGAAAATAATAAATGGTAAAAAATATGATAAAAATATGGGTTTTTAGTTTAGAAAAAGAATTAATAAAAAACCGATTCAATTCAATTGAAAAAAAGAAATAACGATAAAAAATTACTTACACTTTTTTTATATATTTTTTCGCTTCGAAGTCTTAAAATATTATCAGTCATGATGACACAAATAGCACATTTATACACACATAAATGTGCTTACACACACACTTTTGTTATTTCTATATCTTTTTATATTTTTTTTAAGTACGATTTTTTTGATATTTTCATACACATTTTTTTTAATCTAACCGATATGACCTTGTTGACGTTATCAAAAAAACTGTTAAAAAAAATATTGTTTTTTTCTTATAAATTAATTTATTTACACACAAACTTTATAAATCGTGCTAAAATTTTGTAAATATAGAAAAAAAAATTCATAAATTGACCACCTATTGAAATTATTAAGGTCCCCTCAATTGAAAGATCTTCTTAACTATTATTATTTTGAGTCATTAAAAAATTAATGTTGTATTGAATATATTTATTTTATACTATTGGATAGAAAAATATATTGTGGTTGGGTATTTTACAGTTAATAATTTCTATATAAAAGAAGTTAATAATTTCTCTTCTCTTGACGTTTTGTAATTTATTAAATTAAAATCGGAAATAACACAAACGACCATGACCTCTTCAATAAAAAAATATTTATTAACATTTATTTGTGGTATTTTTCTTTTTATTACACATTATTATTATTATTTTTGTCCTTGTCATTTTTATTATTTGTTTCTTTTCTCATCTCATGTTCACCCTCAATAATAATTTAAGCATATCCAATAATATTATCTTTCGCCCACAATAATAATATTGACGTTTTTCTTATATATATTTTTTTTTATTTGTAAAAGAAAAAAAACCAAAATTGTCTTGTTTTTTTTAAACGGACGGATTTGACATTGATAATTAAAATTTAAGACATTTTTAATATTTTAAAGTTGAAGATCACTGAAACAAGATTGTTTATTTTGTGTTTGCTTTTATGTATTTATGTATATATAATGTGAGTTCGTCTGTCCTCTCTTCATGATAACAACAATATGTTGATTCTCTTAATGCTATTTATTTTTTTATAATTTCTTACACTGGTTAGACCGTAAGATTAAATAGCCGCAATAAAAGAATAAACAGTTGAGTCCAGTGATAGATAATTGGGTCAACTTAATAATAAATAAAGAAGAAGCTGAATGAAAATCTGTGTCTAATTTAGAATGACAGTTGTTGGTGGGTTAATCGTCTCAATCCAAAAAAATAAATTAAGATTCACATACATGTATATAAATGCAATATTTTCAAAAACTATACTTTTAATATGAATATCTACTCGACTTAACTATTGCACTTCACACCTTTATTTGTTAGTTATCATTAAAATTTTTTATTAAGAAGTGATAATCTTTAGCAAACTATTGACTGAAATTCACAATAATTTACAAACAATAGTTGTAATAAAGAAATAATATAAGAAAGAAACTTCAGAATTTAAATTACACGTTATTTCAGCAACTACAGGGAAAATATAACATGGCAAAGGGTACTTATTAGCGCTAAAATAATTGATTGTTTTAGTTTGTCCTTGTACTTATACGTAATATAAAAAGATTAAATTCTAATTCTCTATACTATTTGTTTTCCAGAAGATATCATACGATTTTTTTAAATTCTAGTGTTTTATTATCGTTATGAATAACAATTTTTTATTATTATTTTTACGTTAATAACATGAATGACGTAACGTCGATATATTCTTCCAAATTGAAAAATTATAAAGAAATACAAATTTATTTTAAGAGATAAGTTTAGAATTTTTTGTTGTTATTAATTATTAAAAAAGACCAAGATCAAGTTAAAAACTGATGATAATTTTTTTGTCATGTATTTTCTAAAAATAATAATTTATTAGAGGACACATGCAAATATTTTGCTATTCTCTGATGTTTTTTTTTTATATATTCAGTAAAATATATAAAAGGTCGCTGATTAAATTAAACAAAAATAAATAATAATCAGTTGTCATAAAGATCTAAGATGACACTAGTGTTTGAACCAAAGAAAGCAATAAACAAGTGAGAGAATAATTGCTATTATTATTATTGTTCATTAGAAGTACTTCGTTTGGTTTTTATTATTTTTTATCTTAAATAATTAAATTTTTTTTCCGCTAAAATAAATGTTTATTTTTGACGCATTTACTTTTATCCTTGATTTTGTTTAAAATGCAGATTTTTATTTTTCATTTAATAGGTACTTGTGTTGTTGTGCTCATGAGTAAATAGTATAATAATTTGTATTGTTTTTTATTATTTTTTTTTCTCTCTTTGTATAATTTTATATATTTTGTATAAAAAGAAATTATATTTTGTTTTTCTTTCGAATGAAAGAGATAGACAAACAAATAGAAAAAGATTAAGTGAAAAAATTTACGAGCTGTGAGTTACAACAGGTATTAGGATAAATATTTATTTACTTTTTTTGCATTTTTATTAGCATTTAAATATAAGGGAATATTACATAATTGTTTATATTTTATCTTCAATACAATGATAAAATGAAACCGTGTTATTTGTAGGCTACTTATATTAATAAATTATTGCATTCGATCAATATATGTACGTAATAAAAGTAAAATTATTTTTTTATTCATCACAAATTCAGGATTAATATTTTAGTTTAAAAATGACGGCCTTATGTGGGTACTTTAGAAAAATCAAATATCTGAAATTGTTTATAAAAATTTCAACACAATTATCTAAGATTGGAAAATAACTGTATTAAGATCCGTATAAATAAAAAATAATTCTATCATTCCTTTATATACAAAATAGAAATAAATATTAGAAGAACAAAAAATCAAATACCTAAAAGGCAAATAAATCGTTTGATTTTTTTTACGATGTAGTTTTTTATATTCAATATTTATTTAAAAGAAAAGTACTACCTCGTGCAATCGCTCAAGGCGATGAAATAACCACCTATACTATACCATTTTTTAATTGTTTTTTTATTAATTTATTTATTTGCTCTGTTAATAACTCGTGCACACAAATTTCATAATTTTGAATGCACATGCTTTGTCCACATATCAAATAATAATTATAACGATTATTAAAACCATTACAAAATAGTTACATTTGTTATTAATTATTATTAAATCGGTTTATCTTTACCTTAATATTCTATTACCCTTTCTCTACCCTTTCACTTCTACAAGTATTCTGTGTATCATTAAAAAAAACATTCTTACGTTTTCTTACTTATACACATTAACGCATTCAACACAAACCAGTAATAAAAGCCGTACTTTACACATCACAAATTATAGACTCATAATTATTAAAAAAATATATTATAATTTTTACTTACACAGTTTTTTCCTGCTTTTATATGTGTGATAAAATTTATTTATGATACTTTATTGTTTATATTTATAATATAAGTTTCATAGAAAAGGAAAAGATTGCCAAATTTAAATCTCACTTTCGTGATTGATGACGTTCGTTAATTTTTGAAAGTAAAATCATATGGGAAAAAAACTCAAAAAAAGATATTCAATTATTTTTTCTATACAGATTTTCGCTAATTGATGCAAAACAGATTTTTATTTAGCTAATTGATTATATTTATTTATTTACTTTTTATTATTTTTTATTTGGAATTTAAACATGATTATAGAAAACAAATATATATACATCAAAAGATCACAATAATAATAATAACTATGCAATTAACCATGTTTGACACAATTCTATATAACATCTTAAAGATTAAAATGTAAATTTCATTTTAATTTGTTAGAATATTATTGCATATGAATAATAACTATTTTTCTTGTCTGAAACATTGATAAATAATTCAAAAAATATATATACCTAAATAGTCAGGCTTTTTTTAATATTCTAATGTCTAATGTATTGTATTTAATATTGTTTAACTGGGCCACGTTATTGAAAAATAATAAATAAAATAAAAATATAAAGGTGTGAAAGAGTAAGAAGAGTTACTTGTAAGGTGATCTTGTATGATAAAACACATATCGTCCGCAGAATTTAACTTACATTTTTAGCGAACGTTAGAATAATATTTTTATTTATTTCTTAATTCTTACATTGAATTAAATACTATTTTTTTTATTGTTGATCGAAATTCATAGTTAAAAATTAACAATCAGTAATATTATTGAATGTCGTACAGGCCGTTGATTATTTCGAGTAAGAATTAAGACATCAAAACAAGTACAGAAGAAACCGACAAATAAAGTTCAATTCTTATTCAATTTAATTGCAATAATTTAATATCGTTCATGAAGCTTGATTTCATTTAATGTTATTTTAGTAAAAATATTTCTCGATTAAAATTATAATGGGTTATTCAACAGAATTTTAAATAAATCTTCAAATATTTAATTATCATTTTTTGTTCCCTTCGAATTTTTAATGAAAACAAATCATTTATATTTTATAATGTCTTTGCTCTTTTATGTCCAAAATGAAATGCTGATTAAACACAAACATTTTTGCTTTTACTTTTTCCATATTTATATTTATAAAGTTAAACAGATTTTTAGATAATATTTTAATTGATTGAATTCCCTGATGGTCTCTAGGTCTAATTCAAGTCTCTCAACTTCACAAAAATGTTAACTCGTTTTATAACTAATTTGATTTCTGGGGGTCAATAGTCAAATAAGTTAGCCTTCTTTTTTTGTTTTAATTCGAAATAATATTTTATGCTTTCCGCTTTTGCTGTTTGGGTAAAGAGAAAAAAATTTGTTTTTCTTTTCCCTTTTTCTTTTTTTGTTTTTAGAAAATATAGAAGTCTATAAAATCTGTCCAAATAATTATAGTTTGATTTTACCTTTTAATGTTCATTCCGTGACTATATTCTTATAACTATTTTTTTTGCTGTTTACTTCTTGTGTCTTTTAGATTGTTTTTTTTTTGTTTCTTCAATAATTTTTTATTCGTTTAAGGCAGTGGATTTATTAAACTTAACTCGTATCGTAATATTAATAAAAAAAAGTAAAAAAAGAAATAACCATTGAATAAAGGTGTAGACGCTTATATAGTAAAGAAATTTTTTAACATTCGTTAGAAATCAATTTGATTATCTTTAAAACATTATTTTTTTTTAGTCATATTTATTATTATATTTTTTAATGGGTTCAATCTTTGAAATTATAATGCGCAATGTCGATTGAAAATCGTGTTGTCGCTTTTGTTTTGTTTTGTATTTTTTTCTGTTTGATTTTATTTCTAATTTATTAACATAAATTAGAAATTTTCTTGTTTTTTTTATATTTTGTTTTTTTTTTTTTCATATTTTAACCATACTTGTTTTGCATAGTGATAGTGATAAAGAAACAGAGATAGTGATAAAGAGAGACAGAGAAAAAAAGAGAGACACGGGATAAAAAGTATATATTTTTTTTAATAATAATAAATTGTGAAAGGTTCATAAGTTCAACAATTAATTATATGATCAAATCAGAGTTTCTTTTGTTTCTTAAATTCCAGTCATCATTGTATGATGTGACGAAAACATTAGCGACAAATAAAAAATTTATAATCTTTACAAATAAATTTCTATTAAAAATTAAATTGAAAGTGAACTTGTATTGTTAACAAAGGATGGCTTTGTTTGATCTTTGATGTTTTGATGAAAATCAAAAGTTATACCGTTAAAAGTTAAAAATTATGAGTTATTGCCACTTTTTTTTACTGTTGTTGTTGTTTTTGTTTTTTCTTTGTCAAACAAACCAACCATAAAAATTTTCATAAAAGCTGCATGTTGACTCCACATATCCTATATTAAAAAAACAAGAAAGAAAATCAAAAGGTATATTAAAGAAAATACGAAAAAATATGATGGATTACTTTTGAAAGTTTCATTTTTATTTTTCCAAGGATTTTGTTCGTTTCTTTTTTCTCTGTTGACGTTTACACCAATTTTCCTTCTTATTTGAAAAAAAAACCTTTTCTTAATTTTTTTTCTCTCTAAGTTGGATTTTGTTTGTTGTTTTTTTTTTCTCTCTTAATAATTAGAATGATTAATATTAATCAAAAAAATTCTAAATATGTACATAATTTTATTTAAAGTACAAAGAAAAAAAAAGAAAATTTATCAAAATTCTTAAAAAGATTTTCCTCAAAAAAAAAAACATGAAAACAAAAATGTGTTTTTGCATTAGAGTTTTTGACATTGATTGTTCTATAGTACTTTTTCATTATAAAGTTTTGAATTGTTAAAAAAAATCAATATTAATAATAATATAAAATGCCCATCTAAAAACTTTTTACTTATCAAAAGTTTTCCAAGGTTACAAAAGTTGAATACAAATTGATTGATTTGTTGATAAGTTTAAAAAAAATCACTAGCTTTAAATTGAAGTATTTTGTTTTTTTTGGTGTAACTGTAACTGTTACTCAATTTTAAAATAAAGAGAAATCGAAAAAATAAATGGGTCGTATTTGTGACCTACCATACCATAAGGGTTAATGGCAAATGCGGAAGGATCATAAGGAAATTTTGTTCCAGCCTTTGTGCAATATGTGTGAAATGTTTTTCAAATCAGTCTTTGGTATAACGACTTTCAATCTCTACAATGGTTGTAGCGAAGCGTCAAGTTTTTTTTTTGGGTTAAGTTTTATTGTTATTGATATTTTTCATTTGAAATCCATTGTTTTATGTTTTACACTTTGGAATAGAATGTTGAAAATAATATTAACATTTCTTACATCTATGGTTGAAATATGGTTGGATTCCAGTTCATATAAGAATAGATCGCGTGTCTAAGTAATCTGATTAGTTGACACGAGAATATAATATAAACATTATTCCATAATCAGGTTTAACAACCAATCAGATCACTACCATTTTGACTTTGAAGATGAAAAACATCTTTTTAAACTTCACAAAATCTTACCCAAAATATATTTAACCAAAAATTCAAATTCATGTAAAGATATTTAAGCAAAATATGTTTTACATTCTGGTTCAAAAGATTTTCGACAATAAAATAAATTCAACTTGAAATCATAAACAACGCCTACATAGAATATTTTTTTATATTAAACATTTTGTTCCCGAAGTAAATTAAATTGACATAATCGAATTCCAGTCAAAATTATAAAATATTTTATAATTTTATACAAATATTAATCTAGAAACTTTTTGAACCTGCCCTTTTCTCTCAATTGAATAAAAATTCTTCTCATAGTATTAAAATAAAATCGTGACAAATACGTGTTTTTCTTCTTTTTTCTACTTTTCAAAAATAGACTAAGTATATTTTCCAAACAAAGATTAATTTTAACTAATTCAAACTGAAAATTTCATTTTCTTTATATAAATTTTAAACTAATAAATTATTTATAATCTTTTTTCTTCTGTTTTATATTTTCAGATTCAAATTAGACGTTGCTTTAACACAAAACAAAAAAAAACTTAACGATTTTCTTTTATTTGGAAATTAAATAAAAAAAAATAAAAAATGCTAAAATAAAATTTAAAACTGCATAAAGCTAAAATCAATATTTTTTAATGAAGCCAAATTAATTTACTATAAAACAAAAATTGCTAAATGTTGTGTAAATTGTGATATTTTCTTAAAAAAAACTTAGCGCGAATAAAAATAAAAAAAAAATCATAGAAAATTTATAATTTGAATTATTCGTCTTTTTAGTTTTTTTTTTGTTGTTGTTTTTATTTGTGGATCAAAATAAATAAATAATGATTTTCGAATAACGATTTTGTGTAACAATAATAAACAGTTGTTAAAATAAAAGGTTTTAATAATAATTTCTACGTCCTAAATTATAAAATAAAATAAAAGGAATAAAACATATATAAATCTATGTATTAATTAATTATTTAAAATTAAAAAAAGAAATTTCATAAAATATTAAAGAAAAAAAAGAAAACAAAAACTTATAAATTAACAAAATTAATAAAAAGAATATGCGACGAAGCAGTAGAAATTCATTTAGTTTTCCTGATTTTTCATTGAGACGATTATTATTACAAGGTGCACGTGCTGCACGTGGTAGTCCACAATTAGGACCACGTTTATGTGATGCTGAAAAGGGAAATGTTAAACATGAAAAAACACACGGTGTTAGTAGCCAAGCGGCAACATCAAGTAGCAGTACTAAGGTAAGAACAATTAATAGAACATAAGTTAAGTGCCTCCAGCGCTAAATTTTTAAATATTTAATTGTCACAAATCACAGGTAAATAGGTATATAGCAGATATGAATTGTTTATTTTCAATTTTATTAACTGAACTTTGTTCGGACTATATTTTCAATTATGATTCTAATTGACCTTTAAGATTTCTGTTATGACTACAACACGAAACTACGTAATAAATTTTAAAAAAAAAGTAATGAATAAAAGGTTATCGGGAATCGCATTTATGAATTTATCAAGGAATAACAAACTGAAAAAAACATGTCGTTAAAATATTGCGATAATAAAGTAATGTAAGGTGTAAGTCAAGGAAACAGCATCGGTGTAGTTTATCTTAAAGCAATTTTTTTGCGCATACCCACTTCAATATAATTTTTTTTTTTATTTTCGTTTCTGTTCTTTTAAATAATAAATCTTAAATAACTATAAACCACGATTTAATCAAAATTCAATAATCCTGTAAAAAAGAATTCTTTCACTACATCAATATTCTTCTAATTATCAAGAGTAAAATATGAAATTTCTAATAAAATAATCAGCAACCAAATTAAACGAATGAAATTATATTTTATTCATGTAAAAAGATGCGCTGATAATAAATAAAAAAATTGATAATAAATTGTATTAATTGAAACAAAACGTGATTCATTAATTACATACAATACCTACAATTCCGTTATTATTTACTTTTTTTCATTAATAATCAATTACGTAGTTTTGTTTTCTTTTTGATTCTAAAAGAAATAATGAGAACGCCATTCAAACAAGTTTACCAACGCATAGAAGTAATTAGAATAATCTAAATTTAAATAATGTTTTTCTCTTTAAATATTTTTATTTCATATTTAATTCTTAAGATTTAACGTATATAAAGTGTAAAGATATTTAAACAGAAAAGATATTTTCTGGAAGAGTGAACGATTTCATTGTAGTGAAATTAAAACTAAAACCAAAAATTAAAACAAAAAATGTCCAAAAAATTGTGTTTATTCATTTCCTAGTCATAAAATATAATTAATGTGATTGCCGGGGTGGAAATAAAATAAATACGTCCAAAAAAAAAATCATAAAAATTTTTACTAGACTTCCGACTTCCTCCACCACAACAACAACTGCGCCTCCATCTGAACATTAACAAATTGTTTTGCTCTTGTATACTTTTATTCTTCATTTTGCTAATCCCGGAAATTGATTTGTCGTTTTATCTTCTATATTATTCATATCGACTCTCTCATGTTTAAATACCAGACCGAAAATATCGTTCATTTGAATAATTTACAAAAAAAAAACAACTTAAAAACTTTTCTTCATAAATAAATTTATCAAAAAAAAAACTTTGACAGTAAATTTAATAAAGCGAATGAACGATATCATTTATTATAATGTAATAATTTTCCCCTTCCATCGTCTCATCAATCTCCTTCTTTCTTTTTTTTTATAAATATGAAAAGAAAAAAATATAAAACATTGCATATTTTTTTGTGTGTTTTTGTACATTTTTATTGAGTAAAATAAATAATAAAGTAAATTTAAATACTGATTAATAAAAATGAAAAGAAAAGGAAAAATTCTGTTTGGAAGTTTCATAATCAAAGCAATAAAAATATGAAAAATCTTCATCGAAATCGTATTGAACGTCTTTAATCATTATAATAAATATAAATGGACCATTAAAACAAAACGTTAATACTATTTTTATTAATCTTTTCGTGACAAAACAATCAAATAAAAATAGTTAATGAATTTCTATTTGTTTTTTTTTCTGGTTTTGAGATAAAAACAGAACAAACGATAATTTGTTGGGGGTGGAATGTAGAAAGTTAATACATAGCTAGTGTTTTATGTGAGATTTTTTTGTTTCTCTATTCGTATTTAGATAAATTTTTATCATAAATAACAGAGGAGATAAAAACAATAATAGTAGACCGCTAGATTCAATTGGCATTTTATTGATAGAAAAATAATCATTCGTGGCAAATTTTTGTAAAACGTATGAAATTGAAACACAAGAATTAATTAATTAAATTTTTTTTAATTTCAAAATCATTATACGTTCTTACATTAGAGATTTTCTACAAGGACAACATACCGTAATATTATGTAGAATGCACAAGGATTTTATAGATGAAGCTCATTCCATTCCTCACGTTGTATCATTATTATTAACTATACGCAATACCAATGAAAGAAGTTATGTTACTCATAGTAACATCCGGGTTGAACTTTGCAACAAATCTCTGATTATTTGGAATAAATTTTAATAAGAACATTAAACGATTTCATAAAACGAGACGATCAAATAGCTAATTGATTAATAACAGGAAAAGATTATTCCGAAAGGCTTTAAATAAATTTACCTCTTGTTATCAAGTAAACTAAATTTGTACCAAAATCCTTTAATTAAACCCAAAGAAATAAACTCATTCCACTTTACTCTCGTATCACAAAAAAAGTCTAAAATATAAATAAAAAGTATTAGATGTGTCCTGACGTCACTACCTCAGTGGTTATAAAATATTCTTACATTTATTTATGATGGAAAAAAAATTCTTATTTAATCAGTTTTTTGTTCTCTCTTTTTTAATTTTGTAAAATAAAAATTCTAAAGTAGGTCAGTTAAGACTTGTTTGTTTTGTAATTTTTTTCATTTGTAAAATAATGGAAAATATTAAATCTTATATAAATTAAATAAAAAAACATGCGTGCACATTATTTGATTTTAAAATTACTTTATATTTTCAATGTCGTAAATTGAAATTGCATAATTAAAAACACTTTTAATTAATCACGCAGAAAAATATTCAGATTTTTACAAAAAGTTAATAATTTTAAGAAAAACATTGAAATTATTTTTTTTATTATATGAGCAGTTATCTATTATGGACATTCGTTAGATATTCAATGACTGAAATGTGGGAGTTATTTTTTTGAAAATTTGTCAAATTTCAAATTTCTGTCTTAATAAGCATTCTTAAAACTAAGTTATGTTTCTTTTTAAACTATAGTTATTATATTGTTTGATCTGTTCGGAACTGTTATTAAGTAAATACAATTGTAAATTAAAAAAAAAATTAAATTCATAAATAAAAAAAAAGTAGGTATATAAATATTTATTGAAAAACGTGAAAATAAATTTTCTACTTGAACCAGCTGATCAAATAATTTAATAGAATTTGAAAAAATATTATTTTTGAATGTACTCGATTATTTCAATTTAACGACATCTAAATTAATTTTTATTTCTTTCTTAAACTTTACACGTATTTTTATAGAATATTTATAATTTTGTTAATTTTACAAATAACTTATCATGTTTATGAGCTATTGTTTAATACAATGTAAGTATTTTATAGGTTCTTCTTGATGTGTTTGATTTTATTTAGGTGCAGTTATTAGACTTGATTCTAGTTTTGACAACTCTAATAGTAAATAGGCTTTAAATGTACAAAGCTCAACCGCAAATCGGACTTTTTCTTTAATACAAATATAAGTTTTGATATTGGTCTTAATATTCTGAAGTAACGGTTGTAATTTTTCTTGAATTTAAAGCTTTTCTTTATGGTTATCTTTATTTTATATTCTTGTTTTGTGACTCAGTTTTATATTTACTTATGGTTCTATTTCTTTCTGTTACAGAATTCTGACACTGCATCACATAATTCCGGAACACCATCAAGTGGTTTATCCAGTGGAGGTGGAGGTGTAGGTACATCATCAGCTAAATCACCAAATAGTTCATCAAATCAAAGAATTTCTGTTAATTCATTGCCAAAACCTGATAGCACATCATCAATGGAATGCCCTCTGTGTTATAATAATGGGACATCGGATGATTTTTATAATTTGCTCACTTGCAAGCATTTCGCTTGTAGAGACTGTTTAGAAAGTTATTTAATTATAGAAATAACAGAATCAAGAACTGATATCGGTTTGTTTAAGGCAAACATTTTGTTCTTTAAAATTATAATGTACCTTGTTATTTCCAGCCTGCCCTCAATGTTCAGAACCGATGCATCCAAGTGATATACAATCATTACTCAAAAATCATCCAGAAATTGTATGCAAATATGAAGATTTTATGGTACGGCGTGTTTTATTATCTGATCCAGATTCAAGATGGTGTCCAGCACCTGATTGCAGGTTAGCTACATAATAAACATTAACGGCATTTTCGTTATTTGTAGGCACAATAAAATTTAATCAAAAAAGAAATTCAACCTTCTCCTATTCAAACATTCCACATTTCATATTTATTTTTCTCCATTCATTTATCTTTTTTATGTTTTTTTTTGAACTATTACAACTTTTCTTCTTTCTTGATTTAAGAGTCTCAGCAGGATAAATAAATAATGTGTGAACAACAAGAAGATTATAAAAGACAATTTGTCAGCACGTTTTGTTCATCAAGAACAGCTGTTTTATATTTAAATACAATCGATATGATCAATTTCAAGCGATTCCTATTTTTTGCTAATAATTTTTGCTAGATTAAAATCTTTTTCTTTTAAGTGAAAATTAACTAAAACGTATATTTCACTAGTTTCCTCTGTTTAAAAATAATAAAAGATTCAGTCTAGATTGAAAATGTATATAAAGTAACATACATAAAATTATTAAGCATAATTCTTTAACTTATGACTACTTAATCACCCATAATAATCCAAATTAAGTTTACAAGCATTAATATTTAATTGTGTAAAGAGTTCTTTTTAAATAATTTAAGTTTCATTCATGTATCTTCAATAATACTAGGTATAAATTAATACAACTCAATTGCTTAATTTTTTGAAGTTTTCATATTAAACTAATTATTGTTGAATATTATTATTATATGTTATTTGAAAAGTAATAATAATATTTATTAATAATTATTGTTAATTACTTTGAAATTAAACTTTAATTTATTGCTGTTATTTATTTATTGTTCCACAAAATGCCATTTAACTTCATATATCATTTCAATTAAATTAAATATAACATTAATAAATATGTAATAGTAAATACTTTTCTTTTTAATATTTTTTTTTAGTTATGTTGTTATTGCATCTGGTTGCGCATCATGTCCACGTTTACGTTGCGAACGTCCTGGTTGTGATGTAAATTTTTGTTATCATTGTAAAGCGGAATGGCATCCAGATCAAACGTGTGATGCTGCTAGAGCATCAAGACAAAGCCCAACACGTGCACCATCCGGTAGTATCAGCCAAGATTCACAACATCGTGATGATATTAAACCATGCCCTCGTTGTCAAGTATTAATTGTTAAAATGGATGATGGCTCATGTAATCATATGGTTTGTGCTGTTTGTGGTTCAGAATTTTGTTGGTTATGCATGAAAGAAATCAGCGATTTACATTATCTTAGGTAATAAAATTTAATATAAAAAAATGTATGAACTTTACAATTAGTACTTAAAATTTCTTCATGTTCTTCTAAGAATAACTCATTTTAAACGAGATTCTCACACCTAGCTATTTTTACGAATAAGATATGGCACGAATTTTAAATATTTGTTTTTGTATTACATTTTTTGTGACACTTAAATTCAAACTTGTTCAAATGATTTTAAGATAGATGTGAAGTTTGAATGTAAAAAAGCATTAATACAATTTATTATTCCGTTTTTCTTTTTAGTCCATCTGGTTGTACATTTTGGGGTAAAAAGCCATGGTCCAGAAAAAAGAAATTATTATGGCAATTGGGAACGTTGGTTGGTGCACCTGTAGGAATAGCTTTAGTCGCTGGAATTGCTGTACCAGCAATGATTATCGGTAATAAAACTATATATAATATTTTTATTTTAAAATTTATCTTGCATAAAATATAATTAATATTCATCAATTTCCTTTCAATTAAAATTTATTAAAACTGTCTCCCTAGAATAAAATTAAATATTGTCTATTATTCATATCCGTAATAAGGGTTATGTCGCCCCAAAACTAAATAGCAGTTAGTGAATGTTTGTTATTTATTTATAAATAAAATGAATTTATTTTTATTTTAATTATTAAATAGAAGTTATTTATTCGTAATTTTTCTTTATTTCCGTTTCAAGAGTGTTATGTAAATAACCAAAAAAGAGTTTCCATCTTTTATGATTAAGATTTCAAATCGATAGAAATAATATATTCGTATCAATTTAATTAGTATATATAAAAGTCATACCATAGAATATGTATGTGGCGAAGATTTTATACATATTTTATAGTGTTAACTTTAGTTGATTTGAATTTCATGAGTTCGACAACGAGATTTCACACATAAAATTGATTTCTTTTTATAACAAAAAGAATTGGATTTAAAGATCGAAAATAAAATTTATATAAATCTTAGACGACTTTATTTAGCACAAACTCTTGTCTCTTTTTTTTTAAATAATTTAACCTTGAAAATTCTTTTAAAACCATTTTTACAATAATTCTATCTATCTTGCTGAAACACTTCAATCAATAATATTGTTGTATTTTATTATTATTAACAGAATATTTAGCTATAATAATAATCAAATCTTTTTTTTTTTGCTATTTTTGTGTTTTATGACGAAACGATGTATTATGAATAAAAGAATAAAAATGCGCTTGTTGATTCAAAAAAACATTTGCAAAACAATAAGGAATATAATAATCAATAAATATAATAATAATTTTACAATATACATAACTATATTATTTTCTTATTTCCTCTTTGTGTACAATAACTTATTAGTAATATTATTGTTTTTTAAATAATATTTATTTATTTCATTTGAAAAAGTTGAAACATTATTCAATATTTGTTGTATTAAGATGATAATGATTAATAGAAATAATAGAAATGTATCGGTAAATTCCTTTTTTCTCGATCGATTCAATTTGAATGAACAAAGCAATGACTTATTATTGATGAGTTACTTTTTTATGGTAATTCCATTTAAACTAAAAAGAATTTAGTTACAATTTATTTCTTTATTTATAAATAATTGTCAAATTTTCTCATTTTTACATATCCTTTGAATAAGAATTCATCCTCAAATTTTGGACATTGAATCATTGAAATAGAAAATCCATTTCCGGTTATTTTTAGACATCGATAAATAAGACAATAAATTAATAAAATATTGTTAACATTTCCGTCAGGAAAATAAATAAAACACAACTTAAGTGTTTTCATTATTCAAATATTATTATGATGATAATGTTTTCATTTTCTTTTCTATTTTTCTTGAATTTAATTTAAGTTTAGTTAAGTTTATAAATTTTATTATTTATTTAACAAACATTAGTACAATTAACTGAATTACAATATCTTTTTTTTGAATATTTACTGAATAATAATAAAATTACGTGTTTAATAATTTGTGTTAAGTAAAATACTTTCACGTAAAGAAACACAATCTTATCGACTTTATTAAATTGTTTTCACATTTGGTGTATTTAATTTCTATTATTATGTACGTATCTCTTAAATACTATAATTCAATTTTAGAAGTATTTACTCTAAAGAAGTTAAAAATCAATACAATTTTTTATTTCTGGTCACGATTGTTTTTAAAAGGAAATGTTTTTCTCTTTTCTAAAACGAAAATTTAAGTTTTAAATTATTCGGCACAAATGTGAAATCTCTGTGGATTCAAGTGAGAGTAATTTAATTTTTTTTGGATCTCGTGAAAACTTTTGTAAATAGAATTTGGTTTTTTTTTTTTTCATTTATAGGAAGGAAGTTCCAATTTGACAGTTTGATTGATTACTATTTATATATAAAAACGCCGTTTAACTTCCTTAAGTTTTGTATACCTTTTATTTTTCCATTTGTTACGTTTTCTTATTTAATTCTTCATTAATTTCTAATATGTCTCAATCTTGTCCAAAAGAGAAATTATTAAGAATTTTTAGCTAACCATAATGACAACATTTTCAATTATTTTAAATTGAGTTTTGTCTTCAGCAAAAATGTATAAAACTTTCAATTGTGCATTATTTTCATGAAAGCGATATTATGACAAATGGTAAAAGCTTCTGTTAAGGTTACTAATTGAGGACCACAATATTCTTTTCATTAGTGAACTAATCAGATTTAAACTAGAGAATGAACACAGTATCGGAAGTTTAACTTTTTTAATGAAACACGAATAGAATGAAAAGTCTTAAATTCCTGTTTATTACTCATCGTATTTTAACAATTTATCACTGTAAAATAAAATAATGACGTTAAAAAATAACAAATTCTTGAAAAACTATCAATAATTACTTGTATTTTGGTTTTATTTTTAGGAATACCAGTTTGGGTGGGCCGAAAAATTCATACACGATATAAAACAGCTGGAAAACATAAAAGAAATTGCGCTGTTCTTGGAGGTGTTGCTGCATCGGTAAGTTTATATATATTTTTTCATTTATTACAAATTTTCACATGGGTAGTTAATTACACTTAATTTCACTTGTTGATGTTTCACTCCCTTGATACGTTCCACAAATTCAAAAACGCATACAACCCTAAAAGAGAATTTTATTGGTTTTTAAAATATTAACGAAATCTGAAAGTATAAAATTCCAAAAACTTCTTAACTAAAATTTAACTTAATTGGGATTGATCCAATTCAATTGGCATATTAAAAAAAGGTTACTTTGTCTCTTTGATTTTATTATTTTGTTGGTCATTCTTTATTCGATTACTGTCTAATTTTTTTTTTGGTTGAAGAAAACCTTTGTTTCAATTTCTTTCATCAATGGTTAAGAAGATTAACTTTTTAACAATGAGTTTATTGATTTTTAAAGAATGAAAAAAATGTTTAATGGTAGAGTGCTGTCGTTGAAGATTTTGTTCGACTATTTCCCTTCATTTTTATTTAATTTTTAATTTTTTCAAAGAAATTACTGAAATTGTTTTTAACCAAAACCAATTCCAATGACTCGATTCTTCTGTTTTTGTTTATTTCATCTAATAGTATTTATAAAAAAAAATATATCCAAAATGGTTTAATGAAATAAAATTTCATTTATTTTTGATTATTGTTCTTTTCACGTTTTTTACACAATCGATTATAAATTGGCACAATTTATTTTTATAAACGAGAAAATGAAAGAAAAAAACTAAAAATTTATTGAAGGATCCGACCACACCCTGAAATTCAAAAAACTGTTTGGCTGTGACAAAATTATAATAATATAAAAAACAATCCAACAACAATGGAAGAATTTCATTGAACTTTTTTCATTTTCTTTTGTTTCTCTCGTATCTAACAGTTTTGTGCAAGTATGTGGGTTGATGACCTCCCACATTCCATCATCATATGTCCCTCCTTAACAACCAGTATTCAATTTATTATAATACATACAATATTTTTTGTCTTTTTTTTTTAATTTCTTTTGATACAAATTCATTATTATCCTTATCTTATTTTTATTTTACTCATCATCTGCCTCCTGTTTATTTTTTTCTTCTTCAAATGCCATTGACTTTTAAGAGAGATGTCAGAAGTTCCGACCTTAATCTACCGAATATAATTATTCCTATAATCATTGAAATTAGAGAATCAGAAAGAAAGAGAAGGAAAAAAATCCTTATTTAATGTTGAATTAATGTTGACACAAATCCTTATTTTGATTAGATAACTTTTATCATTATTTCAAATCTTATAGTATTCGCATTGCGTCTCTGACTTACTTTAGAGAAGAAGAAAAAAACAAAAATTAAATAAAGTATTATCTTCAGCATCAGTATCGTTCATCAGTAATTGAAACGACAATAATAAGTTGAGTGATCTTATTTCATATAATAGAAATAGTTAATAGTTGTATAATAACGTCACACGATATATAATTGTTTAAAAGGTTAATGTACTATTTGGTGGTTTGTCGTTCTTTTTAAACATTCTGTATTATTTGATCTTAGACTATTAGTAAAAATCTCATTTATATAAAGAAAATATTCAGAGATATTAACGCAAACATGATAAATTTGGCTAAATCTGTTAAAAATAATTCAGAAATATTTTTTCTTTGCCTTAACCATAAATAATTGTCGAAAATCCTTAGTCCACCCTTAGTCCACTAAAGCTGTAATTTGGTTGGCAATAGTTTTCAATTTACCTTCTTTTAATAACTAATATCACTTATTATATTCTTCAATTACTTCATACATTTTGAATGGCATGATGCATTCAGAATTTGTTAATTTTCTTTTGTTGTCTTCCACTAAAACAGTTGAGACGATTGTTAAATTCATATTTGCACTCTTCGCAGAAATAATCTTATGAATTTTTAATATAATTAAAATAAAAACAATGAAAAAGTAATAATAGACTTTTCTTTATTAAGCTTCATTTTTCTCCTTTTAATTTTTAAACGATTTTAATAATTAATAATGATTAAAAATTGAACTTGATTTTACATTGTTATAATTTTTTTTTTCATCTAAATTATTCTAGAATTTATTTTTTTTTTATTAATTTATGTTTTTACGACTTCTTTATTTAAGTTTTATTTAGTTTTTTTTTTAATTTATTTTTAATTTTTATTTATTTGGCATGAACTTTGTATTTCTTTAATTTTAAATTTAATTTTGGATTTGAAAATGCATAAAATTGTGATTGTGTTAATTACTTAATAATTTAATTATTATTATTAAAATTTTTTACTATTTTTACTGTGTGTGGGTTTGTAATATTTATTTGTGTAATTTTATTCCCTAAAATCCAGAAATTTCTAATGTTTTTTTTTTGGTTTTAAAATTTTCTTTTAAAAACTAATTTGTAAAAATTATCAATAATTTAAAATTACAAAAAATAATTGAAAATAAAGAAAAAAATAAACGCAATTCAACTGATAATGAATAACAAAATCACTGACGTTACATTTTTTTTATGTTTTATCATATTAATCGCACAATCCAGGACTAAGTATTCCAGTTTTATACAAATCTTGGAGTACATCTAATAGACGCTGTTCAGCATCATCATTACCAATAGCAACATCCACTGAGCCAATACACAATAATATTGCTAATAATTGTGATTTCCTAAAAGAGAAATATCAAAAATTAGATTCAGTCTATTAGAATATTTGACTAGATTCTAGTTTAAAGAAATAAAGTGAAAATCTAAAACTTACTTATAATCTTCACCAAGACGTTCACGTGTATAACCAAGACCATGTTCTAAATCAATTGAAAATTTATTTAAATTTGCTTTCATTGTTACAAAATACAAATCCAATAATTTTTCTGTATATTCACGACGTATATTGGACGGTAATGATGAAATTAATAATAATGCAATATCATTTGTTGGTCGACTATAAGTAACCATTTGCCAATCTAATATAACACAATTATCGTCATTTTCATCATTTATTGTTTTTTTAAACAATAAGTTATTACTCCAAAAGTCTGTATGTGTTATCAGTCCAATTGGTTCAATTGGTTTTAATAAATTTTCAATAATTGTTTTTGTATTTGGACGTAAACATGCTAACGCAGCAAGTTCCTTATCACGTCCACTTTTTCTTTCAAGAAAACGTGATAATTGCGGTAATCCTTGTTCTACTAAATGTTGATAACTCTCTGTTGCTTTTGATGTTTGAAATAAAAACTAGAAAAAATTAATAGAAATCAATAAAGAATTTTTAATATTATACAACTTCAATGAAATTATAACAATTTCTTACCGGATATTTTTCATTTAAATCAATAAGTTCTATATGTTTATAAGCAAGTGATAATGCATGAACAGCTGCAATTGCTTTAACAGCACTTTGTGCTTCAACCAATTTTAGTCCACGTGTAAAATGTGCAGCTCTATAACCCACTGGACGCATATCCTGTAGTACTAATATACTTTCTGGTGCTTCTGGACTATTTTCACCGTTTTCATGTAAACAACCAGGTGTATAATGTGTATAAAAACATTTTGGTACCGATATTGTTAATTTTTTTGCATCTGGATGAATGTATTTATTTTGGAAGGCCAAAAGATCTGGTAGAATCTGTAATTTTTTTTAAATTTTAAAATTCATTTTATTTTTAGTGTTAATTGATAATTTTATAAATAAATTTAATTTGATTCAAAAAGTTTTAAAAAATATTTAACGTAAATGAATGATTAAATAAAAATTTTCCATAATTTTTATTATAGAAAATTTGTATTGCAAAATTTTATCATTTTTTAAAGAAAAATGAACATTTTGAAAATGATTTTTCGTGTTACAAAAATTAATAATAAGAAAAAAATGGAAAAACAAAAGATAATGAAGAAAGAAAAATGAAACTTACGGTCGTATAAAATTTAATCTCTCTTAAATCAAATTGTGCTTCAGTCACAAAATATCGACTAAATGGATCATGTGGAAGTAATTTAATAATAATGTCTAAACGTAATACATCCATTGTTGAATTTCTGTTTAGTTCATAATCAACAGAAACTGTTAGTATATCACTTAAATTACTAACACCTGAATGGCATCCTTGTTTTACAGTAAAATCCTGTTAAATTAAAAAAGATTATATGAATTAATTAAAAAAGTTAAAAACATGAGTTTATTTGATCAAAATTGGTCGAAGAATTTAAATTGAAACAATCGAAAGACCGCTTTTTTCAACTTTGCCTCTTGAAAAAACACTAAACATTCGTGTATCCTCCAGGAATTTTACAAATTCACATTTTATATTTTATTATATTTAGAATCTTGTTTGTTTGATGAATTCACTCCAACACATAACTTTTCTGTCTTAATTAATTTTCTTTAACGAACAAAAATAACAAAACACCCAATGGAATTGGATTAAAAAAAAAGAATGTTAAATTGTAATCCACGGAGTAACATGAACGGTAGTCGTGTCGTGTATCTATTTTAAGTGGAGGTGGCGGTTGGATGTTTTGGGTAAAGGGAAAATGGGTTTCATTATTGATATTTTTCTTATTTTTTTTTTTAACTTTTATAAAATTAATCTTTTTTTCAATTTTGTCCTTTTGCATTTTCTTATTTTCCTAAAGTCACCTACCGTAATTTTTATATTTGAATTTGTTTTATGATGTTGTTTAAGAACACTCAATAGCCAATCTTCATTAACTGGCCAACTTTCTGAATTTGATGAATCTTCTTCTGTATCAGACATTCTGAAATATTAATTTTAGTAAATTTTAAAATTCACAATTTATTTTTCACTTTAAATAGAAAACAGAAAATAAAATAACAAAACGAGTCTTTTCAGTTTAACTAAATTAATTGAACTGATAATATTTTATTGCATTTTTTTTTATTAATTCAATTTTTGTTTTTGTTTCGCTTAATTTTGGTTGCAACTCTTTGTTTTTTTTTCATTTTTTAAATATTTTGTGTTGATTAATATTGATAAAGGGTGTGGACGAGAGAAATTTTTATGTATTTTATGTCGATTTAATTGTGTGAATGTGTGTTGTGTTGTGTTGGTAGGTTTATCTAATTGGTTGTTTTTTTTATTCCAATTCATTTTTTTTTTGTCTTTCCTGTAACTTTTTATTTTAATTTTGTGTTTCATTAACTCTTTTTTTTTATTAATTAATCCAACTTAAAAGAATAAATAAGACTACATTCAAAATGAAATAAAAAAAAGATAATAAAGAAGAAGAACAATTTTTTAATTAATTAAGGTCAATTGAATATTTTAAATTTAATTTGAACCAAAAGTTCTTAAAGTTTTAATTTTTCTTTTATATGATTAAAATTTTGTTTTACAAAAAGAAAATTAAAAAAACAGAGCGAACAATTTTCAATTAATTATTTAAGAATAAAAAAGAAAGAAAAAATGAAAAGAATTTATAATCTATTCGTTATTATTGTAATTTTTTTCGTTACGGTCGTTGTCTCATTTTATTATTATAATTTAATTGGATTTGATGCATGTCGTTACACACACACAAAAACATGATTTGGTTACACACACAAACACATACACATTACAGTGTAACACACCCACAATTATTATATTGAATGGGATATTAAAAAAAATGTTTTAATGAAGAGGCGATTTTATTTCCGTTTTGTTACAGAATTTTAATTAAATTAAAAATCACAAACAAAAATTTCAACGTTTTACCATAAAAAAAAAATCTTTTGGGTCACAAAAAAAAAACTTACATTTTAAGAAAAAGTTTTTGTCGGGTTAACTTTTTTTTTTGAAAGATAACAAGAACAACTAATGCAGATATTTTTATACTTTTCTTCAAGTTTTTTGTCTCGAGAAAATATTTATAATATTTTCCCTTATTATTTCTTCTCAAAGTCTAGACTTTTTTTTTGTCTTTTTGAATAGAGATTTTTATTTATCCTATAAAAATGATAGAAATCTTATTTTTCATTGATCTCTCTTTAACTTTTTTATTTTTATATAAATTTACGTTTTCTTCTTTCCTTTTGTTTTTCGTATTTTCTTTTGATTGTTATTATCAAGTTATTATCAATAATAATAATTTTCAATAATAATAAATAAAATTTTCACAAAATGCAGACAAAAAAAAAAAATAAATTGGGCAAAAAATTATTATTTTATTCAAGTCAAAATATCCTTTTGTGTTTCTTCTCGAGTGCTGCTGTTTTATCAGACACAATAAATTTTAATAGTATTTCATCTTTTTCTTTTCTTTTTTTTTGTTCTTATTTTCTTCGGCTTTTCTTCTGAAACACGAAAAATTTTACACACACATAGTCTTACACACACACACACTCAGAGACAATGAATTTTGGTGTTATTATTTATTTATCTATATTTTTGTTATGTTAAAATAAAATCACAAAAATAAAAAACAAATTGTTAAAGTTCTCTTTAAAAAATGAAAGATGAAAAAAATTGTTTTTCTAAACGCAGTTTGAAAAATAGAAGAAGAAAAATACAAGAATATAAAAAAGTACGTCCGTTTACAGTTTAATACGGCCTGATACTGTTCTCAGTTCTGCTTGTCTTCTTGTGTTGAGTTTGAGTTTGATTTTCAGTCTTTTTTTTTATTTTCTTTCCTTCTTTTTTCGTGTACAAAATATTAGTTGAGGACGCAGCAAAATAATAGTACATATAGAATGTAATAGAAGAGACGACTACAAAACAAAACACCCGCGTCTCGTTTGATAAAATATAATTTCTATGTTTGTGTGTACTTTACTCTCACTTTACTCTCTTTCTCTGTACACAATATTTTCTATAAAATATACGTAGCAAGTCCAACAAACATACAATAGGATAGACGATACCATGGATGACTTTAATATAACATCACATAGAAGTATTCGTTAAATAGAATAGAATATTAATTATATTTTATTATTTTATATGTATGCAATACACTCTATCTATTTAAAACTTCATTTAAGCATTAACTGTGAAACTTTTTTTTTGTTATATGAATTTAGCTGCATTGTGTGAAATGATTTTGCTGAAACGTATTTATAATACTAAGAAGTCAGAATTATATTTTTTTCTAATTTTCGTGAAGCTTATTATTTAATAACAAAACTGGAAGATTTTATTTTTCGTTGTATGTTTAATTTAAAGTAAGCCAGATTATCCATATATCAAAGTTTGGGACATTGGTTACGTAATATTTGTAAGACTGCACTCATAATGTTGTCGCTAACGGATAAACGATTGAACACGAACATCAACATTGATTGGTGATTGAGATAAATTGTCTAAATTTCACATATGTTTCTGAATGCTTTATCTATCACTATCGCATTTATAAATTCAACTCGATTTTGTACCTACGGAGAAAAAAGCACCACGGCAATGAAATGAAAAGAGAAAAAGCCCCGCCCGTTTTTTATTCCATAATATTTTTTATATAAGGATGAGTATTTTTCTCTATTTGTTGGTGCGTTTACTGTTGAAATGAGAATGAGATACTTTAAAAATGTTGATGTCCTACATTTTTTATTTATTTATTCTTCATCTTATTTTTCCTCTCTATATGGTTGTGATTTTACTTGTATATTCTTCTCCCCAGTAGAAGAAAAAAATATGGTTGTGAGAAAACTAACCCGGGGGGGAGGGAGATAAAAAAAACCTTCTTTTGATCGGCCAAGTGGAAAATCAGACATACAGTAGTATAAAGGTGACGCATTATTAAAAAAAACTCATATTGTGTTTTCCCTTTTCAAGAGGAGTTTTGGGTAATGACGTAATTGTTAATGCTGATGATGATTATTTTACCCAGCTAAAAGAAGGAGAAAACTTGATAATTTTGTTTAAAATGGGACATGACCTAAATAACAAAAAATCCATTTTCCTTTACTTGGCCAATGAAAATGGTGCAAAATGTCGAATACCGATGGCATTCTCGTTGAATATGATTCACAACATTTTTTTTTTTCTTTATCATTGAACGAGAGAAAAAATGTGAAAAATTATCAAAAGAAAGTTTTTATATTGATGATAACAAATATTAGATTTTTGTAGATTCACCCTGTAATATTCTATCATCATCTCACCAAATTTTGCCTCTTTTGAGAAGAAGGGAACTATTCGCAAAGCTTTCATGAAGAATCGCGCAGTCTCGGTTTTATACTGTTCACACACATGCATGCACACATACTTAGAGACATCATGAAAATTGTATTTCCTTCTTCGTTGAAAATCGATTGGTTTTTTTCTCCCATGCTTTTAAAAAAAATTCTGTTTTTCTCCTTTTATTTTATTTTTTTTATTTTAGATTTTCTTTTTGTATATGTATTGAGTATTGAGGTTGGAATAGAATACACAAATTATTATATTATTCATCATTTACAGCCCTCCTTCAATTAATAAAAATTGAGACTTGAGATGGAAAAATGTCACCTCTTGTTTTCGTTTTCGTTTCCTTTTTTTTTATTTTCTTCTTTATATTTTATACCTGATTTTTGTAAATTTTGACTTTAATTTAATAATAATTTATATTACAAACTTTACATAATGCTATAAAAATGTAAATTATATTTAAAAAATTTACATCATTTTTAAAGAGCGAAAGATTATAATTTGTCTTTCTATTACTATTTTATATAAATCAAAGAATTATCCTATAAATGTAAAACCTGTGAACACAAAATTTCTTATTAAACGTAGAAATTATATATATCGTCATTTTTTATTGTTATAAAATAAGAGAAACTATTTAACCACCATTTTTAATAGCCGTTTTTATATTTAGAAAAAGTATGAGATAATTTAACAGACAATGCAATTAATTTCACATTCAATAAAAACTTTGAGTATTCAATTTTTGTATTAAAAAAGTGATCACTTATTTGACTCATTTTAATATTTCATCAATAAATCAAATAAAGCATCCAATTCAATAAATATATTTTTCAACAAACACAATTTCAGTTTATTATGATTTTCGTTGGTATGAATAAAAAAAAATACTTTATAAATTCAATTTTTTTTTTATGTTTTATGTTTCAATTAGATCTTTTATTTCAGTTTGTTTGTTTAGCCAAACAAAAAAAAAAAAAGAATAGATGAAAATAAAAAGATAAACGATGTACAAAAGTTTCCTATTACACGATTTGACTAATGTGTTTGCATTATAATTTTTTTTTCTCTTATTTGGCTCAATTTATACTTGATCTGCTTAAATTTGATCAAATATTTTGTATATGATTATAGGTCCCCTTAAATTATTTAAGTTTAAAGTGAGAATAAATAAATTCTTAGAGAGAGAATTGAGATTCGTATTTATTATGTGTTAATATGAATTCGTAAAAATAAATTTTTGATCATAAAGTGTTAAGAGGATTTATTAGTCTTAATTGACAGTTCACGTTATTCATTTATTTATAAAGCAAGAAAGAAATAATTATATTGGCTTTGACACGAACAAAGCAAAATATATTGAACTTGAACTAAAAATAAAAATAAATACAGGAAAAAATGACCGATGAAAATCACTGATAATTGGCGTGGTCAATCAACATCATGAAAATAAAGACATTTTATTTCTTTTCATTTGTTCGTTGTATCAACACCCTTTTTATGGTGTTGAATTGTTTATTTATGATTGAGTTTTTTTTCCGTTCAACAAATCAATCAATAAATATAATAGAAAATATCAAATCACATAAAATTCTGATTTAATCAAAAAAAAAGCAATTTTGTTTATATTAATTATGATCGACTAACATATTATTAGGGAAATTTTAGTAAATTAACTTGTTCTTGTATTTATTTCTATTACCTTGCCTCTCTCTATTTTTTTATTTTACTTTGACCCTTGAATGTTGGTTAGTTTATTAAATGTTCGTTCAATAAAAAGCATTTTGAAATTTAATTGACAAACAAAATACGATTTTAAATTGTTTTACTTTCTTCTTTGTTCTGTTTACGTTATTTTATTGATAGATTACATAATTTTGACATTTTACATTTTTGACTTTTATAAATCTTTGCCCATTAACTCTTTCTCTAATGTTCTTTTTGTTAGATGTAAACATTTTAAGGGTGTTATCACAATATTGATCTCATAATAACAACCAATCATGTTATCTAAATTATCCCACTTAATGTTCTATATTATCTATTTTCGTTCTTTATTTTGCAGGTTATTGTTTCCCCAGTTTTAGCTGGTCTAGCCGTTGCCATTGGTGTTCCAATATTATTATTTTATGTTTATGGTGTAGTACCAGTTTCACTCTGTAGAGCAGGGTGTGGTGTGTCAACAACACGTGATGGCGTTAAATTTGACTTTGATGAAGAAGAAGCAAATGGATATCGAAATCAAGGTGAGATCATATCTTATTTCTGTTGCTTTTATATTTGTTCTTATCTTAATTTTGTTTTACAAAATTTAAAGATGCTGCAAGTGCAGATGCTGTATCACGTATTGGTGCGACAAGTATTGGTGAAGTTAGTTTAAGTGTTGCCAGTGGAAGTCATATTGGAGTTTCATCATCAACACAAAATCCAACCTTTGGTGTTACTCAAAAAGATTCAAGTAGAGAATCAACAACTGCTTTGGCAGGAAGTATAACAGGGTAAGTTTCCTTCTTTTTTGATTTTATCGACACTGGAATGAAATTAGAAATTATTATTGAAAAACTATTTGAATATTGATTGATTTTTCCTTAAAAGCCAAACTCGTACGCTTTCATATTTTAATATTTCACTTTTTTCTGTTGTTTTGTTATCAGAAAAAAAAATTCTGGGAAACTAATTTTTATCGTTTTTATGTGACTCTTATTTACTTCACTGATTTTTTTAAATAAACAAAAGGGACGATCGCAGTCCATTTGATTTTTGATGTGGAAAATATGTCAAGCGAATTTTTGCTATACTGGAATGAGAACTAACGTTGCCTGGTGTGAAAGAGTGGACGTTAAATAAAACAATTCTTGATGCAAGTCAAGTACAAACAGTGAAAATTAAGGCATTTTTAAAAAATGCATCTAAATTTATTTTGATTTTAAATAGAGAGAATTACTTTAATTATTTGTATTTCTTCGAGGCTAAATGAATTTAAATGGTAGGTCGATTCGACTATCAATAATTATTGTATTTTAATTTTCCTATTGACGTCATTCGTTTTACCTTTATTGTTTATTAATTTCCGCATTATATTTTGCGTGTTTAAATTAAATAAATAGTTGTTTATAAAAAAAAAATACAAAAAACAAAACTTCATTAAAGCGGATATTTCTTTTTTTCAATTTTATTGTAAATAATTTTTTTTTTGTTTTTGTAGGCATCGCTTAGAAGTACAAGCTGATGTAAGTTCATCTGAAACAGCATCAGCTGTTACCTGTGTCAGTGAGAAATCTGGTAACACATTAAATGATACAGCATCAACTAAAGCATTAGCCGGTTCTATATTAAGCTATAAACAGGTAAAATAAAAATAATTTAACTAGGATTAAATCATTCATTTATGAGTAATAAAGAATTTTAAAATAAAAGGTTATTTTTTTATTACAAAATATAACAATAAATTAAGATATAAGAACTTGATCGTAAATTATAAAACCAAATATTTAGAGAAAGAAGGAAAGAAAGAAAGAAATAGAAAATTAATTTAAAAAAATTGTAAACCGACCAAAATTTAATATATTTCTTTTTTAAATAATAGCACATGGATTCATCGAATTTAAGTGAGGATGGTGTTTCTGAACGGGTTAGATTTGATAATACAGTTTGCTATGTAATTGATGGCAAAAAGGATTCTGATATTTGGTATACAGCTCCATTAGATCAGGTAAATAATTTTCTCCTCCTTTTTGTTTTTGTTTTGTTTTCGTTTTCAATTTCTCAGTATTTTTATTATTTTTCTGTTTTCTTTTTGTTGGACGTAAAACTTATTTTCTTTATCAAACTTTATACAATCTTCTCTTAACTTTTTTTCTTCTTTTATTTAATTTGTTGTTTTTTTTCTGACATATTTTTTTATATTGGCACGTTTTTTGGGTGCCAGTTGTTTCATCTCTTTGGCTCAAATTTACTCCACGAGTTTATTTGTAATATGTTGGAAAATATTAAAACATAAATACTGAAAAATTTCAAATTAACGGATCAAATAGGAAACCACAAATTTAATTTTAAATTTGTTTTATTGTTGGCAATGTTTACATTTTAAAATGAATATTCCTTACACTTTTATTTTTAAAAAATTCCCGATTAATTTACATGATATTTTTTTAATATATTATACTGAGATTAAATATTTTTTGTTGTGTTAGAAATATTATCATTCATTAGAATTTTTGATTTTGTCCATGCCTTAATATTTATTTGTTTTGTAATAGTCGTTATTGCGACTTTTACGCTGATTTTGAATTTTGGTTTACTAAATTGAAGAAAGATTATAATTTGTTTTAGAAAATTGCTTTTAATAAATATAATTTTTTATTTCTAATAACATTAAATTTTAGACTACAATTGAAGTTCATTTTTTTAATTCTAATAATCTAATAATCTGAATATTTTGATTAGATGTTTCGAAGTTGTTTTAATGAATAAATCTATTTTTGTTTATTACAAAGTTAGCATAGGTACTCCTAATTTTGAATGTTAATTTCTGATATCTCAATAAAACAATTTTTTAGATAAACAATATTTGTTTGATATTTAATTCGATATTTTTTTATTTTGTTTTAGGATACATGTACATCTGATAAAGCAAGTTTAGGAAGTGGCCGTTCATTTCGTAGTTCTGAAAGATCATTCCGTGATGATATTGATTCAACGAGTTTATCATCAACACATAAACGTATTACATTAATTCAACGTATTCCAAAATTAAATAATTCACAACATCGAAATTTATCATTAGATAGTAATAATGGTATATTAATAAACAATAAAACAGAAAACGTTAGTTTAGAAGAAGAAGAATTGGATACAAAAATAAAAGTAACTGAAACAGAAACAACAGGAGTAATAGGAACAACAACATCATCAACAATAGCAATACCGTCCCCACAATTAATGCGTTATGAAAATGAATTATCTAGTCTTAAATTAACAAATAATATTATTACTACAAGTAAAACGAATAACGAAAATAAATCATTAAATGATTTAAATAGCACAACAACTACGCCAGGTATAAAACAAAATGGTGGCGCCATTGGGGTTAATATTGGGGGTGGAAGTGATGTTGGAATAAATTCGAGCTCAAAACAAAATAATAATAATAATAATAATAATAATAATAATAATAATAATAATAATAATAATAATAATAATAATAATAATAATAATAATATATCAAAAACAACGATATTAAGAAATTTATTTTTCTTCCAGAATGAAAATGGAGGATCAAGTTCATAGATTATTATAATAATTATAAATTTAATTAAAGAAGATGAAAAATAAATATTACCTAAAGTATAAGACTGCATAAATGTAAACAATGTGAATGCGTTTAAACAAAAAAAAAGCCATAACTGAAGTCCCCTTTTAAAAAAGCTTATTCTGTTCCATTTGTTTTTTTATTATTAATTGATTTAATTTTGGATCTGTTCCACGCACGAAAACATGGAAAAAAGTACAAATAGAAATTTTCACAAAACATTTGTTTCTTCATTGCTTTATTTTTATTCTTCCAACAAGAGGCATATGAGAACAACAGAAATATTCAATCCGAACAGATCCTAAATATTAAAAATGTTAATATTGAAAATTGTTCTAATGTAAATTCTTCAATTTTAGTAAATTTAAAGAATATAATATGCTAAAAGATAAATTTTGCAAACCAGAAAAACCTATTGTACTCCGGATATATAAAAAAAAGTCAATAGAGGTTAATATATCTTAAAAAAAACTTATTAATGTTTTTTTATCTATTATTTAATTTTAAAAAAAAACATTCAAATGAGATTTAATAACAAAAATTATTACAAAATGTATTTTTGTTCTTTTTTTTTCAAAGATTTTTTTTATTTCTAAATATGGAAATAAATTTAATTTGATTAATTGAAAAATTAAAATTGCCAAAATGTAATTTCTTTTATAAAATATACATAATTTAATTTATTTGAACCAATTGTTTTTAATGTCTTAACATTAACAGAAATTTGTAATTGTATCACGAAATCAACGAATCAGAGGAATAGTCCATGTTTAAATTAAATTAAAACGAAATTATTACAAAATATTATTTGTTAAACAAATAACAGTTAATAGCAGTGAGCATACAAAATATTGTTTGTTAAACAAATAACAGTTAATAGCAGTTTGGACCGATTCTTTAATTTATTATTATCTATAAAGTGTAAAGCTATATTGATACTAAATTATAAATAATATGACCAATGAATGTTATTCCAAATTCAGACACTAATAATATACTTATTTGATTTATTTCTGACTCGTATCTGAATCTTGTTAGTTTTAAAGTTCCTTCGATTATGCCTTTCATTTAATTCATATGTTTACTCATAACGCAAATTTATGGCAATAAGTTTTTAGTCAGTCACTCGGTCATAGCACAGAATATATATATATAACTAGTCTGTGGTCATAGCAAAGCATATAGAAGAGTTGAATAGTTTCATGTCAAACAATTATAACATAAATATATATATATTTTAATTATTCATATGCGATGGCGCTGACAACAAGATATAATAAACGTAGTTTCCATAGTTATATCTCAAACCAACGCTACAAGTAACATTGCAATGCAATCAAACGTTTATAAAACTTTGCAGATAAACGCTACAAACCCATAATCAAATTTTTTTGACGTTTGTAAAAAAAAGAAGAAGAATTTCATAATATTTCTTTGCTTGACAAAAAAATTCAGTAATAAATAAACTAAAAATTATAATAATAATAATCAAAATGAATATATTTTCAAGTGTATTTTGTGTACTAATATTATCTGTGATTACAACTGCTATACCGGTAGCAATAACACCAATAGAACAAGCACTAAAACAATATTCTTTAAATTGGAGCAGCAACGTTTTTCCATTCGTAAGTAAATGTACTACAAATTATAACAAAAATAAAATATGTATGTCATATTATGATATGATATTGAATATACATGAAACAAAATTGGAAAATATGACAATAGATGATATTAAAACTGAAACGATTACTTTCAGTAATAATAATAAAAATTCAAAAGAATTTTGTCCAAAATTTGCGAAAATTATTCCAAAACAATCTAAATTTCCAGAATTAAATACAGGTGTACAAAATTTTCATTCCTTAATATCTGATAATGATAAATGTGTTTCCGTTTGTCTTAATTTGAATGATGATACGGAATTTGTAGTAAATCCACTTTGTCTTTATATTATGATGGGATACAGTTTGATTGAATCAGATAAGAAAAATATTGCCGGTCATAATGTAGTGCCAACAGCTGAGAAAGTAACTTTAACACAAAAAAATGAGACAATAGTGGCAAATGTAAATAAATTGACAAAAAAAGATGAGCTAGATGTAAATCAAACTCCGAAAAAAACTGAACCTAAAACAATAAATTCAGTAGTATCTCCTGTTGTGAAAGTAAATGAAATATTATCTTCGGATATGCCAGAAACTTATGAAAATTCTGGTCCAGAAACACCAATTATTGCAGTTGAACACCAGAAAAGCAACGAAAATCAAAATAAACAAACTGTTGCAGAAACCAAACTCAATGAAATTGGTAAAACACAAAAAATTGTACAATCAATAAGCATTCCCTCCACTACTGCTACTGCCTCAACTCAAGTAAAACCTCAACCAAAATTAGCTGATAATAAACTACAAAATTTACAAATAAATAATCAACCAGATGTACATGATCCATTTCCAAAAATTGCAGCAGATGTTAAAGAATCTGTATTATCATCAACAATTGTTAATACACAAAAAAATCCTCCTGATTCAATAAAAACATCACCAAAATTTCCAAAGCCAACATCCACATCAACATCAGATCAAATTAATAATGAAGAAATTCCATTACAACCTGAAAACGATGATTTATTGAATGATGATGAAGATGATGAAAATCTTGGATATGAAATGGAAAATGGTAAAACAATTATTAAAGATGATGCTTCAGTTAATAGTAACGTTAATAGTAACAACAATAATATTAATAACAATCACAATATTAATAATAATCTTAATAATATTAATAACAATCTTAATAATAATCTAAATATACGTAAGGAGGAACAAGAAGAAGAAAATGATGATCCATTTGTTGATTCAACAGATTCCAATTTTTTCACATATTTTATGTTTCTAATGTTAATTTGTATACTTGGTTATGTTGCTTACCATAATAAAACAAAAGTACTGGCATTAGTATTGGAAGGACGTCGTTCACATACAGGAAGAAATAATATTGGAAGAAGAAAGCATACAGCTGCTTATCGTAAATTAGATTCTAATTTAGAAGAAGCAATAACATCAAGTGCTAGCAATAGAAGCACACAAATTATTTATTAAAAAAAAATCATTTTTTTTACAAAAAGAAATTTAAAAACTTAAAAACCCAGCAACAACATGTATTAAAAACACTAAAATTATTTAAGAGTTTATTTTATAAATTTTTTTCATTAAATTATTTGTTCATTTTTGTTTATGAGCCATTATTGCTTTTTTTGTCTTTATTACACTACGTCATCATTGCACTGTAACAATAATGCCATTAAGTTTTTTAATTTGTTAATTTAAAAAAAATGGAAGAAAGTCAAGCAAAAATAATTGAATTAGCTTACTCGTTTTTACTTTTTTATTAAAGCGTGAATATTGAATACAGTCTTGAAAACTTTGTAATTGTGTGTGTATGTGTAGATAAAGCTCAAAAATTTTTAAACAAAAGTAATGAAAAAAAAAATTAAAGCTGACATCGAAATAAAATGAAAATTTTTAATTAAAGTTTTTGGTTAGTCAATTGTCCTGATTGTCAAAATTAATTAATTAAATAAATAGCCAAAAATAAAAATAAAAACTTTATAAAAATTACTTATTTATCTACTCATATTTTATCTACATTCAATTTTTGAATTCACTTACAACTTTTAATTAAATTAGAAATTGTGACGTGCCTATTTACAATTTTCATCGTATTTTTTATAATTCTGTAATCCAACAAAAATGCTCTTAATCGAAATTTTTATTTATTTCGTGTATTTATTATGAGATAAAATTTTTTTGGTATATACCGCGCAAATTGCTTAGCAAAAGAAAATATTTTATTTTCAAAAAACAATTCTTCTTTTTTATACATATATACTTATTAAATAGTAATTTTAATTTATTATTATGATATTTTTATGTTTATGGTGACTGTATTTTACTTTAACTTTTATAATAATTATGTTTCTGATTTCATTTGAATTGTGTCAGGGTCATCTAACTGAAATGCGTTTGTGTGTGAGTGTGTATGTAGTTGTATGGCTATGCGATTAAACACCTTTTAAATAATTCGAAATTTATAAATTATTTAAAATAAAATTCATTAAGCAATAATTAAAAGAAAAACAACAATAAAAAGATGCAATATTTAAAAATGAATTTAAAAAAATTTGTTTTTGTTTATTATTGTGAAAAGAAAATTATTTTGGTTTGATAAAACAGATTATGCTTAATTTAATATCAACACCTGTGCCTCTATTCCGGTACATCGTGAATTAGGAATTGGGAAAAAATTGTAGCGTTTTTTTTCCTCTTTCCTAAAAGTGTATTCTGTCGCGAGTGAAAAAATAAATTATGAAAAAACGAATTCCTAAATTATTGCATTTTTGACATAACGAATTCCCCGTTAAAAAAATCATGAAAAAAAAAGTGAACGTCAGGAAATGAATTATTATAACAATTTAATAAATGATTATTGTGTAAATTTTTAATAATTATAATTTAGAATATATGTTAATTCATTTTATAATATTCATATTGCAAAATTCTTGTGAATAATAACAAATAAAATAAAATAAAATAGATGACAGAAAAGAAATGATCATAGCAAAATTTTAAAACTTTAAAAAAAAAAAATATTTTTAATTAACTTATTTTTTAATAAACTCAATTTATATAATACGTACATAATATTTTAATTCCTTTTTGTAAAAAAAATTATTGAAAACAATAAAATTTAAATAAAATTAAACGTCAAAATATTATTTATTGTATGGAGATGCCAGTGGCGTATATTTTAAAATGAGAGCAAATTTGTATGTATTTGTCTTCAATAAATATTATAACAATTTAATAAATGATTATTGTGTAAATTTTTAATAATTATAATTTAGAATATATGTTAATTCATTTTATAATATTCATATTGCAAAATTCTTGTGAATAATAACAAATAAAATAAAATAAAATAGATGACAGAAAAGAAATGATCATAGCAAAATTTTAAAACTTTAAAAAAAAAAAATATTTTTAATTAACTTATTTTTTAATAAACTCAATTTATATAATACGTACATAATATTTTAATTCCTTTTTGTAAAAAAAATTATTGAAAACAATAAAATTTAAATAAAATTAAACGTCAAAATATTATTTATTGTATGGAGATGCCAGTGGCGTATATTTTAAAATGAGAGCAAATTTGTATGTATTTGTCTTCAATAAATATTATTTTGGTTACGACTCTGTGTAATTTTAGTTTCGCGGCGAATCCGATAACTAATGAATAATTTTTCCCTAAAAATCTTTCCTAAATGTACAGAATACACTTATTGTGAATTGAGAACAAACTTTGAGGAATTTTTTTTTCATTTCATTTATTGCAGTTCTTTCTCAATTCTCAATTCACAGTGAAATACCGGAATACAGGTACTGTTGTGTTTTCTCTTAGTATAAAAATGTAATCATTTTCTTTTTCGTTGTTTTGCACAAAAATATTTTTATACACTTTTCGTCGTCATCTAACACAATAAAATGGCCTCTGACTGAATCTGATTGATTTTTTTGTGTTTGTATTTTTGAAGTAATTAGCTTTAAAAAAATGTGTATAAAAAGAATGTAATTCTACGTATACTAAATAAATATAAGATTTACTTTAGTTATTGTATTTTGTATAACTTTGTCAAAATTTGCCATTAAATAAAATTATCAGAAAAATACCAATTGAAAGTAGTTTACCAATTATGTTTTTCAAAAAAAAAATTTCCTAAAAGTTAACTTTCTAGACCAAACAAAACAATAATTTTATAAAATTAGAGCTTTGAGAATAAAATCTAGTTGGTTCTATCATCATGTGTCTCATTTTTTATTTAGATTGAAGGAAAAAAGTAAATGGTCAAAGCGAAAGATTAATTTATAATTATTTGATCCAGTGCACAATTCATTTGATTGAAAAAATACTTGCAGAATTTTGTTAGAAACTTATAAGTAAGTGATAAAAGATCTCGTTTTATACCTTTCTGTATTTTTTAATGTCATTTCATTGGTAGTTTCTCTGGATGGAACGAGTATAGCATCCACTTGGCTTTTATCATTTTGAAAATTTTCATCTTTAAATTTAAAAACACGAAACATAAAAAATCATAGAGTTCTAATTAAATTATTTTAAATGACAAAATATCAATTTTATTCTGTGTTTCTCCAATTTTGAAAATTGAAATGAAATAATTAAATTTTAATTGTAGTATTTTCTTATAATTTATAAAATTTCTTATAATTAATACCTTATTTCATTTCATAAAAATTGTAATAATAAAAACAAAAGAAAATAATAATTTTAAGTTTTAAAAAAAATATTGTGAATTTGTTTTATTTATTTTTTTTATAACCTTTTGATACAACAAATACAAATGGAAAAGGTAACATATTACCGGCATAAGTAAATTACATACATACAAACCTAATTGAAAAATATTTTTATTTGAATGAAAATAAAAAAAAAATTTCACAACAGAAAAAAAAATTTTTAAAGCAAAATTAGTTACATTTTATTGATACAAATAAACAAGATATGTTTGACAGCTGTTCTATTTTCGTTCCAGTTTGCGCCAATCAAAAATATAAAAATAAATACTATGTGACATCCAGGCCTCCCGAGTCCCGATACCCTACTATTTTCACTTATTTCTACTATTTCCCTATTAGCTAACTATTATCACTTTTTTTTTAAAAAAAACGACTTTTTTCACTACCACAGTCGATGATGTCAATTTACCAAAAAATCCATATAAAATGAGTTTGTTGGTTTTTGAAATTTTCGCGTCTTCCAATATAAATCATAGTTCATTGATATATATAACTGTGCCGAGATTATGGAGAATTGCGATATAAAACATCGAAGAAAACTGCGATAAATAAATAAGCATGTCGAGTATTGATTAGAGAGAGATAGATAGTCCGAATTTCGTAAAAACGTTTTTCGGGTTCTTTAACAAAATATGTTACACCTCGATATAATCATAACACGAATAAAATTTCACGTGCTATCATGCGTTCGTTTTTCGAAATTTTTTTTTAGGCATTAATTTTTTAATACACAAATTATTTTGCTTCTTCGAATTTACGCACACACATAAAATGCAATACCAACTGATGAGGCGTGTACGTACACATATTTCATCGATAATAACTACGTTAAAAACGACGATCGCACTCCATAATCCCGGCACTGTTTCATAATAATAAAACCGCAGAATATTTCATTTAAGGTTTTGTAGATTAAGATATAAGCAAAGAAAAAAATTCTATATTTAATCGAATATTATTAATAATATTATGTGATATTAAAATATGAGTTAACGGAAATCGAAATATAAATGGTCGTATGGAAATGTGAATTATATCTATATATGTGTAATTAATAACACGTGCATTTTGTAGAAAAAAATGAGTTTTCAAAAAAAGTTAATTTGGTTACGAAAACGAGATCACCAAGAGGAATTAATTAAAGAATGGTGCACTTTAAAAGAAGGAGAAGATTTCGCCTTTTGCAAATTTTGTTTTTCTTCAATCAATTATAGTTTGAAAGGCTTTCAGGCTTTATTTCAACATTCAAAAGGCGTTAAACATATAAACAATACAAAATTATATAAAGTTAAAAATCAACTGACTCTGTCAAAACAAATAATATCCCTTCTACGTCAAAGTTATCACCAATGGTACTTAGGGTTCGTCAAGACGATAATTTAAGAATGGAGCTCATTTGAACTATTCACAGTGTTTTAAAGAATAGTTCATATTCTGCAGCGTCTAAAGATGCTTCTGCATTAAAAGTGATATCCCCAGGCACATTCCAGAACTTTGAGTTGGGCGAAAATAAACTACATTACTTGGTGAATTATGCCGGAGCTACAATGAACTTCAGCGCCATACCGGTATGGAAAAAAATCAGCTTGCATAAATGCATCTTTTACTGCATTTGAATGTATAAGTGAGAAATGTCAAAAACGTCAAATGACATTTTATTTTTGTTTATTTTTTGAGTTTTGGTTTATGAATTAAGTGTTGTGAATTGTTTTATTAGAAATAATTAAAGAAAATTTATATTTTATCGTAAAATATTGTGAAATATTGAAATATGGTAAGTTATTAAAGTTTTGTGGTATTATTTTTACTAGTTCAATAAATTATCACTGAAAATTAATTTAATTAATTAAAAATAAATTGTTTGTTTGTTTTATGAGAATTTTAAATTTGTTTAACTTCACAATAAATGCTGTAAATTTTAAAATCATTTTAAATCTTAATATATTTTTTTGAATACTCTCACTGTTAGAATTAATAATTCTAAATTTAAAGAAAAAACAATACATTTTATTTTATTTGCAGAAAGAAAGAAAAGATCAAGATTATCGATATCACATTTTGATAAATTCTTGCAGCTTTTACGGTAATAATCAATATAAAGAAGCCAATTTGGCTTGAGATTGAGATTGAACAATTTTATATGCATGTTACATGAAATAGTGACAGCATGTCGCGAGACATATATATTATCTTGCAATAATTTTCAAGAAATTGTCACAATTTTTTTCAGTTCACCAATTATTGCAATAATTTTTCAGATTAAGCTGATTTACGGTTCAACCGCAAAAATGCTAAACCATTTTTTTTCTAATTTAATTTCAATAAATATTAATAAATACAATAATTATATATTGTATTCATATAAACTAAGTAATAAATAACTTATTTGGGAACAAGTGTACAATTCGTGAATGGTGTTTGAAGGGCTGTATCTTCCAGAAAAACGATACAAATAGCTAATGTTCCATAGTGGGAGTGTAGAGCAACTTATCGAGCTGATGATGAAGCACTAAAAAACTTGTGTGGACCCCTTATTTTAAGAGCTGGAAGACTTCAAAGTTTTTTTTTTCCAAATTTTTGTTTTAATTTTTATTATTATAATATTGTAATTTTTAACACTTTTTTTTTAATTAACTGAAACATTGTTGTACACTCACTATAATGAATAAATTTTTATTGATCTTAAAACGAATATTTTCTATTTTTTAATGTTTTTTTTTATTATTTTGTTAAGAAAATGTATAAAGTGACATTTTGTTTGTTTATTTTTTGATTTTGATGGGGTGAAGGTGGTATTAGTCGTTATGAGTGAAGCTGACTTGTGGCCCAATTCAGATTCTGTTATGTTACTGCTACTGTTAAATAACATTTCAAAATAACATTTTGAAAATAACATTAATGCCTAAATTGGTATTCAGCTTCTGTTAAATTATGCCTCTGTTAAAAATATGAGGCGAATTGGTTTTGACAGCTGAAATGTTATGAAATTTGTTGTTGTATTTTAGTTTTTCTGGAAATCAAGCATAAATAAAGGAAAACTTTAAGAAAAATAATAAAAAATGCTGCATTTTAGAGTAAAATAATATAATTGTTTTATTTAAATATAGAGAAATACATTTTGAAAGAAATTTTTTTATGTAAATTTTGTAGTTGTCATGATTTCTTTTACGATGAAAAACTATTGTTGAGTCTTGAATCTCAGATGAAAATTATTTTCTTTTATTTCTTAGGTGATCCGGGAACTTTAATTAATAATTAATAATTGATGTGTATTTAAAAATAATTAAAAAAAATTCATCACGGCAAAAAAAACTTTTTTTCAGTTTAATCCAATATTAATTGAATTTTTGATTTTAAAACAATAAGATAACACATTTATTATAATTATAATACACTTTATTATCACAAAAACATTTATTAATTATTTAAAAATTGTTTTTATATCGCACTATTATTTTAACGAGTTAGATTTTCTCTCTGTTAAATTAACATTTATTTTGACAGCTCTTAACAGTAACAGAGGCCACCTGAATACCAATTTAGGCATTAATGTTATGTTAACAGTAACAGAGCGAATTAACAGATACAGAATTGGGCCATAAGTTAAGAATCCAAATTTTGGTTCAATGGCTTTTTTTTTTCATTTTTTTAATTTGTAAAACGAAAATGTTATTATAATGTTAGAGTACTTAAAGGTTCCCATTAGTTATGTTAGAGTATATAAAAAGCGTACATTAATTCCGTATAATTAATTTGTAAAAGGAAAATAATGGCCCAATTCAGATTCTGTTATGTTACTGCTAATGTTAAATAACATTTCAAAATAACATTTTGAAAATAACATTAATGCCTAAATTGGTATTCAGCTTCTGTTAAATTATGCCTCTGTTAAAAATATGAGGCGAATTGGTTTTGACAGCTGAAATGTTATTAAATTTGTTGTTGTATTTTAGTTTTTCTGGAAATCAAGCATAAATAAAGGAAAACTTTAAGAAAAATAATAAAAAATGCTGCATTTTAGGTTAAAATAATATAATTGTTTTATTTAAATATAGAGAAATACATTTTGAAAGAAATTTTTTTATGTAAATTTTGTTGTTGTCATGATTTCTTTTACGATGAAAAACTATTGTTGAGTCTTGAATCTCAGATGAAAATTATTCTCTTTTATTTCTTAGGTGATCCGGGAACTTTAATTAATAATTAATAACTGATGTTTATTTAAAAATAATTAAAAATAATTCATCACGGCAAAAAAAACTTTTTTTCAGTTTAATCCAATATTAATTGAATTTTTGATTTGAAAACAATAAGATAACACATTTATTATAATTATAATACACTTTATTATCACAAAAACATTTATTAATTATTTAAAAATTGTTTTTATATCGCACTATTATTTTAACGAGTTAGATTTTCTCTCTGTTAAATTAACATTTATTTTGACAGCTCTTTTAACAGTAACAGAGGCCACCTGAATACCAATTTAGGCATTAATGTTATGTTAACAGTAACAGAGCGAATTAACAGATACAGAATTGGGCCATAAATGTGTTTTCCAGTAATACAGGCTGTTTAAATGTTTGTCAATGAACGTAAATAAATGCAACATAAACTAATGAAAAACGCTACAAAATTTTTTCTAGAAATGACATTAATAAAACAAAATACTTCATACCAAGGTAAAACATAAATATTGAGACGTCAAAAGAGAATTAAAAACGTAATCCAAAAAAGTGAAATACATGAAATAAACTAATTAAATAAATCAAAAAAGTGTGTTTACTTGTGTAGTGGAATGTTTATTCATATTTATTGTGTAAAAAAAAGTTGTGAAAAAATAATATAAGTGTTGGAAAAAAATTCATGAAAATGTGAAACTTTAAGGGAGCCCAGCACCTAAAATGAAAGAGCCACAAGGCCATAAATTGGGATTTTTTATTCATTTATGAAGGGGAACATCTGGTGAAAATTTAAAGATTTTTAATTGCTGCGCACTAATTGTACACTTCATCCCTTATTTGTTAATTTTCACAAAATAAATAATAATTTTAATTTTGCCGCTGAAAGCAATTTTATGCCGGTATCATAACCAAGATTATCGACGGTTTTTGTAGCGTTGCAGTTTTTTTGCTATTTTTTTTCCTGGTCTTTTTCTTGCTCATTATTTTAAATTTTAACGTTATTTTTCTAAAAAATTATTTAATAAAATTAAAATATAAAAAATTTATTCAATTCTTCCATATTAATATTGTACGAATTAAAATAAATTTTTGAAATATTAAATTCGATTAAATAATAATAAAAAATAAAAATATTAAATAAAAAACATAACTGAAAAATAGTTAAATTTTTAAATATAAGATCAATTATATTTATTTTAATATATAAACAAAATTTATTGTTCACAATCTCTACAAAAAAATTATTTTTGAATTTAAAATTTAACCGCTCTTAGAAAAATATTTTAGAAAAGAACAGAATATTTTTTTTCAATGAAAGTAAAAAAAAAAACTACATTGCGATGGTGCATACGGTCTTCAAAATATGCGCCATTTTAGAATTACCTCCAGCGTTTTTGGCTCATTATTCAATCAAACAAGCATATGAGCAAAAAACGCAGAGAAAGATGGTAGATGATTTTTGCATGAGTAGAGAGGGACAGGAATAACAAAAAAACTGCAACGCTACAAAAACCGTAGATAATCTTGGTTATGATACCGTCATTACTACAGTTTTCAAATCTACTACATTTTAAAATTGTCAAATCTGAACTGTCAGTTCAATATTTTGTTTTTAATTTTTTGACGTTTAAAATTATATTGTTTAAAATATTTAATATTTATATTATATATATTTATAATAATATTTAATATTTAAAGTTATATTTTATTAAATTTAAAATGAATGAATGAATGAAACACTAGCAATTATATTGGTCTCTTTCTAACAAAATTATTGCAAATTACGATTATTTCAAATACAATAATACTAATTTCTCCAATTTTTATTGTGGAAAAAATGTTACGTGCGGTAACAGATAAGATAAATTATAATTCATAACTTGGAAATTAAATAATTAAAAACTATTTTGTTTTCAGATTTTTTTACATTTTTAGAATTGGTCACTCAACAATAAGAAAAACAGTGTGAAGCAATAAATTATTTTTTGCTTGTAATTTATGCAACACAAGAAAAACAAGAAAAACTTGAAGATAATTCATTTGGTTTTGAAACAAAGACATCCTACCTAAATGCTATTGATTGTAAATTTAAAATTTTATTTATAAAATGAAATTAGTTATATTTTCTTTTATTTTTGGGTAAACATATAAATTTAAAAATACGCAAAGCATCATCAGGATGACAATAAATAGGTGAATATTAAATAAACTTTAATTTTGAGATCGGATATTTTTTTTTTCAATTAAAACAAAATCTATAAACGACAATTTAGTTGAACTCACAAAAAAAAGAATACTCTTCGATGTCTTTATTGCGTCTACATTTGAATTTTTTTTATTAATACACTAGTATAAAATTTGTTATAATTTTGGAAACATTTTATTCCCATTAATTAATAAAATTATTTATTATTCTTCTTCTTGTACATATTATATTTTTCTAAGCTAATTTAGTTATTTTTCTATTATAAATATGTGTTTGTGGATTGTATTATATTTTTTCTCTTCTTTTTATAGTGTACATATTAAAATAAAATTCAAATCATTTAAATTTTGCTGTTTTTACTGTCAAATTAATAACTTTCTTGTTTTAAAATATCTCGATAAATACCGCCATTTTCAAAAAAATAAATAAAAAAATCGAAATAGTCGAGATTCAATTAGAGAATATGTGCTGAGTATCGAAAAAATGTAAAAAATTTCAGATGGCAGCTCTAATGGTTTTACCAACACAAATACAAGTCGTGCTCATGTGGTCGAACGTGCGAACGCAACAGCAGATAATATTTGTTAAATGAGAAATACGCAATAGTTTAAACCGGCATGGTTTTCATTGTAGCTCCGGCATTATGCGCTTGGACCTTTTTTTCGGAAATTGATACATACTGATATCAAAGGTAAACCAGAATTCGGTAATATTTTTGATAAAGATCCGTTTTCCGACAAAATTTTGTTGTTTGCTAATAAAATTATTCTTAGCACACATGTGCATATTTCCTTACAATCAGAAAAATTGAAAACATTGGCAATCGAAAAATTTAAATTAAATGTTCGAAATTTTTTCTGTACGGCAGCCTTATATATAATTAAAAACTAAGTTTGACAATTTTTTCATTCGCTGTACATCACTTTCCCCAAACAAATTACTTCATATTGATTCTTTGGAAAACTGGCAGAAATGCTTTCTATTGAAATGGGTGAATTACAAAAAAAAATATCATTATTAAGACTGGAAAAACTCGTATTTTGTGATGATCGTATAGATAAGAGTTTAGGTAAAATATTTAACATAAAAACGGCGTTTGGAACTGTTAAGTATCCTGTTCTTTCAAAATCTTTGAAATAAGTGTTAACTGTCTTCCACGGTAATGCTAATGTTGAACGTGGATTCTCATCATCAGGGCAAAATCTCCCCGAAGACCGCACTTCCTTTAAAAATTCCATTGAATTTTTTCCTGTAACAAAAGAGGTAATATTAGCCGGAAAATTAGCAGCTTCCAAATAGAAGCTGGATTTAGAAGAAAAACGCGTTAAAGCGCATCGCGAAAAAGATAATTTGGAAACTGAGAATATAGAGAAGATCGCAATTCAACAACGGTTAGGGCTTAATATCGCTGAAAAACATATAATAGATGAGATGGAGAAAAACAAAGATAAAAATGAAAGAGTTAAGGCTGTAGATGTGTTACTGCAAGATGTATCAATTAAAATTAACGCAATTGAAAAAAAAAACTTGTAATCTGTTGGACGTACTAACCGTAAAAAGTTTAATACATGGGGCTCTTAATATTCGAGGTGACCAAAAATGTATTGAAAAAGAAGAGGGCGAACTTCAAAAAAATATCAATAAACGCAAAGCTAATTTAATTTCCAGTTTTAATAAAAAGCAAAAGAATAATTAAATTTAAATTATGAACTAATTTACTGAAATACTTTTGTGATTTTTTATTTTCTTTTTATTTAAAAATGTTTTTCTACTATTTTCACTATTTTTGGGGCGATTCACCCCACCGGGAAGCCTGGACATCACATGAGGCCTAATGCCTCACCTCACCACAATCATATCCAACGGTTCTTGCACTCTTGTATTTTTTTTGCTAATTTTTTTCCTGGTCTTTTTCTTGCCATTTTCTTGCACATTTTTTTAAATCTTAACGTTATTTTTTCTAAAAAATTATTTAATAAAATTGTTCCAGTGTCAACCAAAGTTTATATTTTATATTTAAGATTAATATTTAATTATATTTATTATTTTTGTATATTTATATTTTGAAACGTTAAAGTCAAGTTCATGTTTATATTCCATGATAATTTTTCTAAGTTTATTGTATTAAGCAGAATGCTGAATAATGTTTAATTTTTGTTCAATGAATTTATATTTTTCGTCAAAATTAATTTTGACTTTTGATAAGATTCAATTTGTGTCTCGTTCATTACTTTTTCATCTTCAGTTGATTAAGCAACTGTTCCTCTAAGCTTTAAGTAATTTACGCATTCATTTCTTTGTTAATTTGTGGAGGACATCATTTTTATCAACTTTCCTGACCGCGTGTTGCTGTGGAACACCATCTTGAATAAAGGAATCAAAACCTAAGTATTGCCTTTTGTATTGTGTATTTTTCTGTTTAATATGGAGCCATTAAAAAAGCGTCGCAATAATATTATTGGTGTAGTAAAGAAAATGGTAACCTTTGCCGAAGAGGCAACAGCAAACACAAGTGTTGATGACATTAACGCTAGATAGTACGATTAACCAGTATGTGGATTGAATTCAATAAAATAGAAGAGAAAATATTTCAAATTGATGATTCAGAAGAATCAGAAATTTTTGTATTTGATTATGTGTATTATAGTGCAACGGCCAAATTAAATTCTTTGTTAAGAACTCATCATATCCACGATACACTTCATGAGAAAAACATCACGAATTCTCAGTTGAACACAACAGCTGATGCCAAACTCCCTCAAATTAATATTCCTCCTTTTTCTGGAGATTATCGTGAATGGCAATCTTTTTTTGATTTATTTTCCGCATCTGTTCATAACAACATTTCTTTATCACCAGTGCCTCTATTCCGGTACATCGTGAATTAGGAATTGGGAAAAAATTGTAGCGTTTTTTTTTCTTTTTCTTAAAAGTGTATTCTGTCGCGAGTGAAAAAATAAATTATGAAAAAACGAATTCCTAAATTATTGCATTTTTGACATAACGAATTCCTCGTTAAAAAAATCATGAAAAAAAAAGTGAACGTAAGGAAATGAATTATTATAACAATTTAATAAATGATTATTGTGTAAATTTTCAATAATTATAATTTAGAATATCTCTTAATTCATTTTATAATATTCCTATTGCAAAATTCTTGTGAATAATAACAAATGAAATAAAATAAACGAGATGACAGAAACCGAGTTGAATAACAAAATTTTAAAACTTAAAAAAAAAATTATATTTTTAATTAACTTATTTTTTAATAAACACAATTTATATAATACGTACATAATATTTTAATTCCTTTTTGTAAAAAAAATTATTGAAAACAATAAAATTTAAATAAAATTAAACGTCAAAATATTATTTATTGTATGGAGATGCCAGTGGCGTATATTTTAAAATGAGAGCAAATTTGTATGTATTTGTCTTCAATAAATATTATTTTGGTTACGACTCTGTGTAATTTTAGTTTCGCGGCGAATCCGATAACTAATGAATAATTTTTCCCTAAAAATCTTTCCTAAATGTACAGAATACACTTATTGTGAATTGAGAACAAACTTTGAGGAAATTTTTTTTCATTTCATTTATTGCAGTTCTTTCTCAATTCTCAATTCACAGTGAAATGCCGGAATACAGGTACTGGACTGCAATTATGACTACTTTCATTACAAAATTCATTCAAATATGAAATCCGAAATTGTTTATGTATTGTCCGGTGCTAATCGGGTGGGAGGTAATAAAATTGAATAAATATTATTTTGGTTACGACTCTGTGTAATTTTAGTTTCGCGGCGAATCCGATAACTAATGAATAATTTTTCCCTAAAAATCTTTCCTAAATGTACAGAATACACTTATTGTGAATTGAGAACAAACTTTGAGGAAATTTTTTTTCATTTCATTTATTGCAGTTCTTTCTCAATTCTCAATTCACAGTGAAATGCCGGAATACAGGTACTGGACTGCAATTATGACTACTTTCATTACAAAATTCATATTGAGATTCAAATGTTTGGTATATACGTATACGAAATCATATGGTTTTCAAATGTAAATGTGTTAGTGTGAGCTGCGGTTGGATATTTTTTTTCGGACTATTTTCGGAATTAAAATGAATTTTAAACGTCAAAATACTGAAGACTTTTTTTTTTATTCAAACATTTTTCATATTAATAGAATGGTTAGGAAATTTTTTTTCAATTATTTAATTAATTTTTTCATTTTTTTAGAATTGTTTTTCTTTTAATATATAAATAATAATAATAATTTAACCATTTAAATAATTTTACATCTTTTTCATGTTTTCTTTAAAATAATTATTTAGAAAGAAATTCAATTGTATTGAAGAAGATACTAAAGGAATAATAAATAAATTTAATAAGAATAAAATATAATAAATATAATAATAAAAATAACTATAAAATATACAATATTCGTTATTTACATATTATAGGATGGTATATTTAATTTAATTTTTTTTTTTCATTATTTAATAATTTATTTTATTATATAAAATAAAATAAATTATTGCACACCATCATATATATTTGATTGAAAACAGATGTGAAATCAAAACAAAAAAGCCATTTTTAAATGTCACATAATAACTAATTGTACTAGAATACAAAACAAAAACGTAATTTTATTACCTCCCACCCGATTAGCACCGGACAATACATAAACAATTTCGGATTTCATATTTGAATGAATTTTGTAATGAAAGTAGTCATAATTGCAGTCCAGTACCTGTATTCCGGCATTTCACTGTGAATTGAGAATTGAGAAAGAACTGCAATAAATGAAATGAAAAAAAATTTCCTCAAAGTTTGTTCTCAATTCACAATAAGTGTATTCTGTACATTTAGGAAAGATTTTTAGGGAAAAATTATTCATTAGTTATCGGATTCGCCGCGAAACTAAAATTACACAGAGTCGTAACCAAAATAATATTTATTGAAGACAAATACATACAAATTTGCTCTCATTTTAAAATATACGCCACTGGCATCTCCATACAATAAATAATATTTTGACGTTTAATTTTATTTAAATTTTATTGTTTTCAATAATTTTTTTTACAAAAAGGAATTAAAATATTATGTACGTATTATATAAATTGTGTTTATTAAAAAATAAGTTAATTAAAAATATAATTATTTTATTTTATTTGTTATTATTCACAAGAATTTTGCAATATGAATATTATAAAATGAATTAACATATATTCTAAATTATAATTATTAAAAATTTACACAATAATCATTTATTAAATTGTTATAATAATTCATTTCCTGACGTTCACTTTTTTTTTCATGATTTTTTTAACGGGGAATTCGTTATGTCAAAAATGCAATAATTTAGGAATTCGTTTTTTCATAATTTATTTTTTCACTCGCGACAGAATACACTTTTAGGAAAGAGGAAAAAAAACGCTACAATTTTTTCCCAATTCCTAATTCACGATGTACCGGAATAGAGGCACTGGGCGCACTATTCGTTCAGAACGCCTAGGCGCTTTTTACGGCGGAAGACAGTAGTATAATTAAACTAAAAATTATGTTTCAGAAACTCTGGCTATCAAATCTAGATTGGGACGATGCCCTTCCTGCGAATGTAATGCAAGAATGGATGACGATCAGAGGTGAATTTCATTATTTCGAGAAGATTAAAATACCGAGATGGCTGGGAGGTTCAAAACAATCTTTTCAATTACATGGTTTTTCTGATGCGTCAGAAAATGCATATTCAGCAGTAGTGTACTGTAGATGCTTAGACGAATTCGGAAATGTTACTGTTCAATTGGTTGCATCTAAAACTAAGGTCGCTCCAATACAACAAATTTCTATACCACGCTTAGAGTTATGTGGAGCAGTATTGTTAACAAGGCTCATCAAAATTATCAGGGAATCATGAAATCTCAAAACTGGAATTATATACTTGGACAGTTTCAACAATTGTTCTCGCGTGGTTGTCTTCACATCCGAGAAAATGGACGACCTACATAGCAAACAGAACTTCGGAAACTTTAGAATTCATACCATCTCAACATTGGCATCATGTCATATCAACTCAAAATCACGTGGAATATTTCCATCACAATTAGTTACATTAAAGTTGTGGTGGAATGGTCCACATTGGTTAATGCTATCTAAAAGTCAATGGCCAACGTTCAAACAAATCGACACAGATACAACAAATTTTATGGTTGAAGCAAAAAATAAGCAAAACGATCTTCAAGTATTTAACATTAACACAGTAAACAACAATGAGATGTTCAACAATTTGACAATCAAATATTCTTCAATATCAAAATTAATCAATGTTATTGCTCTATGTTGTAGATTCATTCAAAACTGTAAGGTTACCATTTCTCAACGGAACTTTGGTTACATTAAATCAACGGAGTTAAAGCATGCTAAACAATTGTGCATAAAATGGGTACACAATATCAGTTTCTATTCAGAGCTAAAAGAACTTCAAGCGAAGCGAAGAATTTCAAGAAACAGTAAATTAAGAAGTTTAAATCCATTTCTGGATGAAGATGTGATATTAAGAGTGGGAGGCAGACTACAAAATTCATTAGCCTCGTTCGATACAAAACATCCTATCATTCTTCCTCAGAAACATCCATTTAAGCATTAAAGGCACAGTTTCTAAGCCTATTATTAGGAATGGCTATATTAATTTCAGACAGAATATTCGTTGAATCAATGGAACCGCATAACACATCTCTAACAAACACAGCGCCATAAACAGATCTTCTAGTGGTAAGAGTATCAATATTACTGATTTTACACCTTACCTGATAATTAGGTAACGTATCATTTAGGCATTGCCTTCTCAAAGCAAGCCGAGTAAATCTTTTTTGAACTGCTTCAAGTCAAGAAATGTGGATTTTGTAAGAGGGAGACCATATAATGCTAGCATATTCTAAATGAGACCTAACTAAAGTTAGGTAAAGTAGTCTAAAGGTAGAAGGATCACGTAATTCCTTAGTAACTCTATTAATGAAACCAAGCATTTTGCAAGCCTTAGCAATAATTAAATTATAATGCGGGATAAATGTAAGTTTGGAATCAAACAGAACACCTAGATCTCTCATTACGTTTATTTTCTCTAATGTCTCATTGGATAAAGAATAGTTAAATGAAACTGGAACAGTTTTTCTTGTAAACGAAATAAATTTGCATTTATTCAAGTTAAGATCTAAACGATTTACTGAGCACCAATAGCTCAACGAATCCATATCTTTTTGTAATCTAAAAGCATCATTTACACTGCATATTTTGCAAAAAAGTTTTAAATCATCTGCGTATAAGAGACAATTTGCTTTAGAAAAACACTTAGGAAGGTCGTTAATAAAAAGATTAAATAATAACGGTCCAAGATGGCTACCTTGAGGTACACCCGAGTAAACATTTATTAAATCAGATTTTTCGAATCGTGAATCTTTACGAATTGCTTTCTATTGGTTAAATAAGACATTATCCAGTCCAATAAGTTTCCATAAACTCCATAATCTCCAAATATTAATATATATGAGTAATTTAGAAGTGAATGAATAAAATTAGAAATTGAGTCAATATGACCCGTATAAACATTATTATCACTATTAGGTGGTATATAAATAGAACTAATATAAAAAAAATTTTATCATTAATAAGCACTTTGACCCATATAAATTCTAAGTCACAGTTATCATTTAGAATCAATAACTCACTTTTAATTTTAATATCAACGACAATCAGAACACCTCCACCGTTAATACGCTTTCTGTCTTTACGATAGACATTGTAATTATTACCAAACAATTCTAAGTTGGAAATGGAATCATTTAACCAAGTTTCCGTAAGAACAACAATGTCATAATTATTTTCAATTATAGACAGATAAAAACTGTTGGTTTTAGTGCGCAAACCACGAACATTTTGATAAAAAATCAAAAGATGATTCAATTGTTGATGTTGTTGTTGTTGAAATTGTTTAAAGTGTTGATATTGATGTGGCAGTTCTTGATGATGTAGTTGAGATTGACGAAGATCTTGAAGTGATGAAGTTATAAAAGTTGTTGGAGGAGATATCAGCTCGTTAGCATTTGCGACTGAGGAATCGAAAAAAAATTATTATTGTTTATACTTCCTCTTCCTCCATGCCTATTATTGAATTCTTTCACATCTTGGCCAAGATGACGCACTCATGACAGTTTCAAACAGGGAAACAGGAATATTAAATTTATATTAATCATAATTTCGTTCACAATTGTTGATTTTTTTAGGAACAATTCTCTTAAACGTAGCTGTACCGATATTAAATTTTTTATTCACATAGTCTCGAAAATCTTCATCAGAAACATCCTTGTTAATTCTTGAAACAAAGAGAAACGTTTCAGCTTCAACTGCAACCAGTGAACTAATACAGTCTCCCGTGCCAATGACTATTTTCGAAATCATCTTATTATGTGAACTAACAAAACTACTATCAACTGAACTATCAACATTAAAATTATTAATAGTTTTATTACTATTGACAGTATCAAAGTTATTATTATTATTTTGTTGTTGTACAATTAGTTTTTGTTTTCGTATTTGTTGTTGTACGTTTGATTGCTGTAGTAAATTTTGTTTTTTTTTGTACATTTTGTTGTTGTTTTACATTTGGTTGTTGTTGTACATTTTGTTGATTTTGTACATTTTGTTGTTGTTGTACATTTTGTTGCATTTGTTCTTCCTGTACTTTTAGTTGTTGTAGTACATTTGGTTGTTTTTGTACATTTAGTTGTTGTATTTGTTCTTCTTGACCAGTTAGTTCTATTTGTATTTGTACATTTTGCTGTTTTTGTAGAAGTTGTTGTTGTGCTCTAGTCATTACTTTACTTGGTAGAACAGGTAATGTATTAGTTAAATTATCATTATATATATTATACTATCGCATAAAATTCGACGAAGCATACAGCCATACTTGCCTGTCGTAAAAATAACTAAATGCAATTAAGAGCGATAGCCTTCACAAGTCGTATATAAATTCTTTAATATGTGATTATTGATCTCTTAAGGTTGTCGTAACATTTAAATAAAGTTAATTATAAAGCGGTTCCCGCGGTTATAAGAAGTTGTGATCAAATACACAGAACAGAATTTATTATCTTCGAGTGATTCAAGTTATAATATTCAAAATTGAAGATCGTACCATTTGAAAACTAAGAGTTGACCAGGCTCAAAGTTTATTGTTTATATAAACAATATATTGAATCATTATTGATCCTTCCGCAGGTTCACCTACGGAAACCTTGTTACGATTTTTACTTCCTCTAAATAAGCAAGTTCGGTCAATTTCAATGAAAGCAAAGCAACACACATTTGTGCATCGCAATAATCACTTCCAGAGACCTCACTAACCAATTCAATCGGTAGTAGCGACGGGCGGTGTGTACAAAGGGCAGGGACGTAATCAATACGAGCTTATGACTCGCACTTACTGGGAATTCCTAGTTCATGTGGACCATTACAGTCCACAATCCCCACCACGAAGATGTTTCAGCGGTTTACCCGTTCCTCTCGGAATAGGATTAACACGTTGATATCTTCATTGTAGCGCGCTTGCTGCCCAGGACAAGGGCAACACAGACCTGTTATTGCTCAATTTCATTAATGCAATTTGTCCATTTAAGAAGCTAGTGTCTTACTAAGGACAAATATATTGGTACGACTCCAACTACATAACTTATAAATACAAAGTAAATATAAGAAAGCGATTTTCAACGTCATAAACCAAAATGCATCTATTTAAATATTTGAGTCTCGTTCGTTATCGGAATTAACCAGACAAATTACTCCACGAACTAAGAACGACCATGCACCCCCACCCATAGATTTGAGAAAGAGCTATCAATCTGTCTTACTCGTTTATGTTCGGACCTGGTAAGTTTTCCCGTGTTGAGTCAAATTAAGCCGCAGGCTCCACTCCTGGTGGTGCCCTTCCGTCAATTCCATTATTTTTTATATTTAGCCTTAACCTTCGAAATCATCTCTTGGTTTACTCTCCCCAAGGCTACAGGGGACCTGCACTAACCTTAATTTGAGTAACCCCTTAAATAATCCCACAAATCTAAGCTAAAATTATCTTCTCCTTTTCCCTACAGAATGATGAGGAGTCAACATCCTTATTCCAAATAATGACAATTAAGAAAATTAAATTTACAAAAATAAATAAATTAATAATTAAATTTGTTTTATCTTCAATGTCATCAGGAATCGGCTTCATATACATCATACACCCCTCCTATTCCTTTTCATCTTTAATTTTTTCAAAAACCTATAATATATTAACAATGTTCCCATCATTGTTTTAATCACCAAACTTCTTTTAATTTTTAAGTCCATTTTTAAAAGTTTCACAACACTTTTATTGCATTTTGGAAAAACTCCCCTCACACCAACCACTAGTGCTTCATTTACCACGTTTTTATTATTATATTTTAAAGAAACAACACCATTTATTATTTTATATTTATCACATTTATGTTTGTACATTTTACTTAAAGATCTACTCCACTCTCATAAGTAATTGCGATGTCTATTATTACCACTACATTCACTAATTCCACAATCAAGTCCGGTTTATATAATGCACCCCCACTATCATAAACCCGGGCTTCCTTTATTACACTCACACACTTTTTATTATATTTAATCCAATCATATATTTTATGCACAATGAAATCATGTCTTTTTATTATGTCACCCAACAACACTCTGCAGTTCTGCAATACATGAACTTGCGATTTCGGGGCTCCTAAACAACATCTACACCTTCTGTCCCCATCTCTACCTCTCAAGTAATTTGTACGAAAAGACAAATTACTTGTTCGAAGCTTAACTAAGTCAATGAAATATCTACCTTTGAGGAAGCCGAACTGGCCTTTCAACCACCAATTCCTCAACACATCCCGATACATGTTCTCTGAACCATGACCTTGTAAGGTTTGCGTAAACCCGATCTTAGACATCTCATTGACCTCGTTCTTCATCTTTCCAACATCCATTCCCACTACAGTTTCACTCAAGCCCAACCACTTGTAACATTTTACAATTAATTTTACATAATATGGCTCTTTAACCAACTCTCTTATCTTTGGATCATTGGAACTCTTCATCCTATTTATTTGAGACAATTTAATTATAGGAATCCGGTGAAGAAATTCCAATAATCCAAATCCACCATCTTTAATTTTAAGATAGAAAAAGTGATCAACAATATTAGACGGTTTTGGTCTAATAAGAGCACACATTCCTTTCGGTCTGCGTATAATTGCATGTATTAGCTCTAGAATTACCACAGTTATCCAAGTAACTGGGCATATGATCTAAGGAACCATAACTGATTTAATGAGCCTTTTGCGGTTTCACTTTTATATAGTGTGTACTTAGGCATGCATGACTTAATTTTTGAGACAAGCATATAACTACTGGCAGGATCAACCAGAATTCTATTATATAGAATTTTTTTAATAAAAAAATGCAATTAAGCAAATTTATATTAAAGGTTTTAAAATATCAAACGGACCGACATGAGTTCCATAGTAACTTAATACTAAGATATGAAAACAATTGGTCTTTATTAATATTTTAAGATTTTGGTTAAATTAATTATAATATTGTTACCTCGACTATATCAACCTAAGTTGATTGGTCTCGGACTAAAAAAGAGTACACGTTCCTTTCGGTTTGTGTATCATTTTATTTAGCAATATTTGTATCAATTCTGACCATATCATTAGCCGACATGAAATACTTCGATGTCAATGATAACCAGCTCGGAGGTGAGCTGATATATACAGAGACAAAGATCTCAATCAATTGGTCTTAATGATATTTATATCAATAACCGACATGAAGTACATCGATGTCATATCAACCGGCCCAAACGGTATATAGATAGAGGACAAAGATCTTAATCAATTGGTTTATGATATTTTTGATTTAATGATAGATAGTATGATTTGAATCAATGTAGGTTCCACGTACATTGTAAAGTAGTTTCCAAGTACTTTATAATTATAATTAAATAATCAATTCTCATCATTTTATTAATCATATGATAAATCTTATCGACATTTAAACTTATTCGTTTATATAATATCGTGCTTAGTTGTAAAGTCTTCATACTCATTCTTAGTGAATTTCTCCATTTCAATTATATATGGTTTTATTACTTTCGCTTTTAGACAATACTTGTATAAGATAATTATGTGAGCACAGTTTGCAACGTACCACAAGTTAATCACAAGTTAGCTGGCATTTGGTTACGTGGGTGAATACCACCTTAATTTAAAGGCCACGTTTCTTTGTAATTTGTTGCAACCTAGACTACAACTGGTACCCATTGATCAAAGTGTTGCCACTAGGACCTGCGGGTACGACATAAAGGCATAACCCATTATTATGATTTGGGATCATCCATCATCAAATGGTGAGGCAGAACGTTTCGTACGCACTTTTAAAAACGCAATGAGGAAAATTTGTGTGGGAGAAAATTGCAAAAATGGGTTAATGACGTATTTAAGTACGTACAGGTTAACCCCCAACCCAATTTTAGGAAAGTCACCAGCAGAGTTATTAAACGGTCGTCAACCAGAAGCATATTGAGTTTACTGTTTCCATCATTGAAATCTGGAACTGATGGACGACAGTTCAAGTTTGACCTAAGACAGAAAGTCTATACCAAGAATTTTTCAAGAGGACCGAAATGGGTGCAGGGAAGTATTATTAAAAAATTAGGCAAAATAATGTATTTAGTGAGAACCGACAGAGGAGATTGGCAGAGGCACCAAAATCAGATAAAAGCTAATGTAGAAACAAAAGATGAGTTCGAGTTCTTAGAAGCTCAGCCGGTGGATTCTGTACGCACATAGATTGTGTGATATTTTATTTCCGATTCTATATGACATAGACATAGAGATTTTATCTATTAGAAATTTTTAAAACGTACGCATATCTATGTGGCGCTGTGATTAAAGAGAAGCGATTGTAAAGTGTATTCTGTAAGCCTGTGTATTGACAATTTATCACACACATCGGCTAACAAAATTGGTATTTTGTCAACAGCTATTAGCCCTGTGGAAACTAAATAAAACATTTTAAAAGACTGAATAACTGTAGAATTATTTTTTAATTTTATTGTATGCATTTTTAATGTTCTAAAAAAAAATTAAAAGAAGAAAATTTGATAATTAGACAAAAAAAAATTGAGAAGAAAATTATTTTTAAAATATGTACCTATGTACATATTTTCAAAAATATAAAAGAATTCAATTGTTAAGTAAACTGATTTTCTATTATTATGTTCCTTGTCTTTTTGAATTATTATTTTGCTATTTATAATTAATTTAAATAAATACAATTAATTAAAATTTATTTTAATAATTAATTATATTAATATAAAATCTTATATTATTTTCTTTGTACATCCGTACAAATTATTAATTTTATTTCAATATTTCATCATAGCAACAACAACAAATATCTATGATTTTCATGAAAAAACATGTTAATACAACAAAAATTAATATTTGTTGTAAAGTTTTCAATAGTTACAACTGTATGTTCAAAAGATGGCGCACTAAATGACTAGGCGGCATAGACAAAAAAAATTGTCTATGCCGAGATATCAATGGGTCGTACAGAATCGACATTTTTTTTCACATTGATATCTGTGATAGAGAAAATCTCTATGTGATAAAATATCGATGCGCGTACAGAATCCACCCGCAGGAATTAGCTAAATTGGTTCCAACATAGAAAAGTAGTTCCAGTAATTTAAAAATTCTTCCTATTTTAAAAACTTCTAGCAATAACCTCATAAAACAACAGTCTGAAGAACTCCGAAGATCGAGCAGGATAAGATCACCAATTGTGAGATTTACATCAGAGTTTTTTTCACGGAAATAAATTAAAGGGGTAGAAATGAAGTATTTGTAAAATAATTAGCTATTGTGAATTAATTATAATAAAATGAAGTATTAGCTATTGTGAATATTATTGTAAATAATGAAGTATTATTTAATTTGAATTAATTGCGCTATCAGTAAATCTAGTACAATTTTATTAAAAGATTAATTGAATTATTAAATGTCAAATTATAATGTGTCATTCCAAGTTTGCTAGCCGAATTGTTAACACTAAAATATAGTAGAATAGACAAGTGAGTTTTATTTAATCCAATCATCCTGAAAACATAACATGGATTAAATCAGTATAGAAAATTTATGAACAATAATGATCCATTTATTAAAAATTCAAAACAAGATTTAATTGATTTTAATGGTAATAAAATAGATTCATATGGCGACGCTCGTGTTCAGTGTAGTTTCAAAGGCAGGAAATATATAATAATATTTCAGATAGTTAATAGAGATCATCGACCATTACTTCCGGCGAATGCTTGTACTGCTTAAAAATTAGTTGAATACAGTGAGAATGTTAAATAATTTCCAATTCTTCCAGATAATCCACAGGTAATTGAAGTGGTTAAAACTAATATTAAAAATATAGATTATTTCAGAAAAGATGTCGATCAGATTATACAGAAATCGTGAGAAATTAAAATTAGAACTGGATAAACTTGTTAAAGACAAAATTATAACTAAAATTGAGAAGCACACAGATTGGGTTAACAATGTTTTCCTGGTGCAGAAAGGTGAATCTTTTCGAATATGCCTAGACCCTATTCCACTAAATAAAGCCTTGAGAAGACCTAATTATCAATTCACTACCATTGATGAAATTTTGCCAGAGCTTGGTAAAGCAAAAGTTTTCTCTACGTGTGATACCGCTAAAGAGTTTTGGCAAGTTAAATTGATAAAAGCTAGCAGTGAATTATCCACTTGGTGGACTCCGTTTGGCCGTTACGCTTGGCTTCGGATGCCATTTGGTACCAGTTCTGCTCCAGAAATTTTTCAAATGAAGATGTTTGAAATTACTCATGATTTGAAGTTTTAGCACACGATTTGTTGATTTTCGGAGGTGGTGATACATTCGAAGAAGCTGTTCTTGATCATAACCATAATCTTGAGAATATGCTGATCAGACTACAATTGTAAATTAAATTTAGGTCAAACTAAAGTTAAATTTTATGGCCAAATACTTACTGATAAGGGACTAGAGGCAGATCCAGCGAAAGTAGCACGGAATTAACGATTTTGAGAAAATTAGCCTTAGAAAATACAGTTTGGAAGTGGACAGAGGTAGAAGAAAATGAATTTATAAAAATGAAGATGTTCAAGCGTTAAAGTATTTCGACAACACCAAACCCATGTAATTGAATGTGATGCAAGTAGCACAGGTTTAGGTGCAGCAGTTTTCGAGGATAATCATGTTATTTCATATGCATCAAGAACTTTAACTAATACTGAAAGAAACTATGCACAAATTGAAAAGAAGCTTCTGGCAATAGTATTTGCTTGTGTTAGATTTGATCAGTTAATTGTTGGACATCTTACCACGGTTAGAACTGATCATAAACTTTTTGTAAATATATTTGAAAAATCATTTTTCAAAGCACCAAAACGACTTCAATTAATGCTAATGATTTTAGAAAGATATTCATTGAAACTGGAATATCTGGAAGGTAAAAATAATGTAGTAATAGATACACTATCATAAGATCAGTATCATCATGATTCAGAAGACGAATTAAAAAAATCTTATGTTTGTAGAGTCAATAAATAAGTGAATGAAAGCGATATCTTTGAAAATTCAGCGAATAAAAATTATCAATAGCATCAATATAACTGATAAAATACTCGAAAATATTAGAGAAGAGTTAGCAAAAGACACTTCAATACAGAATCTAATAAAAGTAATTAGAAATAGTTGGCCTAAACGTATTCAAAATGTTTCTGATGACATTGAAATGTTCTACAAATTGAAAAACGATTTATCAACAGACGAGGATTTGGTCTTCAAGGATGCTCGAATATTAATTCCAAGTATTCTAAGAAGTCAAATGATTGAAAAGGTTCATATGAGTCAGAATGGTACTGAGTTTTCATTGAAATTAGCTCGTGAAAATATTTTCTGTCCTGGTATGAGTGCTGCAATAAAAGAAAAAGTAAATAAATGCGACATTTGTGCAAAATACTCAGAATCACAACAAAAACCATCAATGCAATATCATGACATTCCTTCTTATAATTTGTATCGATGGACGTTTTCTTCGTACAAACTAATAACAAACAATTCAAATTACTTGTTACAGTAGATCATTATTCTGATTACTTTGAGTTGGACATTTTAAAAGATATGTCTCCGAAAATTGTGATTGATGTATGTAAAAAAAAAATCAGTCGTCATGGTGTACCACAACAACAATTTCTAACAGATAATGGAACAAATTTTGTAAATAAAGAGTTTCAATCCTTTTCTACAAAATGGCGATTTTGTCATGTAATATCGGCTCCTCATCATCAACGGAGTAATGGAAAAGCAGAAGCTTCTGTAAAAATCGCAAAACGATTAATTAAAAAAACACAATGATGAAGATTTATGGTATACCTTACTACATTTGAGGAATACACCTAATAAACTAAATTCGAGTCCAGTACCACGCTTATTTTCAAGAAGAACTCGAACAGGTTTACCATATTTAAATATTAATTATGAACCTAAAATAGTTTCTAATGTTACTGAAAAAATAGAAAATTAAGTAAATGCTATTATGATAAAAAAACCAGACAATTACCTTTATTGCAACCAGGACTAACAGTAGTACAAATAAATCCAGAATTAAATAAGATATGGTCTCAAGGAGTTGTAAAAAATAAATTAAGTGACAGATCATATTTAGTGAATGTAAATTGTGGAGTCTATAGAAGAGACTTAGTGAATATTAAACCCTTTGAATTAAAAAGTGAAAACACAATTAATAACAATATTAAAAAAATATAAATAAGACTGATAGTGATCACTTTGAGTCGGTTGAGACATTACCAATATAGAAGGACGCCCTAAAAGAGAAATTCCACCTTCCAGCAAAATATTTATTTCATTAAAAATGATTTAAATCACTTAAATAATAATTGACAATAATAATCGACATATGACGCTTAAATGCCAATTTTGCCTACTCAGACCAAGGTTCTTCTTGTGACATTTTTTTTTTCAGTTCAATTTATAGTACGTCAACTACTAAGTTATTAGTACTATTGAAATCATATAACTTTTATAGTTTGTTAATTATGTCTGTGACTTTGATATGCTCTATCATTTTATCTAGTGCCTCTTGCTTATTTTCAAACCATTCTTTCATATTTGAGATTATTTTTAATTTTGTGCGATGGCTATTGTTTTTATGACATTAATATATAATGTGTTTGATTGTTAATACTGATTGTCCACATTCACATATTGGAGGGTCTGATCGGTTCAAAAGGTGTTTATGTGTTATGTTACTATGGCCAATTCTTAGACGAGTTATTGCCACTTGAGTTTTCCGGTCCGATGCATTGATATTTTCTTTCGTGGTATTTTTAATTCGTCTTAGCTTATTATTTCTAACATTTTGCCATTCAAGATTCCATGCTGTTTCTATTTTTCGCTTAATTACAGTATGAAGTTCTGATTTTATGAGCTCATTTAAGAACTCAGAATTTGATTCTGCAGCCTGTTTTGCTAAGAAGTCAGCTTTATCATTGCCTTTAATTCTGATATGAGATGGTATCCATATAAATTCTGCATTTGTTACTCCTTTCATAATCGTGAGAATTTCTTGTATTTGTTGTACATATTGATTTTTTGAGTACATTTGTTGTATGGATTAGGTAGCACTCAAAGAGTCCACTAAAAATAGAGCATGTGGAACCTTTGTTGTTTCCAAATATTTCAGACCTTCCAGGATAGCATATAGCTCTGCTGTGTGAATCGATGTATCTGGGTGAAGTTTAAATTGATCTGTTTTAGAATTTATATGATAAGCACACAAGGATTCTGTGTTTTTGACCCATCTGTATATATGTGGACATGGTTGTTGTATTTTAAGTTCATAATTTCATGGAAATTTGTTTTATATATTTCAGTGTTGGTAGTATTTTTAGGATATCTCTCTAAATATCCTAAAAATACTTATTATAATATTTCTATATTAGGTATGTGGATAGTCCAAGGTGGGATTGTATAGTAGATTTGCCATGCTATATTTGCGATATTTACTATGCATATTTCACACAGGTTTCTAATTAAAATAGGTAGCGGTTTGGCTATATTAAGATTTTTTTGGTACATATTGATTTTGACAAGGAAAACTTTATACACTGTGTTTTATTTATTGAAAATTTGAATCCACTAGTTTGACACCAGTTTTCCAGTATGAATATTGCTGATTGTAACCAGTTCTGTATTTCCTTCATACGTTTTCCACTGCAATAAATAACCAAATCATCTGCGTATAATGCTGTTTTTATCGGGTAACTGTTTTTTTCTGTTATATCATTAATTGATACTAAGAATAAAATAACACTCAATACCGAACCTTGAAATTTTCGCTTTTCCAGAAAATTTTTAATAAATTGCATCATGTTGCCTGAGATTTTCCATAGGTTTAATTTTCTTATTATCTCAAATTTCCATGTTAAATCGTAGGCCTTTTCAAGATCAAAGGATATTAGTGCTAAATGCTCCTTATTAAGCCTGCCTTATTTCATATTCAAGCTTTACTATGGGATCAATTGTTGATCGGTTTTCACGAAAACCATTCTGTGTTTTGTTAAATAAATTATTCTTCTCCAAATGCCAGGTTAGTCTTTTGCTCACAGTTTTTTCTAGAATCTTGCACAAACAGCTAGTGAGAGCAATTGGTCGATAGCTACTTTTCTACTTTTGGTTTTTGCCTGGTTTCAGGATTGGGATTATCAGTGATTTGTGCCACTCATGAGGAAATTCATCATTTTTCCAGATGTTTAAGAATTGAAGCATTATGATTTTTGATTTTGCCGACATATTTTTAATCATTTCGTAGTGTATTCCATCCGGCCCAGGGCTCGTACTTTTGCAAAATTTAAGAGCATTTTCCAACTCGTGCATTTGGAGGTCAATATTGTATTGGGCATTTAAATTTAGTATTTCTGCCACAAATTCTTCTTTTTCTTTTCTTTGCTTTATATGCTTGGAAGTTTTTTTCATAATTTTCCGTGCTCGATATATTTGAGAAATTATATTATTTTTTTTTGGTCTGTTTCCACATTTCCATTACTTACTATGCCCGGAATTTTGAAGCATGTTGAAATGCCTTTAATACGTTTAACAGTCTTCCACATTTCCTGATTGGTGTTGATGAATTAATATTTGATATAAATTTCATCCATGTCTCCTTTTTAGATTGTTGAATGACATATCTTGCTTTTGCTCTCAATCTTTTAAAATCTATGAGGTTTGCAGTAGTTGGGTGTTTTTTAAATTGATAAAAGCTTGATTTGTAATTGCGCGTTGCTATTCGACAGTCTTTATTCCACCACGGTAATATTGTTTTATTTTGTCGGACTTTGGTTCGTGGAATTGTTTGTTTGGCAGCTTCTTTTATAAAGTGGCAAATTTCATATAGGTTTTGATTCACATCCATAGCTGAATCATATTTTTTTATAGATTGATCAATCAAATCACTATATTTGGTCCAATTAGCCTCTTCTATCTTCCATTTTATTCTTTCTGTGGAAGTGCGCTCTCGATTTTCTACGTTTATTATAATTGGGTAGTGGTCACTTCCGCAGAGGTCATTATATGTATGCCATTCAAGGATATCTGTTATGCTTGCATGACAGAGAGACAAATCTATTACAGATTCCTTTCCTGTTGCCATGGAGAAATATGTGGGTGACCCATCATTTAAGAGTGTGATATTTTCTCTTTCTAGAATTTTTTCTATTATTTTTCCTCTTCGGTTTGTATAAAGAATATTGTGTGCGTTAAAATCTCCTAGTAAGATAAAAGGTTTGGGTAATTGGTCTATTAATTTATCGATTTCGTGTTTGTCTATCATGGGATTTGTTGGTAATTATATATTGCATATTGTTACAGTTCATATAATTTAATAGCTAGTGCCTCTAAGTTTGTATTAAGTGGGACTTCTTCTATAAATACATTTTTTTTGGTGAGAATCGCTACTCCTCATGCAGTATTAACAGTATTTGAACGGTTTTGTTGGGTGGTTACGTAGTTTGAGAAAGTTATATGTTGGTTAGAATTTAGACGTGTTTCTTGTAGGCAAATTATCTGTGGTTTTTCATTGTGGATCAGGAGCTTGAGGTCATCGCACTGATTACGATAACTCCGCATATTCCACTGAATTATCTTCATCGTCAAGAGAGTTATTTGAGCCCAAATGTCTTAACAAGCTTTGATTAACTTTGTTCATGGCTTTAGTTATCCTAATTTTTGCTCTTCTCGACGTATAGTCTAAAGCGTGTATTTCTTTAAGAAATTCTAGGAGAGTATCTGTTTCGAGTTCCAATTTATTAGAGATTGCTTGTACTTCATAAGGCTTGGCATTAACCATTTCCTCCATATATTCATTAAAGTCTTCATACGTGAAGTTGTACTTTTTTGTTTGCATATGATCTTGTACTGGTAAAAAACAGTCTTCTATGATATTATCACCAACATTCTTCCTTTTTATAACCTTCCTTGGAGGGGATGTGGGATCAATTTGTTTGTCTATTTTGTTGTTACTGTCGTCTATTGTATTATTGCTATTTGCGTTGGTCGAACTTAATATTTCATCAGTTATATAGAGGCTTTGGGTATTACTTACTGTTGGTTGATTCTGATTTGTACATTGTATTGCAACATGGCCCGATTGCTTACACTTGAAGCATCTTTTGACATCATCACTAATTTGAATTCTGTATTCATCTCCATCATATTGAACTAAGAGTGATTCTGGTATTTCATATTTTTTGTCTACTATTCCATAAAAAAATCTTGTGCATATTCCGGATCAGCCATGTCTACTCTTAACTTATATATTGGAGAAGTAATTTTCATGTTCATAGTTCCTTCTATGGTTTCTTTGAGTGTTTCCTGGGGGATTGATGGACATACTCTAGCCAAATACTACTTTTTGGTAGGGGTTACAAGATGTCGTATTGCTAATTGATGTTGAGAAACGTTTACTGTTTCATGTGTTTTGATCAATTCGTCTACTATTTCTTTTGACGCTAACTAAATGCATATTCGGTCATTTGACATTCTTGAGGCAAATAGAACATTTTTTGCTCCAACAATTATTTTTAAACCATCATACGTATTTATTATAATAGCTTGGTCTTTTTTTGGGTATTTAAACTTGACATTTTTATAATCTAATCTAAAATATAAAATAACAAATAAAATCAAATTAAAAATCAAATTCCAAACAAATTTATATTTTTATATATATTTATATATTTATTTATTTAAAAACTAGAATGCTTACCTTTAATAATGTTTTATTATTATATTTTTAATTTTACTTTACTCTTTTTTATTTAATATTTAATTTTTTTTATTTTTTTAAAGATTTTCATTTAATATAAATTCAAATAGTTGTCAAAAAAAATATTTTCTGAACATTTTTTTGACTTTTCACCGACACGCTTTTATTCTCACTAACACACACAAGAAAATAATATTAAATTTTTTAATATTATTTACCTGGGTAGGGATTCTGACTGCCATTCAATTCATTTTGAATTTGAATTGAATTCCGAATTTGTCTATGTATTGTCCGTTGCTAATCGGTTGGGAGGTAATAAAATTACATTTTTGTTTTGTATTCTAGTACAAACAATTAGTTATTATGTTGACCTTTTTGACATTTAAAAATGGCGTTTTTGTTTTGATTTAACATCTGTTTTCAATCAAATATATATGATGGTGTGCAATAATTTATTTTATTTTATATAATAAAGTAGATTATTAAATAATGAAAAAAAAAAATTAAATTAAATATACCATCCTATAATATCTAAAAATGAATATTGTATATTTTATAATTATTTATTTAGATATACATAACTTTTTTTATTCTTATTAAATTTATTATTTCTTATAACTTTAGTAACTTCTTCAATACAATTGGGTTTCTTTCTAAATAATTATATTTAAAAAAAACATGAAAAAGATGTTAAATTATTTAAATGGTTAAATTATTATTATTATTTATATATTAAAAGAAAAACAATTCTAAAAAAATGAAAAAAACTACGAAATTAATTTTAAAAAATGAAGATATGAATTAAATATTTGGAAAAAAAATTCCTAACCATTCTATTAATATGAAAAATGTTTGAATAAAAAAATAGTTCTTTAGTATTTTCACGTTTAAAATTCATTTTAATTAAGAAAATAAATAATACATAAAAATTAATAATAATAAATAATAAATAAATAATAAATAAATAATAAACAAATAATAAATAAATAAATATAAAATATAAACAAAGCGAATAGGTTGGATTTTATAAACACAAATGAACTTGTCACGTTGAAAAAAGTCTATGAGACTTTTTGACAGTCAAATGAGTTTACAATGTTTTTGTCATCAATAGAGAATCGCATTTTCGGTCATTTTGTCATATCTGGTCGATTTGTCACTAAAATACGACTTGTCATAGTTACAGAATCGCGCCCCTGGTATGTTATTTTAGTTTGTGACACAACATAATTTCTCTTGGATATTTTTCTACTTTTTGACTATATAGAAATAGTGATGGGAAATTTGATGAAATAATCGATTACTAATTAATCAAACATCAAATCCTAAATTAATCGATCATTTCGATTAATCATATAAAAATAATCAATTGTTTGATTAATAATCGAAATTTATAAAAATAATTTCTTTCTGTTTTCATTTTAAATATTTGGAATTTTTATAAGGCAAAGAAACTTAATCTTTCAAAAGAATTTTATTATATAAAAAATACATAAAAAATTATTATTAATATTAATATTTAGTATTATCAAAAAAATATCAGAAAAATAAGCAAAAAAATAATTGGTAACATAAAAAACGAATCACAAAAATTGACAAGGATAAAAGTAAATAAAATTAGTAACATTTAAATGAATCGCAAGAATATAAGTAAAAATAATAGGTTACATAAAATAATAAGCAAGAATGCAGAAAAGCATGTAACGTAAAAAGCATGTAACATAAAATAACAAAAAAAAATTATTAACATAAAACAAATAAACTTTCCTAACAAAATGATTTAATGAAAAGGCTCTTCCTGCTCCACGTGTTCCTTCTTTTTTCCTATCCGTTCTTGATAGATGTTCTACTCGAGTGTGAGCAATTATAAATTTGTCCTGTTCAACTTTGCTGTTAGTATTATAAAATGCTTTAGCATCATTTCCTCTAACACTCTTGCATTTAAAACTTTTGCCTTGATGATTGCATGTAGAATACCTATTTACAATAAAAATGGGGAGTAAACCTACTATAAATACATTTAGTTACAACATAATATAATACTTTTTATTCCGTTTCTTTTCTCGTTTCCGATTTGTTTTATCCACAGCCTTTTTCCTATTTTTTTTTTTCATCAACGACTTCAAGAGCAAATATTTTATTACAACAAAAACAGATAATAACAATAAACATATTAATAAAAAACTATTTCAATACTTACCAAAGAAAACAACGACTATCACTGTGCACATTTTGATTGAACTAAAAAATACATGAAAAAATACAATTCTGACATTTCAGATTTTAGTTGCTTTTTGCAACTAATTTTTACACTGAAACTAACAAAGTACTGGAATTGTTGGTTTTTGAAACTGACTTTTTTGGAAGGAAAATTGTGGTTTTTGCTAATCATCTTTACATGAAAATGTAAGGTTTTTGCTTCTGATAGGCATATTGAAAATGGATTTTCTAAGGGAAATAATGCTTTTAGCTATTATCGGACTTTAATAAAGTGTAACCGTTAGAACCATCTATATTTTGGCTTTCATAACTTTTTTTTTTTAAATAACAAGTTGTATTTTATTGGGTAAGGCTAGATGCGATGAACGAACACCTGACAACTTCACACCGGTTTACCAATAAAACAGCATTTATCGAGATTTATGTATGGCCCAATTCTGTATCTGTTAATTCGCTCTGTTACTGCTAAAATAACATTAATGCCGGTATTCAGGTAGCCTCTGTTACTGTTAAGAGCTGTCAAAATCAATGTTATTTTAACAGAGAGAAAATCTGACACGTTAAAATAATAGTGCGATATAAAAACGATTTTTAATTAATTACAAAAATGTTTTTGTTATAATAAAGTGTATTATAATTATAATAACTATTATAATTATTGTTTTCAAATAAAAAATTCAATTAATATTGGATTAAACTGAAAAAAAGTTTTTTTTCACAACAGTGATGCATTTTTTTAATTATTTTCAAATAAACATCAAATATTAATTATTAATTAAACTGCCCGGATCACCTAAGAAATACAAGAAAATAATTTTCATCTGAGATTGAAGACTCAACAATAGTTTTTCATCGTATAAGAAATCATTACAACAACAAAATTTACATGAAAAAAGTTCTTTCAAAATGTATTTCTCTATAATTAAATAAAAGAATTACATTATTTTAATCTAAAATGCAGCATTTTATTATTTTTCTTAAAGTTTTCATTTATTTATGCTTGATTTTCAGAAAAATAAAAATATAACAAAAAATTTCATAAAATTTCAGCTGTTAAAACAAATTCGCTTCATATTTTTAACAGAGTCATAATTTATTTTCATTAATAAAGGAAAACTTTAGGCATTAATGTTATTTTCAAAACCTTATTTTCAAATGTTATTTAACCGTAACAGTAACATAGCATATTCTGAATTGGTCCAATAGTATACAGAATTGTCAGTTTGACGTTTATTATTCTGAAATTTCATCATACTTGTGTCAATTTAAATAATAAAGAATTTATTAAATAAACCTGAAATTCAGAATCAATAATCATTTAATTATAGATAAAAATGCCAAAATGGTTAGTGGCAATAAAGTGCAAATTGTTTTGTTATATTGTATAATATATTTATTTACAGCTAATAATTTCAAATCTATTGGAATCAGCGTCTTCATCCTCTTCATCATCAGATTCTGATGATTCTTCGAATGATGAATACATCATGAACAAGCAAGAAAATCATGAAAAAATAAATAATTTTATGGAAAGTCTCGTTAATTACAGTGATGAGGATTTTAGAAAACATTTTAGGCTGGAAAGAAGAACAGTTCTGTTTTTAATAGGTTGTAATGTTATTATCTTTGAATATGTCAATTGTGCATTATTTTTTACAGATTTATATGAAAACTCTGACATTCCACCAAAACAATCACAACATGGAGAACGTGAGAGAATGGGTGCTTCGAGGGAAATACACATAACACTTTGATACTTGGCTAATACAGTGACATTTAGACAAATTTGTTTAATGTTTCGGCAGGAAGTGGGTGGCAAGCTGTATGTCGTGCTACTACTTGGCTTGTTTCCATTAGCCACAAGTTTATTAAATGGCCCAGAGGAGCAGAATTACAAAAAACTTCATCATTATTTGAAGCAATTAATGGTATTCCCAATATATGCGGGGCAATTGATGAAACTCACATCAAAATTAGAGCACCACCTAGAATGAAAGAATATTATTTGAACAGAAAGAAATACTACAGTATTAATCTTCAAGGAACAGTTGACAATGAGAAAAAATTCATTGATTTAAATTGCGGACAACCTGGATCAATGCATGATGCCAGAGTGTTTAGAAAATCAAGTCGATATAGATCCGCTCATCAAAACAAGAACTATTATTTTCCCCAAATAGTTTTTTCATAGGCGATTCCGCTTACCCTTTACTTCCTTGGATTGTTCCGGTTTTCAAGGATAATGGCAATTTAACAAATCAACAAAAAAAAATTAATCGTCTCTTGTCAGCTTGCCGTATTTTAGTCGAAAATGCATTTGGATTACTTAAAGGACGTTTCAGAAGACTCCTTCATTTTACCGAAAACACGAACATTAACTTAATTGTAAATTGTAACAATATTTTTTTCATTTATTTAAATTTATATATATTTGTAGTATAGTTTAAGGTAAAATAAGGTGATGGTTAGATTGATAAGTGATTATTTAGACTAGATTAAGGAGTAGATTAATAAGAGGTGTGAATTTGGGTTTTTTTGAATTGTGCGGGTGTTTTGGGTCAGATAAAATAATAAAGACGGAAGTAAAAAAAAAAAAAAGTGCTGTGACATTTATGGTAGTGGTTTTTTTTGAAAGAAAAAAAAATGAGTTTTTGGCAGACAGGATCCAGCGCTCTAGACGAGCAGATCAGGAGAGTGAAAGATTTTTTTTTTTACCTATCTAATTTTTTTTTTCAAAGAAAAAAAAAGGGTAAAGAATAAGCAGAGATTTTTTTTTAATAATTTTTTTTTTACAAAGAAAAGAAAAATGTAAACAAAGATTTTTTTCACAATTTTTTTTCAAAGAAAAAAATGTAAAAAGGTCACCGAGCACGAGGTATAGAAAGTGGAAAAATAAATATAAAAAAAAAGAAAAAAACAAAAACAAAAAAAAAACAGTGAGTAAATTAAATAGACACAGACTGACAAAAGGAAAAAAAGAAAACCCAAAATATAGTCAACCTGATAATCTTTCGATTTATTCTAGATTATTTAAGTAATTTTTAATTTAATTTAATTTAATTTAATTTAATTTATAGTCAAATGTAAGTACTTTAAATAGAAATATTTTAAATTTTTTAAGATAAATTAATTTGTTTTTTTTTGGTGTCAGCAACTTGAAGAAAACGCCACAAAATGTTGTTATCTCTACCTGCGTCCTCCATAACATCTGTATTATCCAAAAAGATATTTTAGAAGAATTTGCTGAAATAAATGAACCTATTGATATTATTGATGAATAGTGATAAATAGTGATAGAACAGAACAGCTGTTTCAAGAATTAATAAACTTAAATTTAATTTAATTTAATTTAAAACCTTTTTTGTTAAATATTTGTATTTATTTTGGAATTAATTGTTTTAATAAAGCCATTTACTGATCATGACGAACTTTTTTATTATTTTCTTTTTGTGTTTTAAATTTTAGTTTTTTCAATTTCAATTTTTCTTCTTTATATTTTTTTTAGTTCATCTAGTTTTTGTGTTTTTACTATTAATAATTTATCCCGAACTGTTTTTCTAGGTTTTGTCTTCAAAATACTTCTTAATTTGTTAGTTCGAGTTATTGGTGATATTTTTGACGATGACTCAACTTCTGTAATTTCAGCTTCGTCTGTTGAATTCATAGGTAATGGAGTGTGCATGGGTGCTATTTGTTGATCAGGACTGCAATTATGACTACTTTCATTACAAAATTCATTCGAATATGAAATCCGAAATTGTCTATGTATTGTCCGGTGCTAATCGGGTGGGAGGTAATAAAATTACGTTTTTGTTTTGTATTCTAGTACAATTAGTTATTATGTGACATTTAAAAATGGCTTTTTTGTTTTGATTTAACATCTGTTTTCAATCAAATATATATGATGGTTTGCAATAATTTATTTTATTTTATATAATAAAATAAATTATTAAATAATGGGTGTGTGTAACTTGGTTAAAAATATTTTAAAAATAAGTTAAAATTAGGTGAAAAAATATTGGTGAAAAAAATTTAACTTTGGTGATTAAATTTTGATTTAGCTGTGTAACTTGGTTAAAAATAGAAAAAGTAAATTGCCTAAAATGACTAAAATTTTAAAAAAGTATTTTCCAATGATAATGATGACATAGAAAGTTAATAACAACAGATAGGATGTTGACTTTACGCAGAAGACGATTTGAAAAATTAGTATTTCTCTTAAATACATGAATGTTTGATAAAAATATGTTTCGTTTTAGGATATTGAATGTTGCAGATTAAGAAATACGTCTGATGATGTTTGTTTAATATTGAATGGAGATGTAAGCAAAACAAAACAACTCTTACGGCTTAGTATTGAGTTCTTGCCAAAAAAAAAACATGGATGGTCTCTGGAACTTGACCTTATTGTTTTCTGATACTGGATGGGTGCTGGTTGGAGTTATAAAGTAGCAGCATCGTTTATTGGAATGAGTCGTTTTACAGTTAAAAGTATTATTCATAAGATGCTCATTTTCTTCCAAAATGAAATGAAACATCTTATTAGTTGTCCATCTAATGATCGTTTACCAGAAATCCATTATTAAATTAAATTAATTAAATAAAAAACTAAAATAAGTAAAACAAATTGTTTTTTTTTTTTAATTTTTTATTATTATGTAGTCCAAAAAAACAATTATATATTAATAGTAAATGAAAAATTACAATTAAAATAATAGTCCTATTTTTTTTTTGTTGATTTAATTTTTTTGAATAAATTGGGTTAATTTTAAGTTAATTGAACTTAAATATTTGTTTATTAAAATTATTGAACTTAAATTATTTTTTAACTTCAAACGTCAAAATTTAACATGCACCGAAGCTAATGAAAAAAATATAAATTAAATTAAATATACCATGCTATAATATCTAAAAAACGAATATTGTATATTTTATCATTATTTATATTATTATATTTATTTAAATATACATAACTTTTTTATTCTTATTAAATTTATTTTGTATTCCTTTAGGATCTTGTTCAATACAATTGAGTTTCTTTCTAAATAATTATTTTAAAGAAAAATGAAAAAGATGTAAAATTATTTAAATGGTTAAATTTTTAGTATTATTTATATATTAAAAGAAAAACAATTCTAAAAAAATGAAAAACCCTACGAAATTAATTTTAAAAAAATGAAAAAATTAATTAAATAATTGAAAAAAAGATTTCCTAACCATTCTATTAATATGAAAAATGTTTGAATAAAAAAATAGGTCTTCAGTATTTTGACGTTTAAAATTCATTTTAATTCCGAAAATAGTCCGAAAAAAAATATCCAACCGCAGCTCACACTAACAAATTTACATTTGAATGTCTGAAGCTTCTAAATCAATTTTAATATTTTCCCAAGCATTTTTTTTTCCTAACATGAAGGAACTCGTCTTTTCTTTTGTTATAAGAATCAAGTAGACACTTGATTTCATCAATTTGCCAACCCCGTCGGCGCACGACATTAATCACACTGAAATATATTAATTATCACATTAAATAAAACTGTAATATACTTACTGTAATGACATTTTAATTTAGTTTTTTTTTAATCTGTCAAAACTAAATATTTCAAAACAAAAAGGAATAGATTGTATTTAAAAATTGTAATAAAACTACGATCTTTTACACACTGGTGGCGAACAAGAAAAGACTTTTGTATTAGCAGGGGTTCATCGCGCATTAAATAGTCTTTTTATTTGTGGAAAAAAAATTAAAAATACTATTTTAAGACGATATACTATATAGAACTGCCAACAAAACATAGCTATATAATGCCTCAATCATAACCAAAATTATCTGCTGTTTTTGTAGCGTAGCAGTTTTTTTGTTATTCCCGTCCCTCTCTACTCATGCAAAAATCATCTACCATCTTTCTCTGCGTTTTTTTGCTCATATGCTTGTTTGATAATAATGAGCCAAAAACGCTGGAGGTAATTCTAAAATGGCGCATATTTTGAAGACCGTATGCACCATGATATTCTGTTCTTTTCTGAAATTTGCTCAATCACAAACACAACTGTCAATTTTATTTTACAAATATAAATATTTACTTCGTTGTTTTTGTTAAATTAGTTTTGTTTTTTATTAATTAAATAAAATATGTTGACTGAAGATCAGTGTTATTGAAATGTTGCGGGAAGAACCAAGCCTTTGGAACACTAGGAATTCTAATTAATCAAATATAATATTAAAAAATAAATTATATTAAAAGTTTAGCTTGGAATTCGATGAAATATCTGGTCAGTATATCTATAAATATTACTTTAATGATTAGAAACTACAACCTAAGTTTTTAGACGCAGAAATTAAAAAAACCATTAAATATTTGAGGGACACTTATTTTTAAAAAAACCTTCCAAGTGGTTCTGGGGCGCCAAAAACTATAAAATGGCAATATTTCGACCATCTTAGTTTTTTATCAAGATCATCAACATTACAAAGGTATAATTATATTCTTATAATGAGTATTATTACATATTTTGCCTTTTTATTAGTCCACGTACCAACTATGTAAGGCAGTCTGATGTTCCATCATCTTCTACTAAACAATCATTTGAAATGAATGTGGAGTATTTAGAAGATTAATTTTTAGAGTAATCTCATCCAGATTGTCAAGAAGTTGAATCTCCTCCAACAAAAAAGAATTACCGATCAAATAACGAAAATATAAATAATAGTTCATTTATCACAAGCCCACAAGTGCAACTAACAGAAAAAAAAACACAAAAGAAAAAAGATAGCAGCAATATAACTACACTATTAGAAAATTTTTTAACTACGGTTACATCAAAAATAAACAATACAACTCAAAAACGTGGATTTGTAACCTACATGGAAGAAGAGATGGAGAAAATAAGCAGTCCAGCAGAAAAGCAAAGATTGAAAGATGCGACCAGATATTGGAAATGAAAAAAGATGACATTTATATAACAAAATAAAAAATTTATTTCAGTTCATTGTTTACATACATATCTTAATTTTTTTTTACATTTAAATGTAAATTAAAATTAGGTAATACCTAAAATTAGTTAAAAATAATAAAAATTAAAAATAAATATTCAGTTCATTTCAGGCAATCAATATTTGAATCAAATAAAAATATTTTTAATTCAAATATCTTATTGAAAATTATAATTAGTTTAGGGTTTATTATACTTTTCTGATTCGTGGACTTTCTTTAAAATATCTTCTTTGCTTTCATAGTACTTTGCAAATTCTAAATAGTTTTTATTGGTATTGCACTTGATTGTAATTACTGCCTCCACACAATTAATTGAGATATTACTTTTCTCTGGCGAACACAAATGTCACAACTGACAACCCTCTACACAAAAATTTTACGAAAATAAAATTAGTATTGCCATTTATTTTTCAAAAGCTAAAGCCCTATATAGCAAAAAAAAATATTGAGTAATTTTTTAAAATAGATGACAAAAGATGACAGATTTTAAAAAAGATGATATAAAGAGGACACAAATTTTAAAGATGACAGTGAGTTAAAATAGATGACTGTCCTCTACAAAAGATGACGGATGGTCGCCTTAAATTATTGACGAAATAAGGGAAATTCAAAAAGACAGAAATAATGTGCAATTATATTTTATAATAAAAATGTATATATTTCTTTAGTTTAATTTATAACAATTTAATAGTATTATTCACTATTTGCTGTCACGCACAATTTTATGACATTTGATATCTTGATTTAAAAATTTAAATGTCAAATAAGAAATGACCAGGAAAAAAATAGTAAAAAAACTGCAACGCTACAAAAACCCTCGATAATTTTGGGTCAGATAAAATAATAAAGACGGAAGTAAAAAAAAAAAAAAGTGCTGTGACATTTATGGTAGTGGTTTTTTTTGAAAGAAAAAAAAATGAGTTTTTGGCAGACAGGATCCAGCGCTCTAGACGAGCAGATCAGGAGAGTGAAAGATTTTTTTTTTTACCTATCTAATTTTTTTTTTCAAAGAAAAAAAAAGGGTAAAGAATAAGCAGAGATTTTTTTTTAATAATTTTTTTTTTACAAAGAAAAGAAAAATGTAAACAAAGATTTTTTTCACAATTTTTTTTCAAAGAAAAAAATGTACAAAGAGGTCACCGAGCACGAGGTATAGAAAGTGGAAAAATAAATATAAAAAAAAAGAAAAAAACAAAAACAAAAAAAAAACAGTGAGTAAATTAAATAGACACAGACTGACAAAAGGAAAAAAAGAAAACCCAAAATATAGTCAACCTGATAATCTTTCGATTTATTCTAGATTATTTAAGTAATTTTTAATTTAATTTAATTTAATTTAATTTAATTTATAGTCAAATGTAAGTACTTTAAATAGAAATATTTTAAATTTTTTAAGATAAATTAATTTGTTTTTTTTGGTGTCAGCAACTTGAAGAAAACGCCACAAAATGTTGTTATCTCTACCTGCGTCCTCCATAACATCTGTATTATCCAAAAAGATATTTTAGAAGAATTTGCTGAAATAAATGAACCTATTGATATTATTGATGAATAGTGATAAATAGTGATAGAACAGAACAGCTGTTTCAAGAATTAATAAACTTAAATTTAATTTAATTTAATTTAAAACCTTTTTTGTTAAATATTTGTATTTATTTTGGAATTAATTGTTTTAATAAAGCCATTTACTGATCATGACGAACTTTTTTATTATTTTCTTTTTGTGTTTTAAATTTTAGTTTTTTCAATTTCAATTTTTCTTCTTTATATTTTTTTTAGTTCATCTAGTTTTTGTGTTTTTACTATTAATAATTTATCCCGAACTGTTTTTCTAGGTTTTGTCTTCAAAATACTTCTTAATTTGTTAGTTCGAGTTATTGGTGATATTTTTGACGATGACTCAACTTCTGTAATTTCAGCTTCGTCTGTTGAATTCATAGGTAATGGAGTGTGCATGGGTGCTATTTGTTGATCAGGACTGCAATTATGACTACTTTCATTACAAAATTCATTCGAATATGAAATCCGAAATTGTCTATGTATTGTCCGGTGCTAATCGGGTGGGAGGTAATAAAATTACGTTTTTGTTTTGTATTCTAGTACAATTAGTTATTATGTGACATTTAAAAATGGCTTTTTTGTTTTGATTTAACATCTGTTTTCAATCAAATATATATGATGGTTTGCAATAATTTATTTTATTTTATATAATAAAATAAATTATTAAATAATGGGTGTGTGTAACTTGGTTAAAAATATTTTAAAAATAAGTTAAAATTAGGTGAAAAAATATTGGTGAAAAAAATTTAACTTTGGTGATTAAATTTTGATTTAGCTGTGTAACTTGGTTAAAAATAGAAAAAGTAAATTGCCTAAAATGACTAAAATTTTAAAAAAGTATTTTCCAATGATAATGATGACATAGAAAGTTAATAACAACAGATAGGATGTTGACTTTACGCAGAAGACGATTTGAAAAATTAGTATTTCTCTTAAATACATGAATGTTTGATAAAAATATGTTTCGTTTTAGGATATTGAATGTTGCAGATTAAGAAATACGTCTGATGATGTTTGTTTAATATTGAATGGAGATGTAAGCAAAACAAAACAACTCTTACGGCTTAGTATTGAGTTCTTGCCAAAAAAAAAACATGGATGGTCTCTGGAACTTGACCTTATTGTTTTCTGATACTGGATGGGTGCTGGTTGGAGTTATAAAGTAGCAGCATCGTTTATTGGAATGAGTCGTTTTACAGTTAAAAGTATTATTCATAAGATGCTCATTTTCTTCCAAAATGAAATGAAACATCTTATTAGTTGTCCATCTAATGATCGTTTACCAGAAATCCATTATTAAATTAAATTAATTAAATAAAAAACTAAAATAAGTAAAACAAATTGTTTTTTTTTTTTAATTTTTTATTATTATGTAGTCCAAAAAAACAATTATATATTAATAGTAAATGAAAAATTACAATTAAAATAATAGTCCTATTTTTTTTTTGTTGATTTAATTTTTTTGAATAAATTGGGTTAATTTTAAGTTAATTGAACTTAAATATTTGTTTATTAAAATTATTGAACTTAAATTATTTTTTAACTTCAAACGTCAAAATTTAACATGCACCGAAGCTAATGAAAAAAATATAAATTAAATTAAATATACCATGCTATAATATCTAAAAAACGAATATTGTATATTTTATCATTATTTATATTATTATATTTATTTAAATATACATAACTTTTTTATTCTTATTAAATTTATTTTGTATTCCTTTAGGATCTTGTTCAATACAATTGAGTTTCTTTCTAAATAATTATTTTAAAGAAAAATGAAAAAGATGTAAAATTATTTAAATGGTTAAATTTTTAGTATTATTTATATATTAAAAGAAAAACAATTCTAAAAAAATGAAAAACCCTACGAAATTAATTTTAAAAAAATGAAAAAATTAATTAAATAATTGAAAAAAAGATTTCCTAACCATTCTATTAATATGAAAAATGTTTGAATAAAAAAATAGGTCTTCAGTATTTTGACGTTTAAAATTCATTTTAATTCCGAAAATAGTCCGAAAAAAAATATCCAACCGCAGCTCACACTAACAAATTTACATTTGAATGTCTGAAGCTTCTAAATCAATTTTAATATTTTCCCAAGCATTTTTTTTTCCTAACATGAAGGAACTCGTCTTTTCTTTTGTTATAAGAATCAAGTAGACACTTGATTTCATCAATTTGCCAACCCCGTCGGCGCACGACATTAATCACACTGAAATATATTAATTATCACATTAAATAAAACTGTAATATACTTACTGTAATGACATTTTAATTTAGTTTTTTTTTAATCTGTCAAAACTAAATATTTCAAAACAAAAAGGAATAGATTGTATTTAAAAATTGTAATAAAACTACGATCTTTTACACACTGGTGGCGAACAAGAAAAGACTTTTGTATTAGCAGGGGTTCATCGCGCATTAAATAGTCTTTTTATTTGTGGAAAAAAAATTAAAAATACTATTTTAAGACGATATACTATATAGAACTGCCAACAAAACATAGCTATATAATGCCTCAATCATAACCAAAATTATCTGCTGTTTTTGTAGCGTAGCAGTTTTTTTGTTATTCCCGTCCCTCTCTACTCATGCAAAAATCATCTACCATCTTTCTCTGCGTTTTTTTGCTCATATGCTTGTTTGATAATAATGAGCCAAAAACGCTGGAGGTAATTCTAAAATGGCGCATATTTTGAAGACCGTATGCACCATGATATTCTGTTCTTTTCTGAAATTTGCTCAATCACAAACACAACTGTCAATTTTATTTTACAAATATAAATATTTACTTCGTTGTTTTTGTTAAATTAGTTTTGTTTTTTATTAATTAAATAAAATATGTTGACTGAAGATCAGTGTTATTGAAATGTTGCGGGAAGAACCAAGCCTTTGGAACACTAGGAATTCTAATTAATCAAATATAATATTAAAAAATAAATTATATTAAAAGTTTAGCTTGGAATTCGATGAAATATCTGGTCAGTATATCTATAAATATTACTTTAATGATTAGAAACTACAACCTAAGTTTTTAGACGCAGAAATTAAAAAAACCATTAAATATTTGAGGGACACTTATTTTTAAAAAAACCTTCCAAGTGGTTCTGGGGCGCCAAAAACTATAAAATGGCAATATTTCGACCATCTTAGTTTTTTATCAAGATCATCAACATTACAAAGGTATAATTATATTCTTATAATGAGTATTATTACATATTTTGCCTTTTTATTAGTCCACGTACCAACTATGTAAGGCAGTCTGATGTTCCATCATCTTCTACTAAACAATCATTTGAAATGAATGTGGAGTATTTAGAAGATTAATTTTTAGAGTAATCTCATCCAGATTGTCAAGAAGTTGAATCTCCTCCAACAAAAAAGAATTACCGATCAAATAACGAAAATATAAATAATAGTTCATTTATCACAAGCCCACAAGTGCAACTAACAGAAAAAAAAACACAAAAGAAAAAAGATAGCAGCAATATAACTACACTATTAGAAAATTTTTTAACTACGGTTACATCAAAAATAAACAATACAACTCAAAAACGTGGATTTGTAACCTACATGGAAGAAGAGATGGAGAAAATAAGCAGTCCAGCAGAAAAGCAAAGATTGAAAGATGCGACCAGATATTGGAAATGAAAAAAGATGACATTTATATAACAAAATAAAAAATTTATTTCAGTTCATTGTTTACATACATATCTTAATTTTTTTTTACATTTAAATGTAAATTAAAATTAGGTAATACCTAAAATTAGTTAAAAATAATAAAAATTAAAAATAAATATTCAGTTCATTTCAGGCAATCAATATTTGAATCAAATAAAAATATTTTTAATTCAAATATCTTATTGAAAATTATAATTAGTTTAGGGTTTATTATACTTTTCTGATTCGTGGACTTTCTTTAAAATATCTTCTTTGCTTTCATAGTACTTTGCAAATTCTAAATAGTTTTTATTGGTATTGCACTTGATTGTAATTACTGCCTCCACACAATTAATTGAGATATTACTTTTCTCTGGCGAACACAAATGTCACAACTGACAACCCTCTACACAAAAATTTTACGAAAATAAAATTAGTATTGCCATTTATTTTTCAAAAGCTAAAGCCCTATATAGCAAAAAAAAATATTGAGTAATTTTTTAAAATAGATGACAAAAGATGACAGATTTTAAAAAAGATGATATAAAGAGGACACAAATTTTAAAGATGACAGTGAGTTAAAATAGATGACTGTCCTCTACAAAAGATGACGGATGGTCGCCTTAAATTATTGACGAAATAAGGGAAATTCAAAAAGACAGAAATAATGTGCAATTATATTTTATAATAAAAATGTATATATTTCTTTAGTTTAATTTATAACAATTTAATAGTATTATTCACTATTTGCTGTCACGCACAATTTTATGACATTTGATATCTTGATTTAAAAATTTAAATGTCAAATAAGAAATGACCAGGAAAAAAATAGTAAAAAAACTGCAACGCTACAAAAACCCTCGATAATTTTGGCTATGATTGAGGCATAATATTGTTTATTTTTGTGAGCCTCTTAAATTTCCGAATTCATCACGAAATTTTTTTTAACGAAGTCGTTCGTATTTCTACGTATTTATTTTCTTCTTCTGCTTTAGATTTTATGATTTTGTTTCTGATATTTTTAATATTATTTTTGGTTTTCGTACTTTGTTTATGTAATTTTTTTAGAAAGGAGATATTTATTTATTTGAGCATTATTTAGGTTTTTGTGTTATTTCAGTTTTGGTTGAGAATAAAAAAAATCACACTCATACCAACGCATACACACAATATCTTTCTACAGGTGTGTGTATGTAAAAAAACTGATTTTCAATAGAAAAGGATAAATTTTTACTTTCTTTTATTTTTGTATAGAATGAAAATAAACAACAACAAAAACAATGGAATCTTATATAAAAAAAAAGATATATATTTCAAAAAAACATCGATCAAAAGAAAACTATACAAAATTTTCAAAAACAAATTATTTTAAAGTTAAACCTAAAATAAATAATTTTGAAAAACTACACCCAAAATTCAAAAACCTAAAAATCAAAAATCTGCACATCAAAAAATCTAAAACAGAGAAATTGGAAACAACCTGCTAATTCAAACACACACAATTACACAAAAACACACAATTAAAAAAACCAATATACGTAGTTTCCTTAGCAGAAACTTCGTAGAAACAACGTAGAGGACAAGTAACCAATTAATTTGTAATTATGGGCCAAAAAGACCAATTTTCCAGCCCTCTCCTCAGAGAAGCGATTTCGTCTTTTATTGTGGATGAATGATGAAAACAAAGGTATTAAAATATCTCTCATTAACAGCTGAAGTTACTGGAGTAGTCAGAATTCTTACAGCTACTTTTGATAGCACTGGTGACCCACAAATTCCTCTCCACCATACCACAGGTGTGTTGGAATCAATAAAAAATGTTTTGACCATAAGCCATATTTAGCTCTGTAATTTCCGAGCTCAGTCATAATATCTTATTGATTCAACTTCATATCCGCTGCTACTTTGCATATAAATTTCATGGCATCCAGTTGTTGTTCTGAAGATAAAAGTATTCTTTGGGTTGACGGACCCAGCTGATAAAAGTATTGATCCCAATAAATTGTTTTTTCTTTTTGCTTACTACAAATTTCACATTGAAACGGTTTTTCACCTAAAAAAAAGTAATGTTTAATTTTTATCCAGAAGGTTTTTTTGTTACGGTTCGAGCCAAATTTTGTCACGAATGTATTAGAAACAAAAATCCCACCAGTATGTGCTCTGGAATGAATTGCCAGATTATGTTTTTCAGCATATCATCTTCTACTACAGAAATTGCAGTGAAACGGCCGTTCACCTAACGAAAATTAATATTAAAATTACATATTAAGATTGTTTATGTACTTTATACACTTCAAATTGATCAAATAATATGTAAATGATATATATATATATATATATATATATATATATATATATATATATATATATATATATATATATATATATATATTATTGAATTAGAAACAAATAATCATTTAAATTGTTCATTATTTCATGCATTTGTTCCACTTATCTTTCTGGTGATCCGTTAAAAAGTGCTTGGTTTCATCTATCTGTTAATAGCAAATGTATATTAATGGAACAAAAGTTTTGTAGCGTTTTTTGAGTTTTTTATGTTGTTTATATATTTGCAGTTCAGTGAAATATATAAAAAAACATAAAAAACTCAAAAGGTGTGGTTATCATGAATTATATTGTGAATAAATTTGATAATAAATATAATTTTAAAAAATAATTGGATAAAATGGGTATGTAATAATGCATTGGTTCAATGAATTCATTTGTTTTTATTAATGCAATAATTTTTAAAAAAACTTCGTATGAATATATATGTAGGATTGGAGAGTGAGAGTGAGAATGAAGAGAGCGAGGACGGAGAGAGAAAGATACAAGAAAGAAGATAAAAAGAATTACGGAGAGTCGTCATCGTCAGGCAGCAGTGAACGGAAGAAGATGTATTATTTAAAAGTTGTAATTAATAAAAGAGTTTTTGTTTAAAGTTATATATTAGTGTTTTATTATTGTTTTGTTTTGAAGAAATATTCAACCCAAGCCTAAGAACTAACATTGTAGAAATCAAATCGAGTTTTAAAACTCACCAAAAGATTCCTATAATTTAAACAAAGCTTTGAGGCTCAATTAAGGTTTAAATTTGGGTTGGACATTTTTAAAAAAAAAAAAAAAATGAAAATTAATGAAAAAAAAAACCCAAAGAGAAAAGAAAACAACATGTTTTACAAAATCGGACTCATCGTTACATGATCGAACATCCAGGTTATAATACTTTAAAGGTTGTCTACATCAAAAATCACGCGCCATTTTAAATTTATTTGTGACGTCACACGGAGCATATTCCATTTCTACAAAATAAAAACAATTTTAATAAATTTATTTTTGTATTTTTTTTTTATTTTCCTTAATATTAACAATTTTTCTCATTTTATTTGCTACTTTGTTCATCTCATTTCTTCTTCGTTTTAAATTTCTATTTTATTTTAATTTATAATTTAAATACTTAATTCTAATAAAAAATAATGAAACTTTTTATTATTTCAATATTAATAAGTGGATATTTCAATTCCAATATTTTCACTAAATTGGAAATTACATTTTTCTTAATTCTAAAATTGGTATTTTTGTGAAAGTGCACAAAATGTTTTTGTAATTTTTTGGCTTGATGTTTCCACCATGAAGATGGTTCAGTTAGGCATCCATATGATAGAAATTGAACCCAACTTGGACGATTTATCACCTCAGGGCATTCTTTAGTGTAATTGCCTAATTATGGATATTTTCCTTTAAATTTTTTGGCAATATTTCCAATTAAATAAATAAATCCATCTTTCTCCGTCTCATTTCTATTACTTTGCAAGCTAGTATGTGAATTGCATGAGCTAAGTCCATCGTATACTTCCAGTTCTGAATTACCTTCATCCGATATCGATGCATTTATACTTGCAATTTTAAATATTTTTGCTATCATAAATTCGTCATCAGGAATTGACGTGTTCACATTTTTTTGAACAATCCCTGGTGACTTTCCTAAAATTATCATTCTTAAACGATAAATAGTATTTAATGGAGTAGGGATCATCTAAGCCTCCTCTTGTTCTTATTTGAGAAAATAAATTCTCAAGTACATCCTGATTTAAACGATGAGTCAGTAAATATGAAATATCATATTTGGATTTCAAATCAGCAAAAAGACATTTTAATGAATTTATTGACATTAAAATGCCTTTTTGAAAAACCTGCATTGATTTTTTTCCACTACTCTAGCAGTCAAGAATGTGTTGTATGCTTTATCCATAATTTCATTTTGATATTCGATGTCGGAATATGGTTTCTTAGAAGGGATATTTTGTTTTATAAAATATGAATTCATTATATCAAACCAATTATTAACAATTTCAATAAATTCTGATAGTTTAGATTAGATCATTTAAATATCGTTTTAGTGCAGTGGAAGTACTATGTGATAATAATTGGGAAGCAAGAGCAACATTTTGTTTTTCAGGTCCGAAACAAGTTAGATGTTTTGGTTTCACCTTATATAATGAACTAACCTCTGCCTTTTCTGACATTAGTATTAATTTTTCTAGAGGATTTTTGGTAATAATTGTTGTATCTGCTAAATAGCCAGTTCCGAATTAATTTTAACAAATGCTTAAATGTTGTCTGAACTAACAGGGTGTTGGAAATAATTATTTTCATAACAAATTTCCATTTCTTTCCATAATCCTTGATTTCCTCCCCCACAATCACATCCGCATGCTACAACATTGTAATTTATTTGATAGAGTTCTTTTATAAAATGAAATAACCGCCTAGTCCTAAGACAATAAAAATTGTCTTGTCTAAGAAATCTCCAAACTGACACGTTTGAGAAAGTGTTTTAAGACGCACAATAAACTCATTTATTGATTCTCCGACTTCTTGAATGGTTTAGTGAAATTTATACCGTTCTGCTCTTTTGTTTGTTTTTGGTGAAAAATGTGCTCGCAGCACCGTCATAATTTCTTCTATTGTTTTAGAACTGGGTAATTCTGGTACCATTAATGATACTAATAATTCATATACCTCGTGTCCCAATATTGTAATAAATAAAGGCGTTTTCCCTTCATCTTCAATTTTATTCACCAGAAAAAATTGCTTCAACCTATCTTCGTACGCAAGGAAATTTCCTCCGGGTACGAATGGTTCTATTTTTCCTATTAGCATCTCACTTATTTAATTCCACTGACTTACTTGACTTTTTGTGTACCATGTGCTTCGTTTGTTCTCTGAATTCAGTGATTTATCCTTTATTACACTCTTCCTTCCAGTTTTCCAATTTTCCTCGTCGCCAATTATTATGTTTAATGTTTATAATATTTTATTTTATTATATTATAAGTATAAACTAATATAATATTAAATTACTTATATTTCCTAATTAATGTGATCTTCATCGTAGCCGATACAAGAGAAATTTCCTCCGGGTACGAATGGTTCTATTTTTCCTATTAGCATCTCACTTATTTAATTCCACTGACTTACTTGACTTTTTGTGTACCATGTGCTTCGTTTGTTCTCTGAATTCAGTGATTTATCCTTTATTACACTCTTCCTTCCAGTTTTCCAATTTTCCTCGTCGCCAATTATTATGTTTAATGTTTATAATATTTTATTTTATTATATTATAAGTATAAACTAATATAATATTAAATAACTTATATTTCCTAATTAATGTGATCTTCATCGTAGCCGATACAAGAGTGCCCGATCTCACTCGTCTATCCTCTTATCAGACTCGCTTACTCCTTTATCCATTATATCGGTATAATTACTCTCTCCTTATACCAATAATTATTTCCTATCACTCATGCATATTTACAATTACTCTCTATAATAATAATATTAATACACATAGACTTATACTTATACTAATATACCTTATATTACTTATATATTATAATAATTATATATACATAACATCAAGTAAAATATCTTTCGTCATTTTTGTATCGAAGTTTACAAAGACCGGCTGTTTCCACTTATCAAATAATCCACGCGCCATTACAACTTGAACATAACTTACTGGACCTACAATTTCATCAAACTTTGGATCATACTCATATAAACTTCGCACTTTCATTTCATCAAACTGCAAAACAACTATCCTTGATAAATTTGTCATATTCAATTTAATTTTTAATTTTTTTTTTTAATAAAGCCATTTGCTGATCATGACGAACTTTTTTATTATTTTCTTTTTGTGTTTTAAATTTTAGTTTTTTCAATTTCAATTTTTCTTCTTTATATTTTTTTTAGTTCATCTAGTTTTTGTGTTTTTACTATTAATAATTTATCCCGAACTGTTTTTCTAGGTTTTGTCTTCAAAATACTTCTTAATTTGTTAGTTGGAGTTATTGGTGATATTTTTGACGATGACTCAACTTCTTTAATTTCAGCTTCGTCTGTTGAATTAATAGGTAATGGAGTGTGCATGGGTGCTATTTGTTGATCTGGTACCAAAAATTTCATCGAATATATCAAAATAGAAGAAGGTTGCTGGAGCAGATCCTGTTTCTCCAACAGCGTGAACACTTATACGCTTTTAAAAGCGCTTTAAACTTGATTTCACCTTGGGATGCACTTACTGGTGATTTCTACTAGAACGTCTGAAGCTTCTAAATCAATTTTAATATTTTCCCAAGCATTTTTTTTTCCTAACATGAAGGAACTCGTCTTTTCTTTTGTTATAAGAATCAAGTAGACACTTGATTTCATCAATTTGCCAACCCCGTCGGCACACGACAATAATCACACTGAAATATATTAATTATCACATTAAATAAAACTGTAATATACTTACTGTAATGACATTTTAATTTAGTTTTTTTTTAATCTGTAAAACTAAATATTTCAAAACAAAAAGGAATAGATTATATTTAAAAATTGTAATAAAACTACGATCTTTTACACACTGGTGGCGAACATGGGAACTCTAAGGTTGTATACTAGATATAAGACTTTTGTATTAGCAGGGGTTCATCGCGCATTAAATAGTCTTTTTATTTGTGAAAAAAAATTAAAAAGACTATTTTAAGACGATATACTATATAGAACTGCCAACAAAACACAGCTATACACCAAAACCTCGATTTGCGTCGTTTTCGAAGTTGCGTCGTTCATAAATTTTCATGATTTCAGAGTTGCGTGGTTAATATTTCTATTTGCGTTGCTAAATTTTATATAAAGGGGATTTCCCATTTATTTCAGTAGGTCAAATATTTTAATAAAAAGTTAGTTTTGAAAAGTTATTGCTGCAGTTAAGTGCAAGTAAATTTATTTTGTAAAATTAAAATGAGTCAAAAGCGGAAACAAATTAGTTTGGAATTAAAATTAGAAGTTTTAAAACGTTTTAAATCTGGTGAAAAAGCAGTTGAAATTGGAAGAAATGTTGCTTTAGCTCCTACAACAGTAAGGACAATTTGTAAACGAGATGCGGACCAAATAAAAGAGTTTGCGAAAACTGCTACACCATTACAAGCAAAACAAATTACTAAAACAAGAAGTTCGGCTATGGTAAAAATGGAGTCTCTTCTTAGTATTTGGATTGAAAATCCAAATCAGAGGAGGATGCCACTGAGCTAAATGGTAATTAAAAAAAAAGCTGTAAGTATTTTTAATGATATTCAAAAGAATTCGCCATCATCTAGCAGTGAAAATTTAGAAAAATTTGAAGCCAGCCAAGGTTGGTTCGAACGTTTCAAAACTCGAACAAATTTGCATAATGTTGCCTTGAAAGGAGAATCAGCCAGTGCAGATGTTGTAGCTGCAGATAAATTTAAAGCTGAACTAAAAGCGATTCTTGAAGAAGGTGGATATTCTGCTAAGCAAGTTGTGAATGTCGACGAAACTGGTCTTTTTTGGAAACGGCTACCAGGGAGAACGTACATTTCCAAATCTGAAAAATCTTGCCCTGGATACAAGGTAAGTAAAGATCGGCTTACACTTCTTTTAGGAGGAAATGCAGAAGGTGATTTTAAATTTAAGCCGTTTCTTGTTTACCATTCTGAAAATCCAAGAGCTTTTAAAAATGTAAAAAAGGTGATCTTCCGGTTTATTGGCGTGCGAATAAGAAAGCGTGGATGACTGCAGTTCTATTTAAAGATTGGGTAGAAAATTGCGCTGTTCCTGAATTGAAATCTTATTGCACTGCTCAAAGTATTGATTTTCACATGTTGTTATTATTAGACTATTTTATATTTTTCACGGTAAAACATGTCTACCAAGAAGAACAACAAAAGAGCTATAAAAAGAAGCCGACTGAAGAATTTAAAGTCCAAAAAGTAAATCAAAATTTTTTTTTTTCAACTGATTTTTCAAAGTTCATCATAATGATTTATTTTTCAGACGCATACATGAAGACTTACAAGATTTGCCAGGACCTTTGAACCAAGAATGTAATTGTGAAAGTGATAATTCAAGTTCATATTCCCTAATAATCGAAAAAGAAAAGGAAATTAGTAAAAATTACGGGAAAGATACGATATTAGGCGGGCGACGTATAATCGACATTGATAATTTTTTTCAACAACTGAAAGCAATGGACCGACATTTCTCTGTATGTAGTTGCCGTTTTAGTGATATTCTTGTAAAATCAGAATCACGTCGTGGATTTAGTTCAATAATAAATTTTCAATGTGCCGTTTGTAATAAAGAATTTAATGTTACAACTTGTGATACGCTTTCAGAATCCCGTGAAAAAAAGTCAATGGGTGTAAATTATTCAGTGGTTATCGGTATAACAACAATAGGTAGCGGGTTTTATCATTTAGAAGAATTTTCAGGGGCGTTAAACATTCCGTGTATGGGAAAATATTTGTATGATAAAATGCAAAACGAAGTTGGTACGGACCAAAAAATCGTCGCGGATGAGGAAATGTTTAAAGCCGCAGAAGAAGAAAAAGTTAAAGCAATTGAACGCGGTGAAATTGATTACGATTGTTATCCTTTGTTGACGGTTGTAGCGGACGGTTTCTGGTCACGTCGTTCTTATCGTACCAATTATTCAGCATTATCGGGAGCTGCCGCAATTGTGGGTTATTATTCAAAAAAAGTTATTTGGATTGGGGTTAAAAATAAATATTGCCAAACGTGCATACGAAATAAAAATTTAGGGATATCGTCAGACCACCAATGTAACGCAAACTACACCGGGTCGTCAACATCTATGGAAGCCGCTATACTAGTCGAGGGATTTGAAAAAAGCGAAAAATTATACGGGGTCCGGTACAAAACTTTAATAGCAGATGGGGATAGCAGTGTTTATAATAATTTGTTAAAAGTGCGACCTTATCAGAATACACACATTGAAAAAATAGAATGCCGGAAATATTAGAAGCAGTTAAAACTAGAAAAATCCTTTATTTAAAATTAGATAACAACAAAACAATAATCATCGGTTTAAATAAAAAACATCCTCATTATTTCAAATTCAAGGTCAGTTAAATATCACTCAAAGAGATTATTGTTTGTTTGCCGTTTGGACTTCTGTTGACAAAGATATGTACATTGAAAGAATTGAACGCGACATAGAATTTTGGGATGAACAAATGTATGTAAATTACACACTTTCTTTTTCAAAAATTTACTTCCGGAAATAGTTGATCCGCGCGTGAAACGAAAAATGGACTTACGAACTTGAATTATTTCAGACATAATACTATTCATGTTTTTTATTATTATTTTTTATATTTTTATCATGTGATATTTTTTTTAAATTAATTTTGTGATATTTTTTTGTGTATTATTATATTTTTATGAAGTCACCACCAATTTTATGAAATTTACGTATCCCTCATTCCCATCCTGGCAAGTATTATATCTCTCAGCTCCACGTGCTACTTGCTGGACAATTTTATTCAAACAAGAAATCTTTTTACTTATATTACAAAAAAAGAAATTAATTTGAATTAAATTGACAAAGAGAGAAATCCGATATTTGTATGTAGTATTATAATATTTTTAATGTATTAAATAATAAAATCTTATAAAAACTAAAGTTCTTTTTTTTTCAAAATTTATTTCCTTTTGTTTTTAATTTTTTCAAAAAGAAATTTAATTTCAGCTGATACTATAAAATATATTTTTTTTCAACTAATAATAATATTTAATTATCTTATATATGCACTACATTATAATACGAAAAAAAAAATCAAATTGGCGTCCATGTCAACTCTGGCACATTTCAAACCCAGATCCTCGCCTTAATTGGAATAATTATATATTATTTATTTTTGGGCGGATCTTGGTTTTATTATTTTTGTTGTTTTTTTGATCATTTTCATAGTTAAATTTTCTACCACTTGACTTTCAGAGCCATTTTTTTCTCCAAAATCACTGAACTGAAATCTCTAGTTAAAGTGCGAAAATTTTCGAACGTTAGTTCAACTAACAAAAATTCACTATCTAACCATTTTTCAATGGTTGAACTAACGGAGAGGTGAGAAAGAGCGATATATAAATAGAGCGATATATAAATAGAGAAGAAACATAACAAGTTAACTATCTAACGTACGTTAGACAGTCAAGGCTAGGATCTGGATTTGAAATGTCCCAGCGTTGACATGGACGCCAATTTGATTTTTTTTTCGTACTATATATTAGATAAATAAATATTATTGCCTAAATCAGATACTAGATGTCTCTTAAAGCCACTATTTTGTTATGTTGAAAAATTAAATCATTTTTCAATTTATATATTTATTTAGAGTTTTTGATTTTATTTTCGTCGTCGAAGAATGAGTCATTGTAGGTTCGGATTTTTTTGTTCGTGTTTATGAATTTTATTTTATATATTTTTGATTTTATTTTATATTTTGATTTTATTTTATCTTTTATTTTCGTCGCCAAAAATTTTAGGTTCGGATTTTTTTTCTTGTTCGTGAGCCGACAATTCCTTTTGTATTTTAGATATTTATTAAATTTTTGTTTTCCTTTTGTTTTATTTTAAAATATTTTTTTTGGTAATATTTTTACTTCTTTTTTTTTGAGATTTTTTAACTTTTCTTTTGAATAATATAAATAAAAAAAAAATACTTTATTAAAAAAAATTGTTTTAAATTTGACAATCAATTTTTTACGTATTTAAATTTTTTTAATTTAATTTTTCAAAATTTCTTGGGACCTGCTCTTAACTATATTGCGGTTTCAGTTTTATGGCCCAATTCAGATTCTGTTATGTTACTGTTACTGTTAAATAACATTTCGAAAATAACATTAATTAATTAAGAAGCTGAATACCGATTTAGGGCTTCTGAATTGGTTTTGACAGCTGAAATGTTATGAATTTTTTTGTTGTATTTTAGTTTTTCTGGAAATCAAACAAAAGTGTCGGAAAACTTTAAGAAAAATAATAAGAATGCTGCATTTTAGATTAAAATAATATAATTGTTTTATTAAATATTGAGAAATACATTTTGAAAGAACTTTTTTCATGTAAATTTTGTTGTTGTCATGATTTCTTATACGATGAAAAACTATTTGTTGATTTGTTAAATTGCCATTATCCTTGAAAACCGGAACAATCCAAGGAAGTAAAGGGTAAGCGGAATCGCCTATGAAAAAACTATTTCGAGGAAAATAATAGTTCCTGTTTTGATGAGCGGATCTATATCGACTTGATTTTCTAAACACTCTGGCATCATGCATTGATCCAGGTTGTCTGCAATTTAAATCAATGAATTTTTTCTCATTGTCAACTGTTCCTTGAAGATTAATACTGTAGTATTTCTTTCTGTTCAAATAATATTCTTTCATTGTAGGTGGTGCTCTAATTTTGATGTGAGTTTTATCAATTACCCCGCATATATTGGGAATACCATTAATTGCTTCAAATAATGATGAAGTTTTTTGTAATTCTGCTCCTCTGGGCCATTTAATAAACTTGTGGCTAATGGAAACAAGCCAAGTAGTAACACGACATACACCTTGCTACCCACTTCCTGCCGAAACATTAAACAAATTTGATATTTGTCTAAATGTCACTGTATTAGCCAAGTATCAAAGTGTTATGTGTATTTCCTTCGAAGCACCCATTCTCTCACGTTCTCCATGTTGTGATTGTTTTGGTGGAATGTCAAAGTTTTCATATAAATCTGTAAAAAATAATGCACAATTGACATATTCAAAGATAATAACATTACAACCTATTAAAAACAGAACTGTTCTTCTTTCCAGCCTAAAATGTTTTCTAAAATCCTCATCACTGTAATTAACGAGACTTTCCATAAAATTATTTATTTTTTCATGATTTTCTTGCTTGTTCATGATGTATTCATCATTCGAAGAATCATCAGAATCTGATGATGAAGAAGATGAAGACGCTGATTCCAATAGATTTGAAATTATTAGCTGTAAATAAATATATTATACAATATAACAAAACAATTTGCACTTTATTGCCACTAACCATTTTGGCATTTTTATCTATAATTAAATGATTATTGATTCTGAATTTCAGGTTTATTTAATAAATTCTTTATTATTTAAATTGACACAAGTATGATGAAATTTCAGAATAAAAAACGTCAAACTGACAATTCTGTATACTATTGGACCAATTCAGAATATGCTATGTTACTGTTACGGTTAAATAACATTTGAAAATAAGGTTTTGAAAATAACATTAATGCCTAAAGTTTTCCTTTATTAATGAAAATAAATTATGACTCTGTTAAAAATATGAAGCGAATTTGTTTTGACAGCTGAAATTTTATGAAATTTTTTGTTATATTTTTATTTTTCTGAAGATCAAGCATAAATAAAGGAAAACTTTAAGAAAAATAATAAAATGCTGCATTTTAGATTAAAATAATGTAATTGTTTTATTTAATTATAATTATAGAAATTATTGAAAGAACTTTTTTCATGTAAATTTTGTTGTTGTAATGATTTCTTATACGCTGAAAAACTATTGTTGAGTCTTCAATCTCAGATGAAAATTATTTTCTTGTATTTCTTAGGTGATCCGGGCAGTTTAATAACCAATTAATATCTGATATTTATTTAAAAATAATTAAAAATATTGATCATGACAAAAAAAAACTTTTTTTCAGTTTAATTCAATATCAATTGAATTTTTTATTTGAAAACAATAATTATAAAAATTATGATTATATAATATATATAATTATAATTATACACTTTATTATCACAAAAACATTTTTTTAATTAATTAAAAATCGTTTTTATATCGCACTATTATCTTACCGAGTCAGATTTTCTCTCTGTTAAAATAACATTGATTTTGACTGCTCTTAACAGTAACAGAGGCTACCTGAATACCAATTTAGGCATTAATAGACCACCTAGTCAGTTGGCGTAAGAATTGGTGTTAGAATTGGCACAAGTATAGTATTTTTAATACAGAATTTTTTTACAAAAATGCTATATTTGCGCTACCCTAGCGCAAATATTTCTCGAATAGAACACGACAAATGTTATTTTAGCAGTAACAGAGCGAATTAACAGATACAGAATTGGGCCATTACACTGCATTTCAATGTATATGTGAGAAATGTCAAAAACGTCAAATGACATTTCATTTTTGTTTATTTTTGAGTTTTGGTTTTTGAATTCAATGTTGTGGATTTTTTTAATAGAAATAATTAAATAACAATTATATTTTGTGGTAAAATATTGTGAAATATTGAAATATGTTAAGTTAATAAAGTTTTGTGATATTATTTTCAGTGATACTTTATAAAAAATAAATTGTTTGGTTCTTTTAATAATTTTAAATTTGTTTAACATCATAATAAATACTGTAAATTATAAAATCATTTTAAAACTTAATAAGGTAACGGTCCCGTCCCTGCCAGAGTCACATTCACTGCCAGTTATTATTATATTTGAAAATTACAAGAAATCTATACATAAAAAAATATCTTTTCTGAAATTGGATCCATCTATTGGTTATCGTTAACAGAACGACAACACTAATATTTAAGCGGGAATTAATGTATTCGTCACCTAAAACTTAAGAAAGAAAACATTAACGCATTCACACATACCGAATAGCAAAGATAAAGAAACACTGTTTAGTGTTGTAACAATTTAATTTATTCAAGAATAATTGTTTCGACAATGAAATTTGCAATAAGTATTGTTTGAATAATTTTCATTTATTTTTGTTTTAAATTTGATCCCTTGAGACTGAGACGTATTCGGTTTTATGTCTGTCAATTCACAACTTATTAACCCACTTAAACCTGAATAAGCTAATATGGCGAACTATAATCAACCATTATTGTTTATATGTGGTTATGATGGGGTACAATTATAAAATAATGAACAATGCAACAAAAAATTACTTCACTCTAAAAATAATTATAATTAACAGATCACTAAAAATTTTAATGATTATTAATTATAATTATATCTTAAGCTCATACTCAAATTTGCATTGAAAAATTTGGATGCAAAGGTAGTCCAAATATATTTGCTCTGGCGTTGTGTAGGATGTTCCTCGCACCATTAGTGTCTCTGTTCCACACCACTTTACAGTTTTGACAAAATTGAAAGCGATGTGGACTTCTGGACGTCGTGCACGGATTGTGGCACTTTGAACATAATTTTGGTTGTTCTCCATTCAATTGTAATTAGAACAGTACATCTCTCCTTCCTTAACAGCGCCAAATACAATGCTTTCAATGGTGTTCTCACATATCCCTTCATGCAGCTTCCAATTTTCCCAACTCCATACGCAATCAATGTTTTTTTATTTTGTTCTTTTTACCTATAAAATTAATAAAAAATAAACATAATTTAAATTAAATTGTTAATTAAATTTTTTTTTTGGTTCTTTTTTATTGGCCAGCATATCCATTGTTTTTTGTACACTTATTTTCAGCTTTAAAATTTTTTTATTCATCATTATTTTTTGTTGTTCAAGAAAATATTTTAAAGAAAACGTGGTAAACGATTTAAAATCATTATTATTTGATGATATTTTTAAGGAATAATTTTTTTCTAAGTAAATTCGTTTTTTTGCATTTTCTACAATACAGTCTTTGCTAATTTTATTTGTTTTTTCTTACGCCAAAACTCTTTTGATACATATCGGTATGTGTTAGATTTTAATAGATAATTTTTCTCTTCTTCTCCCTGCACTAAAGAAACAGCACCAATCATACATCGAAGACCAGGATCAATGACAACAAACTTATCATACCTGTTAATATTATGTTTCATTTGAAGACATTTATCGTTAAAAGAGATTTATTTAATAACCCGTTGGAGTCTTATTAGATGTATTGCAGGCACGAAGCATGACTTTTTCCGAAAGAGAAGTGCAGTGCAAATTTTACTAACTTTTTAATAAATGCAGCTGAACTATTAAATGGAATTAGATAAATGTTTCACTGAGAATTAACAATAATATCTAAAAACATTAGAACAAAGTATGGAGAATCAAACGTCAAAATTAACTATACTAAATCACTCTAATGGCTAATTTTTAGTCTTTTATGTGAAGTGAAAATGTGAAAAAACTAATCTTTAAGTGTTAAAACGTTTTAGTGTTTAAGTAACTCTCTGGCTAACTACCAGCCTAATTTCTTTGAATTGAATTGCGAAGTTTTCTATAGGTATCATATTTTTGCGACACCTCCAAGTCCGCCCGAATAATATCTTACACCAAAAAATTATTACGTTTAGAAATCTCCAAAATAATATGTTCAGAAAAAAAAAATGGCCAAATTTTGTAGAATTTACGAGTTTATGATTATTACCATTTTACATTTTCCATTGTAGCGTTGTGACGTGACATCTAGAGTGTCGAATTTTGTTTTGACATTTTTATTTACTATTCAAAAATTATATTTGTTAGTTTGTGCTTGTTAATATTTTCAATTTTTTCACTATAAAATTTTATTTTACGTGATTAATATTAAAGAACAAAACTCAAAATGGATTCCAGTATTGAAATTGTAAGTTTTTAAATAGAATCAAAATATAATACATATATATGAAATTAAAATTTTCGTTTAATTTTTGCAGAGCGAAGAAAGTGGAACTTTGGAAAAAATTATTGACTTCAATGCCGACAAATCCCATCTTTTTAATTGTCAAAATGAAAAATATCAGATTTAAGATTGAAGGAATTGGACAAACAATTAACATGAGTGGTTAGTAATAAAAATTTCAAGATATTTTAATCACTTAATATAAAACTAAATTTTAGGTGAAAAAATTCAGAAAAAAATAAAATATTTAAAAATCGTGTATGTGAAACAAAAAAGAGCATTGATTCCAAAAAGTGGTGCATACACAGCAACGAAGTCAGTCTTTACGCAAAATAACAGATTCTGTAGTGGATCTATTTATAGAATAATAAAAAAAGGGTTGTAGTTATAAAAATATTTAAATTTAACTTTAATATAATTATTTGATTTAAGAGCATAATGCTGTAAAATCCACAAAACATGGTCAAACTGCCCCTTCATATTTTCTACATGGTTTTACCGATTTGCAAGATTTTAACGGATTTGTAAATATAAAGAAAAGCTCCTTGGAGTCATTTTTTAAGATTTTCAAAATTTTATATAGAGTCCCACTGACAATCACTTGAAATGTGCCAATATAGGCAAAACATGGCCAAACTGCCCCCTCATATTTTCTACATGGTTTTACCGATTGGAAAAATTATGAAGGATTTGTAAAGATAAAAGAATGTTCCTTGGATTCATTTTTTAAGATTTTCGAAATTTGATCTCGAACCCCCATTTTAGCCCCTTAAAAGATGGGTCTTTTTTAGTTTCAAATTACTACTAAATTCAAAAAAAATAATAATTTTTTTTAATAGAAAAAGTATAATTAAGATTTTCTGAACACTTTTCAATCAAAATTTCATAAAAAAAAATTTTTCAATAGCGTCAATAAATTAATTTAAAAACATCAGTTTTATGCAAAATTTTACGATTTAATTTATTTTAAAGGAAGAAAAACCGGGTTTTAGTTCATCGAATTCTCCATACGATCGCGTATATAGTTTTTGTGTTTATGAATGAAAATTTTTGAGAATTTTTTTTTCTTCTTTATGCTGTTTTTCGTATTGTTTTTGTAGGGCGTGGTTTGTGCAACAGTGAATATTTTTATTTGTGTGTGTTTTTCAGTTTGTGTAAATTTTGTTGATTTTAAATATTATAAAATGTAAAATAAGAGACAAAATTATTTGCTTCGTTTTATTTGAGTTTTTTCATTTTTGAATAGAAATTTAGATTTATTTTCAGGGCAATTATTATAATAATTTTTTTTTTTATTTTAATATTAATAATTAATAATTTAATAAAATCTCTGAATTAGTAATAAATAATGAAACCAAATAAAAATTCTATGTGCATACGAATTTGGAGAAACAAAAATTATTTTTTTCCAAATAATAAAATTTTTAGTTTCACACGCAATGAAATAAACCAAAAAAAAGACAAAATATAATATATTGAGAATATAAATGTGCATAGAAAATTTTGTAAACAAAAATACAATGAAAACAAATAATATAATATAATACATGAAAAAGGAATAGAAACAAAGAAACGAACAGAAAAATCCGAATTCGCGTCGGCGGGTACGAATAAAAGATTTTGAGAATAGGATAAACACAAATACAACCAAAAGAAATAATACTTGTGCAACAATATTAGAAATAGAAATAAAAAAAGATAACAAGAACCGAACAGAAAAATACGAATTTGCGTAGGCAGGCACGAATAAAAGATAAAATAGAAAAAATAGTATTACTGTATTTTCATTCAATGTTTTTTAAATTACGCAAGAAAGAATAAAGAAGAAGAAACGAACTGAAATCTGAGTTTGCTGTTGTCAGGACCCTTAAAATTTAAAAATTAGTAATAGTTATAAAAATGAAATGACCCTTTTTATACAAATAAAAATAAATTTATTTACAATTTTTAATTACAATGTTTTTTATTGATTTAAATAATCTTTATACAAGTTGATATATTTGGAAAAGCTGTAGATATTTCTGGAATGTCTGAATCACCAGTCATTTGGATATAATTATGAAGTGTAATTGATGCTTTTATGATATTTTGAACATTTTGTACATTTCCTATAATTTCGGTTCTAAAAATCCTAAATCTATTGGCTAAAATACCAAAAGTCCTTTCAATTGTGTTGCTAGCCGATCATTAAAATATTGCTTATCGTCTGGTAAATTTCTTCCACCATCTAATCTAAAATATAAAATCAAAAATTAAATCAAATTAAAAATTAAATTCCAAACAAATTTTTATTTATTTGTATTTATATATTTAAAAACTAGAATAATTACTTTTAATAATGCTTTATTATTATATTTTTAATTTTACTTTACACTTTTTAATTCAATATTTAATTTTTTTAAGATTTTCATTTATTATAAATTCAAATAGTTGTCAAAAAAATATTTTCTGAACATTTTTTTGACGTTTCACTCACCGACATGCTTTTATTCTCACTAAAAGCTGTATCAGACATGTCACGATATCGTACTAATTTACCAATTATTAATTGAAATTAGAACGAGACAAATGCCATTAGAGAGCAATATCTTTTATGGTTTTAAAAATAGGTGTCTATAATAAATATTTATATCGGCAACGTTTTCCAAAAAAGTAAACAAACTACATGAGTCAAAAAAGAGACACTTTTCTTATATTCATTTTATTTTTTAATTGTTTTCAATATTCACTCACTTATAAATTGTTTTTAATTTTTTTATTCACTTTCTATATTGTTTTCAATGATTATCACTCACTTTTAATTGTTTTAAATGTATATTTATTATTATGACAAATACAAAGTTGTTTTGACATTTTGACATTTCTGATATTGTTTATTTTGAGAACTGTTTCTACAGTGTTGCCTTTTTAGTTATGATCTATAAAAAAATTTATAGTTTATTTATTGAAAAATAATTTAAATTTAATTTTTTTCTCTTAAAAAAAATTGATTAAATATGAAAAACATATATCCTCCAATGTAACAATTATAAAATAATTATTTTTATTATTTTTTTTTGTATTTGTCATTATTAAATAAATTATTGAAATCTTCAATTGAACCAATTAGCACCATAAAAATTTTTACCATCATAATAGAGCCATAATTTAGCATAATAAAATTTGGTATTGTTTGATTTCGTACAAAAGAAAAAGGATGGATATCTCATATCACTCTCTCGTTTTTTCTCATGTATTGTCCTATATAGAAAAATTATGATCATAAAATTCTAAAAATTAGTGCGATATCGTGACATGTCTGATACGGCTTTAACACATACAAGACAATAATATTAAATATTTTAATATTATTCACCTGTGCCTGTATTCCGGCATTTCACTGTGTTCGATTGAATTTATATCTTAATTATAATTTGTTGTTTGTTGACATGTTCAATTGACATTTGTTTATATAGCAATATTGAGTGAAGTAAGGAATTATAACATATAATTAATTAATTCAATTGAACTAAAATTAGCAAAGGCACACATTATATTTATTTAATTAACTCAGATGTGTCAAACCTAAAAGTATAATTATAACTGACTTTAATTTGAATCACTGAACAAAATATCAAAAATCAGTTGAACTTAAATTTAAGTCATAACAGCAAACTGCTGACTGAAGCATTTTGCTGACACATAATTTTGTTCACTATTCACTTGTCTATAACATCTCGGTTGTACAACATCTTATATAAAAAAAATTCAAATTGTTCAATAAAAAATAAAAAAAAAAATTATATTTTCTTTGAGAAATTAAAGAGTTATCATCAAAGAAAACACACTGTGAATTGGGAATTGAGAAAGAACTACAACAAATGAAATGAAAAAAAATTTCCTCTATGTTTGTTCTCAATTCACAAAAAGTGTATTCTGTATATTTAGGAAAGATGTTTAGGGAAATATTATTCATTCGGATTCGCCGCGTAACAAAAATTACACAGAGGCGTAACCAAAATAATATTTATTGAAGAGAAATACATAGAAATTTGCTCTCATTTTAAAATATACGCCACTGGTATCTCCATACAATAAATAATATTTTGACGTTTAATTTTATTTAAGTTTTATTGTTTTCAATATTTTTTTTACGAAAAGTAATTAAAATATTATGTACGTATTATGTAAATTGAGTTTATCAAAAAATAAGTTAATTAAAAATATAATTTTTTTTTAAGTTTTAAAATTTTGTTATTCATCTCTGTTTCTGTCATCTCTTTTATTTTATTTTATTTGTTATTATTCACAAGAATTTTGCAATAGGAATATTATAAAATGAATTAACAGATATTCTAAATTATAATTATTGAAAATTTACACAATAATCATTTATTAAATTATTATAATAATTCATTTCCTTACGTTCACTTTTTTTTCATGATTTTTTTAACGGGGAATTCGTTATGTCAAAAATGCAATAATTTAGGAATTCGTTTTTTCATAATTTATTTTTTCACACACTTTTAGGAAAAAGGAAAAAAACGCTACAATTTTTCTCAATTCCTAATTCACGATGTACCGGAATAGAGGCACTGGTGGATTTTTCGGACGATTTACTAATACTTCGTCTGTTTACCAAAGTAATATTCACCAGCTATGGTTGGGCGGAGTCGGTCATTTGGACGATACGCGGTACATGCATTCAAACATATTTCAAAATCGAAAAAAAAATGACCCAAAAAAAGCTCAATTATTATGGTATTGTAAAGTAAACGCTGACAATATAAAACAACAAATTCTTTTTCTATCAGTAGTGTTTTGAATTTTAATGTGTCAAGTTGAATTTTGTGATTTTATTTTTCACTAATATTTTGTTTTTTAATTTGATTTTTTTTAAAATATTATGGAAAATTCCCTATTTAAGGCACAATAAAAGAGTGTTGTACCTGGTGAAGATCTATAACCAAAATAGAGAGTTAACGGAGGTGGTTCTTGTGAAAAAAGACTTAAAGTTAAGCAAACGTCTCTATGAAGTAGACCCCAGGGATCTTTTTGAGGTGGGAAGCTCTCACCAGGCTTGAGACAATACCTTGGTAAATATTTTTTTTACATTTTTATATTTTTATTTTTATTAATTTTAATATTATTTTTTTTAGAAAAACAGAATTCTAGAACCACCTCCAGAGCATCTTCACCAGGTACATCACCAAATGGGCTTGGCCAAGGTAAAATAAAATTTATTATATATTAATAAATTTATTATTATTATATATTTATTATATATTATTTTATTAATGTTAATATTTTTTTCTAGAACCAGAACCAGAACCACAGATAGAACCAGAACCACAGATAGAACCAGAGCCAGAGAATACTGCACTCGACGCAGAGCCTGAAGATGCTGGAACTGTTTCCAGCCAGGAAGAGCAAGTGGACCAGGATATTATTCAGTTTAAATTAGATGATAGTTTTTTTTAACAATATTCCACTAGAAGGGTTGAGATAGATTTGAGTACATCTTCATGTCATGAATGTTTATTGATTGAAAATTTTTTTTATGCCCAGCTGATTCACTGTGCTTAATGTGTTTTTTCGGTTCTAATGCGTTTATTCTAAAATGGGAAAGAAAAAAACTTTGTAAAAACAAATTACAAATTAACTATATAGGTATGGATTATTTACTTTTGGTTCTACTGGATCATCAGATTCATTGTCAATTTTAGTTACATCAGTTAATTCGGGGGCTGAATCCGGTTGATTTTTTTCAGTTATTTGAACAATTTGATTTTTTTTAGTTATTTGAACAATTTGAGAATGTTCTACTGTTTTTGAAGTTGAAGCTTCTGCTGCATAATGCAGTGGTTTGAAGATAAGATACATTTAATAATTATTAAATTATTGATAAATTTATTACTCACGCTTTTTATTAAACATAGAGAAATACATTGTCAATAGAAAAGATTATAATAATGTAACTATGGCACTAAATGATTTATATGTCTTTTTGGAATATTCAATTTGATTTTTCACATTTTATCTATTTTCACATTAACTTTCACCAAAATATTCTTTAAATCACAAATAATAGAAATTTTAACATCACTTTTCTTTCTTGAAATGCAAGAATACAAAATGAATGTAAACGCTGAACATTGTAAACACGCAAAAAAATAAATAAACAACAACAACAATATAAGAACTTTGTTACCGACTAAACTTCCCTACCGATCATCATGAATCAAAATTTCCGATAGGGTAAATAAAATATTTCTAGTAACTAGTAAGCAATTTTAAAAAATGCGATCTCGTTCGCATTCAGCATTTCGTATCCCGGCAAACGAAAAATTGGGAGTTCAACAAAATAAATTTTTACTAGCATGTATATTTTTTATTAATTTTGTGTTTTTTTTTTAATATTTCAAATCTGGCATTCAGATCTGAGTTTACGCTCGTCTTCTGTGCATCTGAAACATGCGTCCAAACCTGGAATAATCAGATATATCTGAACATATTCCATCACTGACAAACACAAATGCAACCAAAAGAAATAATACTTGTGCAACAATATTAGAAATAGAAATAAAAAATTATAACAAGAACCGAACAGAAAAATACGAATAAAAGATAAAATAGAAAAAATAGTATTACTGTATTTTCATTCATTGATTTTAAAATTACGCAAGAAAGAATAAAGAAGAAGAAACGAATTGAAATTTGAGTTTGCTGTTCACAGCATAGGACCCTTAAGCAGTGAAAGGTAAACGCGCATACTTTATATATAATTGCATTGAGTTTTAAGTGTGTTTTATATGTTTTAGATTTATAGAGTTATATCGTGTGTCGAAAGATCAATTTAAATACATTTTGGAAGAAGTAACAACATTTAAACAAAGGATGCCGAATAACAAAAATTTCACCGACTTTAAAATTATTAGCTGCCTTAAGATTTTATGGCACTGGATCCTATGAAAGAAGTGTTGGAGAAGAAAAAAAAGAGTTAATGGTGTACTAAAAATGCGTTTTAGATGCCTTTTAGGTGAAAGAACCTTAAGATATTCTCCAGAAAAAACAAGAAGGTTAGTAAACGTTTGTGTTGCACTTCACAATATGTGTATTGCATACAACGTTGAGCTTCCAGCTGACCCAGAACCAGCTACAAATGATAATTGTTTAATTCTATTAATTGCAAATGGAGATCCGAATGAAATATCAACGCCAGCTAGAATTCGACAAGAAGGAAAAAGAACTAGAAATAACATTTTAAATTCTCTTTTTTAATAAGTATTTCATTTATTTATTTTACTATTGTACATTATTTAGAATAAAAAACTTATTAGGACATAAATAATAAACTTATATTTTTATTTATTTGTTTTAAAACTTCAATCTTTTCATTTTCCTTCTCCTCCATTAGTTTTATTTTTTTTCCTTCAATTCATTTTGTTTTGATAACTTCTATTTTCCATAAAGGAAACTTAAATTTCATACTGGCTTTGTGTTGTATTATTTTCATTGCTCTCTTCCATATTTTACATATTTTCACTCCTAAATAAAAAAAAATTTAGAAATACATTATTATTAGTACAATTAATAAGAAAATTATAATTAACACAACAAATTATTGTTATTAACTTACATTATTTCCAAAAAAAATTATTGTCACACACTAGAAATTCTACGATGCTTTCTGTCTAAAAAAACGAAATATAACACTAAAAAATATTTAGAGAATGCCGAATTGTTCTAAAATTTAGTAAACTCTATTACTTTTTGTCTAAAAATAATCCTTAAATATCGGGTAACTACACCACATAAAATAGTGTTTAAAATTTAGACAATTTTTTAGGGAATACCAATATGTCTAAATTTAGACAAAATTGATCTAAGACTAAATTTTATACAGTTAGGGAATCTCACCACTGGTGAGGTTTCCCAGCATGTAAAACGCAATTATTGAACAGCGTTCAAATGTTCGTAAAAATTTAAAAAAAAAAAACACCTTTTAAAAATTCAAGACCACGTCGTCACTGATACGAAGCGTTTTTAAAGCGCCACCCAATTATTTGTCAGCGAGTCAGATAAAATTGACTCAAGGACGCGCGAGCGTTAATGAAAAAAATATTAGGAAATGGTTTTTGGAGATTGAAACATATTTACATGAAACGAAATTCGGATATTCTGTTAAAGCCTGATAGAATTTTTAATATGGATGCAACAGGTTTTTGTTAAAGTCCTTCAGGCGCAAAGGTTCCAACACAGAAAGGGGAAAAAGCTGTCTATTCAGTGATAAACAACAACGAAAAAGAATGCCTTACTACTTTAGTTGCTGGGAGTGCTTCGGGTGCGTTACCACCAGCAATGCTCATGTTTTCATATGTTAGATTGCCAGAAGCCATTATGAAGTACATACCCGATGGTTGGGGTTTTGGTAGATCCGAAAGTGGTTGGATGACGGGTGAATCGTTTTTTGAATATATTTCAAATGTGTTTCATCCATGGCTGTTATCAGAGAAAATTGATTGCCGGTATTGGTATTTGTTGTCTTCTCATTTAACTCTACATTTGAGTAATTTCTGCACCGATAATGGGATAATTTTAGTTGCTCTTTATCCGAATGCCACTCATATTTTGCAACCCATGGATGTGGCAGTATTTCATTCTCTTAAAGCTGCTTGGTTAAAGGCTGTGTAAGATTGGATATTTAAGCAAAATGGAGTAAAACTAAAAAAAAACCATTTTGCACCACTAATTTTGGTCCCATTATTCAACAAAAAAAAAAGTATTCTTCTAATAAAGTAAAATAACATTAAATTTTTTTATTATAATATATAAATTATTTATTTATTTGTGAAAAAAACATAGCAAAAAAAAATGCTTTTCTAATCAACAAAATTGAAATCAATATAAATTAAATAACATTACGAGCAACTTTATTCTTATTTAAGCCCTATCATACCCATTAAAGATTAAATCGAACAGTTTTCTTTGCAATATTTTCCTACAGCTCCAAAAATATTACAACAACAATTTTCGTAAATAAATATGTGCCTTTTATGGAAAATAATAAATATGTAATTATGTTTTTTTATATTATTTGTCAAAATAAAAAAATGCAAAAAAAAAATTTTTATAAAAGAAATTAAAAGTGCATTGATTACAAGTGTTTGGCAGGCCCCCTTTGATATTGGGCCCGGGTTCATCGCACCCCTTGCACCCCCCTTAGATCCAGCTCTGTCTTTATCCATTGTCTCCGAATGCTATTAAATATTCAAAATTGATCAAAAACAGCACAATACCGCCGGATACTATAAATACATTAAATACAAAAGAAGCTTTTTAAAATTTACAGAAAGTTTGATTGATGATGATCAGCTTAAAGCATTTAAAGAATCTGAACCCATCTGGACTGTACAAATTGAAGCTGATTCACTTTTTCAGTTTTGGAGAAAAATTTCAAAGTTAATGAACACATATAACGTGGAAAATGTTCTAGGCTCTAATTAGGTGGTAGAGACTTTAGAATTAGATATAAATTCCTCTTCGTTAAATTCAGAAGTCCAAAATCCACAAAATTATTCGATAACTCCACAGAAAGTCGATATTGAAGTAAGTACCAGTTTTATTCCGGCAGTTTTATTCCCTCCCCTTTCAAGAAATCGATGTTTTGGCCAGATCAGAATAATAAACACAGAAATAAACCGTCACAAAAAAGTTGCAAGGGAAATAAAATTAAAATGCCAGCCGTTGCAACATCTAACGAGTTTAAAGAATACCATCGTAGAAGAGAAGAAACAAAGAAAAAAATAGAAGACGAAAAAGAAGAACGTCGTAATAAAAGAGTTGAAAAACAAATCGGATATGTATCGCTAGCGGCCACTAGATGGCATTCGTATAAGTTAAGTAATGCTGTATGAAATGAAGACAATCGTCTCACTTGTAATTTAGATGGCAAACAGAAAGGAGTATATTTATTTTTAAATAAAATTCAGATATTAATTATTAATTAAAGTCCCCGGATTACCTAAGAAATACAAGAAAATAATTTTCATCTGAGATTCAAGACTCAACAATAGTTTTTCATCGTATAAGAAATCATGACAACAACAAAATTTACATGAAAAAAGTTATTTCAAAATGTATTTCTCTATAATTAAATAAAAGAATTACATTATTTTAATCTAAAATGCAGCATTTTATTATTTTTCTTAAAGTTTTCATTTATTTATGCTTGATTTTCAGAAAAATAAAAATATAACAAAAAATTTCATAAAATTTCAGCTGTCAAAACAAATTCGCTTCATATTTTTAACAGAGTCATAATTTATTTTCATTAATAAAGGAAAACTTTAGGCATTAATGTTATTTTCAAAACCTTATTTTCAAATGTTATTTAACCGTAACAGTAACATAGCATATTCTGAATTGGTCCAATAGTATACAGAATTGTCAGTTTGACGTTTATTATTCTGAAATTTCATCATACTTGTGTCAATTTAAATAATAAAGAATTTATTAAATAAACCTGAAATTCAGAATCAATAATCATTTAATTATAGATAAAAATGCCAAAATGGTTAGTGGCAATAAAGTGCAAATTGTTTTGTTATATTGTATAATATATTTATTTACAGCTAATAATTTCAAATCTATTGGAATCAGCGTCTTCATCCTCTTCATCATCAGATTCTGATGATTCTTCGAATGATGAATACATCATGAACAAGCAAGAAAATCATGAAAAAATAAATAATTTTATGGAAAGTCTCGTTAATTACAGTGATGAGGATTTTAGAAGACATTTTAGGCTCATTAATTCGAGAATATGTGCTGAGTATCGAAAAAACTTAAAAAATTTCTTTGTATTTCTTACTGTTTCATTAATAATTAATATCTGATGTTTAACTAAAAAATAATTAAAAAATTCATCACGATACAAAAATTTTTTTTTCACCTTAATCCAATATTAATTGAATTTTTTATTTTAAAACATTAAGTTAACATATTTTTTATAATTATAATTCACTTTATTATCACAAAAACTTTTATTTATTAATTAAAAATCGTTTTTCTGTCGCACTATTGTTTTAACGAGTCAGATTTTCTCTGTTAAAATAACATTGATTTTTGATACCCAGAGAAAACATTTGTTCAAAAACATTTAAAGCGAATCAGGCGAATAGACAATTACAGTCAAAATTTAAAATTTTTAAAAACATTTATTTATTTACTATTTCGTCATTATTATTATTATTATTATGATTTTTAATATTATTATTAAAATTTATTTATTTATTTATTTTAGATTCGTTCTTTTGAAATTTGTTTTTATTTGATCTTGTCAATATTTTATTAAATTTATGTAATGAAGTTAGTAGTTCATCTAATATCCCTGATGGGAAGTTAGGTTTTTTCGGGATTTCGTTTAAAGCGAATATGCGCAAAACAAAAATAAAAAACTAATTTTTTTGCTTTTAGTTTTGTTTTGTTTTGCGTGAGTGATTCGATGTAAATTAGTGCGTTTGCATTTCAGCGAAAACATGTTTATTTGTTTTTAAACAAATGTTTTCTCTGTGTATCGCCCGGGTAACAGAGGCTACCTGAATACCGATTTAGACATTAATGTTATTTTAGCAGTAACAGAACGAATTAACAGATTCGGAATCGGGCCAAAAATTAATTTAAAAGTAATTAAAAAATTTATTGGGTAACTTGGTTAAAAACTAGTTAAATAGTTAAAAGTTAAAATTTTGACAGCCAATGTTAAATTTTCGTCACATATTCACCTCAATTTAGTTGTCAAAATTTTAACTAGCTTCGGGGCATGTTGAATTTTGACGTTTGAAGTTAAAAAATGATTTAAGAGTCCGATTCTGCCATTTTGCCTGTTATCTCATGTTACTGTTAAAAACTTTTAGAGTTAACAGTAAATAAAAATATTTTAAGAAATTCGGTATTCTGCTCTTTTTTTATATTCAGCATCTGTTCAGCTAACAAAATTTAAGCAGACAATAGTGTGTTTTAATAAATTTCTGTTAGTCGTTGCAGAAACCTACTGAGGTTCTGTTGGAATTAAAATGAGATAGCAGACTTTTTTTCGCAGAATTGGAATTTATTTAAAATTCTTTTAACTGCTTTTAAATTCAAGGTTAAAAGAAATTAACAGAAATACGTCACTTAAAATGAGATAACAGTGGTGTATAGAATCGGACTCTAAGTTCAATACTTTTTATGAACAAATATTTCAGTTCAATTAACTTAAAAATATGTTAAAAATAAGTTAAAATTAGGTGAAAAAAATTTAACTTTGGTGATTTTAAGATGTGTAACTTGGTTAAAAATTTGACCTTTAAATGTATAAAAAAAACTCTTAAAATGACAAAAAAAATTTTTTTTTAATATTTTCCGTAAGTCCAAGAAAAAACAATTATATATTAAATAAAATTATAATTATATATAAATTATATATTAAATTAAAATAATAATCCTTTTTTTTGTTGATTTAATTTTTTTGCATAAATTGGGTTAATTTATTTATTGAACTTAAATTATTTTTTAACTTCAAACGTCAAAATTTATGTAGTCCCGAAACTAGTTAAAATTTTGACAACCAACTTGTCAAAATTTTAGAATTTAACTAGTTTTTAACCAAGTACACAGACCCAAAAGTTCACGATAAGAATTCATTGGAAATTGGCATTAGCTGAAAATATTGGCGGATGAATTATTAGTAAAAATAGTGGAGGAACTATTATATTTAAAATGCAATATGCTATTATATAGACAATAATTTATTAATTTATAATTTAAATAAAAATTATATTGAAAAAGAGAAAAACATAAAATTTAAGCATTTTAATTAAAATTTCTTTTGCTGCACTATTCTTATTTCAGTCGCAGTTTGTGGGAATCTTATGTAAGTTTGTATCAAGTGTTCACATATGATTATTGAGGCTTCTTTTATGGTGTTTGACATAATATTCTGCGATATAGTACAATATAAAAATTAAAACAGTCATAAAGCAAGAAATTATATTTTAGGTTATAAATATAAATATTACCAACAAATTTGCAGCATACGAGTCACTCCTTTTTGGTCTTTCAATAGGCAAACGTTATAATTCCTCAAATCTAGATATATTTAAAATAAATGTTATATTAAACTATTATATTAAATTTGAAATACCTAAACTCTCCAATGTCCAAATGATTTTGGGTGTCTCTTAGCCTTATTCTTATAATTTTTAATTTATGTTTCCTTTGATAATTCTCTGCAACTGCTATAACATTAATTTTTTTTACTTTTTAATACAACTTCACACTTCAAGCACAATTTAATAACTTACTTTACAACTTACTAAACACAGACTTATGGCTCAATTCTGTATCTGTTATGTTAATGTTACTGCTAAATTAACGATTTGAAATAACAATTCCAAAATAACGATAATGCCTAAATTGGTATTCAGTAATCGTTAAATTTCGCCTCTGTTAAAATTGTGAGGCGAATTGTTTTTGACATTTCTAATGTTAAATACTGTGAGGTTATGTATACACAAATGACTTTTTATTCAATTCTTCATCTGGATCTCCATAGAAAAATTCCTATTAGTGTCTTATTATAAGCTAAAATTAAAATCAATTAAAATACAATTTTTTTTTAATATTTTTGTAATATTATTTATTATAAGTTTATTTATAATAAAACATATTATTTATATATAAAACAATAAAAAAATTTTGTTTTAATTATTAGAAATTATTTCTGACGTAGCCATTCTCGTACGCATTCCCAAATCCTTATGTTGGCCGGTGGCTGTTCCAAATCTTCATCTGAATCTGATTGAGCTATCACAAAATAATCATATTTTTTTTTTTTTTTTCATTTTTTATTTAATTATTTATTACCATTGTCATTGTCATCATCTTCATTATCTTTATCATCTTCTGTTATAAGGTCTGTGATGTTATTTTTTATTCAAATATTATGCAACACAATACATATCCACTATTAAATGTGACGTATGATCTCCATTATCTTCAAAATTTTGTTTCAGAAAATTCCTAATATCTGAAACTTGAAAAATCGCTGAATCATGAACAGAACCTGGATAACGAGCATTACAGGCAATTATGTTACAGTCGATAGTCTATATAATTTTTTAAAATCTTCATCTGACACCAAGAATGGATTTGCCGTATCTCTAAGATGCTTCAGGAATTTAGAGTAATATCTATTTGCATCTTGTCTAAAAAAAAAGTTAAAATTTTACCATAACCTAACAAACACATATATTAAACATTAAAAATACCTTCGATTTTGATTTCCAAACAATAACAACATTTACACTATTAAACTATTGGTGCAATCGATGGTACTCATGTTTCCATTATTGCACCCCCATCCAATGATATCGATCATCCACCGGTGGTATACATTAATAGGAAAAGTCATCATTCAATGAATGTTATGTTGGTAATAAAACAATCAAATTTAATACAATATTTTCAAATAATGACATTTTTTTTTTTTTAGATTTGTGATTCCGACTGTAACATAATTGCCTGTGATGCTCGTTATCCAGGTTCTGTTCACGATTCGGCAATTTTTCAGGTTTCAGATATTAGAAATTTTCTGAAACAAAATTTTGAAAATAATGGAGATCATACGTCACATTTAATTGGCGATAGTGGATATGCTTTAGAACCATGGGTGTTTACCCCTTTTCGTAGACCAGTAATTAATTCACCACAATATCATTTTAACGTGCAACACAAATCCGCTAGAAATGTTATTGAAAGAACAAATGGTCTACTGAAGGCAAGATTTAGATGTCTTCTACGCCATCGTGTACTTCATTATCACCCTGCTAAAGCTGGATTAATAATTTATACATGTATTGTGTTGCATAATATTTTAATAAAAAATAACATCACAGACCTTATAACAGAAGATGATGAAGATAATGAAAATGATGACAATGACAATGGTAATAAATAATTAAATAAAAAATTTAAAAAAAAATTAAATATGATTATTTTGTTATAGCTCAATCAGATTCAGATGAAGATATGGAACAGCCCCCGGCCAACATAAGGAATTTGGGAATGCGTACGAGAAATGACTACGTCAGAAATAATTTCTAATAATTAAAAAAAAAAAAATTTATTGTTTTAAATCATATTCTTATAATAAATAATATTACAATAATATTAAAAAAGATTCTATTTTAATTGAATTTAATTATAGTAATAGTATAGTAGTAGTAATTATAGTAATAGTATATTTATAGTAATAGTATATTTATAGTAATTTTTTTATGTAGATGATGATCCAGATGAAGAATTGAATGAAAAGTCTGGATTCTCGTACCTATATTTAGCAATTTCAAATTTCAATTTTTTTTCTTTTGTTTTAACAATTTTTTTGCCACTTCAATGGCTTCATTAACTTCAATCTCCGGTGCAGCCCTTTTTCGTCTGGTAGTAGAAACATGCGTCAGTACTGGAGTAGTAGTGATTGAAGTAGTCTAAAAAAAATATGATTAAGTTAATATTACTTGATTTAATTAAAAACAATAGAAACTACTTCATCTTGTAAACCTCCAGTGGTAATCATTAATGGTGTTCCTTGAATGCATATCCGACCCCACATATTTAGAGCCTTTTCTTCTAAATCTGTTAATTTTATAGAACAAGGGCCACCACCCCCTGTTCCTTTCTTGTGTGTCATAATTTTTCGTGCTTTTGATCGCACTGTGTGTTTCCAATCAATGAATCGCTGCAAATACATGATACCTTTTTCCATTCGGGTGCTTGTAATTCAGGTCCATCACAACAATTTAGTTTGGTCATTATTTCACTCCACTTCTCATCAAAGTATTCCTCGGTCATTGTTGGATTTACAACTCCGTTACGAAAACTTTCATGCTCCACCATATAATCAATGTATATTATTTGTTGTTCCGCACTGGTTTTAACTTTTCTTAATCTGCTTTCCGTTATTTTTTCCATTTTAACTTATTTAATTTTGTATATTGTATATACCTCACAATATTTAACATTCGAAATGTCAAAAACAATTCGCCTCACAATTTTAACAGAGGCGAAATTTAACGATTACTGAATACCAATTTAGGCATTATCGTAATTTGGGAATTGTTATTTAAAATCGTTAATTTAGCAGTAACATTAACATAACAGATACAGAACTGGGCCATTAGCCAATATTATTATTGTTGTTGTTGCTGCTGAAACTAAAAATAAATAAAATTATATTACATATATATTATATAATGTAATTTTAAAAAAACTTACCCAATTAAGCCACTTTCGATGTGCGCTTCGAATTTTTTTTATATAAACTAGGTCGAGTTTTCTTTTCTGCACTCGACGAAGAGTGACTGCAGCCACTTCAATACTCTGGAACTATTTCCAGCTGTTCAGAGTAATCAGTCTCTTGTAGGAGAGGGAAGCGTCGTTCAAAAAACGACGCTTCCCTATAACGAGCCGCTTTGGCCTTGCAGAAGCCGCTGATAAATTGGCTTCTGCGGCATCTAAATAAAATAAATAAGTGAATTATTTAAAAAATAAATAAATAAATTTTTTTTACCGTTATCCTGGTCCACTTCCACTGCTGAGCTGGAAACAGTTCCAACCGCTGCGTCGAGTGCAGCATTATTATCGGGTTCTAGAAAAATAAATAAATATATAACAATAATAAATTTATAATTATATAATAAATTTTATTTTACCTTCAACCAGTTCTTGTGTTGTATCTGTTGAAGATGATCTGGCGGTGGTTGTCGTATTCTGTTCTGTTAAAAAAAAAAAATATTAAAATTAATAAAAAGAAAAATATATAAGTGTAAAAAAAATATTTACCATAAAATTTTTTTAGCGCTGGTGAGAGTGTCCCAGGGATCGCTTCATGCACGTGAAACAGATCCCTGGGAGGCACATGATACACGCGTTTACTGTAATTATCGCTGTTTTTGTAGACACCCACCGCCATTAAATTTTGTACACTGGTGATCACCTTCACCAGATACAACACGTTTGTTTTGTTCCGGCCCATCCACTTCCACACTTTTAAATTTTTTGTTTCCATACTGGCTAACATTCAAAATACGACTGAGATTAAAATAATTTGTTTTTTATATTGTAGTTTAAAATGGTAAGACCAGATGAACATGGCTAAAACTTTTCACGAACTAAATCTAGATGGCGGCACGATAGTGTATAAGTGTAGATCTTAATGCCGTCCCTATAGATGGTCCCACTTGGCATGAGAAAGAAGAAATGGAAAAATCAAAGTTTTTTTTTCTTATGGGACATTTGTTATATTTTCGAAACGCAGTTCATATTGTTTTTTTATGAACATACGTCAATTTCCGTTTCTGCACCCGACGCAAAGTTACTGTAGCCACTTCAACTGTTTCCAGGCGTCCATATGGACCAGACTCTTGTAAGAGAGGGAAGCATCGTTCAAAACACGACGCTTCCCTATAACTAGTCGCATTGGCTGCGCAGAAGCCGCTCCTTCGGCTGAGAAGCCGGCTTCTGCGACATCTAAATAAAATAAGTAAATTAATTAAAAAATAAATAAATAAATTTTTTCATACCGTTATCCTGGTCCATTTGCAGGCTCTGCGTCGAGTGCAGTATGCTGCGGCTCTGGTTCTGGTTCTAGAAAAAATATTAACATTAATAAAATAAAATTATAAATATATAATAATAATAAATTTATTATTATATAATAAATTTTATTTTACCTTGTTCGTCTTGTATGGCTGGTTGGGGCTGTTCTTCTTGTATGGCTGGTTCTTGTATGTTTCGTTGTGGCTGTTGTTCTTCTTGTATGGCTGTTTATGGCTGTTCTACTTGTATGGCTGGTTATGGATGTTCTTCTTCTTGTTCATCTTGTTAATAATAAAGTAATAATATATAATAATAAATTTATTATTATACAATAAATTTTATTTTACCTTGGCCAGGCCAATTTCGTGATGTACCTGGTGAAGATATACTGGAGGTTGTTTTCTGATTTTGTTTTTCTAAAAAAAAAAATATTAAAATTAATAAAAAGAAAAATATAAAAATGTAAAAAAAATATTTACGATAAAATAGTTTTAATCCTGTGCCTCTATTCGGGTACATCGTGAATTAGGAAGTGAGAAAAATTGTAGCGTTTTTTTTCCTTTTTCTGTGTCGAGTGAAAAAATAAATTATGAAAAAACGAATTCCTAAATTATTGCATTTATGACATAACGAATTCCCCGTTAAAAAAATAATGAAAAAAAAGTGAACGTAAAGCTGTTACCGCACGTAAGATTTTTTCCACAATAAAAATTGGAGAAATTAGTATTATTGTACGAATTCAGATGGCGAAATAATCGGAATTTGCAATAATTTTGTTAGAAAGAGACCAATATAGTGTTTCGTTTAATGGTAAACGTCAGTGGTGATAAAAAATAAACAATAATAATAATAATCATAACAAAAAATATAAAAATGTCACAAAAGTAAGTAAAGAAATTGTAATAAGTATAATTAAAAGGTGTATTATATGCTAAATTATTTTTATTTTAACACAATTTATGTTCATGTAAGAAAAATTTATAAATTTTTACTCAAAACTTAAAAAAATTTGAGGTTAAGTTTTTTGTTGATTTTTTTTTTTTTTTCAAATGTACGAGAAATATGGAAGAGGAATTGATTGTTTTAATACAAAGCAAGCCAAGTTTATGGGATGCCTCTAATGTCAATTATAAAAATAAATCTATAAGAACAGTTGATATTATTAATGTGTTTCAAAAATTGAATGAAAAATATCCAATTACTAAGCATTTAGACTGTGGCATGAAAATATTATTGTAAATTTAATATATAATTTAAAATAAAATCAGATTGTTTATTTAGATATATTATTAAAGAAGTGGAGCAATTTGAAGTCTTAGTTTTTCGCGAAACTTAAGGAATTTCGAAACACAAAAAGTGGCCAGGGATTTGAATCCGAACATGATGAACCTTTAGTTTTTTGGGAACATTTCAACCGGTTAAAATTCCTGAGTGATAATGTGGAATTAACGCCAACTTTCTAATTTACCTACAAAAATTAACAAATCAAATGAGGAACATAATTTATTTTTGACTCAAGATGAAGACGATGTTATACAAATAAATTATTGTGTAAGCATATCTATAGTATTACAATTATATTTCAATAATAAATAATTAAGAATTTAGGTTAGTCATCACTCTACTATCACAACCAGAATCTCAGTCTAGTGGAAAAAGGAGAAGACTAAAATCTGATTCATTAACCGAAGCTATGAGTGAAGTAACAAAAACATTAAAATCAATAAATCAAAACAAAATAAATATATGTGATTCTAATATTAAGAGTAATAGGGACTCGGAATTGTTGAAGGATTTCCCATCCTCTGAAATTGGTTTTGCTCATCATGTGGCTCAATTTTTAATGAAGCTACCAGAAAATTTAAAAATTGAGGCACGTCATGATTTCAACAACATAATATATAAATATGAAAAAGAAAATCTTAACTGATTTTATTTATTTTTTTAATTAAAACTTTAATTAGATTTAAGTTTAAATGAATTTATTAAAATGTGATATACATATTCCTATTTTTTTTATATATAACTAAAGGTTTACTAAGTATATGAATTTACATAAAAACATAATTGAAATGAAAAAAAAAATTATATTATATATTGAAGGTTTTCCCCTCATTACTAAAGTAGTATTTAAACTTGTTTTGGACTTCTTTGGCAATGGTGTTGGTCCGCCCTTGATTTTATTCCTCGTGATCAATAATTCCTTTTGTGCTTTGAAATGATTTATCACTGTCGATGCTGTTAATTTTTGATGTTCGCAAAAAATTATGCAGAACCACACATGCCATCACAACGTCTGTATATTTGGAAATTGGTCTTAAATTTAAAGGTTGTCTAAAAATCTGAAATTTTCTACAAAGGATGCCAAAAGTATTTTCAATACATCTTCGGCACCTAGATAACCTCGCATTATATATTATTTTATCTTGATCCATGTGACGTAATGGAAATGGTTTCATTAGAAAAGGCTTTAATGGAAAAGCATCATCTGCTACAAAACAAAATGGTGATATAATGCTTGAGTTTGGTAAATTTCTAGGAGATGGTATTCTTAATGTTCCATCGTCTAAACGATGTTTTCAGGAGCATCTGTCCCAAACTCCACCATCACTGATTCTACCATTACCTCCTACGTCAACATATATAAATCTATAAAATGCATCACACACTCCCATCAGCACTATACTGTTATGTCCTTTATAATTAAAATATTTTGATCCCTCTTCTTTTCCCACTGTATTAACAACATGTTTTCCATCAATACCTAAAAATATAATTAATAAAAAATTATCAATTCATATTAAAATAAAAAATACAATTATATACATACATCCTAAGCAATTTGGGAAATCCCATTTAGAATAAAAATCATTTGCAATTTTCATCCATTCAATTTCTGATTTAGGAAACTTCAAAAAATCAGTTTTTAAAACATTGTAAATAACAGGAAGTGTTTCACTTAGAATTTCAGAGATTGTTTGTTGACCTGATAAAAATAGATATTGTAGTGACATTTGAGATTCTCCTGCAAAAAGTTATAATTTGAAATTTAATAATTAGTACACAATATCGTGTAATTCAATACCAACCTGTTATTCGCAAAGTAATTATCAATCGTTCCTTGGGTTCAATGCAATTACGCATGTGAGTATTTTGTTTTTGAATAAATGGAGTTACTAAACGCAGAATAAAATTAAATTCACTATCTGACATTCTAATAAAATTGTTATAATGAAAATAGTCATTGAATTTTAGTAGCTCTGGAACCAATAAATGAGCAGCTCCACGTTTATCACTATCCTTTCTCCATGGCTGACTAAATAACTTTTTTTTTCTTCATTTTTGTTTTGAGCAATTACACACAAAACAGTAGCTGTACAACACACCCTTGTCACAAAATCTTCCACATTCATTTTACTTTTATTAAAATAAACCTTTAAATATTTTAAACGTCAAAAAATTAAAACAAAATATTGAACTGACAGTTCAGATTTGACAATTTTAAAATGTAGTAGATTTGAAAACTGTAGTAAAATTGCTATGCGTAATTTCAACGGCAAAATTAAAATTATTATTTATTTCGTGAAAATTAACAAATAAGTTATTTAAACACTTAGTTTATATGAATACAATATATAATTAATTTATTTATAAAAATATTTATTGAAATTAAATTAGAAAAAAAAATGATTTAGCATTTTTGCGGTTGAACCGTCAATCAGCTTGATCTGAAAAATTATTGCAATAATTGGTGAACTGAAAAAAATTGTGACAATTTCTTGAAAATTATTGCAAGATAATATATCTGTCTCGCGACATGCTGTCACTATTTCTCTCACGTTACGTGCATATAAAATTGTTCAATCTCAATCTCAAGCCAAATTGGCTTGAGTGCGGTAGCTGCTTAAGGGAATGAATTATTATAACAATTTAATAAATGATTATTGTGTAAATTTTTAATAATTATAATTTAGAATATCTGTTAATTCATTTTATAATATTCCTATTGCAAAATTCTTGTGAATAATAACAAATAAAATAAAATAAAAGAGATGACAGAAACAGAGATGAATAACAAAATTTTAAAACTTAAAAAAAAAATTATATTTTTAATTAACTTATTTTTTAATAAACACAATTTATATAATACGTACATAATATTTTAATTCCTTTTTGTAAAAAAAATTATTGAAAACAATAAAATTTAAATAAAATTAAACGTCAAAATATTATTTATTGTATGGAGATGCCAGTGGCGTATATTTTAAAATGAGAGCAAATTTGTATGTATTTGTCTTCAATAAATATTATTTTGGTTACGACTCTGTGTAATTTTAGTTTCGCGGCGAATCCGATAACTAATGAATAATTTTTCCCTAAAAATCTTTCCTAAATATACAGAATACACTTTTTGTGAATTGAGAACAAACATAGAGGAAATTTTTTTCTATTTCATTTGTTGTAGTTCTTTCTCAATTCCCAATTCACAGTGAAATGCCGGAATACAGGAACTGGTGATCTCTTGGCCCAACTCAAAAAGATCCCTGGGATCAACCTCAAATAGGCGTTTGCTAAATTTCATATTGTTTTTTACCAGAACCACCTCCGTTTTTTCGCTATCCTGGTTATATATCTTCACCATTTACAACACTCTTTTTTTATGCCTGGCATTCCAAATCCAGACCTTGTACAGAAAAGGATCGTAATCCATGTTAAAATAAATTAAAACACAAAATATAAGTTAAAAATAAAAACACAAAACACTATTTAACACATTAAAATTGAAGACTGTACTGACAAAAAATGAATTTGTTGTTTTATATTGTCAGGGTTTACTTTACAATACCATAATAATTGAGTTTTTTTTGGGTCATTATTTTTCGATTTTGAAATATGTTTGAATGCAGTCCTTTAGAGGACCATTAAATAGTATTGCAGCCAAAATTTCATGACAATCAGTTAATATTTACTATTTTTAATAAATTTTTTAGTAAAATTTAAAAAAAAAATAATTTATGTACCGCGTATCGGCCAAATGACTGACTTGGAGGTGTCACAAAAATATGATACCTATATAGAAAACTTCGCAATTCAATTGTCTTAAAAACGTATACATTACATTTGGCAATTTGCTGTAGCGAGGCGTCGCGGAATACCTCTGTTGTATGGGAAAAAGTCAAAATTGTCACTTTCAATGGCCTCAATGACTTGCCGATGTCCGAGGGGCAAAAAATTTTAGCCAGACACGTAGAATTACATCCTCTATCCCTTATCCCGAAGTAAATAATTAAAATTTTAAAAAGGTCTCATCTGTGTAGCGATTCTGCACATTTATCGACACATATTTATCGAGATAAGTGACGTCACGTTGTGTACCAATACGTAGTTTTCCCTGTGTTTTTTCGTTACTCACACAAGCAAGTTTTCTACATTGAATTAGTGAACTCTCTCGTTTCGAAGTTATGTTTAATAAACGAGCGCAGCCGCACTGCCATTTTTCATATTTTTATCGCCATCTTTTTATAAGATGATAAATATTTGTTATGATTTACATGACAAAAAAAATCAACAAAAATAACAACCCTAAATTTTCAAAATAAAAGTAATTTTTTTTTCAATTTTAATCAATAATAATAATTGATTGAATAATGAAATTAATTATAAACATAAGATTATTAAATTTTTAATTTAATTTTAATTATTATTAAATAATAAAATTTTTTAACAATAATAAATAATTTAGGAGAAAAAAACAAGAAAATCTAAATTAAGAGATGCCTAATTTATTCCAATTTTAGTGTTGTATTGACAGAAAATCCTATGCGTCAATACGCACTAAACGTTACTAAATCACGAAATGTAAAACTCCAAAAATACCACAACAAAATATTATTAAAAATCGACGTACGTTTATTTGTTGATTATCGAAAAACTCGAACGCAAATAAGTGACGACATACGTTTTTTCTATACCGATAAATTTATCGAGACTGTTTTCCAGAATCGCTACACTGTGTAGCGATTCTGCACATTTATCGACACATATTTATCGAGATAAGTGACGTCACGTTGTGTACCAATACGTAGTTTTGCCTGTGTTTTTTCGTTACTCACACAAGCAAGTTTTCTACATTGAATTAGTGAACTCTCTCGTTTCGAAGTTATGTTTAATAAACGAGCGCAGCCGCACTGCCATTTTTCATATTTTTATCGCCATCTTTTTATAAGATGATAAATATTTGTTATGATTTACATGACAAAAAAATCAACAAAAATAACCACCCTAAATTTTCAAAATAAAAGTAATTTTTTTTTCAATTTTAATCAATAATAATAATTTATTGAATAATGAAATTAACTATAAACATAAAATTATTAAATTTTTAATTTAATTTTAATTATTATTAAATAATAAAAAATTTTAACAATAATAAATAATTTAGGAGAAAAAAACAAGAAAATCAAAATTAAGAGATGCCCAATTTATTCCAATTTTTGTGTTGTATTGACATAAAATCCTACAAAAAAATCTAACGTCTATGCGTCAATACGCACTAAACGTTACTAAACCACTAAATGTCAAACTCCAAAAATACAACAACATAATATTATTAAAAATCGACGTACGTTTATTTGTTGATTATCGAAAACCTCGAAGAAAAATAAGTGACGACATACGTTTTTTCTATACCGATAAATTTATCGAGACTGTTTTCCAGAATCGCTACACTGGAGTCAATCTATCTACCAATTTGCCTATGGTATAATAATATATATAATAATATATAATAATATATATTTGTCAAGGCATAGAGACCAAAAAAATTTTATGTACCGCTCGACGTCAAAGTGACCCACTTAGGGGTGTCGCATAAATATGAAACATATATAGAAAACTTCGCAATTTAATTGTCTTGAAAACGTATAAATTAGATTTGCCAAAAAAATTTTGTTTGATGTAGCCAAGCGTTGCGCCGTACAACTCTTGTATGGGAAAAAGTCAAAATTGTCACTTTCAAAGGCCCCGATGACCCACTTGCCGAAGTCCGAGGGGCTTTAAATTTTAGCCAGACACGTCCTCTATCCAACGATATGCGCCCTTTACCCGAAATAAATAATTAATTTTTTTCGAGTAATTTGCCTAAAAAATTCATTAAAGTAAGCTCTGACAATATAAAAAAAGAAATTCTTTTACTGTCAGTAGTGATTTTTTAATTTGATCGTGAAAAGATATTTTTAAAATTTTTAGTTTTTTTTATCTTGTTTAAATTAATTTAATTATGAATAGTTCAAATTATATGGTGTGGAAATGGACGGCCAAGAACCAGCAAACCGTGTTGTACTTGGTTGAAGCTCATCAACAAAAAAAGTGATTCAATGGAGGGTGGTTGTCGTAAAAGGCAATTCCAAAATCGGAAAACGCCTTTATAAGGTCGATCACAGGGATCTATTTGACGTGCGTCAAGCGATCCCTGGAAAGCTTTCATTAGGATTAAAAAAACCATTAGGATTATGGTAAATACTTTTTTACATTTTTATATTTTTATTTTTATTAATTTTAATATTTTTTTTTTTAGAACAACAGAATACGACAACCACAGCCAGAAGTGCTTCACCAGATGCATCACCGAGTGGAGTTGGTCAAGGTAAAATAAAATTTATTATGTAATAATAAATATATTTATTATATATTATTTTATTAATGTTAATATTTTTTTCTAGAACCAGATAATGATGCACTCGACGCAGAGACTGCAGCTGTTGCAACTGTTTCCAACCAAGAACAACAAGTGGACCAGGATAACGGTAAGAAAAAAATGATTTTTTATTTAATTTACTTATTTTATTTAGATGTCGCAGAAGCACATTGTTTCCATCAAGGAGCCGCCAATGCGACTCGTTATAGGGAAGCGTCCTACAAGAGCCTGGTCCATATGGACAGTTGGAAACAGTTTCAGAATACTCAAGTAGCTTCAGTCACTCTGCGTCGAGTGCAAAAACGAAAACTCGGCCATGTTTACAGAAAAAGAGTCAGACGGGCACATTGAAGATGGCTAAATTGGGTAGGTTTTTTTTTAATTACATTATATTATATATGTAATATAATTTTATTTATTTTTCTGATGTTTATTTAAAAATAATTAAAAAAAATTCATCACTACAAAAGAAACTTTTTTTCAGTTTAATCCAATATTAATTGAATTTTTTATTTGAAAACAATAATTATAATAATTATTATAATTATAAAAGTCGTAGCAGACATGTCACGATATCGTACTAATTTCCCAAATTATTAATTCAAATTAGAGCGAGACAAATGCCATTAGAGAACAATATCTTTTATGGTTTAAAAAATATGTATCTCTAATAAATATTTATATCGGCAACGTTGTTCAAAAGAGTAAGTTTGTTTGCGTCAAAAATTAAAGAGGGAAAATAAAATCAAAGTGTTTTAGCAAGTTTAACCTCAAAAATTCACAGTGACTGAAAATTTTTTTAAGAAATAAAATGAGTTCCAAAAATGATAATAAGTAAGTATTTATATGAAAAATAAGTATTGATAATTATTATTTTTGTTATGTAAATTTTTAAACTTTTTAGAACTTTTCAATTTTCCAGTAAAATGGAAAATTTTTGATAAAAAAGTATGAAAGAAATTCTACTTTATGCAGTATTGTTGAACCTGGCTACAAAAACAGGAACAAGAAAAATGCAGCGTACCAAAAAATATTAGAGGAGCTAAAAACACAATTTCCAGATATTCCGAATCTAGATTCTGGTATGTACATATTAACCTAATACAATAAATAAAAAATTAACAAATTTACTTTGTAGATTGTATATGAAATAAATTAAATCGTATGAAGGCATACTATAGTAATTTAAGGAACAAGCAGAGAGATATTGGTAAAAGTGGAGCAGGAGCTGAGGATGTGGAAGAATTGCAACCAAAATGGGAACTACAACATCTACAAACACAAAATCCAGTTTCAATTTTGATTCCAATTCTGCTAGTAAGGATTATGACGCTTCTAAATCTAGTGTTAGCACTTCTGAATTCAATATTGATGATTGTCTTGCAAATATAGTAAGTAACAATACCTTTGAATTAAAACAAATTATAAACTGTGTTTTCTTTTTATTATATTTTTAGGATAATTCACTAAATATTGAAGACGTGGTTGAGGATTCATCTGATGGCACCAACGCCTATGACAAGAAATATATTTGCGATTCCTACTACAAATCCACATCCTCAAAGAAATAAAAGAAAAAAATTTAATAGTCCTACTGTTATGGAGGAGGCTGCTGCCACTTTAATACAAGCTTTGAATGAACCAACTGTCACTGTTCCACTAATAACATCACCTGAGAATCCAAAAATGGTAACAGAATTTTTTGAGAATGACAATGCTGAGTTTTGTATGTTCATTGCAAAAGAAATGAAATAAATGAAGGAAGACAGAAGACAAAAATTTATTTTAGATGTTACTTCCTTAATGTTTTCTAATAATAACTAAATAATAAAAAAAATGTGATTTAAAAAACATTTATTTTTGAATTAAATATATTCATAATTTATTTAAAATTAAATAATCTTTTAATTCATTTCGTAATTTTTTCCCATTATTATTATCTCTCCCTTGAATTTGAATTTTTGATATAGCTGTAGATGTTGTTGTACAATATTCCGTTTCATTTTCATGTTCACTCATTACCGAACTCCGTAAAAAATTATGCAGTGCAATGCATGCCATGGTTACATCAATTGCCTTTTCGGGATATAAATTTATAGGTTTCAGAAGAATTCTGAACCTATTAGATAATATTCCGAAAGCATTTTCCACAACACGACGTGCCCTTGATAACTGATAGTTGAAATTATTTTCTTCAACTGTTAAATTTTTTTTTGAAAAGGGCTTCATCAAGTAATTAAAGAGTGGAAAAGCATCATCTCCAATTAAACAATATGGGAAAACAATATTGGAATTTGGTAAATTTTCCGATGGTGGAACTTTAATTGTTTTATTGTCCAAAACTTTTTTAAACATTGTCCTGTTAAAAATACCACCATCACTGATTCTACCATTTCCACCCAGGTCGACATAAATAAACTTATAATTCGCATCAACAACAGCCATTAATACAATGCTATGCGTATGCTTATAGCTGCTGTTGATGGGGGGCAGATTTGTATATGCTTCCCATCGAGCGCTCCAATACCTAAAAAAAATTGTATTAGAAATTTAATATACAGTAAACAAATTAATATAATAACAATTTGGAAAATTCCATGTTTTCCAGAAATGCAATGGCTCTCCAATCGTCAGAGCTACTGGGAAACTTTAAATGCTCATCTTTGAGTAATAGATACAAGGTGTCACATACTTCTGCAATAATCCCAGATATTGTATTTTGACGTACAATAAACTGGTACTGGAGTGATGTTTGAGTTTCTCCTAAAAAATAAATAAGCAGTATGTTATAAACTACAATTGCAATATATATTTTGTTACCTGTAGCTTAATAACGCAGTGTTATCATTAATCGATGTTCTGGTGGTATAGACTTTCGCATTGGTGTGTCTTGTTTACTTATTATTGGTCCTACAAGACTTAATAAATATTCAAAAATTTTTGGAGACATTCTGAAGAAATTTTTGAACTGCCCCACATCTTACTTCTCCAAAGTTTTTATTATATTAAACTGCATCCCAAAATTTTGTCTTATCAAGATCCACTTCCGACTTTGGACTCTCCTTCTTTTTTTTTAATCTGACGGCTGTACATAATTAGTATTATCGCATATATTTTTTCCACATTTCTTATATTCATTTTATTTTTTAATTGTTTTCAATGTTCACTCCCTTTTAAATTGTTTTCAATATTCACTCATTTTTAAATTGTTTTCATTGTTTTTATTCACTTTCGGTATTGTTTTCAATGATTATCACTCACTTTTAATTGTTTTAAATGCATATTTATTATTATGACAAATACAAAGTTGTTTTGACATTTTGAGATTTCTGATATTGTTTATTTTGAGAACTGTTTCTACTTTTTAGTTATGAACTATAAAAAAATTTATAGTTTATTTTTTGAAAAAAAAATTTAAATTTAATTTTTTTCTCTGAAAAAAAATTGATTAAATATGAAAAACATATATGTATCCTCCAATGTAACAATTATAAAATAATTATTTTTATATTTTTTTTGTATTTGTCATTATTAAATAAATTATTTAAATCTTCAATTGAACCAATTGGCACCATAAAAATTTTTACCATCATAATAGAGCCATAATGAACTAAAATGGTTTTGTAGCTATTTGGAAGCACGCACACAACAGACAAAAATTGGGAATGCCATATCAAGTAAAAGAGAGATCTTAACAGGAGTTCCTCAAGGAACTGTTTTAGGACCTTTTCTCTTCATACTTTATATTAACGACATAATTAAACAACCTAAATATTGTAAAATAAATTTATTTGCTGATGACACGCTTCTATATATTGCATCAAAAAATAATGAACAGGCAGTGATACAAATAAATTATGATTTAAATGAAATTCTCAAGTGGTTAAACTCAAATAAACTAAAAGTAAATGTGAATAAAAGTAGTTGTATGATTATATCAAACAATATAAAAATAAATACTCAGAACATTAATATTAAAATTAATAATGAGACAATTAAAAAAGTTAATGAAATGAAATATCTTGGTGTATTAATTGACAATAAACTAAAATTCAACGATCATGTTGCAAATGTTTGCCGTAAAACAGCACAGAAAATTGGCGTTATCAAGAGGCTGGGAACTAAATTAAATTATTTACAAAAAATTCAAGTTTTCAAGCCATTATTAATCCACATTTTGATTATTGTTCATCGATTTTGTATCTGAGTAATGAAGAAAGTGTGAATAGACTACAAAAAATCCAGAATAAGGGAATGAGAGTTATATTACGTTGCAGCAAGATAACACCTATTGCCGAAATGCTGTTAACTTTAAACTGGATGTCGATAAGACAAAGAATTCATTATAATGTATTGTTGTTAATATTTAAAATTAAAAATAATAGGTTACCAGATTATTTGTCTCAGTTGTTAAACTATAACAAAAACATTCACAATAGAAACTTAAGAAATAAAGAAGATTACAGACTTCCACAGTTGTTAAAAACATCAACCCAAAACTGTTTGGCATATCGTGGTATAAATATGTATAATAAATTACCAACAAATTTAAAAAACGAAACAAATATGAACAATTATAAAAGAAATTTAAAGATATATTTAAAATCGTAAAGTATAGATAAAATTAGACTTAATATAAAGTTTTGCTTATAATATGTATACCTTTTGTAAAAATTATTAGGAAATTCCTAAACTAAATAAATTATTATTATTATAATTTAGCATAATAAAATTTGGTATTGTTTGATTTCGTACAAAAGAAAAAGGATGGATATCTCATATAACTCTCTCGTTTTTTCTCAAGTATTGTCCTATATAGAAAAATTATGATCATAAAATTCTAAAAATTAGTACGATATCGTGACATGTCTGATACGGCTTTAATACTCTTTATTATCACAAAAACATTTTTTTAATTAATTAAAAATCGTTTTTATATCGCACTATTATTTTAACGAGTCAGATCTTCTCTCTGTTAAACTTACATTGATTTTGACAGCTCTTAACAGTAACAGAGGCTACCTGAATACCAATTTAGGCATTAATGTTATTTTAGCAGTAACAGAGCGAATTAACAGATATAGAATTGGGCTATTATACTGCATTTCAATGTATATGTGAGAAATGTCAAAAACGTCAAATGACATTTCATTTTTGTTTATTTTAGAGTTTTGGTTTTTGAGTTCAATGTTGTGGATTTTTTTAATAGAAATAATTAAATAAAAATTATATTTTGTGGTAAAATATTGTGAAATATTGAAATATGGTAAGTTAATAAAATTTTGTGATATTATTTTCAGTAATAATTGTTTGGTTCTTTTATTAATTTTAAAGTTGTTTAACATCATAATAAATACTGTAAATTATAAAATCATTTTAAAACTTAATAAGGTAACGGTCCCGTCCCTGCCAGAGTCACATTCACTGCCAGTTATTATTTTATTTGAAAATTACAAGAAATCTATACATAAAAAAATATCTTTTCTGAAATTGGATCCATCTATTGGTTATCGTTAACAGAACGACAACACTAATATTTAAGCGGGAATTAATATATTCGTCACCTAAAACTTAAGAAAGAAAACATTAACGCATTCACACATACCGAATAGCAAAGATAAAGAAACACTGTTTAGTGTTGTAACAATTTAATTTATTCAAGAATAATTCTTTCGACAATGAAATTTGCAATAAGTATTGTTTGAATAATTTTCATTGATTTTTGTTTTAAATTTGATCCCTTGAGACTGAGACGTATTCGGTTTTATGTCTGTCAATTCACAGCTTATTAACCCACTTAAACCTGAATAAGCTAATATGGCGAACTATAATCAACCATATTGTTTATTTGTGGTTATGATGGGCTACAATTATAAAATAATCAACAATGCAACAGAAAATTACTTCACTTTAAAAATAATTATAATTAACATATCACTAAAAATTTTAATGATTATTAATTATAATTATATCTTAAGCTCATAATCAAATTTGCATTGAAAAATTTGGATGCAAAGGTAGTCCAAATATATTTGCTCTGGCGTTGTGTAGGATGTTCCTCGCACCATAAGTGTCTCTGTTCCACACCACTTTACAGTTTTGACAAACTTGAAAGGGATGTGGACTTCTGGACGTCGTACACGGATTGTGGCACTTTGAACATAATTTTTGTTGTTCTCCATTCAATTGTAATTAGAACAGTACATCTCTCCTTCTTCCTCAACAGCGCCAAATACAATGATTTCAATGGTGTTCTCACGTATCCCTTCATGCAGCTTCCAATTTTCCCATCTCCATACGCAATCAATGTTTTTTTATTTTGTTCTTTTTTACCTATAAAATTAATAAAAAATAAACTTAATTTAAATTAAATTGTTAATTAAATTTTTTTTTTATTTGGTTCTTTTTTTTATTGGCCAGCATATCCATTGTTTTTTGTACACTTATTTTCAGCTTTAAAATTTTTTTATTCATCATTATGTTGTTCAAGAAAATATTTTAAAGAAAACGTGGTAAACGATTTAAAATCATTATTATTTGATGATATTTTTAAGGAATAATTTTTTTCTAAGTAAATTCGTTTTTTTGCATTTTCTACAATACAGTCTTTGCTAATTTTATTTGTTTTTTCTTACGCCAAAACTCTTTTGTTACATATCGGTATGTGTTAGATTTTAATAGATAATTTTTCTCTTCTTCTCCCTGCACTAAAGAAACAGCATCAATCATACATCGAAGACCAAGATCAATGCCAACAAACTTATCATACCTGTTAATATTATGTTTCATTTGAAGACATTTATCGTTAAAAGAAATTTCTTTAATGACCCGTTGGAGTCTTATTAGATGTATTGCAGGCACGAAGTTTGACTTTTTCCGAAAGGGAAACACAGTGCAAATTTTACTAACTTTTTAATAAATGCAGCTGAATTATTAAATTGAATTAGATAAATGTTTCACTGAGAATTAACAATAATATCTAAAAACATTAGAACAAAGTATGGACAATCAAACGTCAAAATTAACTATACTAAATCACTCTAATGGCTAATTTTTAGTCTTTTATGTGAAGTGAAAATGTGAAAAAAAAAATAGAAAAAAGGCTAAATTAGTTAAGCTTTTTTAAACAAAAAAAAACTAGAGCTTGCTTGAAGTTTTGTAATAATAATATAGTCAATATATCTAGGTTTTATATACTAAATCTATTCTGCGATCTTTTATGGCAAAGTGCTCTATTATCATTGTATTGATACATCCATTCCATTAGTAGAAAAAGAATAGCCAAAGTTCAGCCCATTTTTAACGTTTGTAAATTTTTTTACGTTGTTCTTTTAATATTATCTGGAATATATAATTGCACTCTCCTAAAGAGACCAGTCTTTCTTAATGTTTTTACATATTTGTTCCATTTAAGAGAGTGGTGTATTGTTATACCCAAATAAACAAATTCTTCTACTTTTGACACAGCCAGACATTAAAATATCTTGAAATTTTTATTACTAACCACTCATGTTAATTGTTTGTCCAATTCCTTCAATCTTAAATCTGATATTTTTCATTTCGACAATTAAAAAGATGGGGTTTGTCGGCAATGAAGTCAATAATTTTTTCAAAGTTGAAGTTCCTTCGCTCTGCAAAAATTAAACGAAAATTTTATAACAATCTCATATATATTTTATTTTGATTCTTTTTAAAAACTTACAATTTCAATACTGGAATCCATTTTGAGTTTTGTTTAATCACGTATAATAAAATTTTATAGTGAAAAAATTGAAAATATTAACAAGCACAAACTAACAAATATAATTATAATAGTAAATAGTAGTAGTAAATAAAAATGTCAAAACAAAATTTAGTTAAATTCGACACTCTAGATGTCACGTTAAAACGCTACAATGGAAAAATGTAAAATGGTAATAATCATAAACTCGTAAATTCTAAAAAATTTTGCCATTTTTTTTTCTGAACATATTATTTTGGAGATTTCTAAATCTAATACTTTTTTGATAGTATTGGTGTAAAATATTAGAATAGCCAAAAAAATAGGTTTAGTTATAAAAATATTTAAATTTATTAATTTTAATTTATCTTAAAGCCGTATCAGACATGTCACGATATCGTACTAATTTTTAGAAATTTATGATCATAATTTTTCTATATAGGACAATACATGTGAAAAAACGAGAGAGTTATATGAGATATCCATCCTTTTTCTATTGTACGAAATAAAACAATACCAAATTTTATTATGCTAAATTATGGCTCTAAAATAGGGGTATCACACGTGAATTGTTAGCCAATTTAATTTTGGTTTCAATTCCAACTTGTCAAAAACCAATGAATATAAACGAGATAGAATGAAAAAAAAATGTGTATATCCGTCTCTTTTTTTAAATTCAAAAATTATATCTACGCTTATTAATACCAACTTTATATCCATAAATAATAGCTACGCTCATGGAATTGAAAACCATTTACAATTCCCAAATTTTCATTAATTCTTTTCCAACGTAAAATATTATTTAATAATTATATAATCAATTATTTTAAGATTAATAGCTATCAAAGCAACTTATTATATTAAAAAATTAATTATTTTACATAAAAAAAAATTATATTTAAATTTTTGTTTAAATTATTTTAAATAGATAAAAGCAACACTGCATTTTTCGATATAAATTTTATTTTTCACTACGTTGCCATTTGTTCTAAAACGATATGTTATGGCAAAATGTATTGCTATCTAATTTCATTTTTCTCTCTCGCACACAAAATAATTTTTGGAATTATTAAGTCTAGCAATTCACGTGTGATACCCCTATTATGATGGTAAAAATTTTTATGGTGCTAATTGGTTCAATTGAAGATTTAAATAATTCATTTAATAATGACAAATACAAAAAAAAATAATAAAAATAATTATTTTATAATTGTTACATTGGAGGATATATGTTTTTCATATTTAATCAATTTTTTTTAAGAGAAAAAAATTAAATTTAAATTTTTTTTGCAAAAAAAAAACTATAAATTTTTTTATAGTTCATAACTAAAAATGCAACACTGTAGAAACAGTTCTCAAAATAAAAAATATCAGAAATGTCAAAATGTCAAAACAACTTTGTATTTGTCAAAATAATAAATATGCATTTAAAACAATTAAAAGTGAGTGATAATCACTGAAAGCAATACAGAAAGTGAATAAAAAAATTAAAAACAATTTATAAGTGAGTGAATATTGAAAACAATTAAAAAATACAATGAATATAAGAAAAGTGTCTCTTTTTTAACTCATGTAGTTTGTTTACTTTTTTGAAAAACGTTGCCGATATAAATATTTATTATAGACACCTATTTTTAAAACCATAAATGATATTGCTCTTCAATGGCATTTGTCTCGTTCTAATTTCAATTAATAATTGGTAAATTAGTACGATACCGTGACATGTCTGATACGGCTTTTATAATTATTTGATTTAAATTTCAAAATTAGTTATAGTTATAACTACTCAGACCAAGGTTCTTCTTGTGCCATTTTTATAATCTAATCTAAAATATAAAATAAGAAATAAAAGTAAATAAAACATTAAAGTTAAAAATGAAATTCCATACAAATTTTTATTTTATTTATATTTATATATTTATTTATTTAAAAACTAGAATAATTACCTTTAATAATGCTTTATTATTATATTTTTAATTTTACTTTACACTTTTTCATTTAATATTTAATTTTTTTATTTTTTTAAAGGTTTTCATTTAATATAAATTCAAATAGTTGTCAAAAAAATATTTTGTAAACATTTTTTTAACGTTTCACCGACACGCTTTTATTCTCACTAACACATACAAGAAAATAATATTAAATATTTAAATATTATTCACCTGTGCCTCTATTCCGGTACATCGTGAATTAGGAATTGGAAAAAATTGTAGCGTTTTTTTTCCTCTTTCCTAAAAGTGTATTCTGTCGCGAGTGAAAAAATAAATTATGAAAAAACGAATTCCTAAATTATTGCATTTTTGAAAAAACGAATTCCCCGTTAAAAAAATCATGAAAAAAAAAGTGAACGTAAGGAAATGAATTATTATAACAATTTAATAAATGATTATTGTGTAAATTTTCAATAATTATAATTTAGAATATATGTTAATTCATTTTATAATATTCCTATTGCAAAATTCTTGTGAATAATAACAAATAAAATAAAATAAAAGAGATGACAGAAACCGAGTTGAATAACAAAATTTTAAAACTTAAAAAAAAAATTATATTTTTAATTAACTTATTTTTTAATAAACACAATTTATATAATACGTACATAATATTTTAATTCCTTTCTGTAAAAAAAATTATTGAAAACAATAAAATTTAAATAAAATTAAACGTCAAAATATTATTTATTGTATGGAGATGCCAGTGGCGTATATTTTAAAATGAGAGCAAATTTGTATGTATTTGTCTTCAATAAATATTATTTTGGGTACGACTCTGTGTAATTTTAGTTTCGCGGCGAATCCGATAACTAATGAATAATTTTTCCCTAAAAATCTTTCCTAAATGTACAGAATACACTTATTGTGAATTGAGAACAAACTTTGAGGAAATTTTTTTTCGTTTCATTTATTGCAGTTCTTTCTCAATTCTCAATTCACAGTGAAATGCCGGAATACAGGTACAGATGAATTTTTCGGACGATTTACTAATACTTCGTCTGTTTACCAAAGTAATATTCACCAGCTATGGTCGGGCGGAATGAGTTACTTAAACACTAAAACGTTTTAACACTTAAAGATTAGTTTAAGATTGTAAATTAAAAACGATTAATAAATTTAATACTTAAAATCTAAATTCTACGTTTTTTAACTTAATATAAACCACAAATCCGTGATTCTTCCCTCGAAAAGGAAAATCACAACACACTTAAAATTTTATTCTATCGATGTTATATTTTGTGATTATATATTTTGTGAGGTTATATTTTTATAAAAACAAATTTTTCTTTATTTTTACTAAATATTTTATTAAAAATTAATAAAAAATGGTGAGTTTAGCTACTCTATGAAAATAATTAAATATATAATTTTTCATAATAAAAATTATGAAAAATTATATATTTAATTATATTTATTAGAAGATTTTTTTTAATTACAATAGTTTAATTTTAATTTTAATTTTTAATCTATTTTAACCTAAATCATCGACCCTTTAAAAATCTTTCAACTATGCATTCCTCATGTAGATTGTTGTTTCTCTGAAACTATTAAAAATAATTGTTAACAATAATAATAATAATAGTAAAAACATACCGTTCTACTGGAATATCAAAAACATTCAGTTCATCACTTAGCTTTTTTCTTGCGATTCTCAATTTCAATTTATTTTCATGTACAATCAGCGGTACAATATTAAATGCCATTTATATAATTTTTAACACTTTAACTAATATTTTATAACATAAAAACTAACACTGAACAAATGTCAAAAAGCAGCTGATAATTAAACGTAAAAGAACCCGACAAACGTTTTCCCGAAATTCGAACTATTTATCTCTCTCTAATTAATACTCCACGTGCTTATTTATTTATCGCAGTTTTCTTCGATGTTTTATATCGCAATTCACCATAATCTCGGCACTGTTTAAAAATGCGCATTGTCCGAAAATGTGTATTTTAAAATGCGCGTTTGGTTACCTATTTCTTCTAAACATACTTCCTTCTACTATATTATTTTCATGTCTTGCAAAATTTTTCTTTAACCCACTTACACCTCCTGAATAAGATAATATAGTATTTTCGACTATAGTGTCGATGGGCTACAATTATAAAAAAATCAAAAATGTAACAGAAAATTACTTCACTAAAAATAATTATAATGAACATTAAGAATTTTAATGTTCATTAATTATAACTTAATCTTAAGTTTTTAAGTTTATAATTTAATTTGCAAAATTTGGATGTAATGGTAATCCAAATATATTTGCTCTGACGTTGTGTAGGATGTATGTCGCCGTATTGATGTCTCTATTTCATACCACTTTAATAGTTTTGACAAACTTGAAAGTTATGTGTACTTCTCGACGCCACACACTGTTTGTGGCACTCTGAACACAATTTTGGTGTCCTCCATTCATTCGTAACCATAACCTCTCTCCTTCTTCCTTAACAGTCTTTCAATGGTGTTCCATAAATCTCTTCATGCAATTTCCAATTTTTTCCCATTTCCATACAAAATTTATAGTTATTTATTTTGTTCTGTTTTTCCAATTAATTTATTGGCCAACATATCCATTGGTTTTTACACACTTATTTTTAATTTTTTTTATTTTTCGTTAGTTTTTGTTGTTTCAGAAATTATTTTAATGAAAACCTCGTAACGGATTTAAAATCATAATTATTTGCTGATATTAATATTAAATAATTGGTTTCTAGGCAAATTCGCCTAGAGAAATCCAACATGGGCTTTGTTAATTTTATTTTATTTTTCGAAAAAATTGTTTTGTTACATAAGGTATGCGTCAGACTTTAATAAATAATTTTTCGTTTCTTCTCCCTGCAACCACACCAATCATACATCGAAGAACGGGATCAATACCAACAAATTTATCATAGGTGTTAATAGTTTGTTTTATTTGGATACATTTATAGTTAAAAGAGGTTTCTTTAATGACTCGTTGGGGTCTTATTAGATGTATGGATTAGTTGGGAACGAATACCCAAAGTTCAGCCAAGCTTTAATGTTTGTAATTTTTTTTATTTTGAAATATTTTTGGCATTCATTATCTACCGTTTCACGGAACTTTTATAAATGCATTTTTTTGAATCCTGATGCGTTTATGGATTCTACAATATCATTGGATGGATACAAAATATGTTTGGCACCATATTTGTACAATGGTAAAATGTTAAAACCACGAATAGTTTCCAGGAAACTATGCGAATAGTTTTTCGCAACAAAATAATTTTAATTTAATAGAAACGGAAAGAATGTCCATCAGTTTTTTCCAGTGATGGGTCGGTCAAATACACCGCGTATTCATACACGCTATTACGTGTATGAATACACGGTAATGTATTCAGTGGTGCTTTACATGTGGATTCGCCTATGTATTTTAGCCACAACCTTCTATATTCATAGCCGTGTCACCGTTTTGCGTTAGTATTGGTGGTAGGCCGTCAAAAATTATATACAATCTTTCGTGGATGAATTTTGTCCTGTTTTATTTCGTTGTTTATAATAATAAAACTAAATAAATTATAAAAGTAAGTGGTTAATAATAATTTTGAAGTGTTTCTAATTACAATAATATATTTTTTTATTTGTAAAACAATATCTACAAGCGATTTATTGTGAATTCAACAATTTCAAAAATTTTAGGTTATGGTGTTTTCTAAATTATTTTGTGTGATATTATTGAAAAATATGATATAATTTGTGACAATTAAGCTTAGTTTTATATGTTTTGTGGAGTGTTAGTTTATATTTAATATAAACATTATGTTTTTGTGATCATGTTTTCGTTTTTTCCGCTATAATTTACGTTTAGAGTAAATTAAAAAATTCACAATAAATATGTAGTACTTATGTTTATGGATGTTGTTTTTTTCAATTATTATTATTGAAAAATGTGATATAATTTCTGTGTTTATGTAGTTTTGTGGAATGTTCGTTTATATTTAATATAAACATCATATTTTTGTATTTCTGTGTAGTTTTGTGCATGAGATAATATAAAAATTTGAGGTTATGGTGTTTTCTAAATTGTTCTGGGTGATATTATTGAATTGGAGTTGAAGAAACTGAAGATTTAAATTGTGATAATTATAAACAAAAAATAGCTTTAATACGAGACCAGTTGAAACATCTAATAAATAAAAATTCGCAATATTCTACGGACACAATAATTTTAAGTTTTGTTCTGTTCTCCCATTCGTCATCCACATACGAATCTTTAAGAAAAATTTTTATTTTGCCTCATAAACGTCATCTGCAAAGATTGTCTGCTTCCTTTAAAATATTGCCAGAATCCAGAAATTTTTTAAATATTTAAATTATTTAACTAGGGATTTAAGTACTGCAGAGAAAAAAGTTGTTCTAATGATTGAATTTATGTTACTGGATTTTTGAATTAAAAAGGAAAGAAAGTGTCTGGATATGCCGAAAATTGTGATGATTCAACTAAAACCATCTGAAACATCAATTTTTTTCTGCGAATAACCAGAAAGATTTATTGTGTGCTTTAATTTTTATTAGTTTGGAAACTGATACTGATATTGATCTCTCATCAAGCTGTTTATGTGGAACTACAATTAAACAAATATATTCTAGGACATGTAATGTTATGTGCAATATTATTCTAAATAATTTCGTCAAACAACAAAATGATGAAAAAAATACACAGGATAATAACAAACGAAAATTGAAAACTTTTAAAAAATCAAATGCAAATATTAAAATTGCAAAAACGAGCTAATTAGGCTAAAAAACTATTTTTTTATTCATAACTTTAGTTTTTTTTCTTAAAGAAAATTGTGATTTTTTTAGTTTCTTATTTTATGTTCCTTTATTTATTATTGTTTAAGAATAAAATTATCTTTTTTTATATTTATATATATGTGCAATATATATTATATCATTATAATTTAATGAATTGAAATAAATTTGATTTTTTCCCCCAAAAGAATGTTCGTTTTATTATTATTTCAGAAAGTAAAAATATCGGCCTATTCTGAGCCTTGTATGTATTAGTAATTGAAGCGGTGACACGGCTATGTATATAGAAGGTTGTGATTTTAGCTTGTCGAATACACGAAATACACATTCCAAAAATTAAAAAGGCATAATTAATTTCGAACTAACTTCACTCCAAATGATTAAAAAAAAATTATAATTTTTAACAGGGCAACTCTTAAAAATAATATGTTACTTTTGTTTTTAAAATACCGCACAAACCACATCAAATTTTTATATATTTTGTGTAATAAATAAATGTTTACGAAATTAAATCGTTACTCCACATATAACTAAGTTGTTTTAAATTTGCCGTTTTTGTTTTAAAAATTAGTAGGAAAAGTGCCACTCATACAAAATACACGAAATACGCGAAATACACACAATACATGAAACGCATCTTCGAATACATCAGCCAAATTTTGGAAAATCACCATTTAGTTTTTCGAAGTACATAGAATACACGGAAAAACGCCAAATACACAGAAATACACAAGAATACCCGGGTATTTCATGTAATGTAAAACCGGCAATTTTTCATGTATTTAACATCTCTGGTTTTTTCCAAATTAAAAAAATTAATATTTTATTAATTGTATTGAACATGATTTTTATTTATAATAAATATAATAATATCTACTTATGTATTTCCCTTTTTCTTTACAATAAAATGTAACACGTGCTTCATTATATTTATATACTTACATATATAGAAAAAAAATTTGATTTTTTTTCTTAATTAAATGGACGAACAAATTTAAAATTAGAATGAAATAATAAAATAAAGAATTATTTTCTAATTTAAAATTTCTTTTCCTAAAAAACTGCGTCTTGTATTTCTAATAATTGAATTGATCCATTTAAGGTAAGGAATTATTTTTGTATAAACTCCTGGATGTTCTCTACGTCCACATCCCATTCCGAATGAAACGATCCCTTAAGAAAAAACTATGTAACTCGTTATTGTAAATATTATATTAGATTCACAAACCTATAATGCGATAACGATTATTAACTTCTACTAAGAGTCCACCACCAGAATCACCTTGACATGAATCTTTACCATTTGGAAATCCACAAATTAGGTTTTTGAAATCAACTTCATCTAATTTCCAAGTTCCTGCACTATATCCATAACAAACAGACTCATTTTGTATTACAATATTAACCTTGTGTAATAATTCAGGACCCGGCAAATGTTCTGCAAGATTACCCCAACCAGGAACTACAGCATTGTGTCCTGCATAGTCTATTTTATTTTAAATTAGTTAATTATTTAAATTAATGTTTATTTTATCATTCTTTTTTACATGTATGTGTGATTTTATACAGTAAAAAAATGTATTCATAAAATTATTCTGTTTTTCGATAATGCTACATTCCATTGGAAAATTTATCGAAATTTTTTTTTGAAAATGTGGTTTTTATAAAGATTCTTACTTTTTATTACTTTAACTAGTCTTGCAGTTTTGGTTATACCGTGAAAATATCAGAAACCCTGATGTTATTTAGTTGTAAAAATCATATATGTCATAACTCTTATGGATTATAATTTTTTTAAACATTTTAATTTAATTTAGTAATAAAAATTCTATTATTAAAAAAAACAATTTTTCGAACCACTAACTGCTGATAAACACAAAAAATCGATTGCAGTTGCATTCAAATTGAAATATAATGTAAAACGGACATATCATATTTATTTTTATATGTATAGATTACTTACCAGATTCTAAATTAAGTAATGGAAGACAAACAGTTCTAATTTTTTCTGAAAAAGTCACAACTTTTGACAGACTTAAAATTGATAAGTCATTCATTGGGACAATTGAATGATGATATGTTGGATGATTAAAAATTTTTCTTACTAAATATTTTTTACCATCTTTTTTACGATTATTATGCATTCCTAAAATAGCATATAATTTTGACATGTGAAGTCTAAAATGACAGAGACAATTTAATTAGAATTAAAAATTAAAGATTATAAATCCTAAAATATAATTAATTACGTTGGAATTTTGTGACCGAGGATGTGTGTGAATTTTTTTTAAACATACAAGAATATTTAGTAATTAAAAACAAATAATAATAGTAAATAAACAACAATAAAGAAAACACTAAAATCCGGAAATCTAATGTCAACGCGCAAATCAAAATTACAAAAACCAAAGCAGAAGAAAAATAAAAACTTTATAAAATTAAGTCCATGCCCATGTTGATAATTTGGATAAATACTTTACCGTTTTTTATTTTAAACACTTTTGCGAATAAATTCCAAAATACTGCGACAATTTAATAGAAATTAAAAAAAAAAATTAAATAATTCAAAAAACGATCATATAGTAGCTGCATTTTTTTGGCTGTTCTATATAGTATAAAGTCTTAAAATAGTTCTTTTTAATTTTTGCTTTCACAAATAAAAAGACTATTTAGTCACCGCGAACTAACACAAAAGTCTTACATCTAGTATACAGTCATTACTTTTTCTTTCAAAATATTTAGTTTTGTCGGAAAAACAAACGTCATTAAATTTTAAAATGAAAAAAAAATTTAGAATGATGGTTCTTTAATTTTGATTATAATTATAATAATTTGTACTACATTTTTATGATTTTAGTTTTAATTTAGTATTTAGAAATTATTTTGTTTTTAATTAAATTTTGATTATGTGGTAGTTCTGTAAACTAGATAAATGTTGTTTTATTGGTAAACCGGTGTGAATTTGTAAGGTGTTCGTTCATCGCGATCTAATGTTACCCAAAAAAATGCAGCTAGTATTACATTATTCTTTTATATATGTAATGTAGGTACTGTGTACTAAATGATAATAAACTAACGAAATAATAAACATAAATATAAAATATAACACACATATTTACAACACAATGTCCAGCTGTTAAGATATGGCGTTCGGTAATTAATGATCCACCACAAAAAAATGAACCAAATTGATATAAACCGACCATCCAAGGAAATTCATTCGGTTCTGTTATTTGTCCACCAACAATTCGTGAAATATTTTTATTTATTTTATTTGAAATTCCACATTCTAAAATTTATTATTATTAGTTTCCAATCAGCTTCGTTTACCAATTTTAATTAAAAGCTTACCAAAATGATTTTTGGAATTGTAAGTTTCTCTTTTTTCACGTAATGCCATCGAAAAGTATAATTTTAAGCATATTATTATCAGAATATAACTAAATAGTAACTTAAATTTCTTCATAATTCGAATTTTTGTCAAAGTAAACAACTTTTAAAACTAAAACTAACATGTAACACATTGAATACCTATATCACAATTCAAAAAAAAAAAAAATTCATACGTAGATTGATTTTATTTAATAAAAAGAAAAATTCCATGCAAAACTATTTTTATTTCATTTTTCAAATTCTCTGTATTAAAATATTTAACTTTACTTTATTTTCTAAATCGCATTAGTATTTGTTCTTATCATGTTAACATTTAAATTAAATACAAAAGACAATAGTAAATTTTTGATTTATGAATTGAATATAGAAGATAACACATAAAAATTATTAAAATAATAATAAAAAAAAATTACAAAAATTGTAATAAACGAGCAACGAAGAATTATATAAAAAAAAAGTCAAAATTTTTCAAGAAATCATAAAATCAATTTAAGCCAAAAGATTAAGAGAACAAAATAAAATATCATTGAAAAAAATGATAATTTGGTTGATGATGCAAAATATGCAGGTAGTTCTTAATCAAAAGAATGTTCCTTGTATATAGAAATCAAAAGTGCTGCATCAGAATTTTTAGATTGGAATATGTTTGAATATGAGGAATATTTGTTATTATTGGTATGCCCAGCAATGAACTGACAAACGAATTCTAAGCAAAAATGTTATAAATACTACATATTCTGAACGGATTGAAGATTCACTACATAAACTATGTTTTCTTTGTAATTAATATAAATGTTTCCATAACATAAAAATTAACAATTCTGATCTTTTATTTTACGATTGTCATGTGTGACCCATAATTTATAAGATTCACTCCGTCTGACCATAGCTGAATCTCACTAAACCATTTAAACCCCTCAGTGTCGCCATCCATAAATAAACGCGTAATATTTAACAAAAATAGACCTTTAAAAAGATGTGATTTGGTGGCGTCACATTTATTAGGGCTCCCGAATAATTGTTCTACTTTAAAACCATTACAATTTTTGTATTCTATTTTCATTTCATTGTTGTTTACAAATTTTAACATATAAAATTAGTTATTTTAGTTTTATTATTTAATTTTATTACTGAATAAAAAATTAATACAAATTTAAAATAATAATGCCAAACGAAATAATAACAATTATGAAAAACAATATTAAAAAATAAATAAACCAGTAATTCAAAATATCAGCGTTTTTATTTACAAATAATAAAATAAATTTTTTTATAAGAATATTCTGATTAAGAGTGCGATTCTGCCATTTCGCCTGTTATCTCATGTTACTGTTAAAAACTTTTAGAGTTAACAGTAAATAAAAATATTTTAAGAAATTCGGTATTCTGCTCTTTTTTTATATTCAACATCTGTTCAGCTAACAAAATTTAGGCAGACAATAGTGTGTTTTAATAATTTTATGTTAGTCGTAGGAGAAACCTACTGAGGTTCTGTTAGAATTAAAATGAGATAGCAGACTTTTTTTTTTCGCAGAATTGGAATTTATTTAAAATTCTTTTAACTGCTTTTAAATTCAAGGTTAAAAGAAATTAACAGAAATACGTCACTTAAAATGAGATAACGTATAGAATCGGACTCTTACTTGATTATTTATATTTATTCTATTATTTTCGAATTTTTAGAGTATAATTTATAATTTCTGTTTATGTATATAAGTTATCAAAATAAACTCTTAAGTATTTGACGTTCATGTAATCATAATAGAAGCGCACGCATACTAATAGGAAAAAGAAAACCTCGATGAAGGTTATTCTTTTATTGACACTTTTTTTATGAATAAGAAAAGGCACCTCGAGAGGACCTCCTTTTTTTATTAAATAGAAATGGCGTATAAAGCAGCGTCTTTTCAAAAAGAATGCTGCTATGGTCGGACGGAATAAAAACAAATTCTCAAATAAACAGCGGCTTTACTGATATTTATAATTTCAAAAAAAGATTATTGATACATCAATTGATGATAGAGTAATTTCTATGTTTGATCAATTATTCTTAACAAATAAGATAATTGGTGCATCAATTGATATTAGAAAATTATTTAATAAAACAATTTCTATGTTCGATAAGAACAAAAATCAATCCTTAATAAAGAATATTAAGATTACAATATCATTTAAACCTAAACAAAATCAAGTTAAAAGTGGAATGAGAAGGTGAATATTATGAATAACACAAATTCGAAAAATTCTACAGAATTTTTGATTCCGCAGATTCAAAGAAAAACATTATCACGCTTCTCGAAAATAGATGGCACTAATATCTTTTTTTTTTCAAATTTTAGATTTGCCTTAGTTGACATATTGACATCCTTGCTATTTCTCCTGTATTTTTTTTTATATCAGTTCAATTTTTTTGACAGATTATTTGCAAATAAAAAAAATAACATAAATTTCTAACAAATAATTCATAAAAAATATGCATATTTATGTGAAAATATAAAAAAAAATGTAAATAAACAAATATAGAATTTAAAAAGTTAATTCCGTGATAATAATTTTCAAATTATGTATATTTTTCTTGATATATAATGAATTTGATATCAATTGATACAAAATCCCTTTTACAGAATTTTCGGAGCGTTAATTATTCTGCAGAAAAATTTGTTAAAAAACACGGCTATTATTGAATACAACAAAGCACACATGATGTAATATAAAATATAATCAACATATTGTTGATTATATTTTATATTTTATATTTTATATTTTGATTTTGATTTTATTTTATATTTTATTTTCGTCGCCGAAAATTGTAGGTTCGGATTTTTTTTCTTGTTCGTGAGCCGACAATTCCTTTTGCATTTTAGATATTTATTAAATTTTTGTTTTCCTTTTTGTTTTTTCTGAAATATTTTTTTTTTTTGTAATATTTTGACTTTTTTGTTTTTGAGATTTTTTAAATTTTTTTCTATTGTTTTTTTTTTAATAATATAAATAAAAAAAAAATTTTATTAAAAAAAATTTGTAAAATTTGACAAGTTACGTATTTATATTTTTTTTATAATATGTACATATGCATATATGAACTCTTCTAACGCTATACAAAAAATACGCACACAACTAAAGATATTTAAAAAAAATATATTTTATAGTATCAGCTGAAATTAAATTTCTTTTTGAAAAAATTAAAAACAAAAGGAAATAAATTTTGAAAAAAAAGAATTTTATTTTTTATAAGATTTTATTATTTAATACATTCAAAATAGTATAATACTACATACAAATATCGGATTTCTCTCCTTGTCAATTTAATTCAAATTAATTTCTTTTTTTGTAATATAAGTAAAAAGATTTCTTATTTGAATAAAATTGTCCAGCAAGTAGCACGTGGAGCTGAGAGATATAATACTTGCCAGGATGGGAATGATGGATAGGTAAATTTCATAAAATTGGTGGTGACTTCATAAAAATAATACACAAAAAAATATCACGAAATTAATTTTAAAAAAATATCACATGAAAAAAATATAAAAAATAATAATAAAAAACATGCATAGTATTATGTCTGAAATAATTAAAGTTCGTAACTCCATTTTTCGTTTCACGCGCGGATCAACTATTTCCGGAAGTAAATTTTTGAAAAAGAAAGTGTGTAATTTTGGATACATTTGTTCATCCCAAAATTCTATGTCGCGTTCAATTCTTTCAATGTACATATCTTTGTCAACAGAAGTCCAAACGGCAAACAAACAATAATCTCTTTGATTGATATTTAATTGACCTTGAATTTGATAATAATGAGGATGTTTTTTATTTAAACCGATGATTATTGTTTTTTTGTTATCTAATTTTAAATAAAGGATTTTTCTAGTTTTAACTGCTTCTCATATATCTAAATTCTTGGTGGAAGAGGGATACTTGATCTCAACTATACCGTTTTGATCTATCAAACCATCAGGGGAAGCTGCTAAAAAATGTTCCAAATTGTGAATAAAAATACCGCAGCTTGATATTTTAATATTACGTTCTCTTTCTAATTGTTGGATTGCAATTTTTTCATTCATTTTTCCCCATTGCATGCCACTTGAAAAAAAATTCGAATATAAAATTGAACGAACAACACTATTTGGCTTACGGGCTCGATAAACTTTCCCAAAATTGGAAGCTGTTAGCATATTTCGTCGAATGTCATACCATTTTTCGGAATCGGACTGCAGAATGGTATATAATTGAATTTGAACACGATTGGCATGATTTTTTGAGAGCAAAGACAAAAAATTACATTTTGCAATTTCAAAGATTTCCGGCTCAAGGTCAGGATGGGTCGCATTTTCACCATAGTCAGCGTCAGATACGATGATTATTTTTTGTAACTTTTGAAATTCGGTTTGATTCCATTTTTTTAATTATGGATGGACTTTTATTGAAAATAGAACACTGCTTTCCCCATCTGCTATTAAAGTTTTGTGCCGGACCCCGTATAATTTTTCGCTTTTTTCAAATCCCTCGACTAGTATAGCGGCTTCCATAGATGTTGACGACCCGGTGTAGTTTGCGTTACATTGGTGGTCTGACGATATCCCTAAATTTTTATTTCGTACGCACGTTTGGCAATATTTTGTAACGTGCCCCTCTTTCCGCTTCTTCTTCTTCTTCAATAAAAATTGGTAGAGAAAAAAAATCAAAAAAACAAAAAAAATGAAATATTTCTTTTTTCTATTTATTTATTATTAATACCTAACCTACCTTAATTCTATCTTAAAACAATCTACTATTACTTAAATTTATTTTTTCCTTCCTCTAACACGCGTGTCCAACATGTGTTATTGGGGCCGTTCGAGATTTTAATATTTTTATGCCTGGCGGCTCTTGTCGCGAGTTCCAAAATATGAGGAAGAAAAAACCATAAATACTATAACCTAATACATAATTTACTTATTCTAGCTTAAAATATATTTTACTTAACCTATCTTAACCTAGCTAACTAGCCTAACGCCCAAAGTCTATTTCTTTATAATTTAGTTCTAAAATCTTTACCCTTCACTGTAATTATTATTATTTTTCACCTTACTGCGATTTATGGCTGCCTTTACTTCTTGCCGCACGTGGCCGTGCTTCCAAGAAAAATGTCTATCCTTTTGTGGTCCGGTTTTCCTTGCCTACCGAGTTGTCCAACAAAAATCTCTAAGAAAAAGCTCTTTTCTTTTGTGGTGCGGTTTTCCTTGCCTACCGAGTTGACCAACAAAAATCTCTATTCTCTTGTATCACGGTTTTCCTTGATAACCGAGTTGGAAAAAAAATACAAAGCAAATATCGGTTTTCCTTGATAACCGAGTTGGAAAAAAATACAAAGCAAATATCGGTTTTCCTTGTTAACCGACTGCTCTTGATTTTATTTCTTTCTTTTCTCACTTTTCACTTTTTATATCACTTTTCTTTTCTTTTTTTTTTTTTTTTTATTTATCTTTAAGATTTTTCTCACTATCTTTGTTTACCACTCAAGGCACAAACTTCGTCTCCCAAAAAAACCCAAATCCAGTCTACCTCACACTCTTTTCACCGGAAATCAAGTTCCGTCTTTTTCCTTAAATTAATCACTTTAAATTTTATTATTATTGGGCGCAATTAACTAATTATTCAAACATTTTAAACCTACCCCTCAATCTAGTCTTCAACAAAAAAATAAAGTTACATCCTAAAATAAATCCTATCCTACACCTACTACTTATGCAATCTATTATTCTTATCAATTAATTTTATATTTTAATTTCAAACCAATTCTTATCTTAGCCTTAAATAATCCGAGAATAGTGTCATTAAAAAAATGTTTCACCACCTCCCTTCATTACAAAAAAAAAATTAATTAAATTGAATGGCATTATCATTCAAATTTAGTTACATTTTTTTTTCTGCCTTACGCAATTACCATCCGATTAATAACCAAAATGAACTCTAAAATTTAAGCAAAACCCGAAATATACTAATAAAGTTATAAAACATAAGTGGTCTGATATCTAAGGAACAAAAATTTTGGAAGCAAAACATAAGTCTTACACCGAAAAAATAATCAGTTACTTCCTACTACATCACTAAACCCGACCATTACAAAATGCAATCGGAAACTTTACTCTATTTCGATAAATAAAACTACGGTAAGCGAGATATTCACTCAACACCGAAAACCAAATCGGTAGTCTTACCTCATCACGATATTTAAAACTATATTGTAGACGAGAATTTCTCTCCACACCGAAAACAAAATCGGTAATCTACTTAAAAATAATAAACACCAGACCAAATGTATTTTGCAACTTTACGCGGAAACTATGTACGAAATTTAAATGAATGAGATAAAGGAAAAAATCTACTGTATTATATATAAAAAAAAATTACTAGTAACAACCAATAATCCTTTTTTTTTTCCCCGCTTTCAACATCCTTATGAGAGAGACCATACTTAACTTGTATTTTATTTCATTTATTACTTGTAAACCAACTACTTAGCTTATTTAACTTACCATAACCAAGACTAATACTATCCCTAAACTACCCCTTAAATAACATATCGTATCCAAATAACTATAATAGTATTTTCAACCTAATACTACTTCCAAAATAAATTCACTTTCTTGTTAACGTCGTTCGGTATTCAGTACCTTACTTTATTCATTTCAAAAAAAAATATTCTTAACATTATTATCTTACTAAATTAGCCTAAAAATTCACTCGCTACTAGTAACCTACTAATAACCTAAAATTACGTACTTCAAAAATTTAGTTACTAAACTATTTACTACACTATCAAAAAAAAAATTCAAATCTCCTAACCATAATTCTGAACATTTTCTTTTTCTTCCAATTACTTGACAATCCTTTTTGCTGAAAAATTTCCTAACGACTTGCCAAACATATCTACTAGATCATACGTATTCTTACCAGTACATTTTGCAATTTTGCATTCTATATATTTGGGTGCTAGCTTCGCACAAAAATTATTAGCAGCATTTGACAAAACAAAATTTTGTTTCCAAACAATATAGAACACATGTAGTAGACGAAAGATACTTAGTGCCTACAAATCTACCCAAAATATTTGATATATATGGCAAAGGATATGCGTCCATTTTAGTACAATCATCTAACTTCCGCAAATCAAGACATAACCTAATTGTTCCGTTTGGTTTCTTGACCACCACCATTGGACTTGACCAAGGACTCATGGATTTTTCAATAACCTTAAGCGAAATCATCCGATCTAATTCTTCATCAATTTGTTTCTGAACGTAGGGAGAGACCGAATAATAACGTTGTTTTACTGGACTAGCATTTCCAGTATCGATAAAATGCTCCATCAAATGGGTTCTAGTTAATTCATTCTCTACCGTCACCCTCATATTTTGGAACTCGCGACAAGAGCCGCCAGGCATAAAAATATTAAAATCTCGAACGGCCCCAATAACACATGTTGGACACGCGTGTTAGAGGAAGGAAAAAATAAATTTAAGTAATAGTAGATTGTTTTAAGATAGAATTAAGGTAGGTTAGGTATTAATAATAAATAAATAGAAAAAAGAAATATTTCATTTTTTTTGTTTTTTTGATTTTTTTTCTCTACCAATTTTTATTGAAGAAGAAGAAGAAGCGGAAAGAGGGGCACGTTACAGAAGTGGCGCCCAACGTGGGGCCCGATTTTCGCGATTTTTGATTTAAAGTTAAAGTTTTGGTTTTGATTGCACAAAGAAATATATTAATAAAGAATTTTTTTTTTGTTTGAATTTTGGATTTTTTTTTTATTATTTTTTTTTGATTAATATACATAAGTTGTTTTGAGAGATAACGGAATTTTTTTTTATTGTATTTTAATAATTTTTTTTTTATTGATAAAGAATAAAAATTTGACTTGGAAACAATGCAACGGTATGTTGTTGTTTACAAGTTGGTTTTTGGAAAAATTTTCTTATGGGAGATGATTATATTGTGTTAGTTAGGATACAATGGGCGCCACTTCTGTAACGTGCCCCTCTTTCCGCTTCTTCTTCTTCTTCAATAAAAATTGGTAGAGAAAAAAAATCAAAAAAACAAAAAAAATGAAATATTTCTTTTTTCTATTTATTTATTATTAATACCTAACCTACCTTAATTCTATCTTAAAACAATCTACTATTACTTAAATTTATTTTTTCCTTCCTCTAACACGCGTGTCCAACATGTGTTATTGGGGCCGTTCGAGATTTTAATATTTTTATGCCTGGCGGCTCTTGTCGCGAGTTCCAAAATATGAGGAAGAAAAAACCATAAATACTATAACCTAATACATAATTTACTTATTCTAGCTTAAAATATATTTTACTTAACCTATCTTAACCTAGCTAACTAGCCTAACGCCCAAAGTCTATTTCTTTATAATTTAGTTCTAAAATCTTTACCCTTCACTGTAATTATTATTATTTTTCACCTTACTGCGATTTATGGCTGCCTTTACTTCTTGCCGCACGTGGCCGTGCTTCCAAGAAAAATGTCTATCCTTTTGTGGTCCGGTTTTCCTTGCCTACCGAGTTGTCCAACAAAAATCTCTAAGAAAAAGCTCTTTTCTTTTGTGGTGCGGTTTTCCTTGCCTACCGAGTTGACCAACAAAAATCTCTATTCTCTTGTATCACGGTTTTCCTTGATAACCGAGTTGGAAAAAAAATACAAAGCAAATATCGGTTTTCCTTGATAACCGAGTTGGAAAAAAATACAAAGCAAATATCGGTTTTCCTTGTTAACCGACTGCTCTTGATTTTATTTCTTTCTTTTCTCACTTTTCACTTTTTATATCACTTTTCTTTTCTTTTTTTTTTTTTTTTTATTTATCTTTAAGATTTTTCTCACTATCTTTGTTTACCACTCAAGGCACAAACTTCGTCTCCCAAAAAAACCCAAATCCAGTCTACCTCACACTCTTTTCACCGGAAATCAAGTTCCGTCTTTTTCCTTAAATTAATCACTTTAAATTTTATTATTATTGGGCGCAATTAACTAATTATTCAAACATTTTAAACCTACCCCTCAATCTAGTCTTCAACAAAAAAATAAAGTTACATCCTAAAATAAATCCTATCCTACACCTACTACTTATGCAATCTATTATTCTTATCAATTAATTTTATATTTTAATTTCAAACCAATTCTTATCTTAGCCTTAAATAATCCGAGAATAGTGTCATTAAAAAAATGTTTCAATTTATTTTTAACCCCAATCCAAATAACTTTTTTTGAATAATAACCCACAATTGCCGATAAGAACGACGTCACCAGCAACCGTCCGCTACAACCGTCAACAAAGGATAATCATCATAATTAATTTCACCGCGTTCAATTGCTTTAACTTTTTCTTCTTCTGCGGCTTTAAACATTTCCTCATCCGCGACGATTTTTTGGTCCGTACCAACTTCGTTTTGCATTTTATCATACAAATATTTCCCATACACCGAATGTTTAACGCCCCTGAAAATTCTGCTAAATGATAAAACCCGCTACCTATTGTTGTTATACCGATTTTTTGAAATAGGCCCATTTTGTTGAACTTTGAAGGCACGTTATGGTTCGAGATCGTGAGAAATTTATTGTGTTTCATTTACATTTTATGATTTTTTGAAATAGGCCCATTTTGTTGAACTTTGAAGACACGTTATGGTTCGAGATCGTGAGAAATTTATTGTGTTTCTAATTTATTATAATTTAATAAATAATTATAATATTATAAATAATATAAATAATTATAAATAATTTAATTAATTATTTGATGCAATATTTGTAAAGTTATTAAGTGTTTAAAAGTTATTGTTTTTTATGTTTTTTGCTTCGTCGTAATCGACTAAGCCTTGTAATGGAAAATTTTCAAATTCAACTTTTTTTATTTTTAAAAGACACACTTAAAAGAAAATTTCCAAAAAAATTTTTTTCTCACATAGAATGACCCTAGGGCAACTTATTTTTACTAACAAAACGTCAAATTGGTGGTTATTGCAACTTTTATCCCCAAAAAAGGGGTCAAAAAAATCCTGTCAGTCCGGACTCCGTATGTTAACACGATAACTCAAAAACGCGTGAAGTGATTTAAATAAAATTTTGGGATTAGTATTATTTTGGTCCCCAATAGAACCCTATTGATTTGGGGTGTGATCGGGGCACAGGGTGGAGCACCCCCCATACAAATGTTTTGGAAAAAATCAGTTTTTCGAGGATTGCAACAACTGATTGGAATGAAATTTTGGGATTAGTATTTTATTGGTCCATCATAGGACCATATTGATTTTAGGGGGGATCGGGGCACGGGGTGGAGCACCCCCCATACAATTGTTTTGGAAAAAATCAGATTCCCGAGGATTGCAACAACTGATTGGAATGAAATTTTGGGATTAGTATTTTATTGGTCCATCATAGAACCATATTGATTTTAGGGGGGATCGGGGCACGGTGTGGAGCACCCCCCATACAATTGTTTTGGAAAAAATCAGATTCCCGAGGATTGCAATGAAATTTTGGGATTAGTATTTTAATGGTCCATCATAGAACCAAATTGATTTTAGGGGGGATCGGGGCACGGGGTGGAGCACCCCTCAGACAATTGTTTTGGAAAAATTCAGTTTACGAGGATTGCAATAACTGATTGCAATGAAATTTTGGGATTAGTATTTTATTGGTCCATCATAGAACCATATTGATTTTAGAGGGGATCGGGGCACGGATTGGAGCACCCCCCATACAATTGTTTTGGAAAAATTCAGTTTTTCGAGGATTGCAACAACTGATTGCAATGAAATTTTGGGATTAGTACTTTATTGGGCCATCATAGAACCATATTGATTTTAGGGGGGATCGGGGCACGGGGTGGAGCACCCCCCATACAATTTTTTTTTATTGTATTAAATGACAATACTATCGCATAAAATTCGACGAAGCATACAGCCATACTTGCCTGTCGTTTTTATTTTCGTCGCCGAAAATTGTAGGTTCGGATTTTTTTTCTTGTTCGTGACCCGACCTTTCCTTTTGTATTTTAGATATTTATTAAATTTTTGTTTTCCTTTTGTTTTATTTTAAAATATTTTTTTTGGTAATATTTTTACTTCTTTTTTTTGAGATTTTTTAACTTTTCTTTTGAATAATATAAGTAAAAAAAAAATACTTTATTAAAAAAAATTGTTTTAAATTTGACAAGCAATTTTTTACGTATTTAAATTTTTTTAATTTAATTTTTCAAAATTTCTTGGGACCTGCTCTTAACTATATTGCGGTTTCAGTCTTATGGCCCAATTCAGATTCTGTTATGTTACTGTTACTGTTAAATAACATTTCGAAAATAACATTAATTAATTAAGAAGCTGAATACCGATTTAGGGCTTCTGAATTGGTTTTGACAGCTGAAATGTTATGAATTTTTTTGTTGTATTTTAGTTTTTCTGGATATCAAACAAAAGTGACGGAAAACTTTAAAAAAAATAATAAGAATGCTGCATTTTAGATTAAAATAATATAATTGTTTTATTAAATATTGAGAAATACATTTTGAAAGAACTTTTTTCATGTAAATTTTGTTGTTGTCATGATTTCTTATACGATGAAAAACTATTTGTTGATTTGTTAAATTGCCATTATCCTTGAAAACCGGAACAATCCAAGGAAGTAAAGGGTAAGCGGAATCGCCTAAAAAAACTATTTCGAGGAAAATTATAGTTCTTGTTTTGATGAGCGGATCAATATCGACTTGATTTTCTAAACACTCTGGCATCATGCATTGATCCAGGTTGTCCGCAATTTAACTCAATGAATTTTTTCTCATTGTCAACTGTTCCTTGAAGTATTTCTTTCTGTTCAAATAATATTCTTTCATTGTAGGTGGTGCTCTAATTTTGATGTGAGTTTTATCAATTACCCCGCATATATTGGGAATACCATTAATTGCTTCAAATAATGATGAAGTTTTTTGTAATTCTGCTCCTCTGGGCCATTTAATAAACTTGTGGCTAATGGAAACAAGCCAAGTAGTAACACGACATACAGCTTGCTACCCACTTCCTGCCGAAACATTAAACAAATTTGATATTTGTCTAAATGTCACTGTATTAGCCAAGTATCAAAGTGTTATGTGTATTTCCTTCGAAGCACCCATTCTCTCACGTTCTCCATGTTGTGATTGTTTTGGTGGAATGTCAGAGTTTTCATATAAATCTGTAAAAAACAATGCACAATTGACATATTCAAAGATATTAACATTACAACCTATTAAAAACAGAACTGTTCTTCTTTCCAGCCTAAAATGTTTTCTAAAATCCTCATCACTGTAAATTAACGAGACTTTCCATAAAATTATTTATTTTTTCATGATTTTCTTGCTTGTTCATGATGTATTCATCATTCGAAGAATCATCAGAATCTGATGATGAAGAGGATGAAGACGCTGATTCCAATAGATTTGAAATTATTAGCTGTAAATAAATATATTATACAATATAACAAAACAATTTGCACTTTATTGCCACTAACCATTTTGGCATTTTTATCCATAATTAAATGATTATTGATTCTGAATTTCAGGTTTATTTAATAAATTCTTTATTATTTAAATTGACACAAGTATGATGAAATTTCAGAATGATAAACGTCAAACTGACAATTCTGTATACTATTGGACCAATTCAGAATATGTTATGTTACGGTTAAATAACATTTGAAAATAACGTTTTGAAAATAACATTAATGCCTAAATCGGTATTCAGCTTCTGTTAAATTATGACTCTGTTAAAAATATGAAGCGAATTTGTTTTGACAGCTGCACTGAGAGAAAAATGTAGGTAAAATTCACGAATAATGGGGGTTATTATAACAAAATAAATCCTGTGTTTCAGTCAACTATTTATTTTGTGAGAATTTTGTGAGTTTTACAAAATTTGATTTTGTGTATATATTTTCGTGTTTTCTACGAATAAGTTTGTTAATTTTACAAAAAGATTTGTGTAGTATAAGCTATGAATATTTTGTAAGTTTCACAAACATTTACTGTAAATTTTTAACTTTTAAATTTTGTAAATTCAACAATTTTGAAATTGTTATATTTACAAAATTCAATTAGTAAATTTTACGAAATTATATTTGTGAAAATTATTAATTTAATTTTGTGAAAAAAACAAAATTATTTAGTGGATTAAACTTTAAATATTTCGTAAAATTAACCAAATGGATTTTATATTACTGTACCTGAAAGGGGGTAGGGGACAATTTAAAAAACAGAGTATAAATTTAATACATATATTTATAAAAAAAAAATAAGAATAATATATTCACATATTCACTTAAATCTAATAAAAAAATAATGGTAAGAAAAAATGTTTATCAGAATTAAGTATTCATATTTAGTTCATTAATAAGAAAACAATATTGATTTATTTCAAGTCGGACATAAGGCTTGAAATATTAGAGCTATTTTGATCAAATTTTGTAGTCATTTTATAAAAAAATTTTTGAATGAATTCCCACACTAACTCTGACTCTTTTGGATACTTAATATTAAAAATATGAAAAATTTTAAAGCAAACATCAACCGCTTTCAATAAACTGAAAAGTTTGTATGTTATATTATCGAAATATACATAAAACTCGGTAAAGTTTAAATTTTCATCACCGATTACGATTATTATCGGTTGGATGGTGCTTCCGTTCTTCTTTGCATTTTCTTTCAACACGTTTATTTTATTTTTGATTTCATTTGATGAATGCACTACTATGAAAAATGAATCTTGGGAATCCTTTATTGTAAATTTTTTTGACTGATTGTTACGATCTAACTTCCTCTTATTTGCTTTATATGTTGGCACTAATATTGCATGAAGCAAATTGAAAAATAAAAAATTGATGGCCTCTGAAATGGAACGAAATGGAATAATGTTAGGGTTTTGTTATTTGAAATGAAATACGTTAAAGCTTACCCTCAAACATTTCTTGGTCATCAAGTTTTTTTACAATTTCTAGATTCCTAGCATCCTTAATTTTTTCTTTATATACTGTCGGGGCCTTAGCACAGAAACTTGACCAATTTGAAAATACGTCACATTTGTTTAAATTAATTTATTTGAAATCAATATCCAGCTATGAATATTTAAATGGTTAGACTTTTGATTACTATTTGTCTATGTTTGTTTTGATTTGTACCAAACAATATCCAAGGCTGTGAGAATAAAGTGGCCATTCCTTCAAAATCTCAGCGGTACTGGTTTGCAAATTGGCTGTAATGGAGTTTCTCCTTTCTACAGTTGTATTTCTCCACTTTTCAAGTACTTCAGGCCAAGGCTCTTTATTGTTTTTTAACCAAGTAAAGACTTCATCGAATGCAGGATCTGTATTTAATTAGTAAACTCTTACAAAATATTTTTATAACCATTAAAATTTTACCTTGAACTCTAGTTAGTGTTGCTAGACGTGGTTCGACGCTCTGTAGTTTTTGATTCTGGAGAACAGCATTTTCTTTAATTTTTCTTAGCTGGTTTTGATATCGGTCCCAAAGTTTTCCCTTCGGTGCTTTTTTAACGCGCCAAAGATAATACGTTTCCTAGAAAGATTAAGTTATAATTTATTTCAAATTTTAATAGAACTCAAACATACTTTTTCATCCTTTGGAAATAACGAGATAATTGAGTCACTCAATTGGTTGCATAAATTTGACGTTAATTTAATATTATGATCGATAAAATATGCTTCCACCGATCTTCCTTTTGGGCATTTATTTAAAATATCTGAAACATCCTGTGAATAAATTCAAAATTTTAATGGGATTAAAATCGCAAATGTAAGAACAACTTACGAATACGTGTTCATGCATATTACTCTTTTATAACTCACGATGCGAAATAACTAAATGCAATTAAGCAGATAGCCTTCGTCCCAAGTAGAATATAAATTCTTTAATATGTGCTTATTTATCTCTTATGGTTGTCGTAACATTTAAATAAAGTTAATTATAAAGCGGTTCCCGCGGTTATAAGAAGTTGTGATCAAATACACAGAACAGACTTTATTTTATAAAGTATTTTCAAATGTGAAAGAAAGTTAAAGCTTACAGTAGAATAATACATTTTAAGAAGTTGACTCAATTTAAGTGATGGAGCTTTATTGTTTTTTACCTCAAGTTTTTTTAATCTTGTTACCATCATTTGTCACTGTTTCACAATTTTTTAATTGTAAACTTTTTAAATTAATCACATATAAAATGTATATTGGAAAAAAAATTAAATAAAAACAATTCAATTTAAAACTTTTTAAAAAAAAAAAACTTTTTAAACAAAAAAAAAAAAAAATGGGAAAACGTGCTCTTAATTTACTCATTTTGATTATTAATAATTTTTTTAAATTTCTAACTGCACTGCTTGAAGGAAAAGCTTGGAATGAGGAAAACTTTTTGACTTCCGGCTACTTCGTTTTAAATTTCACACTGAACTATAACTTCTCTCTCTGATTGGCTTAAATTTTATTATTTCACACTGAACCATAATTTCTCTCTCTATAAAGGTTTTTTTTAACGCGCATTTTTATATATTTCCGGCATCTCAAATTTTGATTGGCTTAAATTTAAAAAATTTTATTATTTCATTTTTGAATAAAGGGTGGTCCAAATAAAAAAAATATTTATGCTTATTTAAATTTTTTAGCATAAAACACCATGATATATTTAAATATTTTTTATTAACTGATAAATCAATTAAAAAATAAATTTAATTGTAAATTAATGATGATATTTGTTAATTTTAAAATGAATATAGATTTTAATTTTTTTTTGAGAAGGATCACCCTATTGTGCAATATTCTTTACAATACTTTATATTATGTTAGTTTTAGATAAAATGTCATCGAAGCAGCAACGTAAAATGTGTTTTTCAGGAAAGTCCATCAATGGTGGCAAACTGTCAAATTGATGACCATTTAAACCAAAATAAGAACAAGACGAAACATGTTTGACAAGTCATTCTTTTACCTTTTCATACAGCGACATTTTTCTAGAAAAATCTTAATCAAGAGTGTGGATTCGAAAAGTTAATTAAAATAAAAGGATAATTCTGAGGAAAATTTATAGATTATAAAGGTGTAGAGTGAAGACAGAAAAGGGAAAAAAGAAAAGTTAGTGAAGTTTTTTTAGACTATTACAGTAATATTTTATTTTTTTATTTCTTTTATTATTTGAACAGTCTACTTGTTTAATTCGGTTATCAAATTAATATGTTATTTAATTAAATTTAAAAATAACCCCTAATATAAATTAAAAGATTATTGTTTTTCGTCCGTCAAATATAATTTATTTTGTAAGCCAAAATATACGAAATATATATTATTTATTATTTATTTATTGTTATTATTATTTAGAACAGGTGAAAAATGTCGGTCCACTACAGATTAGAAACAGACAATTTTGAGACTATAACATTTGAAGGAGGATTGAATAGCATCTCTGTCAAAAAATTTAAAGAAGAAATCATGAAAAATTTACGAATAATTAATGCACAAACAAATGAAGGTAAACAAAACTTTATTTAATTAAAATAAATTCTATATTGAAATAACATAAAATTCCAGAATACGACGAATTATCAGTACGTATGGGGCTTGTCGGTCCTGTAGAACCATTAGTTTGACTGGCTAATGTCTAAAGGAGAGGAGAGTAAGGAAAAAATCCAAAATTGTAAAAAGTGCCCCAGTGGCTATATAAGAAGGGGGTATCGTATGAAGTTTCATGTAGACATCATACAATATCATCATAAGGTGATGATGCTATGATGATATATACCTACCTTAGGTCATGTTTGGCCTATTAAATATTGGATATAAATATGATATAGGCTAATGGTATGCCTATATGATATACATAGGCTAATGGTATGCCTATATGATCTGATATGATATGTCAGAAATGTATACCAATTGTCTGATGACATTGGATGCAAAGTATACCAATGTAGGTCGTATTAATGACTGAGATTGGTATAGATATGGGATACGATATTGACTCACCTCCTGGGTAATGCTAAGAAGTCAATGATATAGGCTATGCCTATATGGTCTTGGTGCCTTAGGGGAATTATATATGTCTGTGAACATATGAATCACTAGGGCACTAAGATACCGAAACATAGTCAATGAACTGTTTAACAGTTTAAACTATCGTCCGAACATAAGTATACCAATTGTCTGAGGACATTGGTAATGATATAATGACGATTGGAGTGTGCGGGCAATGCCAGACTATGCAATAGACATACGGGCTTGCTTTCAATGATGCCAGACTACACTATTATATGGTTGTTACGTACAATGGATGTGAAAGTCAATTGTATATAAAACTAATTATATAATGTCAAAAGTGTACGGGCTTGCTGTTAGTGATGCCAGACTATGTAATATACATACGGGCTTGCTGCGTACGTATGGGGCTTGTCGGTCCTGTAGAACCATTAGTTTGACTGGCTAATGTCTAAAGGAGAGGAGAGTAAGGAAAAAATCCAAAATTGTTAAAAGTGCCCCAGTGGCTCTTTAAGGAAACATGGTCTGGCTTGAAAGAAGTCTCTGATTTCTAACAAGTTGTTTCCCTAGCACAGCAGTGGTGGTGCTCACAGAACCAAATAAAAGGAAGGTCATGGAAGGCATTGGGTGCACAATGTTAAACCTCCTGGCAAATAGCGCATATTAGAATAGACCCAATATAGTATGGGGTTCTCAAACGAGATTAAGGGAACTCCATAGTGTCGAAACTCTAATTGGGCGACTAACGAATCAATCCGTTCGCCCAGACACTGTCATAGACCATGCTATGACGCAGATAGAGGTGGCTATCTGCAGCTCATTGCCCGCCAAGCAATGCACCACTATGGTTGGCTGGCTTAAAAGCTTATCCAGAATTTAGGTTGTCGTCAAACATATATTCGATATAGGGCAAATCTTATTATGTATGACAATAGCTACGATCGTAAGATCACAAAACGTTTCTTAATGACCCAGTTATTATGAAACAGGTTGATTATGTCACAGAACATATATAGTTAGGGGATTATTAGACGATCCCTTATATATGGTATGTACATAATGTTTCCATAAAATTACAAATGTACGGGCAAAGTACATTTTAATTATAATTTTATAATTATAATTTTATTATAGCGATAATTGCAATGTACTTGGAACCTACTTTGTGATTGTTATAATAGTAATTTTAAAATAAACATCTATTCATGACCTTTAACAGTGGGGTTTATCCATCTCGTAATGGGTAACAAATCAGCTAATCTTAAATGATAAGCGGTTGTCAGTTTCATTGTAGATTAGATTTTTGTAAGTCTTTTTGAGAACGTTCTGATACGTGTTGGGCCTTGTTGTTACTGGGAGTGAATAGATGTTGCGGGTTTCGCCTTTACTTAATTGTACTGTCGTACCTGCGGTCATTGTGGCAACACTTTGATCAAATGATACCAGTTGTAGTCTAGGTTGCAACAAATTACAAAAGCCGTGACCTTTTAATTATGTGGTATTCTCACGAAGGCTAGTTATGTACATAATATATAGGTTAAGGGGGTTATTGGACAACCCCTTATATACTTATGTGCATAGCTCGCCTAAAAATTACGCATATTATAAACATAATATATGGTGCATTAACTAATATTTTATAATGTAATTTTTGAAAACATAGCCATTTATTTATTAATCTATAACCGTGGGGTTTATTCATCTCGTCATGGGTAACAAATCAGCTAATCTTAAATGATAAGCGGTTGTCAGTTTCGTTGTAGATTAGATATTGTAAGTCTTTTTGAGAACGTTCTGATACGTGTTGGGCCTTGTTGTTACTGATTAATAATAAATGTTGTGGGTTATGCCTTTATGTCGTACCCGCAGGTCCTAGTGGAAACACTTTGATCAAATGGGTACCAGTTGTAGTCTAGGTTGCAACAAATTACAAAGAAACGTGGCCTTTAAATTAAGGTGGTATTCACCCACGTAACCAAATGCCAGCTAACTTGTGATTAACTTGTGGTACGGTGCAAACTGTGCTCACATAATTATCTTATACAAGTATTGTCTAAAACCGAAAGTAATAAAACAATATATAATTGAAATCAAGAAATTCACTAAGAATGAGTATGAAGGCTTTACAAATAAGCACGATATTATTTAAACGAATAAGTTTAAATGTCGATAAGATTTATCATATGATTAATAAAATGATGAGAATTGATTATTTAATTATAATTATAAAGTACTTGGAAACTACTTTACAATGTACGTGGAACCTACATTGATTCAAATCATACTATCTATCATTAAATCAAAAATATCATAAACCAATTGATTAAGATCTTTGTCCTCTATCTATATACCGTTTGGGCCGGTTGATATGACATCGATGTACTTCATGTCGGTTATTGATATAAATATCATTAAGACCAATTGATTGAGATCTTTGTCTCTGTATATATCAGCTCACCTCCGAGCTGGTTTAATTGACATCGAAGTATTTCATGTCGGCTAATGATATGGTCAGAATTGATACAAATATTGCTAAATAAAATGATACACAAACCGAAAGGAACGTGTACTCTTTTTTAGTCCGAGACCAATCAACTTAGGTTGATATAGTCGAGGTAACAATATTATAATTAATTTAACCAAAATCTTAAAATATTAATAAAAGACCAATTGTTTTCATATCTTAGTATTAAGTTACTATGGAACTCATGTCGGTCCGTTTGATATTTTAAAACCTTTAATATAAATTTGCCTAATTGCATTTTTTTATTAAAAAAATTCTATATAATAGAATTCTGGTTGATCCTGCCAGTAGTTATATGCTTGTCTCAAAGATTAAGCCATGCATGTCTAAGTACACACTATATAAATGTGAAACCGCAAAAGGCTCATTAAATCAGTTTGGTTCCTTAGATCATATGCCCAGTTACTTAGATAACTGTGGTAATTCTAGAGCTAATACATGCAATTATACGCAGACCGAAAGGAATGTGTGCTCTTATTAGACCAAAACCAATCGACTTCGGTCGATAGTTAAGGTGACTCTAGATAATATGCTGATCGTATGGTTTTATGCCAACGACAGATCTTTCAAATTTCTGCCCTATCAACTATTGATGGTAGTGTAGTGGACTACCATGGTTGCAACGGGTAACGGGGAATCAGGGTTCGATTCCGGAGAGGGAGCCTGAGAAATGGCTACCACATCTAAGGAAGGCAGCAGACGCGTAAATTACCCAATCCCGGCACGGGGAGGTAGTGACGAAAAATAACAATATAGGAGTCAATCCGAGGCCCTATAATTAGAATGAACACACTTGAAATCCTTTAATAAGGATTAATTGGAGGGCAAGTCTGGTGCCAGCAGCCGCGGTAATTCCAGCTCCAATAGCGTATATTAAAATTGTTGCGGTTAAAACGTTCGTAGTTGAATCTTGGTCAAGCACAGTAAATACAACCGAGTGCGGTTCGTATTGACTGCTAATGCTATGACGTTTTACTGCTGAATAGCGAAATAATATATTTATATATTAAAGTAGTTATTCAATTAAAGTCCTAGATAAATGCTCTTAATCGAGTGTTTATTAAAAGGGCCAGTACAATTACTTTGAAGAAATTATAATGCTCAAAGTAGGCTAAAAGCCTGAATAGTTTTGCATGGAATAATTTAAAAAGGTGTCTGTTTAATTTGTTGGTTTAAATAACAGACGACACAATGATTAATAGGAGTAGTTGGGGACAATAGTATTACGGGGCGAGAGGTGGAATTCTTAGACCCTCGTAAGACTTACTTAAGCGAAAGCATTTGTCAAAGATGCTTTCTTTAATCAAGAACGAAAGTTAGGGGATCGAAGGCGATCAGATACCGCCCTAGTCCTAACCATAAACTATGCTAGCCAGCAATTGGATGTAGCTACTACTATGGCTCTTTCAGTCGCTTTCCAGGAAACTATAGCTAGGTTCCGGGGGAAGTATGGTTGCAAAATCGACGTATAGACGTTACAGTCATGTTGTGTATTTTTTAGCTATGTGTTTTTATTTTATAACTTTTTGTAAAATGGTCGGATCAGACTAAAAACAGTTTTGTGTTGTGTCTTGGTGTTATGTGAACCTCAAAAATTATTAGTGAAGTGATAACTAAATTGGCCCGGAAGATATTTTTGATAAAAGATTTCGTCATACAAATTGTCCATTTTTTTTTATATGGAAAAAATTTTTAGACATGGGTGAGGCCGCTAAAGGTTCGTCGAATGTTTTTTATATATGCCCTCTCAAAAAGACTCCGTGGGGTAATGTATTGTCATAACATTGGAAGACGATGGCTAGGGGGGTTATATTGATGAAATATATAATGGGTGGATGAAAGATAAGTTGAAATATTTCAAATATATTTCATAAATTTAAAAAAAAATTGAAATATTTTTGAAATTTATGAAACATTCGGTGAAACTTTTGAAATTGATAGTGAAATTTTTGAAACATGAAATTTATAGTGAAACTTTTGAAATATATTTGAAACTTTTGAAATTTGTGAAACATATGTGGGACACCAACATCAAGATAAGATGAGAGCAGAAACATAGGTTCATTGTCTCTATAGACTAACAGTATTGAGCATATGAAAATTCATATGGTCTGACTAGTCATGTGAGGCATCAAAAATATTGAACATATTGGAAAAAATAAAGCTTTCGGGTTTGGATTTGGGTAACATTATTACCTAGTGAAACACCAATAGGTAACTTCATATAGGATATATTGCCAATCTCAACCTAGAGAAACATTCAATAGGTTGAGTTTGAATAAAATGAACCTCAAAAAAAAACTTTTTTCAAATAATTTTGAAAACAAAATTAATTATTTAATACTTCAATAATAACAACAAAGAAAATATTTGGGGAAATTTATATACAGAGCAAAAATACACAGGGCAAAATTTGTATACAAATACAAAAAGGTAAAAAAAAGAACAGAAGCAAACAGAAAAAATTTTAAAATACACAAAGTATTGTATCGTCTATACAATTCAAAGTCTTACCTAGTTTTTAATTAGGTTGAATTATCAAAAAAGATTGTTTTTGGTATTTTTTTTAAAAAAATTACTTATTACTAAATTATCATAATTTAGTATTAACCAAAAAGTATTTTGTTCCAATTGTATAAATAAAATCATTTTTACAGAGTAAAAATGAATACAATTGGACAACAAGGCTGTAATGGCAATGTTGTGAGTACAGAATATTTATTTTTATTTCCATCTATTTTACCAATTCTTTGTAACTTTTGTAATTTAAAATTTAAAACATACACAATTTTTTTAAATCATATGGCTGATCATTTTGATCAAATCAAAATTAAGTGTAATTTTTGTGATTTTTCTGTAATAAAAATTTATAATGATCCTACATTAACAATAATGACATGCATAAAAAAGTTTAATAATCACGCACGATTTTGTGTTGGGAAAAAAGTTTAAAAAATAAAGAAAAACAAGATCTGATGGAGTCAAATGCTTTTGTATGTGAACATTGTACATTAAAGTATAAGACAAAATCAGGTCTTGTTATGCATACTTTTCATAAGCATAAAGATCATTATAATAACAATTTACCTAATACAGTAAAAGGGTCGAAATGGACAGATGATGATCTGGAGAGGTTAGTCGTTTTAATATTTGAAAATAATTGGGACACTCTGTCTCAAGTTCAAATGGGGAAACGGCTACATGGAAGATATTATCCCCATAGAAAACCTGAAGCTATTAGGACAATCATTAATAAAAATAAAAAATTCAAAATTATTTATCAAAATTATAAATTAAATCAAAATTCAATAAATAATAAAGACAACAATGCAACTATCATACCATTTAATACCAGTAATATTACGAATGTTTTTGTAGAAGGGGATGATAATTTAATAAAGGATGTGGTTGTGGCTTCTAATAATGATAGTACAGTGGAGAGTAATGAGTTTGGGGAAATATTGTGTGTATTAGATTCATTATTGAATATTGATTGCTCGAAAATGAATGAAAGTAAAATTTTGGAAAGTGGGATAATAAATAATTATATAAAACAGGGACTTACTAACAAAGACATAAATCTTGGGTTTGATAAAATTTTGTTAATGTTTGGAGGGGTTTCTGAAATAAAAACAAATATATCAAAAAAAAACACGTTGATATTGCATCAATGTGTCCAAGAAAGTTAAAACAGTAAACAACAACGACTTATAAGGCACCTAAATTTTTATCAAAAATGATAATAGATGAGGACTATAATATTTCATTTACACCATCAAAAGATAAAATATTTGATGTTTCTGAAGTTAGATTTGGGAGGAGTGTTGTTGATATGACACCTATTGCAGAAAAAAAGAAGTGTAAGGATAATGGTAATTCTTATTATCCAATAACAATAACAGAAATTAAATGGGCAATAGGTAGTAGTGACAATGATACCTCTCCTGGGTTTGATGGAATAACATTAAAAAATATTAAAAAAATGGACATAAACACAGTACTAAAATTATTTAATTATTTTCTATTTATGGGGGATTTGCTAGATATATTAAAGAAAGCAAAAACTATATTGATACCAAAGGGAAATGAAAAGTTAGACGATGTCAATAATTCAAATTTTGTGTGGTGTTAAGCAAGGTTGTCCATTATCACCGAAATTATTCAATATGATAATGGATGAATTATTAACGAAATTACCTGGCTATTGTGGCTTCAAAATAAATACTACAAGATTGCACTCTCTGGCATTTGCTGATGATATTAGCTGTGTTCGTTTGAGGACAGCGCAACTCAACTATAAAATGCTAACTTCACTGCGCAGTTTTACTGTTTCCCAAAAGAACTACATTTTGCGCAAAACGTGAGCAGAGATGTCAAATTTTATAGAATATTTTTTGAAAAAAATTATAAATTTTAAACTGAAAAAAATGACACAAGAAAATATAGATTTATATTTACTTAGAGATTTTATTAGAAATCATTTATTTTAATTAATTTAATTAAGAAACAATTCATTTAATTTAATATAATAAAAATCGGTCATCCTTTAGTTTTGTGATTGAAATACATTTCAGTATGTATTGCATTTTAAATCAAAAAACTAAGAAAAAATCTTTCTTGATTAATTTTAGTTAATTTCTACGAATTTTCTGTTGATATTTTCTGTGTTTTTTAATTTCATTTTGTATATCCTCCCTCTCTCGAACAATCGTTTGAAATCGTTTCACTTTTTTCACTTAGGTTATGTTTATTTATAAATATCAAAAATTTAAGTTCAAGGAAAAAAATCCGGTTGTACACGGGAAAAATTGCTATAAACCGAAATAAACCGACCGCGAGACACCTAGCGGATATATTTAATACTGAGTAGGCTTTGCGCACTTTGCTTACTCACTTATGAGAGGTGGTGTAGGACTTTGCGCAAGTATACAATTTTCAGTGAAAAAAATTGATGAAAAAAAGTATAGTTACGCAGCGCATGAGTAGCGCCAAGGCATTCTAGATCTACAGGCAGTAATGCTCAAATGATGACGTCACGCTAGGAGAGTTAGTTTTTTTTTATGGATATTTTTAATATTTTTTGTTATAAAAAAAAAACAATTTAAATAAAATTAAAAAATATTTATTAAAAAAATATTAAAAATTTTTTAAATTTTTAATTCATAAAAAAAATTTTTTTAGAAAAAAAATAACGATGCTTTTATCATCATTTCGTTAAACTAAGAGGACCTACTTTTTTTGTGGAATCCGAACCACACTCTGAAATGGATTTGAAAAATATTTAAATAAATATAATTAAATATAACAATAAATAAAAAATAATAACATAAAAAAAATAACAAACTAAGAATTCAACATTTTTTTTTTTTTTTTTTTTTCTCTTTGTACTTGACTTGCATCAAGAATTGTTTTATTTAACGTCCACTTTTTCACACCAGGCAACCAGACTACCTGGACAAACCCTTATTAAGTCAAATCAGGACGAGACCTACTATTTTTAAGGTGGAATCTGAACCACCTAGCATCTGCACATGCATTTTTATACCTGATTCGGCACATTGCCAGCTCTTAGGAAACATGCAGATTTCCTAAGAAGAATCGTTCGGTTTAAACCGAATCCTGCACACCAACCAGAGGGTCATAGATGTTATTAAACATTGCCCACTGCATATGTGTGTTTAGTACATAATTAGCCGAATGAAAAATTCCATCCCGCCTCGGTCGAGATTCGAACTCGGTACCTCCCGCTCCAAACGCCAGCATGTTGCCATGCTCCCACTTTGGTCGGTGATTCAACATTTAAAAAATTCATATCACATCAATGTGAATTCAATAATAAAAATATAAAATAAAGCGACATAATTATTCATTATCACAAACATGTTGTTAATGTTAATTTTAAATAATAAAGCAAAATTATTATAAAAAAGCAAAAATATTGAGAAGTTAAAGAACACAGTTTTCTCTTATAATAATAGAGTAAAAATTCAACATTTTAAAAAGTAATATCCCATCAATTCAACAATTGAAGTATAAAATCAAAATAAATAATTCATTATCACAAACATATAAATAAGAATTTAAAATAATAAAGTAAAGCTACTATATAAAAAAATAAACTTATTGACTAGTTAAAGAAGACAATTTCCTCTTATTACTGATTGTGTACAAATAGTATCGCACTTAATTTTAGAATAATTATTTAATAAGATATTGCACCAAGTGTCAACACATTTATCAATAATAGTTTGTGAATTAGTTTCACATTTACATGAAAAATTACTCAGACTTTCAGTTTCGATACGTTCTAAAATAATGGCTTTAACAAAATGTTTTTGATTTAATGAATTAATTAGTTAAATATGTTAAATTTGGTCAAAATTCGATTTGAAAGTCTGAATCAGCTAATATTATTTGTCTACAATCATTACAATTATTCCTTTCAGATACTTTCTTTCCAACATAATCTAATATATACATAAATATAGAAATTGTTTCCTGGGAAATTTCCTCCTCAACGCTATTTAACATGATGTAATCTATGTATTAAAATTATATCGTTATCTATATCGTATCATTCACATTTATCTACAAAAGAAATATAATAATTAATAAATAAAATAATACAGAAAACAAATAAACAAACTCTGCATCTCTAAATAATATATCAGTGTCTTGTCCTGACAATAAAGATTCTGGACCTTTATTATATAATAAAACACCAGCTGATTTCCATAGTCCATAGAAAATGCTCTTATATATCAAGATCAACATCTTCATTTTCATATCCATCAATTAACCCTGTTGTTAAATATGTAATACTTTCTGTAGCATAAATTGAACATGCTACCTTTGAAAGTGTTTCACTAAAAATATATAAAAAAAATATATTGTATTTATAAAAGAAAATCTGGATAAATTTTACGTTAAAGATACCTACCAGATATTTTTGATTCATACATATATTTGTAAGAATCCACTTGTGTTGTAGATTGACTCCCACTAATTTTAAAATTGTTTGTCCAATTTCACCACCATTGTTTAATTCACCAATTAAATTTTCTGTTTGATGTTTTTGATTGTATAACTCCACGACAACCAATTGAAATATCTGGAGAACATTTAATAATGCCAGATGAAGAACCATCCACAAGAAAAACAGAAACAAAATCACACAATTGAACAATATATTATAAGATCCAGTTAACATTTTCTTGATATTTTTTTTTTATAAATCTTTATTATAATATAAACACAATCAAAGGATAGATCACATAACAGTTTTATAAATTGTTGTATTAATTAAATATGTATTCCAAATGAAGAAAATGTTTACTGGAAATATCAAAACATTGACCTTGAGATAAATTCAATATCAAATCACACAAACTTTAAACACATATTTTAGGCACAATGAAACGGAATTACTATCAAAATGATAGTTTAATAAGAACAGAAATAACTATAGATCACAACAATTACAATAAAACATATTTCAGATAGAAATTTATTGCATAAAAATGTATTTTGAATGTTTGAAATATGGGGTTATGTTCAAAATATTAAAAACTTCAATGTCAAATCACACAAACTTTAAACACATATTTTAGGCACAATGAAACGGAATTACTATCAAAATGATAGTTTAATAAGAACAGAAATAACTATAGATCACAACAATTACAATAAAACATATTTCAGATAGAAATTTATTGCATAAACATGTATTTTGAATGTTTGAAATATGGGGTTATGTTCAAAATATTAAAAACTTCAATGTCAAATCACACAAATTTAAAACACATATTTTAGACACAATAAAACCGAATTACTATCAAAATGATAGTTTAATAAGAACAGAAATAACTATAGATCACAACAATTACAATAAAACATATTTCAGATAGAAATTTATTGTATAAAAATGTGAACGAAAAATGCATTTTGAAGGTTTGAAATTTGGGGTTATGTTCAAAAAGCATTTATCTTTTACACTTTTATACAATAAAATAAATCATTTTCACGTGAAAACTTTGCGTTATTATAATTATTAATATTCACAGAACACTTAATATCAGTTTCCAACTTGTAACTTACAATTATATTCACTAAAAACAGTTTTTATTGCGTACCGAAAAAAACGTGTGCGCTTCTATTTCAAATTATCATAGAAACTGTCATCGGGTGAAATGACGTCACTCGTTAAATTTCTTTTAGTCTTCTGGCCCGGTACAAAAAATAAAGATGGCCCTGGTAGCGCTGTTCCCAAACGAACACACCTATTGTTATTGTATTGGCCAGGGATATACAGAGATAATGAAAATAGTATCAGTAAATGTTCAATTTGTCAATGTTATAAACCTTGCAGTATTCGGGAACCATTAATATCACATGAAATTCCGGTAATTCCAATCAAAAAGGTTGGTTGTGATATTTTTGAGTTTAAAAAAAAAGTTATTTATTAGTAGTAGATTATTGTACGAAATGGATAGAGAATAGAAAAATAAAAAATAAATCGTCAACAGAAGTCATTACAATATGGATGGATATTTTTTCTTGTTTTGGAATTTCTGAAATAATAATAGCAGATAACGTTCCTTTTAATTCTTTTGAATGTAGAAAATTTACGGTGGAATTTTAAAATAATAAAAAGTAGTCCACTATATCCGAAAAGTAATGGACAGGTAATAAAAAATATTATGAGGAAAACTGAAACTGAAGAACAATTTTATAGTCTGTTTGATTTAAATAAATATCTCAAGAGAGATATATAACAACCTGAAAATACCAATGCCTCTGAAAATAATGAGTTAAATTAAATTAAATTAACAGTAACAGTAAATACAAATAATAATAGTACAAATTTGAATTTGGATAATACCATATTAAGTTTAGATATTAATAAAACAAAAGACTCAAGTAAAAATGATCTTAAAGGAGTACCCGAAATAGAGATTAGAAAATCCAAGACAATATGTAAAGCTCCAGTAAGATTAAATTTATAAAATAATAAATGTAAATATATTTGAAATGTTTAAATCAAATGTATTAATAGTATGTTGAATTACAATGTTTAATAATAATTTAATACATAATAATGTAAGCCTGAATAATTTTTCATTATTAGGGTGCAAGAACTGTTATATCTTTAGATCAAAAGATGGCGTTGTTCAAATTAATATGAAGTTGACACAACCTAATGAAATCTTATTCACAATTCACTATTTAATCATACTTGAACCTGACAGTTAACCTTTCTGCATAATAATAATAATTAGAAATATAAGCTAATGAAATAAGTGCAATCCTGAGTTTATTTTACTTCCTTAACCCCGATACAATAGGTTATAAACATAAAATACATATTTCTGATTGGTTTGGGGGCTGGGTGACGTGACATGGGCGAACATGAACGAAGATAGAATAACTGTCAAACATATTTTGAAATATTTGTATCTTGCAGTAATATAAAAATTCTTGTTATAAAATAACCTACTACGATAATATAAAAATAAGAAATTCGATATAAAAATTGAGGTAATTGGGTTTTTCTGGGTTTTACAATTTTAAAATCTAATATTGCTTTTTTCTTAATTTTTTTTCTTTAAAAATTAACTTAAATATAAATAAATACAGAAGGAATAAATAATTTTCAGAATAAAAATGAATAGAGGAGGTGAAAGAAAAAACGCATATGAATGGAATGAAGTGGAAAAACGTGATAATCCAACAAAAGTGTATTGCAAATATTAGAAGGAAGAAGTAAGTAACAAAGTAAAACGCAACATACTCCATTTAAAAGAATGCGCAAAAAAAAATTCAATTACGAATTCGTCTGATGATACTGATTCTAATATCGAGCAAGAAGTAGCAACAAGAAAAGTAAACGGTTACAATCTTTAATAAAACAATACACAATAGCTAAAACTTTAGAACCCACACAGAAATTAGATTCTTAAGTAGCTAAATTTTTCTTTGCCAATAATATTCCATTTAATGTGGCAGAAAATAGTTCTTTTAAAATTATGATTGAGTCACTGCGTCAGTGGTTACAGTGGTTAATAAAAAGATTAAATAATAACGATCCAAGATAGCTACCTTGACGTACACCGGAGTAAACATTTATTAAATCAGATTTCGAATCGTGAATCTTGCTTTCTATTGGTTAAATAAGACATTATCCAGTCCAATAAGTTTCCATAAACTCCTAAGTCCGAAAGCTTTTTCACTAAAATCTTTAAGTTTATTCTGTCAAATGCTTTACTAAAATCCGTATACACCACATCAACTTGCTCACCATTTTCTACATTAGAAAGAATGAAATGAGAAAATTCTGCAAGATTAGTGGATGTTGAGCGTTTAGGGAAAAAACCATGTTGATTTACGGATATTAATTCTTTAACATGAAACAATAAACGTTTATTAACTAGAGACTCAAATAATTTGGGTATTGATGATAAAATCGAGATACCTCTGTAGTTAATAATTTCACTACGATTTCCGCTCTTATATACTGGAGTTATATGTGAAAATTTCCACTCATTTGGAAAAATTCCAAATAAAAGAGATCGATTAAATATACGAGTTAACGGTACATACAAGGATACCGCACAATTCTTGAGAAAACTAGTTGGAATCCCATCGGGACCACCACCTTATGGATGCTCTGCCCATTTTTAAAATCTTCTTTACAAGAACATAATTCCAAAAGATATCACCAAACATGTAATAGAAGTGCAGAAATATTTTAGAAATCATCAACCCGCTGCTAATGCCACAATTGCCAAGCGAAACCAGATGGAATTCTTACGGACAATGTTTAAATACTTTTATTTCCAACTACCATTTATGTAACCAAATTAGATCAGAACATTTAGAAGAATTTGACAATAATATTAATAGAATATTAAATAATGTTGGACTGTTTTCAGAAACAAATAATTTATGTAAACAACTGTCCATAATTTCTAAATCGTTGGATGCTCTTCAAAGTGATAGTGCAACTGCTGTAGACTTTTGGAACTATTTATTAAAAAATGATTTATTTTCAAACAATTCAAAACTAAAAAATTGCATTAACTCCCGCTAATTATTTAGCAAATATTATGCACCCGGAGTATTTAAGACAATTTTTAACCACAGACCAAGAAAACACCGCTGAAATTTAGCTGTCTGAAAAACAATCAGTGTAGGGATTATGCACATTTATCGTCAAATAAGTATCGATAAAAGTGACGTCACGATGTGTACCAACACATATTTTTGGATGTATTTTATCGTGACTCACACATTTACGTTTTCGATGTAAAATAATGAACACACTTTTTTCGAAATGAGTTTTAATAACCGAACGCAGTCGCACTGCCATTTATCACTTACTATTTTCTTCATGATAAATATTTATCGTAGTTGCTTCGACGATTAAAACTAAACACAAGCAAAATTATAACCAAAAAAAATTTAAAGTAAAATTTTTTATTTTCATTAATAATATTTAATTATTATAAATTTAATAATTAATAATAATGATTATTAATAATAATAATTATTATATATTTTATATATTGTATGAAAATATAATGTAATAATAAAAATCCAATCATTAGTTATTAAAACAATCAATAAATGAAACCAAAATATATTCATAAAACAAAATACTTTAATATTTAAATAATATTATGATTTTTATTATTATTATTATATATATTACAAATTGTTGTTAATTTTTGCACTTTTAATTTTCTTTACCATAACAATTACTGAGAATTATAATATGAATTGTTAAATGTCAAAAATTACAACAAAAACAAAATGTCTACTATATGCGACCTACGTTTTTATTTTAATTTCGAATTTTTTTTTGAAAAACTCAGACACGACATACGTTTTTTTTATCGTCACTGTTTATCGTTACTGTTTATCGATGAACGGCATAATCGCTACACAGATTTTCGGTGTAAAATATTAAAAGTAAAAAATCATAAGTCAGCCAAATTGCCGGAACATTTTTTCTTCTCTTCACTTTTAAGTTGACCGGCCAGTTCAGCATCAATTGAAAGATTGTTTTCGACATATGACCTAATATGGGGTAAGTTAAGAAATAGTATTGGATTTAAGAGGGCTTTACAGCTGGTTAAAATACAACGCTTCTTAAGATCTGAGTCTCAAGACTGGTGACCAATAAATTATTTTTTTGCACTGTGAATTCTATTTATTTAATAATTTTTATTTTGTTGTGTTTTATTTTTTATTTTTTTTATTAAATTCACACTGAAACCGCAATATAGTTAACTACTTAAATTGTAGACTTTAGTTGAACTAACGTGTAGATCTCCAAATTTGAATCAAATATATTCTTTTTAATATTTATTTTTAAATTTTTTACTTATATTTATTATTAATAAATGATTTTAAAATTAAAATCACAATTTATACATTTTTATTTTTATTTTATTTTATTTAATTAGAATAATTATATATTATTTATTTTTGGCGGGTCTTGGTTTTATTATTTTTGTTGTTTTTTTGATCATTTTCATAGTTTAGCTATCTACCACATTACTTTCAGAGCCATTTTGCTCTCCAATATCACTGAACTGAAACCTCTAGTTAAAGTGCGAAAATTTTCGAACGTTAGTCCAACTAACAAAAATTCACTAGCTAACCATTTTTCGTTAGTTGAACTAACGGAGAGGTGAGAAAGAGCGATATATTTTGACGCGAGGTGGATAGAGAAAAAACATAACAAGTTAACTAATAAACGTACGTAAAGTAGTTAACTATATTGCGGTTTCAGTGTTAAAGAAATCTATTTTGCAAAATTTCAGATATATTTATAAAAAAATTAAAAAAAATATATTTTTGTATTTGAATTATCCAAAATTCATTTATAATTTATTTTATGCATCTCAACTTCTTCATCTCTCTATCTTTTTGTTATTTCTCTTTATTCCATTTTTGCTTATTTTTGGAGGAAATAATTTTTTTCTTTTTGTTAGAAAGAGACCAATATAATAGCTAGCGTTTCATTCATTCATTCATTTTAAATTTAATAAAATATAACTTTAAATATTTTAAATATTAAATATTATTATAAATATATATAATATAAATATTAAATATTTTAAACAATATAATTTTAAACGTCAAAAAATTAAAAACCAAATATTGAACTGACAGTTCAGATTTGACAATTTTAAAATGTAGTAGATTTGAAAACTGTAGTAAAATGGCTATGCGTAATTTCAACGGCAAAATTAAAATTATTATTTATTTCGTGAAAATTAACAAATAAGTTATTTAAACACTTAGTTTATTTGAGTACAATATATAATTAATGTATTTATTAATATTTATTGAAATTAAATTAGAAAAAAAAATTATTTAGCATTTTTGCGGTTGACCCGTCAATCAGCTTGATCTGAAAAATTATTGCAATAATTGGTGAACTGAAAAAAATTGCGACAATTTCTTGAAAATTATTGCAAGATAATATATCTGTCTCGCGACATGCTGTCACTATTTCTCTCACGTAACGTGCATATAAAATTGTTCAATCAAATTGGCTTGAGTGCGGTAGCTGCTTTATAATGCATGTATTTAAATTATTTTAAAAAGAAAAGGAAATATGTTAGGAATATTGTTAACAAAAACAAACAACTAGTTTAAAAAAAAACATTCATGTTGCCAAATTTAGCAATTTTTTTGAACATAAAATATATTACAAAAAATAATTTAAAAAAAAAACAAAAGGAAAACGAATAAGTATTCGTTGTTTTGTGCCGAAGTTTCTGCGAGAGGAAACTACGTATGTTATTTGGTTTTTTGATTGTGTATTTTTGTGTAATTGTGCGAATTGTGTCATTGTGTGATTTAGCAAATTTTTCTGTTTTAAGTTTTTGATGTGCAGATTTTTTGAATTTTGGATTTGCAAAATTATTTATTTTAGGCTTAATTTTAAAATAATTTGTATTTTTGTATATTTTGTAAAGTATACTTTTTATCGATGATTTTTGACATACGTAGGTCTTTTTTTTTATATAAGCTGGGGGAATATTCTTGTAGTATCCGAATTTAATTAAAAACCCATTCACCATAGCTGGTGAATAATATTTTACACCAATACTATCAAAACAGTAATAGGCTTAGAAATCTCCAAAGTAATATGTTCAGAAAAAAAAATGGCCAAATTGTGTAGAATTTACGAGTTTATGATTATTACCATTTTACATTTTTCCATTGTAGCGTTGTGACGTGACATCTAGAGTGTCGAATTTAACTAAATTTTGTTTTGACATTTTTATTTACTATTCAAAAATTATATTAGTTAGTTTGTGCTTGTTAATATTTTCAATTTTTTCACTATAAATTTTTATTTTACGTGATTAATATTAAAGAACAAAACTCAAAATGGATGCCAGTATTGAAATTGTAAGTTTTTAAATAGAATCAAAATAAAATATATATGAGATTGTTATAAAATTTTCGTTTAATTTTTGCAGAGCGAAGAAAGTGGAACTTTGGAAAAAAATATTGACTTCATTGCCGACAAACTCCATCTTTTTAATTGTCAAAATGAAAAATATAAAAGAGTAGATTTAAATTGAAGGAATTGGACGCTTTTGGACAAACAATTAACATGAGTGGTTAGTAATAAAAATTTCAAGATATTTTAATCATTTAATTTAAAACTTAAATTTTATTTTCTTTTAGGTGAAAATATTCAGAAAAAAATAAAATATTTAAAAATGATGTATGTCAAACAAAAAAGAGCATTGATTCCAAAAAGTGAAGTTTTTATGTAAAATAACAGATTCTGTAGTGGATCTATTTATAGCATAGCCAAAAAAATAGTTTTAGTTATAAAAATATTTAAATTTATTAATTTTATTTTAGCTTATAATTATTTGATTTAAATTTCAAAATTAGTTATAGTTATAAAAATGAAATGACTTTTTTTATATAAATAAAAGTAAATTTATTTACAATTTTTAATTACAATGTTTTTTATTAATTTAAATAATCTTTATACAAGTTGATATATTTAGAAAAGCTGTAGATATTTCTGGAGTATCTGAATCAACAGTCATTTGGATATAATTATGAAGTGTAATTAATGCTTTTACGATATTTTGAACATTTTGTCCTTTCAATTGCGTTGCTAGCCGATCGTTAAAATATTGCTTATCGTCTGGTAAATTTCTTCCACCATCTAATCTAAAATATAAAATAAAAAATTAAATCAAATTAAAAATGAAATTCCATACAAATTTTTATTTATTTATATTTATATATTTATTTATTTAAAAACTAGAATAATTGGATTAAGTCAAGAATAAGTGAACAGTAATTAAAAATCTTCAAATTTTCACCAGATGTTCCTCTTTATAAATGAATACAAAATCCAAACTTATGGCCTTGTATCTTTTTAATTTTAGGTGGTGTGCCCCCTCAAAGTTTCACATTTTCATCAACACTTTTTATATTATTTTTCCACTATTTTTTTTACACAATAAATATCTATGAACATTCCACTACACAAATAAACCTACTTTTTTTATTTATTTAATCACTTTATTTTATGTATTTCGCTTTTTTAGATTACGTTTTTTATTCTCTTTTGACGTCTCAATATTTATGTTTGACCTTGTTATTTAGTATTTTGTTTTATTGATGTTGCCATTTCTGGAAAATAATTTGTAGCGTTTTCCCAAAAATTATTTGTAGCGTTGTTATATTTTGCAACGTAAAATTATTTTTGTAGCGTTATTTTACGTTCATTGACAAAAATTTAAACAGCAACATTTTGATGTCAGTATTTTAATATTGGATAAAATTATTTAACAATATATACTATTATCAATCTTAATTGACTCAAAGGTAAGTTCTTCATTTAATAGACGAATAGTTTTTATAGTTACATGATATTCTATAAGTTCTGTCAGTCTTTATTACTCAAAAACAGATGAGTTTTCCTTTTACAAATTAATACAAATAATGTGAATCATTTTATAGGCTAACATTTTCCTTTTACAAATTAATCATACAAAACTAATGAGAGCCTTCATATGTACTCTAACATTTATAATAACATTTTCCTTTTACAAATTAACAGATTTGCAGATTATACTTGATGATTATGAATCCAAACAATCAATATTACTCCTGTTATGCTAGAATAGAAGCAATTAAAAGAAGACTACATGAATATGGCGTATTATTATGGGATAATGTAATATATGAATAAATATTATTCATTTAATGTCCAAATATAATTAATTAATTTAATGTTACAAATTAAAAAAAAAATTTTAAAAACAGTCATTGAACTAAAATTTGAATTTTTAACCAACTCAACTTCACTCATAACGACTAATACCACCTTCACCCCATCAAAATCAAAAAATAAACAAACAAAATGTCACTTTATACATTTTCTTAACAACATAGTGAAAAAACATTAAAAAATAGAAAATATTCGTTTTAAATTCCATAAAAATTTATTCATTATAGTGAGTGTACAACAATGTTTCAGTTAATTAAAAAAAAAGTATTAAAAATTACAATATTATAATAATAAAAATTAAAACAAAAATTTGGAAAAACAAAAAAACTTTGAAGTCTTCCAGCTCTTAAAATAACGGGGGCACACAAGTTTTTTAGTGCTTCATCATCAGCTCGATAAGTTGCTCTTCACTCCCACACTGGAACATTAGCTATTTGTAGCGTTTTTCTAAAAGATACAGCCCTTCAAACAGTGTTCACTGTATATTGACTTGTTCCGAATAATTACCTTTAATAATGCTTTATTATTATATTTTTAATTTTACTTTACACTTTTTTATTTAAAATTTAATTTTTTTATTTTTTTAAAGATTTTCATTTATTATAAATTCAAATAGTTGTCAAAAAAATATTTTCTGAACATTTTTTTGACGTTTCACCGACACGCTTTTATTCTCACTAACACATACAAGAAAATAATATTAAATATTTTAATATTATTCACCTGGTGGATTTTTCGAACGTTTTACTAATACTTCGTCTGTTTACCAAAGTAATATTCACCAGCTATGGTCGGGCGGAATAATGACAAAAATAATGTACTATCACTAAATAAATAATAATAATAAACAAATACAAAAACCAAAATAATGCTCAAATAAAAAATCTAAAATAACATTAAAAATGAAATTTCAACGCGATATAAAAATGAAAATATCACAAAACAAAATCGAAAGCAGAAGAAAAAAATAAATGAGTCAATACGAACGACTTCGTTAAAAAAAGTTTCGTGATGAATTCGGAAATTTAAAAGGCTCACATTAGTTCATTTTCTTGCCGTTTTTAATTGTGTGTCACCACTTGACCCAAGTATAATATCACCCAAAATAAAAAAAACGGGATTTGGTATATCACCTAAAGTATAAATAACAGTGTAAGGTATTATATCACCCAAAGATCATCTAATGCAAAATTTGAAAGGGACATTTTTTTTTCATGCATTTCAAAATCAGATCACACTGCGAAAATTCCTTTGCTAATAATTTTTAATTATTTTATATTTTATTGTTATTTTAAATAAATAATTTTTTAATTATTTTATATTTTATTGTTATTTTAAATTTGTCCTAAATATTTGTGTGTATAATTTTTGTTGAAGAGAAATTGATTACAAGTACTAACGGATATACTTAAAGAGCCGATGTGCAAGTTTCTTGTCCACAATATTAAAAAACAAAGAAAATGTTATTTTAATACCAGTGTGTTTGAAAAAAGGGGTGGATATGCTGTGTGTAGGTCTGTTAATTGAAAAAAGCGAAATGTAGGTATTTAATTTTTTTTTATTTTAGTTATTTAAGATCTAAATACTTTAAGGATTTTTTCAATTTCACGCCGGCATATTGGGCATTTAAATTGTGTTGTTTCTGGTTCATCATTTTCTTCTAAAAGTTGCCTCTCTTCTGCTTCTAACCGATTCTTTTCCATTGTTGTTTGGCAATTGTAGCACAAACAAAGATGGCCACATGGTAGAATAATATATTCTATGACACACTTATGACTTTCTCTTTCAAGACGGACAATTATTGTGTCACCAAGAATATCCTCATCAGATTCTGAGGAAGCATCTTCTGCACCAAAAATTATAATATTAGAAATCGGTTCTTAAGTTGACGATGTATTTCAACTCAAATCGATTTAAAAATATTAATAAATATATATAAGGTGTGCAGTAGGCACATATTAAAATAATTAATATAATTGGTATATTTTACCAATAATTATCGAAATGATAAAAATTGAAAATGTTTATTCTTCCGGAATTAAGAAGTGCACATTGTTCGGTAATTATTTTATTTATTCTCCTCTGTTCTGGCCGAACTCTGCTTTGTTGTTCACGGATGTTACTATTACCATTTAAAACAGCCAGAAAATCTGAACTGTTGGCAAAATCTTGTTCTTGAAGTTTTGCTAAAAAATATGTTGTTATTTTTTTATACTTTTTTTTTTATTGGTATAAAAAATATTAAATTATATAAAGAAAATTACCAATATATTGCCAAATATTGCCAAATATTACAGTTTGGATGTAATAGTTTATTTAATTTAGAGTTATAAGACTCAGCCACATTATTGGTTCTTTATTATATACTTTACTATAATTAGCAACAGTGAAATTCTCTAGTGTTATCTATAAAAAAATTGAAATACATGTGAGCAATAATTATTGATGAACATGGAAGAAAATAATTACTTGTTCCATCCAAAACGTCTGAAAATATTTTTTGAAATTTTGAAAAATTGTGCCATGTTAATTACATTCTTCGTGGAAACCAGCAACCTTGTTACTTGGATAAATGTTTTTAAGAGATCTTCTTGAACCATTTTCATAATCTGACATTATTGATGCTGGAGTAAGGAGATACTCTTTTTCCAAGTATTAAAATACCTGCTGGTATGCTTCAGAACTTTTTTTGTTCATTAAAACAAAGATACATGCGAAAGCCTAAAAATTGAATATTTAGTTATTTGATTAATTTAAATAAAATAATATTATATTCATACCAAATTTAAATGAATCACATAAATTATCATTAATTGATAAAATATTTTTGGTACGCATTTAAATGTACCGTCAATGGGGAATTGACGATTTGTCTTGTCTAAATTGTTGAGAATTTCCAGAGAAACAAAAATTGATACAGCTGTATCGTTTTTAACTATGGTTGTTTTATAGAAATTATTTGTATTGTTTTTGCATGTCCCATAAATTTCAACTGTACTCGCTGCTTCAAATATTTCTTTAAATTCTATTATATTTGTTGGAATTGGAGGCTGTTTTGATTTTCTATTCTTTTTTAAAATTGGAATGATTTTCCCAAATTCTTATATGGATCTTATAGATGAAAACCTGTAAGCATTATCAAGAAAAAAAAATTTAAAACATAAAACAAAAGTGATTTACTAATAGTAGAAAAGAATTAATATCGATTTTATATTATTTTTATATATTTAGTAAGTATATTTAGTAAAATCAGTTTTTGTTTTTTTTTAAACAATAATCTAAAATACCTCGTACGTATTTACCTTGGTTGTGATCGAATTTCATCAAATATTTGTCGATTAGGTGTTGTTCATCTCTAGCTCTTTTCTTCATTAAAGAAATTGCAGCAATTTTCTTCTCTTGCTCTTGATTTTCACTATGGTTATGTATATCGAACAAAGAACTACACACACCATTATTTAACTTCATTCTGACCAAGCAATTTTTAATTCTACAACTAAAATACTGTAAATTTTTTGCCGAACTTTTTTTAATATATAAGGGCCTTTCTATTGACCTGATTTACTGATATCATATCGGTTCTACAATTTAGCAAAATATCACATTTTTTGGTCTAAATATCAGTTCAGCCATTGTGATTTACGCAATTACTGTTCTATTGGCAAGTGAAGTGATATGTTATTTTGACGTTTATATTAATTTAACATTTATATTTGTGAAAACAAAATAAAATATTATTTGAAATGGATTTTGAAAATTATTTTAAAATTAAATAACAAAGATTTTCCCTAAAAAATTAAAAATTAATATAATTTCAAAAAGTATGTGGTTATATGCAACTGATGATATAGTTTTTTTATATCAGTAAATCGGTTCCACAGTTGCTCAAATTTCAGTTCAGTGTCAACTGATATTACCAATACAGTATTTATCACTTCAACATACCAGTTAAAGTGAAAAATATCAGTAAATCAGGTCAATAGAAAGGCCCTATAACTGTCGAGACGATTCACATATCTCATAATCCATGATTAAATTTAATTTATAACTTCACCGGAAACACTGATATTTATAGTACTTGTTTAACTAGCAATGCCACAAATTGTAATGAATTGTTTTTGATGAATCTTAAAATTTCATAAATTATTTTGATCTTCAACCTGCAAAACTCAAAATATTTAGAACAAAAGCAAAAACGGTAAATTAAACAGATTTTTTTTTTTAATTTTATGACTTTATAAAATGTGGTTTTACTTATAAATAAGGGTTAATTGTGATCTTGAGTTTTGTTTTATGACCTTTTTTGTTTCATAACTAGAAAAATTATTTTCTTTCAATAACCGTTATAAGATTATAAATTATATAGAAGAAAAATATTTGACCATCGATTATTGTTAGAAAAAATTAGTTATTTCAAACAATAGCAGCAATACAAAAAGCCCATAACAATATAATTCCAAAACCAAACAAAGTTAATCATATTTTTGGGAAAGTTTGTTAATAATTAAACATGAATAAAATAAAATTATGAAAGAGATCTTCAAAGCCCAGAAACCTTTCTAAATGCATTCAATATAATAAATGTTAATGTCAACACAAACTGGATTCAAAGTATTGGAGAAATACCGAAAAAGAATTTTCGGCAAATTCTGACCTCAGAATTTTGAATAGTGTGGACAAGAAAATTTTGTATGGACGAAATACTTAGAATCGATTTCTCTACAACCGAAAAAATGGACCTAATTGGCATGTTAGGTATCCAATAGTGAACTTATATTATTAAAAAATTTCAGAAAAATTCGTTAATATTTACAAATTTTTCGGTAAACCCCAGAAAAAAATAGGTTGTTAATAGGTCTGTTTGTTTGCTTGATCAGTAGACCGATTAGGATTTATTTCGTAGAGAAAAAAACGAGAAAATGTGTGTACGTAGATAATAATGAGAATGTGTCAATTCGTAAAGTTACATCTGTGCGAGATGCCCGAAATGCAATGATACGTTGCAGCGTTTCTATGCTTTTCATCGCACATTTTTGAAATATTTCTCACAACCTACTATAGGTTGTGAGATATTTTATGTATTATTTATTATTATTGTGTTGGTGTATTTTTTTATTTTTGAAACTGTAAGTAAATTTTAAATTTATTATTTTAATTTTTACTATTATTTATATTGATTAAAACTTAATTAAAAAATTTAAACGAATAATTTTAAAGAAACTATAATAGCCTTTTAATCATTTTCTAGAATAGATACAAGAAAACCGTGTACAAGAAAAAAAAATTACAAAATGATGAGTTTAAACTTAAGTCAGTCAAAAGAAAAATGAGAAGCAAAATAATTTAATTGTGTATTATTTATTTTTTTCAGCAAAACGTTCTTGACTTACTGAAAACTATAATAAATAATAAGAATAATAATAATAATAATACTAGTAGATAATAATAAATAATTAATAAGTATAAATAAGTTATAAGTAGATATAAGTAATATAAGAATAATAAAAATAAGTAATATAAACTAAAATAAAAAATAAAATTAATTTGTTTCGTGTTTTTATTTATAATTTTTAAAATTTTTACAAACCAAATTTGAAAATGAATATATGTCAGTTTGAGAGCGATAGAATAATTGTTGAAATAAATGAAAAGTAATCAAAATGGCGCATAAGTTAGCTTAAAGTGAAGTAAAGTACGACGTACGCATTTAGGGATTTTATATTTGTCTCTTTCTTTTTTTTTGAAGATCAATAAGCGACACACTTTTTTTTTAATATCCCGAAATACGAAATATTTCTCTACGAAATAAATCGTAATCGGTCTACAGGTCACATACTCAGGGTAGGTTAGGTTAGATTAGGTTAGGTTGAGTTAGATCAGGTGACGTCACAGATCACTTTAGGTTAACGTTGACCCAACTTTTGTTTGGATCTGATCAAAATATTATAACCTCAATAAATTTTATTTATAAAAATATATGTAATTTATTTTATCATTTTTGTCTTTTAAACTTGTCTTATAACTTAATAATAAGTTATTTTAAAATAAACATTATTGAAATATTAATATTTTATTGTCATTTTGACAAGTATCTACTTGACTCCATCTATTTTGAAAGGTTAGAAAATCATCGCTCCGAGTAGTCAAAAAAAGCAAACGAACATAGAGTAAAGTTGACCTAACCTAACCTAAAGCAAACGAACACGGGTGAAATGATCCATTTTGATCGGAGTTACTCGTATCAATCAAACGAACAGACCTAATGCGTTCTGTAGTCCGATGACTATTATTTCGTTAGAGAAAAAAACGAGAAAATGTGTGTACGTATGTACATAATAATGAGAATGTGTCACTTCGTAAAGTTACATTTGTGTTAGTGTGAGATGCCCGAAATGCTATTATACGTTGCAGCGTTTCTATGCTTTTCATCGCACGTTTTTGAAATATTTTTCACAACCTACTATAGATTGTGAGATATTTTATGTATTATTTATTCTTATTGTGTTGGTGTATTTTTCTATTTTTGAAACTGTAAGTAAATTTTAAATTTTTTATTATAATGTTTACTATTATTTATATTGATTTAAGATTTTAAAACTTAATTAAAAAATTTAAAAGAATAATTCTAAAGAAACTATAATAAACTTTTTATCATTTTTTAGAATACAAGAAAACCGTATACAAGAAAAAGGAGAAGCAAAATAATTTAATTGTGTATATTTATTTTTTTCAGAAAAACGTTCTTGACTTAAGGGCATCGCACACCAAGCGCGAATTCGCGTCGCAAGAAAAAAATTTACGGGAAAATATACCTTATGTGGAAGGATTAAGGTCTATTATAGCAAAGCAGATAATTTGGTTATTGTTCGCAAAAAAATTATTCGCGCGAATTTAGTGCCCACACTTTTGCGAACAAAAAATTCGTAGCAATATTTTGACGTTTTATGATTTGTTTGAACATAACCAAGTTAAATTACAAAATATTAGATTTGTTTTCGTTCAAAAATGGAATCAACTATTAGCTTTGATGAAATTCTTATAAATGAAGTTCAAAGGAAATCTATTATTTATAATAAAGGTCACGTTAATTACAAAAACAAATATAAAAAAGAAGAAGCATGGAAAGAAATATCCGAAAATCTTGTAAAATGTGGTAAGAAAAAATTACTTTTACAATATTGAATTAGGTAAATAATCGATGGTTTATTATTTCAGAAGTGGAATGTAAAAAAAAATGGAAAAATCTGAGGGACACATATATGAAAAATATGCGTCAAGAAAACTGTGCAAGTGGTTCTGGTGGTCATCAGAAAAAAAAATGGATATACCAAGAACAAATGAGTTTTCTTAAACCATTTGTAGAAATAAAGAAGTAAGCAAATATTTGTAAAAACAAAGAATATATATATATATGTATTTTTTAAAGCAATTCGGGTAACTATGATGAGGACAACGATCAGTTAGATGTTCTGAAGCACCCCTCCAATCTGCAGAACAAGTCGTGGGCGAAGTCAAAGTCAAGAAAGCAGATCATCTAGAAGTCGTTCTCCAGTAAATAATGATTTTGAGAGTCAATTGCTAGACATTTTCACTAACAGAAATAAACTAGATTCTCTGGATTATTATTTATTAAGTTTGAAAGACGATTTGAGTGGACTTTCTGCTGCTAATTTATGTACTGCCAAATTAGAAATAATGAAAATAATTTTTGATTTAAAAAATAAACAATAACTTTCAATTTATTTATATTCTTTTATTCTCAGTAAAAAAGTAACAAAATTTCTCTCTTACATAGAATGGTTCAAGAGATAAAAAAGAGTAATCTAAATTTTCGGAATTAGATTGAACAACATTAATTTTTTTTGTTCTTAAAACACAACAAGTTTTCACAATTGAAATTGAAGTGGTCTGTGAAGCATTAATACGGTTTAATAAAACTCTCCATGTATGAGCACAAATCCCAAATGCATTTTCAACAACCCTCCTACTTCTACTGAGTCGATAATTATAATTATGCTGTCTCTCTGTTAATTTTGCTCCAGGATATGGTCTTAATATATTTTCTTTCAAGGAAAATGCTTCGTCTGCAACAATTACAAACTGCATTGGTTCATTTTTCCCTGGTAATGGTTTTCCTTGTCCTATATTGAGACGAATATCATTATTTATCCACATTTTCCCGAATGGACTGTTTGAGAAAACAGCAGAGTCACAATTTCCTCCAACAGCACCAGCATCAATCATTATAAATCTAAAAATATATAAAAGTTTAAAAAAATACGTGTACATATATGTATTAACAATTATTCTACTAACCTATACCGCCCGACCATAGCAAGAACAGCAGAAGCATATAAAAAGACTATAGGAAGAACAATTTTTGAACCTCAGGTGCATTTTTGATGAAATATATCGTTTCATTTAATATTTTCTTGTTTGTGTGAGTGAGTATACAACACTCTTGGGTTGAATATGAAATGTCAAAATTTTAAAGTTGACGAAAGAAATTTTGTGTACAAGTGAAGTTATAAATAATATTTAGTGATTTAGTAATTTTTATCCTTTTATCGGATTATTGTTTTGGACTCGACAATTATATAAAAATGGCTTATCTTCAATAAAATTAATAATTTTCCAACATGTCTGAACTAACATCCTAATAAAAAAAACCATAATTTAAATTCAATATTTAGTCACTAAACATCGAATGATGTTAATAATTAATTATAAATAATAATAATTGCATTTATTTTGCTTGTATTCCTAATTATTCATTTTAATATTACTAAAATTTTAATTAATATTTTAATTATTTTGGCCACTGTACTTTTAATTGTAATAAATAAAAATATCAACAAAAATGTCACGTGATAAATTCGTCAATATTATCGACGAAAATCGAACAAATTTACCGAAGGAGGTAATTTTTCCTGGTCAAAAGATCGTACCTCCCATTTTCGAACAAAGAAATATCACCTTGACGATCTATTCGTTAAGGTTAATTTGTTCCTCCATGAGGTGAATTTGTTCCTCGAGGTTTATATGTATTAGTTTGTTCTAGCTATGGTCAGACCCATAGTGTGCATCAACTAAAGCCATTAGCACAATTGAAAATGTTTTTTTATAATTAAAATTAATTGATCCACTATTTGGAGGAGCAAAAATGTGGATATGTTTTCCATCTAAAGCACCAACACAATTTGGGAACTGCCACTCACTCCAAAATTGTTCAGCAATCATTTCCCAATCATTTTGTTCTGGTTTTTTCATAAATTGTGGCATAAGTTGTTTCACAATGGACGAACAAGTAATGTTTACGGCTTCTCGAACAGTAGTTTGTCCCATCATAAAGCAATAGAACGAAAAGAGTGTCCATTTGCCAAGTATCTATAATTTTTATTAAGTATTTATTATGTTATAATTTATTATCTAATTCTTACGTTAATGTTAACACCAATTTTTGTCTAGCCAAAATGTTTTTTCCAAAATTCGTCCCTGGACCAACAATATCATTTTCAATTAAATTTAAAATAAATTCAAAATGGTTTTTATCCATTCTGAAATATTGTTTATATTTGTCCGGGTGCTGCTGTATCTCAGTAATAGGGCCTTTCTATTGGCCTGATTTACTGATATTTTTCACTTTAACTGATATGTTGAAGTGATAAATACTGTTCTATTGGTAATATCAGTTGACACTGAACTGAAATTTGAGCAACTGTGGAACCGATTTACTGATATAAAAAAACTATATGATCAGTTGCATATAACCACATACTTTTTGAAATTATATTAATTTTTAGTTTTTTAGGGAAAATCTTTGTTATTTAATTTTAAAATAATTTTCAAAATCCATTTCAAATAATATTTTATTTTGTTTTCACAAATATAAATGTTAAATTAATATAAACGTCAAAATAACATATCACTTCACTTGCCAATAGAACAGTAATTGCGTAAATCACAATGGCTGAACTGATATTTAGACCAAAAAATGTGATATTTTGCTAAATTGTAGAACCGATATGATATCAGTAAATCATATTAACATATTCACCAGAAACATTTCTTTTTTTATTGAATGGGTGAACCTAATTGTGAATAAATTGTTTATAATATTAATATATAATTGTTGATTAATTTGAAAAATCTTACCCAAATTCTATTTTTTCATGATTTTTTCTTTAATTTTCTTTTTTTATTTAGTAAATAAGCAGTAATGAATAATTCATTATCATTAAAGTCAATATTTTATAAATGTCAAACAGGTAAACAAACTAATGTCAAAAATTTGCGATGGTCGCGTTCGGTATGCGATAGTAGGCGAATTTAATGCCTAATTCTTGTTTGCGACGCGAATTCGCGCTTGGTGCGCGATGCCCTTTACTGAAAACCATAATAAATTATAAGAATAATAATAATAATCCCAGTAGATAATAATAAATAATTAAGAAGTATAAATAAGTTATAAGATATAAGTAAGATATAAGTAAGATATAAGTAATATAAGTATAATAAATATAATATAAATAGTAATAAAAAATAAAATAAAAAAATTAAGTTAATTTGTTTCGTGTTTTTATTTATAATTTTTAAGATTTTTACAATTCCAAATTCGAAAATGAATATATTTATTAGTCAGTTTGAGAGCGATAGAATAATTGTTGAAATAAATGAAAAGTAATCAAAATGGCGCATGAGTTAGCTTAAAGTGAAGTAAAGCACGACGTACGGGATTTTATATTTGTCTCTTTCTTTTTTTTTGAAGATTAATAAGCGACACACTTTTTTTATTATCCCGAAATACGAAATATTTCTCTTACGAAATAAATCGTAATCGGTCTTATTTGTAATATTAGGTATGGTCTTCAAATACAGGGCTAAAAAGAAATTAAGTGACAACAAAATTTCCATACATAATACTGGTGCGGGTTCTGAAAGTATTGCTCCATTACATTTCATGGACGAAGCTATAATTTCGGCGGCATCACTTGAAGCATCAGTCTCAGGGCTGAGTGTAAAAACGTTTGGTATTGCCGAAAATGATGAAGAATGTCCTCCAGAAATAGAAGGGGTTTTCTGATAGTGAAACACATTTTCAATCAGCAATAAATTTTGAAGAACTGGAAGACGAAATAGAAATACCCCCAATTCAAACCCAAGTGCCAAGAAACATACCTATTACTAAATCAGTATGTTTGAATTATTTGTAAAAAATCAAAAAGAACAGTCACTCGAAATAATGAGTGAATATTGTAAATAAAAATTTAGAACAAGATTTAATGATTAGGCAAGAAGATAGAGAATTAAAGCTTAGAGAAATGAAACTAAATTAAATGGAGTTAGAAATATTAAAGACTACAACTACAACTTTTAGAATTAAATAAATAATAATAATAGATTCTAATATTAAGTTTTATTATTAAAATACAATTTTACAAATGAAGACTGACAATGTTCAATACAATGAACAGCAAATATAAACACTGCAATGTAAACCCAGCCCAGACGTATCAGCTTACCAGCAATTGATAAGACAATTATAATAATATTAAAGAATTCATGTATTATGCAATTATGCATATTACCGGCACTTGATAAGACAATTATAATAATATTAAAGAATTCATGTATTATGCAATTATGCATAAAATTAATATTATTAGAATTCTGTTAAGATTAATAATATTAAAGAATTCATGTATTATGCAATTATGCATTAAATTATTATTATTAGAATTGTGTTAAGAATCATAATATTTTAGTAAATGTATTATGCTGATGATGCATTTAATTTAGTATAAGAGACCTAAAAAATTGTAAATAAATTCAGTATCAATAATAAGCTACCAGTGACCTGATACATAGGCTTAGAGCAATCTAGACTGGTTTTACCAAAGCTTAAAAATAAAGTTGTAATTATTTTAAATTAAAATAAAATTAAAAGTAAAAATATAAATTAAAAGTATTATATTTAAACCATTTGAGTCGGACAACAACAGACTTATTTAACTTAAACAACTTGGAGTCGAACAACAACAGATTCTACATACACTTTTCAATCGAACAACAACGCAGATTGAACATGGTCCTTCGAGCCTAAGCAGAACAGGCGCAACAATATCAACTATAACAACAAGTTGAAGATCAACAGCCGATAACTGACGCTTAAATCTCTGATCTTACAAATCAGATATTCAAGTAAATACTGACTGTACGAAGAGCACCAGCAGAAAAACTTTCCAATTTCATTCCTTGAACCTTTTTCATTTAAAATATTACTCAGCAGAAGAATATTCTGGCCCGTTAGGGAATCTGTGTAATATTTCCTTTCAAAAATTAAAACAAAGATTATCATTTTGGCAGAGGAATACTCTGGCCTTTACCGGAATCCAAATTGATTTCTTTGTATTCCAACTATTAAAGCAAAAGATTTTTTCGGCAGAGCAATACTCTGGCCTTTTTTGGAATCCGAATTAATAATTTGCTTCTCAATCCACACATAAATCTGCTTTAAAAATGGAAGACACCGTCAAAGAACAACGAGCTTTGGTAGAAAACATCATCAAAATGAAGACGAACTACTCAAAGGACGGACAAAGCAGAAAAGCCAAACCCGGCTATTATGAGGACAAATTGCAGAAGCTGGATGAAATTTGGAAAGAATTTGACACCCGTGATGCTCAAATAAAAGAGTATTTTCTCTTTACGGATGATAACCATAACTATTTCAAGAACAACGAATATAGTCAAGCATATAAAATAATGATTGAATTCAAACAAAAACTAAGGTCGGATTCAAAAATCGATCCAACTATCTTGTTTGAAGAAATAACTGAATCACAACAGAATTTATCAAAAAATATGTAAACTTTGATAAATTCAATAAAACAAAACATAGATACAGTTGAAAAAGAAAATTTGCAAGAAAAATCGACAGAATTGGACAAAATGTGGATAGAATTTAAGCAAAACCAACAGCAAATTTGTGGATTTGGGGCAGAAGTCATATCGAACCAACATCCATATTTCACAAATAATTTCTTTGAAAAAGTCCAGGATTATTATCTAAAAAATCGTGACGAATTAAGAAACAAATACGACGAACTAAACAACAAACCGGTATTTGAATCTACAGAAAATGGTAAAAAGCCAACAGAACAATTGCAATATCACAATGATAGTTTCATATTTAAAAACGATCCAGAAGAACAGGAAAAAAGAATAAAATTGCAAATGTCACGCTCAGATGTAATTAGAAATTTCATTAACAACATTGAGATAACATTACAAAATGTAAAAAATAAGCCTGATGCTTATTACAAACAAAAAATCATAAGTTTAAAGGAGAAATGGACGAATTTCTCCAACACACATGAGACAATCAGCTCTTGTGATGACAATTATGAAATAGAACAAACAAACTATTTCAAAAATCAAGTATTTGAAAGTATCGAGGATCTTTATGAAGAAACAGTAATATCACTACAGCAAGAACTCGATAATAAATGCAGCACATCTTCAAGGGACAGTCATCATAACAACAGATATGGATCCACCTATCCAGAACTTCGGCTACCATCTCTAGACATCCCAAAATTCTCAGGAAAATATCATGAATGGACCGCATTTAATGATATCTACAAGAAGCTAATACACAATAACAACAGTTTAAGCGATGCACAAAAAATGCAATATTTAAAAACCTGTGTTAAAGATGAAGCTGCAAAACTGATATAACATTTAAATATCGCAGACAGTAACTAAAACACTGCCTGGGAATTATTGATCAGCAGATATCAAAATAAAAGGGTACTAGTAACAACACAACTAGATGCTTTGTTACGTCAACCATACCTATCTACGGAATCTGCGATTGGAATTCGGCATATGCTCGACACAACAAGAGAATGTCTTCACGCCATCAATAATCTAGATGTACCAACTGCTACGTGGGATCCATTAATAATTCACATAATGGTAAAGAAATTGGATCCAGAAAGTCATAAAATCTACGAGCAGACATTAGATTCTCCAAAAGAAATACAAAAATTGGAAGAATTCTATAAATTTTTAGAGTCCAGATTTAATACTCTAGAAGCCTTGAACAACAAGACCAACAAGTTAAGAAATATCAACAACACACCATACAAGGCTCCAGAATGGAAGAAGTGGCCTAGCAGCACAAGAAACACAGCCAATTCTGGAACAAATAAAAATAGTCATAATCTCAACAATTTCCATGTCATGTCGAAAGTAAAATGCACTTATTGCTGCGAACAACACACAATAGACAAGTGCAAATACTTTTTAGCAATGGCGTTGGAACAAAGAAACAGACTAGTGATAGAAAAGAAAATGTGTCCCTACTGTTTATCTTCTGATCATCCAGCAATGTACTGCAAAACGACAACAACCTGCAAACCACTCGCTGTTACACCTCAGTCTAGAGGACAGGAACATTAATAAAACTAATCAAAATAACAACATGCAAACCAGCAAGACAAATGGCAGCTATCAAGTTCAAAATCATCTTTCTGAGACTTCAAAAGGTCCTAGAAACATTATACTAGGAACTGCGCTAATAACTACAACGTCAGCTGATGGCCAAGAACATATTCTTAGGCTATTGTTGGATCCAAGGTCTCAAGCAACATTTATAACTGAAGAGGCTACAAGAAAACTCCAGCTAACACGAATGCCTACAAATGTTAGAGTAACCGGAATGGGAGTAACTGATGCCGGGCACTCAAAAGGAATGGCTGAATTATTAATCAGACCTCGCTTTTCGTCAAAATTCTCCTTAAAATTAAAAGCATTAATATTCAACAAATTAACTAAAAGCCTTCCAGAACAAACTTTTGATGGTTGGAAATGGCAGCATTTAAATAACTTGATATGGGCAGATCCAACATATTATCAACAAGGACCCATCGACATCATACTTGGTGCAGACAACTACAGTGAGATTATACTCGAACACGTAATAAAAGGAAACAAGGGTGAACCAATGGCTCAAGAAACAGAATTCGGATGGATCATCTTAGGAAACGCATCAGAAGAAACGCGTCAAGAAACTCTAAGCATGATCACAAATATTGACATCGACAACCAACTGAAAAAATTCTGGGAAATTGAAGAAACACAACAAGAGAGGCAAATAACAGAAGAAGACAAACAATGTGAGAATTTATTTGAACATGACCATAGCCGCACAAAAGATGGTAGATACATGGTGCGAATACCATTCAAAATTAATGATAGTGAAAAAGATGACAACCTGGGAGCATCCAAACGGATGGCGTTAGCTAGATTACTGCAAATGGAGAAAAAGCTAAGCCACAATTCTGAACTCAGAAAACAGTACCAAGATTTCATGGACGAGTACCTCAAATTAGGTCACATGGAAGAAGCACCACCCACGAACAGCACGGTCTACTACCTTCCACATCATGCCGTCATCAAAGACATTAGCACAACTACGAAGTTACGAGTCGTATTTGATGCTTCAGCTAAAAGTAGCAGTGGAGTCAGCCTCAACGACAAAATGATGACAGGACCAACCCTGCAACAGGATCTAATCTCTATAGTTCTAAGATGGAGAAAACCACGTTACGTTTACACTGCCGATATTGAAAAGATGTTCAGGCAGATTATAATGGATCCAAGGGATCGAGATTTCCAGCTAATTCTATGGCGAAAAAGCCCAGCCGAAACAATTAAAGAATATAGACTAAACACAGTCACCTATGGTACTGCAGCTGCAACATATTTAGCAGTAAGAAGCTTAAGACAACTGGCAATAGATGACGAAATGCAGTATCCGTTAGCATCAAAAATCATATTAAACGATTTTTACGTAGACGACTTGATGTCGGGTAGTGATACAATTGCTGATGGCATAGTTATTCAAAAACAATTAATAAAAATGCTGAAAGGAGGGGGATTTAATCTTCGAAAATGGGCAAGCAATCACGAAGAACTGATTAAAAACATCCCTATAGAAGCACGAGTATGTGGGGAATTACAAATTATGCCAGATGACAACATAAAGACTTTAGGCATCTTTTGGAACCCAACTTCAGACACATTCTCATTTAAGGTTAATTTACCAAAAGAAAATGGCCAAATTACAAAAAGACAGATATTATCAGATGCTTCAAAACTATTTGATCCTCTTGGATGGTTAGCACCAACAATCATCAAAGCAAAATTACTTCTGCAAGAATTATGGAAAGCTGGATTAGATTGGGATCAACAACTTCCAAATGATATAGCTGAAAAATGGAAAAGTTATAGAAATGCGCTGAAATCGTTAGAAGAAATTAAAATCAAAAGATGGATTGGCTCAATTGAAACAGAAGAAAACATTGAGCTTCACGGATTCTGTGACGCTTCAGAAGATGCATACGCAGCAGTAATATATAGTAAAATAATAGACAATAAGGGTCAAGCTGTAATAAAGCTGCTGACGTCAAAAACAAAGGTCGCACCAGTTAAGTCTAAATTAACGATACCACGATTAGAACTGTGTGGAGCATCACTATTGGCAAAATTATTAAGGTGTACCTTACAAACCATGAAATTCAAAAACGTAAAATGTTTTGCTTGGACAGACTCATCCATAACATTAGCTTGGATTCGAGGCGATCTCAACAGATGGAAGACTTTTGTAGCCAACAGAGTATCACAAATAGCAGAAATACTTGAACCACATCAATGGAGGCACGTAAAATCAGAAGACAACCCTGCTGATTCTGCTTCAAGAGGAATCAGCCCAGAAAAACTTGCTGAACAGTCCCTCTGGTGGAATGGACCAACATGGCTGAAACTATCACAAGTTAATTGGCCAAAATCCTTATATGAACATAGTGATCTTATTGAACAACAGAAGTTGGTTGAATCAAAAAACAAAGTCAAGGCAATGAAGGTAGCTTATCTCTCTCAGCAGAAAGACACAGGATTAAGCATTTTATCAACATATTCTTGCTTAACAAGACTGAAACGAGTAATCGCTTACGTGAGGAGATTTCTACAAAACGCAAGGCTCCCAAAAGAAAGAAGAATAGCTTCAAGCTTAACAACAGTCGAATTACAAGAGTCGATGAATTGTATAATTAAACTATCACAACTAGAAGCATTTTATAACGAAGTGAAACAACTAAAGCAGAACCAACAAATAGATGCCAAAAGCAAACTAATAACTTTAAACCCATTTCTTGATAACAACAATATCATCCGAGTTGGAGGAAGACTACAACAATCCGATCTCTCATACAACCGCAAGCATCCGATAATAATATCAAATAGATGTCCTCTTTCCAAATTATTAATAAATTGGGCACATAAATCCACAATCCACGGAGGAAATCAGCTTACATTGTCATTTCTTCGTAATCAATTTTGGATCATAAAAGCAAAGGACTTAACACGATTTACACTCCATAAATGCATTACATGTCACAGATACAAACAACAGTCACATGATCAACTAATGGGAGTTTTACCAAAGGCCAGGGTCACTCCATCAAGACCGTTCAGCCATACAGGCGTCGATTATGCTGGTCCAATCCAGCTAAGAGTATCAAAGGGAAGAGGAAATAAATCCTACAAAGGCTACATTTGCGTTTTCGTATGTTTAACTACAAAGGCATTTCATCTCGAAGCAGTTTCCGACTTAACAGCTCAAGGATTTTTGGCTGCATTTAAACGTTTCACCGCAAGACGAGGACTCTGCGCTCACATATACAGCGATAACGGAACTAATTTTGTTGGAGCAAAAACGGAGCTAGAAAAAGAACTTAGAAATGCCATGAGAAAACAATCACAAGAAATTGTAGAAACAATTGCGAATAATGGGGTCACATGGCATTTTATCCCACCACTTTCACCTCATTTTGGAGGATTATGGGAGGCTGGGGTTAAATCAACCAAATATCACTTAAAAAGAGTAATAGGAGATTCAACTTTAACATTCGAAGAATTAACAACATTGCTCACTCAAATTGAAGCATGTTTGAATTCCAGACCATTGTACGCTTTAAGCGAAGACCCTAATGATTACGACGTATTAACGCCTGGTCATTTTCTCGTGGGCGCAGCTCTGTTTGAACCACCAGCAGAAAATGTTTTAGACATGAAAATATCACAACTGACACGCTGGCAGCTAATCAAACAGATGCAACAAAGCTTCTGGAAGACATGGAACTCCGAATATTTAACTCAATTACAGCAGAGGTACAAGTGGAAAGAAATGGGCATCAACAAGGGTAATATGGTGCTTCTGAAAGATGAACAACTTCCACCCTGTCAATGGGCACTTGCCAGAATCGAGGAAACACATGCTGGTAAAGACGGAATTACAAGGGTTGTTACGGTACGAACGCCCAAAAATATTTTGAAGAGACCTATCTCAAAGGTCAGTCTCCTACCGATAGAGGACAACAAGAAAGAAACAACAATAACAAAAATCCGCGCCGTTCCCATTCAGGACAATGCATCAAAACCAGCAGAGAACAAGCCAACTAATATTAAAGCACGATCGTTACCAACAACTATAATAATGTTAATATTAACCTTAACATTGTGGAAGGGGATACAGGCAGTACCCTCTACGAAGCCTTACGAAATAACAACATTTGATTCTTCTCCCGGTATATATTTCGAAGAAATTGGGAGAATGAATTGGATTAACAACGCATGGAAACTGGTTGTTTATTATAACATGGACAACTACCACGCAGAACTTGAAGGATTCAGACAATGTGTCCAAAAAATAAACAGTTTCTGCAAGAGGTCACATGAAAAGGGCGTAGACTCCAACATGTGTGCTATAATTTCATCACAGTTCATCCATAAATTAAACGAGATCGAGCATGCAGAAGAATTATTGCGGAATACTAACAATGTTAAAAAAGGACGAAATAGAAGCTCTAGGGCTTTATTTAATGGCGTTGGAAACGTACTGAACTCATTATTTGGCGTTTTAGACCAAGATTCAGCTGACTATTACGAAGACCAGATTCAACAAACGAGAGAAAATGAAGATCATCTTCTTCAATTAATTAAAAACCAAACGCTGATAGTCGAAGCAACACACAACATTTTGAAGAAGAGCAAAGACATGATACAACAACAATTCGACACAATCCAATACGTAATATCAAAGTTACAAATGCAGCAAACCAGTACAGCCGAACAAAATGAAGCAAAACTTGAATTTCTATCAGCAAGCATACAGGGTCTTTTAATTGTTTCATCATATCAAAGAACTCAGGATATGTTATTGGACGTAATCATGGATACACACCATGGACGGGTTAACCCATTCATTTTGACACCAAAACAATTAAAAAGGCAGATAAATTTAATACAGATAAATCTGCCGTTTGGCCTCGCTTTACCGATTCATGACAACAACGAATTAACTCAACTATACAAGTTGATGTTGGTGAACACAAGGATAACGAAGCACAACATAATATTCACTATCGACATTCCTTTGATCAATAAAGAGGAATTCCAGCTGTACAAATTAATTTCATTGGCAACTAAATATCAGGGGAAACATGTGTTCATTGTACCCTCTTCAGAATATTTGATTGTAAGTTTAGACCGTGATCAATATTACCCACTAGAGATGGAAGAAATTAAAGCCTGCCAGCATGATGAGACACAACAACTATTATGTACACAAAAGCGGCCGTTACATAACCAGAAGTCGAACGCCAGCAAATGCGAAATGGAAATGCTAAGACATACCTCAGGCATATCCAATATGTGCCAGATACGATCCTCAGAGTCAACTGATGTTTGGATCCAGCTATCTCACCATAACAACTGGATATATTCCCTGGAAGAAGCCCAGACCATGGATATAATATGTAATAAAGAAATATTTACTATTACCCTAGTAAATAGTGGAACAATTAAGATAGCAGCATATTGCAGCTTAAAAGGAAAAACAGTGACGATAACCGGATACAATTCATATTCTAGTGAACTAAACGCTTCTTTCCTACCTTCAACCAACTTAACTGAAGAGTTCCAAAAGCAGAAAAAAACAACATTAGTGTACCTATCCTGGAGTTCAATATTGATAAAGAAGTAGAAGAACTCAAAACTGCAATACAACAGCAGAAGGAACGAGAAAGCTTACCAGCAATAACAAATCACGATATTCATCAATACGTGGTTTCATATACTGCAATCGGAGTAATCATGCTGCTTTGCATGGCGTACCTAATAAGATGGATGAATTCTCAAAAACGTATACTTGGAAACACTATGGCAGCAGAACAACCAGCACCAGGTCCATTTGTTTTCAGTCCAGAACCAAACTAATGGATCTTTAGGCGCCCGGGAGTATGTTCAATACAATGAACAGCAAATATAAACACTGCAATGTAAACCCAGCCCAGACGTATCAGCTTACCAGCAATTGATAAGACAATTATAATAATATTAAAGAATTCATGTATTATGCAATTATGCATATTACCGGCACTTGATAAGACAATTATAATAATATTAAAGAATTCATGTATTATGCAATTATGCATAAAATTAATATTATTAGAATTCTGTTAAGATTAATAATATTAAAGAATTCATGTATTATGCAATTATGCATTTAATTTAGTATAAGAGACCTAAAAAATTGTAAATAAATTCAGTATCAATAATAAGCTACCAGTGACCTGATACATAGGCTTAGAGCAATCTAGACTGGTTTTACCAAAGCTTAAAAATAAAGTTGTAATTATTTTAAATTAAAATAAAATTAAAAGTAAAAATATAAATAAAAAGTATTATATTTAAACCACTTGAGTCGGACAACAACAGACTTATTTAACTTAAACAACTTGGAGTCGAACAACAACAGATTCTACATACACTTTTCAATCGAACAACAACGCAGATTGAACAGACAATGATATTAAATATAAGCAAATATGTATCTACATAAAGATATTTAAAGAGAATTGAATTTCAATATAGAAATGAATTCCTAGTACAAAATAATTTTGTGTTTTATTATTAAAATATATATTTTCAATTTAATTAAACAGATACATTTTTATTTTATCACAAGTTATTTGATCCCTTCAAGTTAAATTTGTAATATTATCCAATTATTATTCATTTATTGTGAGGATTGGATCATCTGGTAGTGCCAACTGCTGTCTGTTGAAGGGGACATTAAAATGAATGCATATGTTTTGTAGTGCTGCTGTTATATTTATTATTTTAGCAACTTTTTCTGGAATATATCTACATTTCCTTTCTTCTAACATGATACAAATAAACAAGATATGTTGGTGCGCATGTTTCCTGCTCTTTTTTAGACCTTATGCAGTGATGGAATAACATTGAAAATGAAATCTGACACTTTGAAGATTTTCGGTCTGAGCGCCGTCTGAACATACGTTTTAGTGAGGCAACTTTTGTCTTACGCTAAACGGGAAAAATTTAATTATTGAAAAGTTGAAATTTATGTGCCCATATTTTTAAACATATTGAAAAAAATAATTTGAAAGAGTGCAACATATTCATAAATACATTACAGAATTAAATTTTTTAATCTTTACTGACCAAAATTCCGGCTAGAGTGTAGAGTATCTACTACGATTTCTTATTTTAGTTTTATTCAGATTTATTTGCGAGAATGTTTTCGCAACATTCGCAGAAGAATTTAGTAAAGAGAGTATTGCTGATATAAATGTAGCCATTATTAGAATTGCTTGCATGATTTATTAAGCATATTGTTTTCCAAAATTGTTGAATATTTATATTTTCATTAGACCATCATGTATTAAAATTTCCGATAGGGTAAAGAAAATATTCCTAGTAAGCAATAATAACAAATGCGATCTCGTTCGCATTCGGCATTTCGTATCCCGGCAAACAAAAAATTGGAGTTCAACAAAATAAATTTTTACTATCATGCATAATTTTTTATTAATTTTACCTTTTTTGTTTTAATAATTCTAATCTAATTCTACGCTCGTCTTCTGTGCATCTAAAACATGCGTCTAAACCTGGAATAATCAGATATATCTGAACAAGATTTCATCATTATAATTCATCATATTATAATTGTCCAATACACTTTTCAACTGTCCTTCTAGCTTTTGAATGAATGGTATATCAGCTTCAATACTGCTTTCAACTGGTTGCCTATAAGGAGTGATTATCCAAGGTTACAAATTATTTAATTTAAACATGAAACACGAGTTGGTTGCTAAATATAGGGTTTTCTGTTCAAAATTTAAAATCAAAATTAAAAAAATTGATTGAAAATCAGCATTTTGTCTTAATTGATTAATTTCAAAATAACTTCACCTAATTTCTATATTTCTGTATTCCATTATTTATTTTTACAGCTTTCAAATTTAAATTCTAATTTATTTTCTATTTGCATGCTCATCAGTTTCTGAATTTGTGTGCATAAAATTACAGTTATTAATTATATTTGATTTTAATGAAAAACTTTTATATCAAATCAATAATTTGTCGAGTTATATTATTGTTTTTTTTTTACCATGGCTTCTAAAATTTCAGTAAAACTCGTTGATTAATTATATGAAAACTATATGTATTATTTAGTAATATAGACGAAATAATAGACTTATTTCGTCTTCATTAATACAACGTTTATTCTCCATCAATTAATATCGCACACGAATTTCATGAATGCGAAATTTGTTTAATAATTTACAAATTTATATAAAATAATTTTTATAAAATAATTTATTAAATTAGTGTTAAAGTGATTAGGTTTTTTTATATTTTTGTATTTTATTTGCTTTTAGAAGCTTTATTGTAAGGACAAGGGATCATTTTCATTCGAAAATAGTCTTTTTGAAATTTTGTATCAGCTAATTCTACACATACTTTGTATTAGATTAGCAAAACATACAATTTTCATGTAAATTTTAGTTAATTTTTAGTCGAATACAAAAATAAACACTCCTTTCGCGTTCTAAGATTCTTAAAAAAAACGAAATTGGAAAGTGAAATATTTGCAAGGATAACAAGGAATGAGGGAGAAACATTAGAATGAAATTTTTTTATTATTTATATGTGTTTATTTGGCATATTTATCTAGATTTTTTAATAATTAAATTACTACTGGGAATATTACTCACAATCCATTAATATTAATGGATTTCTCTAACTTTATATTTTGTCTTATTTCATACTTACTAAAAAAAATTAATCAATGACAAAGTTTTTTTTAACACTCATAATCGTCAATTTCAAAATAATCTTCATTTTCAAAGAAATTAAATATTATTATATTATTTTTTTCTAATAACTCTTCACATTTTTGTTGAATTCATAATTAAATATAAATAATATTGTATTCCGTGAAGATTTTTATTTGATTTTGACCGTCAAAATTCATACTTATAATCCACAGAAATATGAAGGCTAAGTTTTAAAATGTTTTTTCTTCAAAAAATGAATTTTGACATCAGTAAAGAAAAATAGATTTGAGGATTTTCATTATGGCTTTTTGTAAAATTATTACGAACAAAACATTATTAGAATGCAGGTATATAGCTGCATTTCTTAAATAAGAAATTATTGATGGCTTCTTATTTAAGAAATGTAAATCAAAAATGATGAATTTTAACAACTATAAATAATTTCAAGAACAGTCATTTTTTTTTCTTCAATACGTTTGGCATTCAGTTGTATTTTTTGGTGTTTGGGTTTTACTTAATTGGATAAAAACTCAATCAATAACGAAAAAAAAAAAATATATGAAAAAAATTCAATTAAATTTTGTGTTATTTCCTTCAATTTTTTAACCAATTTTAAATAATAAATCAAAGTAATTGTTTGTTCCACGTTTATATTATATGTATAATCTGTATATATATATATATATATATATATATACACTTTTAAATTACCTAATTGTATAATTTATACATCTACAAAATTGAAAAATTGTCTTTTATAAAAGTAAAAATTGTTATGCAAACATAAACAACGTTTAATAAAAAAAAAACCACTCCAGTAAACATTTTTTTTTTTGCTTTTATTTACCATAAAATATTTTTTTAAAACATTATACAGCAGAAAATTATAAGAGTTTTTTTTTTTGTTTTGTTTTTTTAAATATACATTATATTGAAATATACATCTTCATTATCATTTTTTAACCTCAGCTTTTTTAAATCATTTTACGTATTTTCAAATCTTAAAAAAAAACTTTAACACTTAAGTTACTTTACTTCGTTAAAAAAATATTTTTCAAAATGTTCGAATAAAAATCTATATTTTTATTTCATTTTAAATAAAAATAAACATAGATTGAAAAATAATAAAAAATAATGAAAAGGTATGATACATATAAGCTTGTGTTTTCAGTTAAACAGATGCTAAAATAACGAGATGTTATAAACAATATATATCGATTTGTCATGCAATATTTGACACTTTCACATTTTCTTAGTGTTTTTTTTATAATTCTTTTCAGAATCAAATGGTTTTTATTCTTCTCCTTATATTACTTTACCTTTGCAAACATTACAGTACATTTTATTATAAAAAAAAAATATAAAGCTAATTAGGATTAACACAGAATAATTTTAACTATAAATCAGAAATTGAAATATTTAAATTATTTCTCATAAATCACAATTTCCATTCAGTAATAACTGTTCATTATTGGGATTTATTTTTAAAAAAGTGGAAATTGTTTCAGTCGAATTTAATTCATTTTTGGTCAATTTTCTTTGTCTTATATTATTATTTATTGTTGTTTCAGAATTATTTAAACTTTCTGATGAGGAAAATTCATCTTTTGATAAATTAATATTTTCTTCATTAATATATTTTGATAATTTTCCCATAAATTTATTTGCTTCTGTTTTTTCAACAATATATTTTTGTATACCAATGTCCGATTTTTTTCTCTCCTCTTCCCTTTGTTTTCTCATTAATTCTTCATTTTCTTTTGTTAAAACTGTATCATCCATTTCGGATTTTTTTAATTCTTCTTCAGCCAATGCATATCCATTATTGTAAAGTGTTTTGGGTTTTGGTGGATAAATTGAATTATACGTAGGATTTAATGGATGTTTCCACATGTTAAATAATGTTTTAACAGCACTACGCCCTTCAGTGGTTCCATAAGTATGATGTGATTTATCTCCGGTTCTCATAACACGATTTTTCACCTGTACGACAAATGATTTCATTGACTGTAAAATTTTAATTCAATAATTCTAAAAATTCTTACCATGTTATGTGTAGCTTCTTTAAGATCCCATACAATGCCGGCTTTAGCCAAAAGATCTATAAAGAACCCAGTTAAATTTAATGGTGTTCCTAACTCAGATGCTCTATAATCCCATGGAAAAGCATGATGATAATTATGCCATCCTTCACCGACAGCAATAAATGAGACGAACATACTTTCAACAGGAAACATTGTTCTAAATAAAAATATGGTGATTTAAAATATGCAACAAAAATAAACCTAATTCTCTCTTACTTATCATAAGGTCGTGTTCCCCAAAGATGAGCAGCACTATTCACCAACCAGGTTCCATTTAAGTTTACAATCGTGCGTGCAAAAAATGCCACAAAGAGTGCGATAATAGGATTTTCATACCAAAATATTATTGGAACAAATGTTGGCAAAAATAATGAAAATATTGTATAAAGTACTTTGTAATGCCTAAAAAAAATACTTATTTAATATTGTGATTCATTGTATGACGACTTAAGGTAAATGAGTTATTTTCCGTGTCAACATAATTTGTAATTATAACGAAAATTTACTCTGTTCTTTTATTTAAAATAATTACTATCATTTGTAATATAGAATTGATTAAAGAAAAATAAATATTAATGTAAATAGAATAGCAAAATGAAACAAAGAAAAAAACTCTTAATCGTGGTCTGACAAGACTGTACCAATTTTTTCCGTGATTCTTTTTATGCATACAATTGATTCATTAATTGTTGACGTTATTCTTTTAACAGATTTCGTTTTATAAAAAATAAAAGTAGTTTTTTTTTATATTTTGTGAGATTATAGGCATAAATGAATATTTTTGAAGTTTTTGAGTTTAAGGATTTCTTCTAGTATATTTAGGGTCGGGAATTTTATTCAAGATGATAAATTTCACTTATACTCCCAATATTTTCTTATTAATATCCCGTATCCTGATATTATTAATGGTGAGTCGCAGAACATCCTCTTTTAAATGATCACAGATTTATTGTTTAAAGTGTTTTGGGTTTTACTGTAAAAGTTCATCGCATTTAAACTGTACCATTATCCTAATTATTTAATTTATTTTGGATTGCAAAATGAGTTTTAAATTGATCAGACAACCAATTTTTAAATTACTTGTATTTGTAGGTAGTTGTATAAGTTTTGAAGAGAAAATAATACACTTATTTGGCCTTGAAATCATTTTTTTTTTCTTACTCACGAATAAAAAATAAAAAATCAACAAACAAAAAATCACGAGTAATACAAGAAGAAGAATTATCCACGATTAGTTTTAAAAATAAAAAAAAAATTCTTTAGCTTTTTTTTTTACGTAATAACTTTTTAACTTTAAAATTATTTTTCGGTCGATTTCTCGCTTTTGTTACAAATAAATTAATACTGATGGTCAATTTCATTAAGTTTAGTTAAAAATTAACATTCACATATAAAGTATTTTAGACGTAGATTATTTTTTATTTCTTTTTTCCTAATTTGTTTGCATTTGATCTTGAACACAATGCTCACATTTTTTATTCGCTTTTATTTTTTATTTATTTTTTGTTCTATTATTGCCGTTGAGTTGATGCTGTACTAATTGAAATTTTGCACACAACCAACATTTAGATTTATGAACCAATAACAAACAAAACCAGTTGCTTTTGGATTTTTTTTTTACTTTTATAAAGAAAACAAAAAAAAAGTAAGAATTATTGTTTTGCAATTAATAAAATTAATTTTGTTTTTCATATTTTTTCTCAGTACAACAAGATGACGGAATACTAAATTTGTACGAAAATATTTTTTTATAAATTCATTTCGCTATTGTAGCGAAAAGCTAACCTTTTATTACAGCACTTAATGTTTCTATATTAAAAATTTTAATCAGCATCATTATAATTCAGTGAAAAAATTAAAATGTCTAAATCAAAAAAAAAAAAGAAGAGGAATGACATGTGATTAGGATAAATCGTAAGATAATTATTTAAACTCATCAAAAGAAAAGAAAATTACGTGAAAATGTAAAATGAATTATAAGTAAAAGGAAAGGGGTCTATTGAGAAATCTAAAATATATAATTAATACATAATAATTTACAATAGTTTTTTGTATAAAGTAATAACTAAATAACAATAAAAGTCATATAAGTGCAATAATTATTTATATTTTATTTAATGTAAGAATAATCTTGTCACTTTTATAAAATTTTAATTTATTGTTAATTATGATTACAATGAACACAATTCATCATAATTAATTTTATTATTTCCTTAATAATTTATTATAATAATGTAAAATCAAAATTTGCAAACATTTTTTGATCATACATACGTATGTTTAATGCGATACAGTATAAATACAAGTTACTTTAAGAACAAAAATAAAATGTTAGTTAAAACAATATGCAAGTATGAAGACTGTTGTTCAATGGAAATGGGTAGCAAAAAAATAGATTTTGTAGAAGTAAATGTAGAATTTACAAAATCAGAAATCATTATAGATATACCATAAATACGAAGCAACAATTAATCGTTTATTGATTAATATTAATATTATACTCAGTAAATCAAAAGTTATGGGAATTTTAATAAAGATTTGCATAATTAATTCTTTCTCACACTTTATGATTAACTAATCAGAAAATACATACTAACAAAAGAACAAATTATCAGGCCAAATCAATAAACCTTAAGACGGTATGGGAAAAGAAAATCGATGATTTTTAATAATGAATATAACATTCAATTGAATTAGTTTGAATGATCCAAACATATATTTTTAAATAGATAGATAATAAATATAGTTATAAGAGAAAAATGCAAATATTTTTCTAGTCGATGTCGCTTCAATAATAATATTAAATAATATAAAAAATGAAATATAAACATTTTTTCGCTTAATACTTTCTCTTTCAAGGTGAAAATCTTAATATCTGACCTAGAAACAATACTTCTTTTTTGTTTCAGTATTTTACTTTTGTTTTAGCGTTGTGCGTGAAATATTTTTATGTCTTTGTTTGCACGAATAAAAACTTTCATCAAAATAAACAAACAATTTGTTATAAATTTTTACATAATTCTTGAAATTTGATTTTTCAAAATAACATTTATTTACCTTTTTTGAAACATAACCCATGGATCAGCTTCCAAATCCGACATGTCAATCTTTTTACCATATTCAATTACCTACAAATAAAATTTTGTTTTTATTAATAACATTTAAAACTAAGCAGAATTAATTTTTTCTTTAGTGAATTCAATTTATTGTATTTGTATCCTATTTAATTTATTACTGTTATAATTAAATTTTGATACAACATGGAGTAAATTCATTAAATTTATATGTATTGTATAATAAACAATAATTAATTACCTTTGGATGTTTTCTGGACATTAACCATCCAACATGTGAGAAAAAAAATCCTCTATTTGCATTATGTGGATCTGCATCAGTATCAGAAAATTTATGATGTTGTCGATGATCCCTAACCCAAACCCATAAGCAATTTTGTCCAGCTAGTGTATGTAACCATAACAAGATCACTCTCAACCAAGTTTTTGCTTTAAAAGCACGATGAGACCAAAGTCTATGAGCACCCATTGTAACACCTTGTCCGGATATATATACTACCCATATTGCTATTTGTGTTTATTGTGATAATTAAAAAAAAACAAAAGATAAATTATTTATATATAATTTTTAGGAAATACAGAATAAGTATGTAAATGTGTACTAGGAATTAAAGTCCCCTCTATAGTGAACTTTTAAATTAACGAACATAGTGAAATTTAACATTTCCATACTTTTGTCTATGTTTCGATTATAATGGAATAATAAATTGTTTTCATTCTAATGAATGGAACCTCCAAGAAAATATAAAATCTATTTTCATTTATAATAAATATGTTGCATTGATTATTTATTTACAATCCAAATTTGTAAATTTTGTATAAAGTTTGTCTCATTTATTTACTTATGGAGTGAAGAATAATTGTTGTAAAAAATTACTCAAACTTTTTATTTGTTTTATAAAAATATTAACTTTCACCTAATTTTTTTTTTCGCTTGAAAAGATGCGCCAAATGATGTAATAATAATAATTTCAAAATCAAGTTCAACAAGTTATACAAAATAAAAGTAAAACCTGTTTACGTCATTAATGTACGTCATACACATGGCACGTATAAAAAATGAAATAAAATAACGCGAATAGTTCAGAAATAAATAATTCATTGACCTAAATATACCATTTACTTTTTTATATAGAAAAATTAGAAATTATATTATTTTTTTTGTGATTTCTTTTGAAAAATATTTAATGTAAAATCGTGATCTAGGAGTTTCAATTTGCTAATTCAATTTTTAAATTTATATGTTTTTATGCAAATGCAAAACGTCTTTAAACCTGATATCGTGGATCAGTGTGTTAAAATTGATTATGAGATAATTAAATTAAATCACAAGTTAGATAAAGTCAAAGTCAAAGTTAAATTATATAACTTTATTGTATATTTGTTAACTAAACACTCGCGTGTTTTTGAAATTCATTTCATTTATTGTTGTTTCATATATTTTAAGAGTTCACGGTTTTTTTGAACTCCTATAAATTTCTATCTATTTGGATTAAAAAATAGAGAAATGTATGAAACGTATGATTTAAAATAATACGTCATTCTTTAAATTTTTTAATTCTTGAACTAAAATACTTTCTGAAAATTAGCGTTGAAATATTAAAGGACTTCAAATGGCTACGTGTGGTTAGTTTGTTTAAAGATATTTAACTTTAATTAAACTTTATGGAAAAATTTAAAATGCTTACCATAAATCGTGGTTCTTATGTCAGCGAAACCAAAGATCGCAGCTGCAATACCAATAACACCAGCCAAATGTAAGAAAAAGAAACCAATTGCATTTTTCCATACAATTGCCCTTTTAAAATTAAAATCTGTTCCAATTTCTGATGGTAAAATTGGTATATGACCACCAATTTCTCTTAATTTTTTTAATTCATCTTTATGTGATAAATTTTTAATTGCTTCAAGCAACTCATCCGTTTTATCTGATGGTATTGTTGTTATTGATTTATCAAATTTATCTTCTGTTGATAAATTTTTTTGTTCTGTTGTATTTAATTGATTTGAAATTTGTGCTGTATGGCTACAAACCAAATTCGTCAATGTAGCATCGGCACCCATTTTTGATTCTAAATAAAAATGTGTGGATAATTTATCCTTATAATTTTTGGTTTTCACAATTAAATTGAAAAAAGTCGTTTTAAAAATTATTATTATTCAACATTCTACAAATCTTAAAGTTATATAAAATGTAAACCTGATTATTTGAATTTTTACGAGAAAACAAGTTTCTTAAATAATGTTAATAACGTAAAAAAAAGAGCCAAAAACGGAAACTAAAATAAATATGCAATAAAAGATTCTAGGGAAACAAATAACTGAATTCATGAAATCATGAATGAATGTCATTCACATTTAAACTTCGGAAATGAGAAATTTCACTTTCATTTGTAAAAAAAAGAAGCAATACTAAGCAAAGTCAAGCGAAAAGATGGACAAATATAATTCTGCACGCACTAATGATTATTTATAATTTTTTATATGAATTTGATTCAAATTTGCGATAAAAAAATAATATAAATATCGTCTTGTTGTCTAGCAGTGAATAGATATTTTTCATTAATTATATTATTATAAATTTTTTGAGATAATTGAATTCATCTGTTACAAAAAAACTTAACGTAGAATGAGGAATTAAATTGAATTAAATACGAAGTGCAAACTACAGGTAAACCGACCAAGGTGGTAGCATGGCAACGTGCTTGCGTTTGGAGCGGGAGGTACCGAGTTCGAATTTCGACCGAGGCGGGATGGAATTTTTCATTCGGCTAATTATGTACTAAACATACATATGCAGTGGGCAATGCTTAATAACATCTATGACCCTCTGGCCGGTGTGCAGGATTCGGTTTTAAAACCGAACGATTCTTCTTAGGAAATCTGCATGTTTCCTAAAGAGCTGGCAATGTGCCGAATCATGATTAAAAATGCATGTGCAGATGCTAGGTGGTTCAGAGCCGCCCACCTTAAAAATAGTAGGTCTCATCCAGATTTGACTTAATAAGGGTGTTCCAGCTAGTCTGGTTGCCTGGTGTGAAAGAGTGGACGTTAAATAAAACAATTCTTGATGCAAGTCAAGTACAAACAGTGAAAAAAAAAAAAAAACTACAGGTAATGGTAATTTGAATGAAAAATAACTCACAACTAAAATCTAATAAATTAATAAATAATAATTAGTATTGTACATTATTAATTAAAGCATTAAAAATTGTTTTAAAGAAACAAGTAACATGGCCCATTCTAAATTTGATTATATTTCTATTATCCTTAGGACAGTTAATTATTCACGAACTGTAAGAATATATACAATCAAATTTAAATAAATATAGAAAAAAGTGACAAAGAGTTTCGGTCAAATTCAATCTGTTAAAAATGTCATCAATAATCTAATATTATTTCTTGTTCTCTTATTATTTGGTCAAGGTTAAATTTTCTATAAATTACGTCTCTCAATGTTCAATGTTTCATTATTCTAAATAAAAAAAAACCGTGTATGGATTGATTATGTAATTTGTAACCAAGAAACAAAATTAAAAAAAAAACAATTAAATAACAAAAAAATATTATTTCTTTCAGTAAAAAGTTGATAATTGAGAATTAAGAGTACTTTTTTTGTAATGTGCTTTTTTATTATGTAAATTAGACACAGACATGAAATGAAAATAAAACTAAAATAATAATAACAACAAAAAATATTGTTAAACGTGTTTTTTGTTTGGTTGGTTCCAAAAATACGCGCAGGGTCTTATATTCATTTATTTTTCACTTTAAATGTTAACAAATGTTTCTCAACAAAAAAAAAAACAACCGAAAAAACATTTAAGTTAAAATTAAAATTTTTTTTGGCTTTATTTTAAAATCAAGATTTGATTCAATAAACAAAAGAAAATAATGTAATATAATAAAAATATCTCTTTGCAACATTTTCTCATGATCATGATCGAATTTAATCGGAGACAATGGAAAATGTCAAAAATTTCCCTTTTTTTTTCTCTTATCGTTTAAAAACAATTATTTAAAGAGATTCAAAAGAAAAAAAAATATAACTAAATAAATCGAAAGAAATTCCAAAAATGAAAACAAAAAGAGAAGAATAAAAAATATTCAAGTTTATGTAAAAGTTTCTACTTTTTGTTTTTCTTTTATTTTATTTTTGCTTAATTTCGTCACATTTATTTACCTCGATTTTCGCACAAGAATAAATATTTACAAGTTGCAAATATACTTTATGCAATGTATGTAGGCATATAAGATGCGACCCAATTATAAAGATAAAAAATTACTATATATGTACCAAAAAGGCACACAAAAAGTCAAATGTCTTTGTATGCGTTATATTTTAAAACGAAATAATGTTATTTTTGTATTTTTCCTTAAAATCTCATGAGAAAAATGTTTTGGTATTAACCCCGGAATCAAATTTTTTTACAATTCTTTTTGTTGACGTTCAACTTAATTTACTTTAAATTAAGCAGAATTTGAATACAAAACAGACTAATATACGTCCATTTATTTCATATTAACTTTCAACATATTTACAACAAAGAAGTAATTTAAAAATTTTTTTGTCTAATTTAATTTTGATTTTTTCGGGTTGTTATTGCTTTTGTGACGTCATAATAAAACAATATGATGCCAAAGTCAAACTTCTATATCCGATAATTAATGTTCAATTTGTTCATTTTATTTCATTTTGATTCTTTCTTATTAATTTTTTTTTGTTTAAATTGTCTTTTTTTCCAATTTTGTTTAAATTGTTGGTCTTTTTTTAATTTTTTTTACAATATTTTGAAATATCCCAAACGAGCCATGCTATTTAACTTTTTCATTTATTTTTTTGTCCATAATAATTGTTTTACTGTCAATTTTTTTTTCTGTTTTGAGTTTTATTATATTTTCTTGTTTTGTGTTTTTTTTTTTCGAAAGGTACAATTGTTGCAATTCATTTTTATTATTTCAAAATAAAATCTATCTAATTTATATATAAATTTTATTTTTTAGAGAGCAAAAAAATACGCATGTATTTTTTTTAAATCTATAAAGTAAATTAAGTTACGTTTTAAATGCGAAGTAAAATATGCGCGCAAAAAGTAAATGAAAAATATAAATGTATAATTTTGATGATTATTAGTTTATTTGAAGCTTCACTTAATACCGTTTTAGTTGATTAAATATAAAAGCTTTATGGGGATTTTTTTTTTGTTTCATTCTAAATTAATTTTAAATTTCGAATTAACACCAAATTGATAATTATTTTCTTAGTTTAAAAATGAAAATGATTTCACTTTGATTGACACCAAACTCTATATTATTATTAGCTGTCATAGAAACAAAAGTATTGTATGTATCTCTATATATAAACATACAAAATTGTCTTTTTTTTCTTTCATTATTTTTAATTGAGTTTATAAGAACAACAACAACAACAAAAATTAACTTTTTTGTGAAATATTAAAATTTTTCAAATAATTTTTTTTTTCAAATAAATAATAAAATACAGAAAATATAATTAAAAAATTACGTAAGTATGAAAAGAAATTTAATATCACGACTAACAAAAAATAAAAACAAAAGAAAGAAATATAATAAAAGTAAAACTGAAATCACTCAAAACATCTTTTGAACCGCGCACGCGGTTATTCAGCAGATCTAAAATTGTTACTTTTTTAGTTTATAATTTTTAACTAACTAATTTTTTTTTTATTTAGACTAACTTAAAATATAATTTATATAATTCATAATTAAGCAATTTTTTTTATTGCAGTTATATATACTTAAACTAATAAACTTACATTATTTATGTTCCCTTTTTTTTGTTTTTTGTTTTTATTTAATCAACAGATAGCAATAAAAGTTCACATATAAAAATCACTTGTTTATTTTTTTCTTTTTTTTTGTAAATAAAAAAATAATACACCAATTAAATATTTCACTCAAAATGTAATAAAAATTTCACTTAACTTGTTCTTTTTCTTAATAAATTAAATATTTATGTTTTTATAAAACAACAACAACATTTAAATAAAAACCACAAAAACAAAAAACTCAAAACAAAAAACAAAACTTAATAGATTCACTCCATCACTTTTTTCACTCAAAATAATTAAAACTAAATTCAAATAAAAGTGAATTTTTTTTTCTTGTAACAGTCACCTGTCACTAATGAAACTGAAATGAGTAAATTTTTCTTGAAGTATTTCATTTATATACTCCACTCTTACCAATAAAGACTCGCACAGTCTTTTCATTCATACACCGTAAAAATTCTGTTTCTTTTTCTTCTCCCTCGACTTAAGCTAAGTTAAGTATATTTTTTTCTGTATTCTTCATTTGTTATTTTTCTTCTTTTCTATACTACTGGGAATTTTTTTTAAATGCGAAAATTAATAAATTGTTGGTTAAATTGAGAAATTTTGAAATGATTTTCATATTTGTATCTGTAATATTTATATTTGCGATAAATAGATTAGCTTTTCATTATTTACCTGTTATTTTTAATTGACTATTGTGAATAACATGAAAAACAAATTTTTAAACTTAACCTCAAAATTTAATAAATTGTATTGAAGGACAAAGATAAAACAAACTTTTAAGTTCCAAATATACAAATATTGTCTCAATGAACATTGACTCTTATATCAACAGTAATTTATCTGTTCAATCATAACTTATTTTTGCTTATTCTCAATTAATTAATAAAGAAATAATGTACCGATGTTCGTTTATAAGAAACAAATTTAAAATTTTTCCATTCAGTAAACAACAAAATAATTTCCTTGACGTAAATTATAATATATATAGAAAAGGAAATACGTAAAAGGATTCAAGAGACTAAAATTTCGATGAGAAAGTCTAATAAAATTTAAAACGACGAAAAAGAAAAATTAAATGATGTTAATTTCTATAATAACTTCCTAAAATTTATGCTCTTGGCTTTGAAAGTTAGTAAAAGATTATCTCTTTTCATTTTTTTTTTCCTTTTTCTTTGAAGCAACTCTTCCTTTAAAAAAAAAATGTATCTCATGATCACACCTAGACTATAATTAAGTTATTAAAACTTTTGAAAATTTATAATTAATAATATGGTAAAAGAAACAAACAAAAGAAGTCAAAGAAATTTTTTTTTATTTTTGCTGTTTTTATATGAATAAAAATTGGAACCCAAAAAAAAATTTTTTATATAATATTTTTGTCACGGCTCTTGATATATTTTTCTCAAAAAATATTATAAAAAAAAATACGTCTTTCGCCAAAATAACAAAATAATGAATTGATGACTGAATGAGTTAAATTTCTTTCTTTTTTTTTGTGTTTCGCTTCTTTGATTCTATATTTTCCAAATTTATGGAATAAAACTTGGTAGCATAAAAAAACAACAATCTTTTTTTATCAAATATTTATAATATTCATAATAATTTCTATTCCTCTCGCTCTACTTTTTTTCATGATGTGAAAATATAAAGCTTCCAGGCTTCACATTTTTTTTGTCTTTTTATTTATTTGTATTCTAAATAAATCAATGTACCCAAACAAAGAAATCATTGAGAAAACAAAAATTTAATTTAATTTAATTTAATAATTATTAAAAAAATTAGAAAAAAAGAAGTTCATTCAATTAATATAAAGTCTTCAAAGTCTTTTTTATATTTGTTTGTAAACATATTTTTTATCAATTAATAATAACATGAATATTTACTAGGAACAAATAAAATATTATACTATGGCAATAGACTAAGAAAAAAAAAACATCCTATCCACGTCTTTCACATAATTATATTATACATTTCTAAAGTATTTAAGAATATAATAGAGATGTTGTAAAATGTAAAGTGTTGACATTGAATTATTATTCGCTTGTTTTTATTTTTGGTATATTTTGTAATATTGTACAAAAAATACGTACATCTCATATACCTCAAATAAACATTTGCGGTTCTTTTGTTGTTTTGTAATAATTTAGAAAGACAAAAGATACAGTATTTTAAAATTTCAATTATAAAAAGCGATATATTTATTAAATGATTTTATTTGACGGAAAATAAATGTGATCATAAAATTTAATTTATATAAAAGAATTCTTTGATGAATTTATTTATTATATTCAAAGTCTTACATAATTTCTTATTAATTTTTAATTTCTTTTCAAAATTTAAATAATTTGCAATTTTGTATTTTATGATTAGTTCTAGTGCATAAAATTCATAGTAAAACCAATTGAATTTAATTTAGTTTCAATAATCAATTAATTGTCCACCGCACATTTAATAAGATATTTAATAGTTTTTAGGACTACAATTTTATCATCAATGATAAACAGTTTTTATTTGTTCTAAATTCGAAATATTTCAAGCAATTCATTTGAATATTTAATGCGAGGAACGAAATTATTTTTCTTCTATAATTGTTATTATTAAAAATAGAAAATTAAACAGAATTATATTTATTCTTTCAATAATTAGTTTCAACTTTAACTTATAAATCACACCTACGTCTCTTAAGAAACGTAACTTAAATATGCATCATCAGCCCTTTTTTTCTCAATTGTTTGCGGTTTAAATAAATTTAGTAAAGGTATAAGATTTTTAATGTACACAAAGGTTTATCTGCAATTTTACCACAAGCAACAAAACACAGACATTACATAATTTGTCATGTTAACAAAAAGAAAATATGTATAAAAAGAATCTAATGTTTGAATTGTTTTATTAATTGCTATCGTTTATTTCATTTTCACGCATAAATTTATCTGCCAATTTCATGGCCTAGATTTTAATTTGTTTTATCTTCATTTTCAGTTTCTTAACGTTTTTCTTTAAAGCTTTTTATTGTCTGTTTTCCTCTTTATGATATTTATTTTGTGCATATTTACATAATTCTATTTTATATTTGTTGTAAACTAATAAAGATTTTGATGCAAATATATTGATCGGTATGGATGGTTAATACAAAAAACCCGCATAATATTTAACAATATATAATGTTTCAATATTTTCATTATTATTCATAAAGCGCAACAAATCCCACAAATTCATTTATACATACATATATGTTGAAATATTGCACAATATCTACACATGTATGTGTGTAGCTGTTGTTACAAATTCTATTTGTTTGAATATATACTTGTTTGCTTAAAAGACCAACAGTAAAAATATCATTTATTTTAATGTATTTTTAATTGTTTATTAAACATCAATGAATGACAAAAAAATATGAGATAAAGAAAATCATATGAGTATGTTGAAAATATGTATACATAACTCTGTGATAAAATATTGATTTTGTCAAAACAAAAAAAAAAGTGTATGAAGTCATCAAAATTATTTGCTTTATACATTTATGGTTCAAAATTATTATGATATTTTAATGAAAAATTAATTTTATTGATAAAATTCTACTTCTTTTTTATTAAATGAAATTGAACGCACTTTTATCTTGTTTAAATAAAAATAACGAATTTACTTTAGCTTTCTTAATTCTTATAGAATTAAATAGATGATGCTACTAAAGTCACGTTCTTATTTTTATTCTTAGTCTTCTTATGAACAGAATGTATATGAAAAGAATGAAAGAACAAAAGTATCTATACCAATGTCAACATGTTTATGGTGAGTTTCTTCATTTAATATATGTTTTCATTTAAAAGTTATTTTTACTTCGTAGAATTTTAACATCTAAAAGGAACGAAAAATCAATAACACTAAAAACTTTGTATTTATTCATGTCTCAAGGCAAGGAAATATTGTGGAATCAAGCAAAATTTGTTAAAAAAAATAGCAACAAGAAATTGAAAAATGAAAATTAAACAAAAAAAAACATGACAAAGAAGAGAAATGGGTTTGGTTGGGTTTTTTTTAGTGTAAAACCTTGATTTAAAAATTATGTGTACAAAGATTATGTTAAATAATATACACACGCTTCAGTAAAATACCCGGTCCAAATTTTCAACTATAAATCTTATCAAATATATAATTGACAATAATTTACAGATGACAAATTCCAGAAAAATACAAAAAATAAATGATTATTATTACAGTCGCATCATGTAGCCTAAAATAAGATTAATCATGTTTTGCTTCGCTTCATAATATTATTATACGAGTATACTAAAAATTAATTATAAAAATAATTGTACTCTTAAGAAATAAAAGTAAATTATTTCTTCCTCAACATGCAATATTTATAAATTAAAAATATAAATATATTTATTAATAATAAAACCATAAAGACACATATTCTTATGTGATATGACCTACGATATGACCATAATAAAATTGTTATTGAAAATAATAAGTTATTCATTGATCTCAGTATGCACCAGGATTATTTGTCCTTACAAAAAAATCGGTATGTTTGATGAGATTTTAACATTTTTTGTTTCTTCAATGCAATGAAGACAAAGTGCAGATATTTCCTATTGACCTCTAAATTGGATTTATTGATTAAAAATAATCTTTGGCATTTTTCTTATTTTGAATTTTAAATTTTTCAACAAGACCATGATTTTCTTAAAGAATTAAATATTTAATTTACTCATCCTTTGAGGTTAATAAAAATTTCTTGTCTACAAAATATTTATTACTTGAATAATTTTCTTTTCATATCCATAAAAATATGTAAAATGCAATTATTTATAACACAACATCAATTCATTATAACCTTCAAATTTTTCTTTAGAATTAAATTTAACTCTTTTAATAAATTAACTTACTTTGTAATATTAAATTTTACACGAATATTATTGTATTAATATAATTGAAATATTTCTTAAATCAAATAAGAGTAATTATTTCAAATGAAGTTGTTTTATTAAAAAAGTTAGAACAATTTTAAAAAAATTTAAAAAAAGTTGAAATAATTTATTGATTTGTTATTAATTTAAATTTATATTGATATGTCCTCAATCAATAATATTAAGTTTAATTATAATTTCATGAAATGAAAATTCCGGTTATTTTATTTTTATTTAAACCTAATATCTAAGAAACAGACCCTGGCATAGAACTATAATAGAATCAAATGCTACTTTTTCTCTTTAAGTATAAAATTCAAGGCTTTCCGCAGAATGTGTAAAGTTCCCCTTTAATCCTTCTATATGTATTTCTTTCAATTTTCTCAACAGTGGAGATCCACAGCTGCATTTCACAGTAGTACCTCATCAGTAGTTATTCATATTATTATGTAATGATAATTATGTAGTTATTGCATAATTTGTAATTATTATTCGATTATTCAATAAATTTAAATAAAAGTAGAATAACGATTAGTGAAATAGTTTAGTAAAAAAATATTTAAATAAAGCACCCGAAAAATAATAGACATAATTTTTTGTGAAAAAAATGTAAAGAAGAAAAAATGTTATTCATTTAATGTACTTTTAATAATCGCTACTATTATTCATTTTAACTTTATTACTAAATTCAGTATAAAATTTATTAACTTTTTATATTAAAAATACATTCAATAACTTTCGGTGATTTTTGTATCTGTACTTATATTCTGCATTGAAAATCTATTGATATTTTTAATTAATTTATTAATGAATATTCAAAGTATAATACGATTTTTAATAATTCGATTGTCAACAACATTGTCACTTTTTAAGAATATTCACATTTATTATATGCACTGATGATTATAATTCGTAATATAAATTATTAACATACGTAGGTATATTTAAATTTTTTTTTTGAATTGTATTAGTACCTACTACCTACTTTCATTATTGTTTAAATAAGATTTATGAAATGTTTTAGTTCATAGCAATAATTATTGCAACGAACGAATGGAAAATATTTTAAAGGGTTAATTATCGTGAAATTTTATATGGGTCCGTTGCATCTTTCAATATTAATTGGTTAAACTTTTATTTGTGCACTTTTCTTCAAAAACCACATAATTTCTTATGTTGCCTTCAATATTTAAAATGTTTTCTAACATAGAATAATAAAAATTTGCATTAAAAAAAACTTAATACAGAATTTTAATATATCAAACAATTGGAAACTAATTAATTAATTATAATTAATGCATTCAATGAAATAATATTTTTATAGTAATGAAGAACTAATTTTTGTATCATAAAATACGATCATTATACAAATACCTTATAACTTAATAAGAGTAGAACAAACACAAAAATTCAATATCATTATATGCCTTTCAGATTAAGTTTTCAAAGGCAATATCCTATATTTCTAATCAACTAAACATTTTAGATTTGGCTTATTTTAATATTCTAACAGTATACATTCTTGTAAATTTGATTAGTTATATAAATATCTACGTAATAGTAGACGTTTCTCTGACGTATATTTTCATTCATTTTTATATAATTGATAATAAAAAATTCAGTTCATGTTTGTTGAATCCCTCATCCTTTATTTTCATGTATGCGCAACAGATGTATATAAAAAAAAAACTATAAATGTATAGCAACAAAATTTAGTGATGTCAAATCATTAATAAAATTCATTTAGTTTAGAGAATTCAACAAGGCTATTAAGATGTTCTTGTGACTACGTGACACTTGATTCGTATTTCGAACTATTATTTCTTTTATTTTTTGTTGCTCTTTGTTGATGCGTCTGCGTCTGATATGCGCTTTTTTTAATCAGAAAACCAATATAGACATGAATTTGGTGCCTTTACATCTTAAGCTTTTTTTAAAAATTCTGATTTAATTATTTTTTCTCTTTTGTAAAATTTTATAAAATCTTTTTTCAATGAGAAAATCAAAATCATTTTACAAAGTAAGATGAAACGCCACATAGTATACTTTTATCTTTCCTTAATTACATTAATTACATTAATTATTTATATAAAATAAAATATAGGCTGGCAAATAGTTAAATTTCCAGAAGCAGATAATATTGTTAATTTATGTTGGTAGAAATTAAAGTAGTTTTTATTTGAACAAATGAAATTCATTAAGAAAAAGTTTTTTAATTTATTTAGAAGTTGTGACAATTCTATATTAACACTTATAAATAAGTTAGCATTTTCTATTAAATAATATTAATATATTTTTTTTAAATCCGGTCTTAATATTAATTTAATTATATAAAAACATAAAACATCTAAGACATCTATTAATTGAGATAAAAAAGGCGTTGAGTATCTTCCATCTGTCGTTAAAAGACCAAAATATGTTGAATAATAATTAACATATCTGCGCTGTTTCCAGATTCTATCTGGTACGTCCTTGTATTTTTATCAGAACTTAAAGTTTTTTTTTTGTGTTTTTTTTTTAATACACATTATTAAAAAAGCATAAAATAAATATTCAGAGAACATAATTTAATAAATAAAACAAAATTATATTTTCTATTCAATTTATATGTATTTATAGATGAAACAGGTTAAAGTACCAACTAAAAATAAACCAAACCCAAAAACATAAATTTAAATATCAAGTTTAACTTGGAATTTATTTTCAATCTTCTAAAGGCTCTTGAGGATTACCACTTTCTTGTTTGATATATATAATATACAGGCCCGAATTATTCATTCAGGAACACCGCCGAGTCATAACTTTAAAAAAACGCATATGCAGATGCATAGTACATCACCTAATTGATGTACTGGTTAAATTAAAATTAATTAGATTTAGAAAATACTTTACACTAGAAAAAATAATACTAATTTATAAAAATAATTAAAGCAGTTTTATATATACTTACGTACTTAAATTTTTAATATTCATGTTCAAACAATAATGCCATTATTACAACCAACGACTCATTATATTATGTCATAATTGTTTTTGTTGTAATTTTGCAAACCCCTTTATTAAAGGGCCCAATAATTATCCGAGTCTACTGCCCATTTATGTAATATGGCTCTGATAAAATATAAAGGTATTTTCAAATAAAAAAGGATGTATTATTTTTATTTTAAACTTTTATTTTTGATGCAAAAAAAATAAACAATATTTTTACTAAAAGAAACATGAAGAGTTTTGTATAATTTTTAGGATGTTCCACATCATACATAAAGTGGATTTTGATGATTTTGAAATTGAAACTTTTTAAAAAAGCACTTTAGTCATATTTTTTAAATAGATTTATTAGTATTCCTTAAAATGTTGTCCTAATTTCAAAACCCACGTATACAATTCAATTACATACAATACTAATGTTGAACTTATCAAACAAGACTATTCTAAACTCGATAGAATCACCAAATTATTTTCTTTATATTTTTACCAGCTATTTTTATAAATATTATATAAAAAAAACAATCCTTGTAAGTCAATGATTTTATTGATTTACTTAGAAATAAGAAAATCTTAGGAAAATTTTTAATTCAAGTCATGAAATTTCCAATTTCATTATAAAATTTGTAGGAAAAACAAAGTAATAAATTTCTATACTTCTGTGGTTCTTATACGAAAACATTGACCGGTTTTATTGTTTTAATACAATTATAAATTAAATCAATAATTATTCTATGATTAATTTTTTTTCATATTTTGTTGAGGGTTGGTCTAAGAAATAATTATTAATTATGGTACGAACTTAATTGTCTGGATTGGACTCTTTCTGAAATTGGGATTATATTTTTAAATAGAGACAATAAATCGAGATTGATAAATTGATCATAATTTATAAAAGAAAGATAAAATATAATTAAATTTCAAACATTCGCCTAAGTTTTTATTTCAAATATATCTACAGACACAATAAATCACATTTTGTTAGAAATTCACACTATCTTCACCCAATAAAATAGGCTTATTTATCATCAAATGTCTATAAAGATAATGTTTATTTTGGACCTTTTTTTCTTTACATTTGAAGGCATGAAAAGATGATAAAAAAATATTCAAATATAAGTAAAAGAAGAATGAAGGATTACAGAAGAACCAATAAAATATATAAAACAGAGGACCAATGGAATTCTTTATTTAATTTTTAAATTTTATTCCGAATAAAAAAAACCAACACGTGTGGGTGCTACTCAACACTGTGCATCATTAAACATAAAAACCAAACAGCCTTGAATAATTTTATTACTCTTTTTTTCAAAATTTACAAAAATACCGTTTAATTATGCTGCTTTTAGATTTAAATTAAATATTTAATATAATCTGTATAGACTGAAGATGTATGATAATGATAATGATAATGATATGATAATCAATGGTTCATAAACACAAAATGTTCTCTAAATTTCATTACTGATTCAGATGGTTGATTTTCAAATATTAAGCGAATTTTATTGAATTTAAATTGGGTGAAAATTGATTGCGAAAACTCGTTTATTTTCAAAAGGTTTTCATATACTTATAATACAATAAACAATAACTGAATAAAATAATGTCACTGTATAAGTATAATTGAGAGAAGATTTATTTATTTTAAAGAAAATTATGATTAATTCAACATCGAATAATAAAATGTTTCATAAGAAAAAGTGAGAACTGGTTTATTTTAAAAATGCAAATTTTTCATTTATCCATATTATGGATGATTGAAGACTCGTGTAAACTAAAAAAGTAATATAATCATAATCACGAAACAACCAAAAAAAAAAATTAATAGAAATAACACTTTTATGATAATTTAAGCATAATGAATAAAATAAATCATTTTAGCAGGATTTAAAAATGATAAAGATAATTATTTTTTATTATTCGTGGAATTCAGAAATTTAAGAATATTGTCATGACGAAAATCATAACATAAGTAACAGTCATAAAAGTTTGTGAACAGAACAACTAAAAGGACTAACATAAAATGCCGTATTGTCAGATTGATAACAATTATAAATATATAAGTTAGCTTAGCAAACAAAATATCTTTATTTGTTTTATTTTATTGATACCAAAGTTTGTTTACTAAAGAAATGAATGCTACAGTTCTGGTGCCTATGTGGCTAGGTATTGTCTAGACTAGAACCTATATTGTATTGTGTTATCAATAGACCATAAGTTTTGATTTTTAGAATTTTTTTCATTAAGTCACATTTGACATTTACAGATTCTATGTCATGTGTTGTTACCTGTTTTTCTTTCTCGTATTTAAATAAAAATTACGATCAATTGTTGTAAAATTTAACGTTATAGGATTTCATATTTATATTTTTATTATAAATTATAATATATAAGTCAATGAACTGATTAACTAATTATAATTTAATTGAGTACCAAAATGTTATCAATGAAAATGAATAAAAAAGACCACAAACCAAAAAGACACGACTACATAATATTTTCTTAACTAAAACTTTCGGTTTAATTAAAATTTGCAAAAATAATTAACCTTGATATTGTTTTTTCTCTTAATTATACTTTATATACGAAAATATCTTATGAAAGGTTACAATTAGTATTTTTCTTATTAAATTTTATTTTGAATTTAATTAATTTGTAATTTAATGAAAATTTGTGCAAGAAAGCATCGTATGATGTAATTTCTTGTACAAAAAATTAATATACGATCTTCAATGATTTCTGTTCCATAAAATGTTGTCTCTCAGATATTATTATGATTATTATTATTAAATAAATTTCTCTTTATGAAGAAAATAACAATAAAAAAATTCTTTTTATAACAATTTTTTGTGGGTCAATTTTTTACGCCAAAAATCACATAGTTAAAAAAAATAAGAAACAAACTTTCAATATTTTGTTTTTTTTTTAATAATAAAATCTATTAGCGCAAAGCATTGTCAGCATAAAAATATTTAAATTAGCTGAAACAGGAAGTTTCAAATTATGAAGGATCATAAAATTTAATAATAAATACTATAGTAAAATTTATTCATGCACTCTGAATAATAAAACCAGACTAATTATTTCGTAATTTGGTAATAATAATAAGTTAGACAAATTATTCTTACATAATTTAATCAACCAACAAGATAAAGTGCAACTCAATTATATTTCCTCTAAAATTCATATTTAAATAAAATCAGTTATTAAATTTCACCAGAATTTACTTCTGCATAATAAAAACTGCCTGATAAAAATGTCGAATATCTACATACTGTACTTGGCTTATGGACTCGTCACATAAAAAGTTTGAAGAAATCCAATAAAGAAATAAAAATTGCAATATTGAAGGTCAAAAAGAGTATAATTTTCGCTTTCTATATAAATTTAAGCACATGTACAAAAAGATATATAATTTAGTAAGTTTTACGATGGTTTTATATATAGAATAAGTTGTAATATGTGTACATGTGTAAATTATAATGTTATAATATATGCTAAAGAGGTTGTTGCGATGTAGCCATATAATATTCTCGTGATATTGAATTATATAAATATTATGAAAATGTGCAAGGATGAATATTATGAATTGTATCGATTCATTGTTTGTTTTTTTTTTAAAAAAATCATTATTGCAAAATTAAAAAATATAATTAATTTCTTTGTGAAAAACGGAAAAAATCTTTATATTCGTCGTTTTAAACTTTTGTAAATATCACTATCCCTAGTTAGTAAAGTAATGAGAATTTTTGAAGTGATTGATTTTTTAAATATACAATAATTTAATTATTCACTAGAGAAAACTTTTGTTTTACTTTAAAAAACTAAAAATATTTGTCATAACAAACACGAAATTTTTTTTTGTCTCATATGAAATTCAAAAAGATGAATTTATAATAAATGGCGTAAGAAACTACAAGTTCAATAGATTTTATGTAAAACAAACTATTATTTGTTGATTTAACTAAGAAAATAAAATAGTAGAATTTTTACTATTAATTAGCACATCAATTACGTAAAATGCAACTAAAAATAAACAAATCAATTTAAATAAAATCGTATAGTGAATTCTTGTGTGTATCCAAAGTAAACATAAAAATTAAACAAACTTTTTCATTAAGAATTCTAACTTCTTGACCCTGGGCAATAATATTGTGTATGCGTCATTTGTTGTCAATTGTTGAAAAACCAATATTAAACAATATTTTTAAAGTTTGGACTTTGGAAGTGGACTCGATAGGGCAGACTGGGTTCATGGACAAGGTGTGTACGAAAAAGTATGTTGAAGTATAAGAGAGAACTATAATTAATAAATAAATTGAATGAAAAATAAAGTGATCTAAAATTGCAAGTGAAATAAATAGCATAAAATAAATATTTGTTTAATGAGTTCCTAAATATACTGTTCATAAACATAATAATAATTACATAAGACATACAGATTTCAATCTCCTACATGTAAGCGGTTAATGTTGAAGAATTATTGAAGATAATAAAAATGGTTCCAACCTTTTCTCTCAAGAATATAATATTTTTATAAAAAAAATTTAAACAACTCTTCACGAAATTCCCTAGTTTTCAATATTGTTTTGCCGGTTCCTCTTTCATAATTATTATCATTTTTTTTTTTACTTTGAATTAAAAAATATAAACTTTTAGAATGTAATATAAGTTTATAAAAAGAAGTGATTGCAATGGCATTGAAAAATTGCATTGTTGGGTTTCTAATAAAATTTATTCACATATAAGTTTAATTTTTGGTGTTAATTCTCTAAATGAAAATGAAAATACGCAAGGTAAATTTTTATATAATAAATGATTTACAGAATAATTTAATTGATATCCAAAAAACTTCTAGGATTGAATCTTTTACAAAAGTCTCATTTCGTCAAACTGAAATTATGAAATCATTTCCGAATATCATAAAATATAATTCTGAATATATTCGATCTTCAAATAATTTGTTTACATTTTTCTAAATACGCATCATAGTCATACATAGTTTTATTGAGTAATATTTTTAGTTTTATTGCAGTAACAAACAACATTTATGTGTATATAGTAAATCGATTGTCTATGAAGATGATGCTGTATACTGTAATATTACATAAATATGTACTCAAGACGTCATAACTGATGATCATAAAACTAATTAGATAAAATTGGCATAAAGTGTTTTTTTTATATTTTATGGTGTCAAGATCTTAAATTTATCTCATGGACACATCGTTTAATGCACATATTTTTACTTTATTTGTTTTGTCCAAAGTAAAATCAAGGTATTTTCAATTTTTGTTTTGATCTAAATTCAACTTGGCGTTTATAAGTAAAGAAGGTGAGAGAGATTGTTATAAGTGTCTTCTTTTTTAAAATTAAATTATTTTTATTAAATAAATTTTCTAGATTTAATATTTCATACTTAAAAAAACTCCTAAAATCACAATAAATTTAATATTTTATTTTTGAGAAGATATACTTGCGTTAATATGATGGCAATGGTTGGTGTGTGTACATAAGATGATGAAATTTCTTTATTTTAATTTTTCGTCTTTTTTTTATAGTTCATGGTCGAGTATTCTCTCTTATATAAAATGCATAAATAATAAAACTAAAAAAAACGTGGAGAGTTTATAATTATATTTTTTTATATAAATTTATAGGATTTCAACTACTACGGTTACTAACACTTAATTCAAATATTGTTATTAATAATTATTAATTATTAATATAAATATTAATTTAAATTTCTTTTATAATATTTGTTACTTTTAAATATTGGTTAATTTTGTTTAGTGTTAAAGGATTATTAATAATATATTCTCTTATATCTGGAGGAATGTTTAATTTTTGACGATCTTGTTGATATTAACTACATACACACAGTAACGAGCTTTGGCAGCAGTGTGGTTTATTTGATTTATTTACCTTTTTCTGTTTCGTTATTCGGTTTTAGAAACCATAAGTCTCGCAGCAATTATACTTTAAAATTCATTTAACCAAAATGATTGAATCATGAAAAATATAATATTTTGAACTTGAAATTTTTATTGGAGAAATTGTTTAATCAAAATAATCAATTCCGAAATAATGTCTCATAAATTCGAATAGACAACTACGTCTGAGAGTTTAAATTTCTTAAAATAAAACCGGTTCAAAATAAATGTAATTTATATCTTGGATTCAATCAATTCTTGATTAACTGTGAACGTAAGAAAACCAAAAACAATGGCATGTTTGCATTTATTTATTGCATATCTATGTGATTAATAATAAAAATTAATAAGATGATTTATGCGGGATTGATTTTCCTTGAGGCTTTCATGGAAATATCGCATATAGCTGTTGGACAAAAATATAGGTTTCATAATAAACATTCTTACGACCTATCTGTAATTTAACTAAATAATCTCGATATATTTTCTACCTGAATGAAGAATTGTTGTCGTCACTAAGAAATTATCTTCAAATACTTTCTTTAGTTCAACTAAAGTTTCTACTTTAGTTTCTACTTTAACTAATAGGTATATTGTGGATAGGGTGTTAGTATAGGAAATAACATTTCTTTTCAATAGAAACTCAGAAAAATTAATTTAGTACTTGCAGTTAAAAAATTAAAATTAAAAAAAAGATAACGTTTTGACATTCATTATAAAATTTCATTATAAATTTATAAAATTTATCTAAAATATTTATGCTATTAACCAAATAAATCATAAGCCGAAAATATATCAATTTTATATTTTATTGTATTTTTAACTTAGGTTACTTTTTTTTAAGTACGACACTCGAGATCTATTCAAAATTGTTTGCCTTTTTAATAATAAATAATACACATATGTACATAAAAATACATTGAAAACCAAAACAATTTTAATTTTTATTAATTTTGTCTCTTCTCTATTATTTTAATTATTCTCTATACATTTAAAAAAAAATTGTTGCACAGTTCTCTTTATTATTAAACTTTGTTGTTATATTACATATTTGTAAAAAATTTGTAAACAGTCCAAGTTTGGAGGATAGCCTTAAAATAAATTATTATTATTATTATTGATTTTATTGGAACATCTTTTAGAAATAAGTAAATTGAAGTTTTTCTAAAATCCTGGAATGATGGTACATATTTGATTTAAAACGTAAGAATATATATATTTTTAGATTTAATTGAATTTTACTTTGTATTTCCGTTATTTCTTTTTAATGTTGTAATTAAAAGATACAAGGATTAAAAAAAAATTTTTGTAAGTACAATTATACTACTAATTTATTCTATTGTCTCAAAACCACAATAGAATCTATTAGCATATAGTATCTAATCATTTAGAAATAACACACGAGGTGTTAAAAAATACCTATAGAATATTGCTTTTTTTAATTTTATTAACATTATAATCTTTATTTTGTATTTTAAATTAATTAATTTATATAATAATTAGTTTAAGGGACATAAGTTTCATAAAAGAAAAAATTGTCAAATTGTTATATAAGAAATTAACAAATATAATTATTTAAATTTAACTTATATCAATATTTGCTATTTTGCACCTTAAAGTACAATTATTAAATATTAAATAATAAAATCAAAAGTTGTAATCAAATTTAAGAGGATTTCTTCATGGGATTTCATATCGATTCTACAAAATATCACATTTTTTCTTTTACTATCAGTTCCTCCATTTTGTTGTTTATTTTGTTTTTCCGAATTTGATATTTTAGTACATAATAATAACAAAACAACACAATTATATGTAATTTCATTTATTTACAACAAATTTATTAATTACAAATTTTTTTACTTTTTTTGCTCAATATTGATCTATTGTTTATCCCAAATTCAGGCAATTACAAAAAAAAACAAAAATCAAACATTTATCCCAAATTTATGCAAAACTTTCACCATTCCATTGGATGCGCCAGATTTTAGTGGATTTAATATTACGTATTGTTAATCTATTGAGATTATATACATTAAGGTTGAATACAAAAAACATGACCAAAGTGTGTTATTGTCTAATTGTTAATGAGTCTGTGAAACTGTGTTTGATGAATACAATAGGTAAAATTGAAATAAAAGTTTTGGAATCAATCAAAGTCAAAATAATTGACAATGTGTCAAATGAAAAGAATTTTTTTTGTCATCTCATCCCAGTTTGTAAGTGTCACATAAAAATGTGAATTTTAGACAGCAAATCACATCTTCACAATCAAATTTAAAATTACAATAAAATAAAATATAAAATTGAAACATTCAACTTCACATTTATTATTCATCAAAATGTATTGTCAATTTTAAACGATCACTAAATGATCAGTCATTTTATTAAATAAAATTGAATTTTATTAATAATATAGTTTTATAAAGAATATTTAAAAACGAATAATAATTCCAAGTCCAGCGATTTTTTTTCTAAAGAAAAGTGAAAACTTTCTTCGTATAAAATCTTTTACTTTCCTAATTTTTCAGTAAAATTTAAGTGAAAATACAGAATAAATAAAATACGAAATGTTGGTGCATATAATTGTGTTAGATTTTTACAGATTGGTCAGATATAAATTAGCTTTACTAAATAGTTGTGACGGGTATACAACATTAAAATTGTTGTTGTCGCGACTAAACCGAAAAATAAACTTGAATTTTTGAAATGTTATTAATGAATTTTCATCACGTGTTTGCGAACGTGATTAAAATTTTTTTTGTATATAAGTAAATACATATATTTATTGGATTTATGTGAATCAGTTAAATCAATTGGAATGACGTTTAACGGGCCCGGAAACAGAACGTGATCTATACACTTACGATATGTCGGAATTTTCGGTTATGAATTAATTCTGCAATTTATTTTATTTCATTTTTTTTTCTATTTTTATTAATTATTTTAGTTCAATTTAATTGTAGTCACACTGTATTGTATCATTTACCTACATAAATTTCCTAGCTGGAATTTGTTTGTATATATACCTCCTACTTTATTTGTTATAGTAAATATTATTTATTTTTATATAAAACAACAACACAATATAAAAAAATTCATAATTAATACAATTTTCTTCCTACAATTTTTCAGTGAAAATTTCAAGTTCATTAACGTGATTCTTAAAGACATGAAACTTAACGTAAAAAAAACGTAACCGGTTTTCCTCTTTTCTAATGAAATTGATAATAATAATATAATATATTTATTAAGAAAAACAACAACAACAACAACGAATATCTTTGATGTTTAAAAAAAGAATCCATTCAATGCGCAAATACTGGTTTTCTTCATTTCTTCTCGTTGATGCTCTTTCTTTCTTCAGTTTTTTTTTTGTGGTTCTTGTTTTGTTTGTCTTTTATACAAACATAATTTTTTTTTTATTTATGTTTGAATGCGTAAATTTTTTTTTATCCTTTTGAATTTGTTATGTAAAAAATGTTTTAACAAAAATTCACAGTTATCTTTTCGTACATTCTTTTTATAGTTTGTATTTTTTTTTTGTGTGTAAACAGTCTAAGTAGTCTAAAGATGCATAAAACTGCAATAATGAAAAACTTGATTATATGTTCATGTTATACCTACCTACTAAATTATTTCTTCCAAAACAAGACTCAAGTTCTCAAAACAAAATATCAAACTGTGTTTTTCCAAGATTATCATGTCGATACAAAAATCCAAAACTCTTAGGCTTGTTCAATTTAGAAATTATTCAATAAATGTGAGTGAATGTTTTACATTGTTAATTTATTTATTTTTAATTTAATTAAATATTTAAGGAGTCTTTCTGAACTCTACTTTTGATATAAATTTTGTTGAGATTAAATTTAGAACTGGCGAAAGAATAATAAATTTCGAGGAAGACTAAGGAGCTACAACATCATGAGAAGAATATTAATAAATAATTTTCTATTTTGCTTACTTTCTTTTATTTTAATGATTAGATTAATATTATAAATTATAAATCTAAAAATTTTTAAATTCAAATAATACAAATTGCATTGCTTAGAATTAGTGGAAGCTTGATTATTTTTTTTACTGATTTTTTTGCTTTTTTTTTTGTTTTTTATAATTAAAATATAATTCTTATTAATAATTGTTTGCACTGATTATAATTAATATTATTTAACTATTCATTACAATAACATCCGTCACTTGAATTTTCTAGAATCCAATCTAGATAACGTGTAACACGTGTGTATACACCAGGATAATAAGGTCTTGCACATCCATTACCCCATGAAACAACACCAATTAACTCAAATCTTTTATCTTCACGTTCTGCAATTAATGGACCACCAGAATCTCCCTAAGGAATAATTTTTTGTTTAATTAAATTAATTAAATAAAATAATTAAATATTTTTATTTAAAAAATGTTGGACAAACCTGACATGAATCTTTTTTACCAATGCCTGGATAACCAGCACATAACATATTTTGTGTTATCATTGGATCTGTATAATTTGTACTTTCTGTACAATTTTCATTTGATATAACAGGAACAACAACTTCTTGTAAAAGACACGATGGTTTACCGTCTTCTTTGAGTGTACCCCAACCAGTTGCGATAGCATTTGCCCCAACATATAAATTTTCTATAAAATATAAATCAAATGAAATATAATATAGAAGATAAAATAAATGAATAATTCATCACATCAAAATATTATATAGAAATTTTCTAAATTTTTGTAAAAAGTAAAAAAAGTAAAAACTCATATAATAAATTTTGCTAAAAACCAAATAAACAGAAATATACGAAAAAAAAAGAACTCAGAAGTTCATTAACTTTGTATTTTTTATTTTTTGTTTTTTTATTCTAAATTCAATCAACAAAATTTTTTTTTTTGTTTTAAACGAAAAAAAAAAAAAAAACAGAAAGAATTTTGTAAACTGATTTTATTTTATTAATTCTGTTGACGTATTTGAAACCTGAATAAATATATATTATCCCAGCACCGAGAGACCAAATACAAGAAGTGTTATCACCAGCAAAAAAAAAGTAGCGCCAATAATGTAAAATACTAACAACAATCAATAATAATAATAATAATAATAATAATAACGATAACTATTTTTATTGTTTGCCATTAAAATTTAGCACATACGACGAAAAGAAAAAGAAGAATAAAAAAAAAACAAACAAAACTTTAATGACTTTTTAAAATGGCACAGACCTTAAAAAATTTAACTCTAGAAATACAAAATAAAAAAAAAAAAACCAACAGAAAGAAGAAAACGAATAAGAAGCAAAGAAAAAAAAGGTGACTAAATTAATATAAATGTTCTCAGTCAAAAATTAATCTGGTTAATAAATTAATTTAGGCGTGACTTGGGATATTAGATTTTTTATTATGATTATTTATTATTATTATTTGTATTATTATGATTATATATTATTATTGTTTCATCTTCATCTGTATTGGGAATGCTTTCATTTTTTTATGAAATTCTTATCATAAAAAAATTGTAATAAAATGCAACTTTTTTATTTTATTTATTTGGTTTTTTACTGGCCATTTTTAAATATCGTTTTTAAGAATTTTGTTATTGAACTCAAAATGTCATTAATCGATAAAAATAATTAAATTTTTCTGTTAATATATAAAAGTTTGATAACTAAAAACAAAGTTGCATCGGAAATCACAGCAAGAGTGAATGGAAAAGTAGTTTAAAATTTCTTGCATAGAATAGACACAAAAAATGTTCAATAAACATATTTTATTTGTTCATACAATTGTAACTGTTTCACTGAGGGTGAAAAAAGTATATTAAAGTAATGAATAGTTGAAGAATTCTTAGAACAAGAATATAGTCAATAAAATAAAGTAACGTTATTGCATAACACGACATTTTATTTTATTTTGTCTATAAATAAATGTTTTATCAATAAATTAAATCATAAAGTTTAAAGATCTGTATAGTCAAGCAGTTAATTCCCATTTACAATTAAATATTTTGAAATAATATTTACCTGAGTCTGTAGGTAAACAAATTGGTCGTATGAACTCAGTTATTGGAACTTTTTCATTTAAACGCAATAAAGCGATATCATTATCGAAGTTAGTAAAACTGAAATCCTGTGATAATGCTCTTAATACAAAACGTGATTCTGGACGAAGTGAGTCATTGCAACGATCATGTTCTCCAAAGCTGACCTTGATCATGAACCACATGAAACTGTTGAAAAATAAACAAGAAAAGGCAAAAAATAAGATTAAAATGACAACTTAAAACCTTTTATTTTGGGTAAAATATTTTTTTTTTTTCTGGAAGATTTTATATTGGCACTTTAACCTTCAATATATCCCAGTTTTTATTTTTTATTTTTTATATCGTCTTTGTATCATTTTAATACTCCTTAGAACTTGAAAGCCACGCGATTATTTTGAAAAAGAAAAAAAATTAAGTCGCAGTTTATACAAGAAAAATCAAAAATATTCATTTTGATTTTCATAAACAAACAACTTTAACTTTTGAAGCACGCGCTTATTTTTATTTTTTTTTGTACAAAATTTTAATATTTAGGGTCAACAGACTTTAAATCGTACCGTTTTTTTATTTTTGTCTTTTTTATATATTTTTTTTTTATATTTTTTTATTATTTTTTTTTTCCAAAATATTTTGCGATCAGACACTTATTTGTTCTTGAAGAAAAAAACAAAATATCAAGATCAGAATGAAATTAATTTTAACAATAAAGGATGCGGTTAACTTATAAATTAAAATATTTATAGTGACAATGTAAAAATATATGTTATTTATAATTTTAAATATCACAGATCACTAACCCTCTAATACAATGTGCGGCTGTTAAAACGTAGCGATCATTTATTAACATTCCTCCACAATAAAATCTGCTGATATAGCTTAGTCTGGCCATCCAAGGAAATTCATTTACACCTGTCATTTGTCCACCAACAATTCTGAATGCATCATTTCTTTCACCACAACCTAGAAAAAAACTTCAATTAAAAAATCGAGAAGTACAAATTACAAAAATAATTAAAGTAAAGAGTAAAGATTAAATGATTAAATTTAATAATATTCTTTATAATCATTCAACATCCAATCAACGTTATTCGAATTGTTTAAAATTTTTTATTTATTTGCAAGAATATAATTATATGAAGAAAATAAAACTAAATCAAGAATTATATTTGTACAGAGAAAAAATTAGATCGTTACTACATGCTACATTTTTCGATCAATGTTAAATATTTCCTAGAAAAGAGGAAACGTAACCATATTATTGGAAATAATTATATAAAGTGGTATCGTTTAAAGTACAGAAATATGTCGTTGCATTTTGATGATTGTATCTATTTATTAAAATGAAATATTTTTATTTCACTATAATGTTTGCAAATCTGTAAAACGTATACAATGAACTTCAGGTTTGTAAACGGGATAAAGTTTTTAAATTATGAGCGAGTTTCTTCAATCAGGCAATATCAAATACCTACGTATATTATGAAGAAATGGAACATTTCTTTATGTATAAAATTAATAGAATGCATATTAAACAAAGGATTAACAATAATCTATGGTAATCCATCATAAAATACGATTAAACATAGATTTTTTTAAATAAATTGATATGGAAATGAATATGAAACTCAAAACTCATAACAAGAAAATTACAAAAAAAAAACTGACTAAAATAGATTACAATGGAATTATCATTTAAGATTAGTTTTAATCCATTTATAGTAAGGTTTATATTAATAATTTAAGAAAAATAAATAAAACCATTGATATAGACTTACGGCAACTGCAAGAGCTTGATGGTGTATCATGAGCCGGTGGTCTTTTACTATTTAATGAAAATGGACCAAAAAATTTATTCATATAATCAATTTTATTATCATTTTTTGTTTTTTGATTACGATTATTGTTATTATTATTATTATTAATATTAATGTGATTATTTAATGATTTATATTTTCCCTCAAATACAACTTGTCCATTCACTTGTTTTAATTCACTTATAAATATAATCACTGATATTATCACAAATATTATAATATTTTTGGATAACATTTTGGGGAATATAATTTTTTTTTATATTTGTATTTAGGTAAAGTGTGTGGTTTATAGATGTTAGGTATCTATATAATTATTATTCTACAAAATTTAATAGACCAGTTATCATAGTCATTAAATTAATGTACCTTGTGTCTCTTTTTATTATAAAATGTTTTATATGTATTATTATGATTTATATTTTGTGTCACATAATTTATAAGTCGTTAACACAGAAAATCAAAACAAAAATATAAATTTATATACTTGTTTAATTAAAACAATAAAAATGAATTTAATGTAATGTATACGCTACTTAATAAAAATTTCAAACACTTTTTATATTTATTATTTCTTTCCTATTTTAAAATTTAGAACTTCAGTATTAAAACAATCGAAATTAAATTAAAACAATTTTATTTTAGTTAAACCAAAAAAAAAGAAAAAAATACAATTCTTTTCACTTCTTAAATTAAAAATTGTATTAATATTATTATTTCAACTCACGTACTTTTTATTAGATTAATATATTTTATTCACAATTATAATAATATTAAAAAAGACGACTGTACAACTTGAACATTTAATATCATCTAAAGAAAATGAAAAAGCGTATATCTCGATCGATGGTCGGAAAGGCCACTGATCGCTTGCTTTGCCTGGCTACCTTCTTTTGATCATCAAAGAAACTTATTTATTATAATAATAATAATAAGATATATAAAACACGAAGAAATTTTATAATATAACCAATGTGAAGTGGTATTCTTGTACTTAAAAAATAAAAGATACAATGACTTTTTTGTGTTCTTTTTTTTTTTTTATTAATTTCGATTTCATTTTTTTTTTTTTTTGTTATATGTCGCGTTTGCTCTTTATTTTTGATTTGATTTAAATATATTCATGTCAGTTTAGTTATTAAGAAAAAAAAAAACGGTAAAATATCAACACAAAAATGATAAAAATTGAAAGAGAAAACTGGATTTCGAATTCTAATCGTTTTTCTTTCAATAATTTTTTTTTTCTAAGAAAAAAACACTTTTAAAAAAATTATTCATCGCAATATTGAGAAAAAAAAAGATTTATTTAAAAATTATTTATTAAATTTAAGTAACAAAAAAAAAAAAATAAACAAAAATTCATAAAAAACGTTTTCTGGATTTGACAAAAAAAAAACTGTGTAAAAATTGTATTCAATTAATTGCAAAAATTTAAATATACAAAAATATAAATGAATAAATAAATATCGGAATCTTTCTTATAATAAATTTCGCCCATCCACACTAGTTTGCTATATATTTACAACATATTTAGCATGTAAACATTTAGTAAAACTAAACAATAAAAGAAAGAATTTCATATATTCATACAAACCTACACAAAAATTGTTTATGATTTGTATGGTTTTGTTTGAGTTCAAATCAATAAAAAAAATATTATGTTAAATTTTGCACTGTCTACTGGCTTTTGCCTTCCAACATTATGTGCGAAAATATTTTCAATCCATTTAGATAACTTTTTTCTCTAACTAACGCAATTAATATATACGGTTGAGCTAATCAACATTATATTATAATAAATTTATTAATTAATCTTAAATAATAAATCAAAAATTATATCATGAGATTTAATTATGAAAAATGTAAAACCAATAATTTATTGAAAAGAAATTTTTAAACTGAAACGTAAAAAAAATCGTATCGTGATTTTATTATAAACTTTTAGTGTCTCATATTTTTCTCTTGTCTCTTGTTTTTTTTTAACATAATTTTAAAGCGTATTTTAGATGAAATTCCCTTTCTGTTGAAATGCCTTTTGTATATAACACACAAAATGTGTGTAAACGTATATCTTTTAATGAGAGTGACTATAAAGAAAATCTTGTAATCTTATGATGGGATATTATATACTTAGATACAAAAGATGATGCCGATGGTGATCATCAAAATAATAATAATAGTAACAATATAAGTATAAGAGACAACTGCTAAAGAAAAACAAAATTGAAGTTTATTAAAAGAATGAAACAAAGATAAAAAAAACAACATAAGACGAAATATTTTTATCATGAAACTGGTTTACCGAACACTGGCTTTTATTCTGATTGTCTCTTTTTTTTTCTTGTTCTATTTGTTTAATTTTGATATAAAGATGCGCGGGATCATCAATATTATTAATATTTTTTTAAAGTGCTTACCTTTTACTCTACACTGTAAAATTCATCCACTATGACAATAACATTTCTCAGAATCTGAAGATGGTTATTTTTACTAATTAGTTTTTACCAATTTCAAAAAGTGCACCTTTTCATTTGTGATGTAAAATGTGTGTGCCACTTGAAATTATAATTTTTTTTGTCAAGTCAATCTTCACAGATCCATTTAAAATATAATAATATTAGAATCATTCTGGTTCTAAATTAAGTAAGGAAAGTAGGTACGTGAAATATTAGAAATATTTGTCAATTTAATTAGGATCATGTTACAATTTAAGAATTCAGTTACATCAATGTAAAATCTTGAAATATATATTGTGAAATTAAATATGTTTAGAATTTTCTAGTTAATTTATATTAAGATTAACTCGAGTACAGAAATTATATATTTGAAGTTTAATCAATCATTGTGTATGTGGCGTTTGTTGCTTATTTTATTTATTTATTTTATTTTTTTTTAAGTGTTTCATAAAGAATTAATTTTTTTGTCTCACTTTATTTTTATGGCAAAAAAAAAATAATACAGAAATTAAATTAAAAAAAACACAAAAAAATCCTTTCTCCTTTTATGAAGTTTTTGTGAAAATTTCATGTCATTTGTATTTCTTAATCCGCAATAATAAATGTCTACATTAAATATTAACAAAACCACAAAACTGTGTGATGATGAAGTGTTGCTTTTACTGTCAATGCAATTTCACAGAAAAAAAAAAAAATATTTTTATCAAATGAGCAATCATGTATGTTTATCTCTTTTCCTATCATTAAATTCTATATATAAAATTCTTATATACGTCCATTGAACTAAACCATCTAGCATAATAGAAATAAGTAACAGAAGAAATAAATAATTAATGCACATCCACTTCCACATTACTTTGCAATAATTCATTTCTTTAATAATATAATATAATGTACCTATAAATTTAATGTTTATAACGGAATCTCATACAACTATCTAATGTATTCTTGTCTGTTATATTATAAGTAATGACAAATAACTTTTAATAATTGTAAAATAGTAATTATAATTATATTAAAAGTGTATGTGTATGTACAGTTCAACTTGTCATTGTTTGAAAATCAGTGAATATTTTTTTTTGTGGTGTGATTCTATGATTTTAATTTACAACTTTTTATAAACAAATAGAAATATGTAGTTGATCGATATATTTAGTAAAGATTTTGCATTTCAAATAGAAAATAGTGATTGAAGTTATTTATGCATAAATAAAAGTGGACATTTTTTTTTTTGCACTTTTTCTTTGTGTATCTTTGAATTTCCAATCAATTAAATACTCAAATAATATGAAAATGTAAATAGACTTATTTCGGGGATGAATAAATTTCATTCAAATATTTAAATAAATAAAAAAAAATATTTTACGTCTCTAATTTTGAATAAAAACCGCATTATACAGTTTTCACTGGTTCAACTTAATTAACATTTTGTTCTTTATTCTACTTACATGCATAATAGAGATAAATAGATCGATTCATATATATCAACATAACAAAAAGGTCAAATCAAATTATATATTCACGTTTTCTTATACCTCTATACATATTTTGTATATATAGGTTTACAGTACATATCATTCCATCAAAACGTTAAAGTTTATGTGAAATGTAATTCAATTGTACAACCAAACAAACAAACAAACGAACAAGAAAAAAGAAAAGAAAAGAAATAATAGTAGGGTACTTAAAAGTGTCACCTGATTCCATTTTAATATTTCATTTTCATTTCTTTCTTTTTTTTTTAAATGAAATCATGTTTTATTCTCCACTCTTTTTTATTTTTCTTCATTATTGTTTTGTATTTTTGTTTTTTTACTTCACGCGTATAATGTAAGCATAGGTTACTACATTATCGAGAATCACAAAGTGAAAATTATTATTATAAAATAATTTAATGTAAACGAGTAAAATTTTGTTCATACCAAGACTTAATGCAAATTTTTATTTTGTTAACGTTCAATTCAACGAAAAGAAAAAGAAATATTTAAAAAAAAGAAAAGATAAAAAAAAGAAACAACAAAGTTTTGAGTCTGCAGTAACAAAGTAATATTTTTTTATTTGTATAAAAAAAAAATGGCAAATCGTGTCAGACTGCTAATTGAATTAAAAATAAAAGAAAAATAAAATAAAATAAATAAAAAAAAAAAAATATACACGGACCAAGTAAATAAAAGTAAAATGTTGTCGCTTTCTTATAATAACCTCTAAATAAACGAAAAAAACAAAAAAAAAAAATTACAAATTTAATTTCTTCAGAAATAATTTACATTTCATTCTATATAATATAAAATAATTTATATATTGAAACAAAGAAATAATAAATAATAATAATATTAACAGATAATAATTAAATTACACAGAATAAAATAAATTAACTAAAATAATAATTAATTTTTATCTATTACATAAACAAGTATCTTCTAAATTAGCTTTTAACCATGGCAAGTATTTTGCTACACGTGTATAAACACCTGGATATCCTGCTCTTCCGCAGCCAACACCCCACGACACAATTCCTATTATACATAAATACATAAAAAATTAAATAAAATAATGAATTATTATTACACTTATTGAATATTTAATAATTATTTTTTGTTTAATGAGAAGAAAAAATATTTTTGTTAAAATATTTAAAATAAAATATTCTCTAAATTGTAACTTGTACTCATAACATTTTCTATAGGTACTGGTTTATTTTTGGTAAACAAAAAAGATTTAACAAAATTTTTAAAAGAAAAAAATTAAAAAATAATTTAAGACAATCAAAATTTATACTTATTAGCATCAAAGTCAGAGGAACACTTTGGTGCACAGATATTTCTTAAAATATTTTTGACGTGTATATATGTACGTATCGATAATTAATTATGTACGTTTATAATTAAAAATATTATATGCTAAGCAAATTCAATTTTAGAATGATTATCATAGAATAATAGTGTTGATTTTACTTTGAACTCTTTTAGTAAATAATGGGAACATTATGAGGTTGAATTATTTGCAATGCGATAAAAACGTCAAAATAACTTATTTATTATTTTAAAAAAAAACTTTTGAATTAAAAATATTATTTTGGCTTCTTATTCTTACCAACTATTTCATGTTTATCTCCATTTGGTATCAATAACGGTCCACCACTGTCGCCTTGGCATGAATCTTGCTTTCCTTTACCAGCACATAACTAGAATTTTTGTATAAAGATAGGAAGAAGTAATAATTAACTTTCACATTAATAACCTCAATAAATACATCATTTATATGTTTCATTCGGTTCAATTTATTTTAATTAATTAATAATCCTGTTTATGTAAAAATTTATTTAAAGTTGTCTTTTATAAGTTTCTATGAAAGTCCAAATTAATCAATTCTATAATATATAATCCTGAACCTGAATTTAAATTATATTAAATTACCATATTTGTTGTAATTCTAGTTGCACGATATTTCATTGTTCGACATTGACTAAGTGTTAAAATTGGTACTTTAACTTCTTGTACAATACCAGGAAGTGCACCACCTTCTGATGTTCGTCCCCAACCAACAACGGTACCAACGTTACCAGCTGGATCACTACCATTTTCTGGTAAACAAACAGGACGTATTGTTTTACCAAATGTAACTGGTTTTCGTAATCGTAAAAGTGCAATATCATGATTATATGAATTTGAATCAAAATTTCTATGTCTTATAATTGCACTGACTGCTCGCATAATTGCTGTTGTTTCTGTAGTTATAAATTGATCGTGATCACCCAGAATTACACGTATTTTTGAACGCTGAAGTCTGTGAATTATTTTATTATATGTTTTTTGTTGCACTCAAAATTGTATTTATAAATTTATTTTCATATTTCAATTTCTTAAAATCCTATAAGAAATCTTTATTTATTACCTTCGCACGCAATGTGCTGCCGTTAAAACATAATCTTGTGTAAGTAGTGATGCTCCACAATGAAATTGACCATTATAAACAAGTCGTGCAATCCATGGATATTGATTAATTCCTGTTGGCCTTCCACCAACAATTCTGATCTCTTGATTTGTGGTACCACATTCTATATAAAAAATTTTCATAGGTAAAAGAAAATATTAGACGTAATATGAATAGCATATTACATGATTTGTAATTAAAATTTTTTAATGAACAAAAGAAAACAAAATTTACCATCGACACTTTTATGATTAATGGTAACTGATAGGCAAGATAGCAAGGAAAAAGGTAAGAAGTATATAATTAAAAGTTAAGTACATATTAATTAAAATAAATAAAAAGCTTTAATATAAATATAAGCATTAAAGAATATACTCTTAATTAATTTTAAAATATTTAAAATATTATCAATGATTTTTCCAATTCATTTTGATTTAATTCCATAATTTCAACTTGATTAAATTATAACAATTTTAGTTTCTTCAAAAAAAGCTCTATAATTTATTGTCAGCCTAAAAGTACACGTGTACATTAATTTGCCTAATTTTAGGTGCATAAAAAAATTTATCATAAAGATTCGTGTGAGTAAAAGTAATTATCATAAAAACGTTTTTTCCGTTTTTTTTTTATTAAAAATCTTTCTCGCTATGGCTGAATTTAAAAAAAAAAATACATAAAAATATATATATTATTTATATGTATTTCAAAGTATAATAAATTAACTTAAAATTAAGTAAATTTGTTTTCTAAGCAAATAATAAAATGTTGGTGAATGATTTTGTTATTTAAATTTATTCTTTCCGATTTTTTTTTTAGTTGATTTTTTTTTTTTTTTTGTTAGAAAGCATTTTCTTCTTGTTTTTATTTTTATTTTTTATTTATCATTATAATAGGATTATAAATTTGTGAACAAAAAAATAACTTAACAAAACAACTATTATAATAATTTTTAAGTGGAATTAAAAATCTTCTTCCTTGTGTCGTGAGAAGATGATTAATAAATAAAAAAGAATAAAATTTAAGAAATTTACCACAATTGCAGTTTTTGATCTCTCCATCAGCAAAATCTAATTCTTCTATTCCAAAAAGTGCGTCAAATAGAAATTTCCCATTTCGTTTTTTCCCAATGTCTGTTCCATTGTAATAACCATTGACACCAATTACACACACAATTATAAATACAATAAAATTATTTAAATTTTGATTCATTGTGGATTAATTTTTTTTTCTCTTATTATTTCTTAAAAAAAAACTTATTTTAAAAGTTACAAGAAAAGGGAATCAATAATTTCTGTTAGATTTTTATTTATATTTTTTTATGATAATTCCAGTTCACTTAAAACCCACATCTAAAATATTATCGCACAAAATTTTAATTATAAATTAAAACTAATCCGAAGAATTTATTCATATCACATTAATCTTTACACTATAATTAAGAAATTTATATTATAGCCCAGCATCAAAAATATTTAATACATTTTTTTTTTGATTAAAAATTAATGAATTAATACAAAAAATAATTTTCACCATAAAAATATCAAAAAAAAAAAAATAAATAAAAAACAAAAATAAAAATAAAAACTCTTGTAAAATTTTCTCTTTCACAGAAAAATTATAACAAAAAAACAACTTTTCCTTTCAGTTGGAAAACAAGAACCACAATACTACTAACAATAACAACAAAAACAGCAACACTAATAAATGCACTACTTTTTAATTAATGATTATTTTATGTTGGAAAATAAATATTATTCGAGAATAACTCAACGAACGTGACTTTAATGACTTTATTACAATTATTTACTTGCATTTATTTATTAATTGTAATTATATTTATATTTATATTTATCGATAGATGGTTTGTAATGAATAAACAAATGAATAAAGAAATTTAAACTAAAAATAATTTTAGTTTCACTAAACAGAAAGAAAAATTAAAATTGTGAGTGTGTTTTTTTTTTTTGTTATTTTTTATTAATTTATTGCAGAATAAGAAATAAGATATTTTTATTTTGTTTTCTTCTTAATTCTTCACTGTTTTTTCTCTGTCTCTCTGTGTAAATATCAAATATATCATATATTATTCAAATTAATCGGTCTTTCACTGAATACATGCTAATGGAAATATAATTTCGTTATCACTCTTTAAAAAAGTCTGAATAAAAGACAAGAGACAATAATACTACACAAAATCACTGACATTGTCTGTTTTACTATTTATTTTTAAATTAATTAAAAGATCGTAACAAAAGAAGAAAAATAACGAATGCCAAATATTTCTTTTTTTTACGTATTGTCCAAAAAATGTTCGAATAAAAAATAAAAAACAAGAGTTACGACAACAACTTAATAATATAATAATGACTGACTGTGTCAAGATCTTCGGTTTCGCACTAAATAATCTTTTTGTTCATTATTCTACTATTTTTCTTCAACACAAGAAACGAAAAAAAAACACAAAAGAAAATACAAATATTCAGAGAGAGAGAAAAAAAAACACAACACAAAAATTTCACTTTTTATGTTCGAATAACATAATTTTCACTTTTTTCAAGTTCAACACCAACAACAAATAACAGAGCTTTTTTTTTTAATCTGTATATTTTTTATACTTATTTTTTGCCCATTCACTAAAAAGGTCGGGGTTTGAATCAAAACAACAACAAAAATAAATTAAACGGTTTATAATTAATTAATATGCGTTTTTTTTTTCGTAAACGTTGTTGTAATTTTTTTTTTTTGGTATAAATTACTAACCACTTCTTGTGTTTATTATAAATATAAGTTGATGGATAAAGATGATGATTTAAAAGACCTTGACAATGCGACTATTGGACTTGCACTGTTCGCTGTAAGATTACATGTTCCCTGTCTGTTAATTGATATGAACACAAAATATAATGGCTGATTGGCAATGGTAAAATTTTTTTTAAACCAAAAGAAAGAATACAACAATAACAAAAAATGTTTAAGCGAAAGTAATATTTTATATTGGTATTTTGTATTGAAACATTTAATGTGAGACGTGTGAGAGAGTTCACGTTTTGCCGTCATTAAAGTGATTGTATTTTTTTTTTTATATATTTGAAAACTATAATAAAGTAAGTAAAATAGAACTTTGATTGTTTTTATTTCATTTATATTATTATTTGTTTTGCAAAAATTTTAAGAATGGATATCACTTGATGTAGGACAAATAAATAATGGAATGTAAATTAATTATCAATTATCACGTTTCAGTCATGCGTATTTTTATACTTTCACAGTAAACTTATTATTCCACTAAACTAAAAACGCAATATTTTTATGGTTTTTTATAAAGGTGAAAAATAAATACAGATTCATGTAAAAGAAGGCTCTCCATGTACAAAGAATTGTACATAAATAATGAACAATTTTTAAGTTCTTAAAAAAAATTAGTTAAATTTTTGATGCTGTTTAAATTTTATTATTTTAATATTTTATTTTAAAGTTTTTTAAATTCGTTAGTCAAAATCAACCATTACAGCTTTCTCTGATATAGCACTTCTTAAAAATTGTTGGGGAAAGTTACTCTACGTTCATTCGTCATTCTGCGTAATCATATAATAATCCCATATACATCCAGTCCAGAAAACATATGGTGTATTTATAGGGATTATCGTTATTTGACATGCGGATATCACATAAATTATTGGGGTTTAGGACAAATATAAAGAGAAACAATAAATCGAATTTCATGAGAAAGAATCAAGTAAATGCCAGAATTTCACAAAAAAAAATAGTAAGTCGTTAAAGTGTCTTTCTATTTAATGACGTAATATATTCAGAATAAAGGCAAAAATTAAACTTAATGCAAATTTATCAAAATATAAATTAACAACGTCTTTACTTATTTCGTTTTTTTTTTAAATACAAATATAACACGGACTTACCTGGCCTTAACCACAAAATATATAAAGTGACACACTTTCTCTTCGTTACCTAATGATACGAAATTCAATTATTCGTCAATTATTATTATCATTGATAATTATCATTAAATTGCATTTGTAATCAATATATAATAATATTGCAAAATTTCCTCAAATAAATGCAATCAAACGTTAATGAAATTCAAAGTTAAACTTTTCCATAATTTCGTTAATGTATTTTTTTTTTTTGATTTTTTGTATAGAAATTTTTATAAAACAAATTTGAAAGAAATAATTTATTATTTTTTAATATTTGAAATATTATGTTTAAATATAAAAAGATTAAATTTAATTATAATTTAAGTTAATTTATAAATTAAAACGATTAATGATGCTTCTTTTGTAGGCGGTTTTTTTAAGATTCTTGTTTGTCAGAAAGTTTGACCCATTTAAGATTAACTGACAAACTGACATAACTTATTGGATTAAAATCATGGATTTATATATAAACATGTAAATAAAACGATACTTCTTTACTATGGCAACACTAATCTTACTTTAATCAAAATTTATACATTTTATTTTTAAATAAAATTTATAGGAACATTATAAAGAAATAGAAGAAACACTTGCTACCTATATATATATATATATATATATATATATATATATATATATATAATTTTTTTTTTCGGGTTTTAAATAACCGTCAATCATATGAGGCATCTTCAAATTTATTGAAAAAAATTATGAAGTAAATAAATAACAAATAACAAAAAAAAGAAAGAAAGAAAGAAAAAATATATTCAAACTTATACCAACCTGAAAATAACAATAATATAAATATATAAAATGTCAATAATATATTTTAGATTGAAGACGTAGACGAAGAAGAAGAAAAAAAAACTTTCACTAAAAAATTTTTGGTGATCGATAATAATATAATTAAAGGAGAAAGAAAAACGAAAATAGTCGAGTTAAAAAATAAAATAAATTGTCATATTTTTTCTTTCTGTAAAATTGCATTCACTTAAAAAAAATATATAAATTGTCTTGGCACAGTTAATTAGTTAACTGTATGTATGTGTGCTTATGTAAATATGTGTTCCAATCATACAATTATATCCATCCATATGAATTTAAACGAAAGGGATTTTAATTTATAATTTATTATTGTTTTACAATTTTAAAATACACAGTTCATAGTTCAAATTGCCTGTAATTCCAATTAGAGAATATAGCGCCAATGCTTCATCATTTAATGTAAGCATCAGTGCTATATTGATATATTATACCGATGTTCAAAGTTAAACTAAAGAAGTGTAGACCCCATCATCTTTTGTAGTTTTCTGAGACTTTGATTTGAATAAATTGTCACAAATCCGTTAGCAGTTTATCCTCTGTCAAATCTTGATGTAAAAAGAATGGTTAAAAAGTCAATTGGGGCCCAAGAATAGAAACAAACTCTAACAAAATTCTAATCTGGTACTGGTTATTTGTTGTAACATCTATCATAATTCATAATGAATTCTCACACTCGCAAGGTTAAGTTTGCTTTACCTTTATCGTTTGTTTATTTATTTACTTTATACTATTATTATTATAATTTTTATAATAATTTTTTTTAGGTAAGTAAAATTTGGCATTCAACAAAAAAAGATTGCAAATATTTATAATATTTAAAAATACTTTTAGTTTTGCGCGAGGAGAAATTTTGCGTTGTTTTTTTTTCATTTCTTTCTTTTAAAACTGAAAATTACAAAATAAAATATTAAAAAAGAAAAAAAAACAGTATTTTTATGAGCGAAATTATTTTTTTTTATTTAATTAAATATATTATAACAGGGTTGTGCTTAAATAACTAAATTACAAATAATAAAGTATAATATTGAATGATTTTAATGTAAAATTTATTTATTTATTTTAAGTTGATTTTGTTTTGATTGTTTCTTTAACATTTCATTACAAATTAAGAATTTTTAATAGTGTCCTTTTAACAAAATTTACTACAATCTAAACATTATATTCTTTTAGTTAGATTTATCAAATTCAATTTCTAAAGAGAGCTTTAAATTTTTAACTGTTGTGAAGATATACAAGTACAATTACTTAAACACTTGCATACTATTCGTAGAGCAAGACTTCTTTTATTAAGCCGAAAAGAATGCTTTTTAACATATTTGTTACAAAGATTTATATTTTGAAGTCGAGACTACCTACAAATTAAGTTAAATAATGCAAAAGAAATCCTTATGTAATGGAATAAATAAATTATTAGTAAATTTAATCTAAAATGTTATTAAAAAAAAATGACTAGATTTTTCTTTTTTATATATTTTGCATTATCCTTTTTTTTATTTTAAATGCGAGGTTTAAGTTGATAGAAAATGTATACTTTAAGCGTTTAATTTCGAGAAAAGATTTTCGATATAATTAGAACGTTCACCATTCTTTGGCTTACAAATACATTCATTTTCTAATTGCTTTTCTATCCAATCAATATAATTCACAACACGAGTATAAATTCCTGGTAGATTTGGTCGTGCACAACCGCGACCCCATGAAACAACACCGACTATTTGTATACTACCAGTAGCACCTTCCATATGCATTGGACCACCACTGTCACCCTAATGAATTTAAAATTAGTTAGAATTAGTTTGTATCTTAAATGTTCTATGAAACTAAAAAACAAACCTGGCAAGCATCTTTTTTGCCATCATGATATCCTGCACACATCATATTGTCTGTGATACGTTTCTTACCATATCCAGCTTCTAAACATTGATCTTGTGACCAAATTGGTACAATAACTGAACGTAAAATATCTGAAGGAGGACGTTTTTCATCTGTTCTACCCCATCCAGCAATTACAGTTAAACTTCCTGATAAATCTTTGCCATCTTAAAATATTAGGTAAATTAGAAAAAAAATACAATTGGAATCGCGAATCAAAGAGATTAATACTCACCTTCATCTGGTAAACATGCTGGTTGAATTGTTGCGCCAAATTTCAATGGTCTATCAATTTCAAGAATTGCAATATCATTGTTAAATGTAAAAATATCAAATTCTTCATGTTTTATAACTTTTTTAATTCTTCTCAATTCTGTATAATCTCTTGTGATGTTATGTCCTCCGAGGAAAATCTTTAAATAATGTACACAAATTTTTTTTATTATATTTATTGTTTTTTTTTTTAATTTGAATATAAGAAACAAATATTAGTGGGATTTATACTCAAAAATAATGATGAAAATTAAAATGGAATTCTTAAAAGTCTTAAATTCAAACAAGAAGTAATTTGAAATCATTACAGAACAATGTGTGTTTTAAAAGGCAGTGTATTCATTATAAACTTTTCGTTAAAATTTTAAACAAAGAAAACAATTAAACTTAACATTGTAGGTTAAGAATGGTGTGCTATCGCAAAAACTTTAAAATTATTAGTAATAAGAATATAAATTTGTTTAGTAATCGATTCTTATTAGATACGCATTTTTCAGTTTTTTTGTTTACCTTGATTTCTGCAGGATTAAAACCATCAACACAATGTGCAGCTGTTATAAGATGATTCCTGGTAATAACCGAAGCTCCACAATATAATTTTCCTTGACGATGAAGTCCAGCTAACCAGGGAAATTCATGGGCGGTAGCAATTTTACCACCAACAATTCTGTTTGTTCTTCCTCTTGTTCCACAAACTAAAAATAATTATTTTTATATTTTTATTCATAATTATTAAAACAGTTTTGTTCTTTTCTTTTTTTTGGTTTGTTTTAAATCACTTTACTTATTTAATTATTTTCTGTTCTTTATGTTTTGTCACACCTTTTTTTTTATTACTGAACAATAAAAATTATTTATTGTTCGCTTTTATTTATTTTATCATAAAAAGATTATGCAAAAAAAAAGAGACAATAATAAAATAATTGAGTTTATATAAACAAAAGGATGAACGAATTTTTATGATTTTCTTTATTTGCCTTCTTTGTAAAATAGAGGAAACTGCATCCCTTTTTTTTAGTGTTGAAATATTTTCTTTTTTTTTTATTGCAGTTTGAACATTTTTTGATTTATATTTAAAAAGAAAAAAATTGGAGTTAAAAAACCGACTAAATTTTTTGACTTTTGATTTGGAAATAATTAATTTATTTTTAGAATAATTCATTTTTTTTTTTATCAAAAAAAAACTTTTAGGTTTGTTTACATTTTTTCCAGTTCGCCCACATAATTCATTAAAAAACACAAACAAACAAAAAAGTGCTTCCAAAAAAAAAAAAAAAACAAAAAAACTCGTTAGCTTAATTTTTTCTTATCAATAAAAAAACTGAACTAAATTTTATAATTTTAAAAGTTTTTGTTGTTTTGAACAAAAAAAAAAGTTTAATTATTTTAATTTTAATTTCTATGATTGAGAATATTTTAACAATAATTAATTAATTAATAAGACGGATGATTTGATATTTGAATTGGTAAATCAAGAACAACAAAAAAAATGGAAAGATTTTAAGGAAGAAAAGAAAATTACTAAACAATATCACTAACTTACCACAATCACATGAACTATCCTTTCCATTTGCATTTCTTGGTAAAGCATTTATAAAAACAAAACACAAAATACTAATTAACACAAAAACATTTAAACTTTTATTTATTGAACAATTCATTTTGATAATTTTAATTTATTTTTAATTGAATTTTCTTTCAAATAATATAATTAATTTTAATTAATAATTTTGAAAACAGAATAAACTTGTTTGAATTTTTAAACAAACAAAAAAAAAATTGCGCACACAAACACAAGGAACAATAAGAACAAAATGTTGTATTAAAATGGGGTTTCCAAAATAAACAAAAAAGTGGAGTTGCCAGGAGCAAAACAAAAAAAAAAAAAGGAGAAAAATTTAATTTAAATTTATTGAAATTTAAATGAAACTTAAAATTGTAATTTTTCTTTTTGTTAAGCCTGTACGAGTAAATAAATAATAAGTTAAACTCGCTCTGTGATAATTTTTGGATTGATTATTGCCTTTATATATGGTAAAAATTTTCGTTCATTTTTATGAATTTATATTTTTAAAGTTGACAATATTTGTTGTATTGACAAATAAACATTAACTAAGGTAGGGGTTGTCCTTGGTTCTGGTAACATCAATACATATGTATTGTTTTATTTATTTTTTTTTAAATGCATTATGTTTGTATTAATGTATCCAAATTTGTATCGTAATACAAATAAAATATGATATTCAATGAAATATGTAATTTTGTTTTACACGTGTTTACACATACTAATTTAGTACATATTTTAGTATTATTACTACACAACAAAATAATAATAAGAAGAAAAAAAATATTGAAAATACAATACACACAAAAATATTAACAGAAACAAATTTTTGTTTTTTATTTGTTTATTCACTCTCTTTCTCTCTATTCTCTTTCTTGTTCTCTTTCTCTCTCTTACTGATGCACAATATAATAATTACATTATATGAATTTAAAAAGCTTTATTATTGTCTTCTCTGTTTAACGAAAATTCAAACATTACGTTTATTTAGTACATTTTACCTCTGCCGCCAAGCCTCCTGAGAAGTGCGCTTGCAGTTTTGTGACCCAATTTTTCTTTTTTTTTGTATTTTGATTTTTTTTTTTGTTGGCTTAGATTTTTTTAATTTTTTTGTTAAAAAACAACAAAAATCTTATCATATATTTTAACAATAAATTATTGAGTAATAAAAAAAAATATATTTAATAATTATCCAGAATGACGGTGAATAATTAAAAAATGTTTATATTTTATTTTCTTTCTTTCTTTTCATTAAACTTTTAAGAAGAAAAATTTAATAAATATTTCTTTAAGATAAGTGTAATTTCAATAAAACACCAAAAATTGTACTGAGTAAAAATAAAATATTTAAAAAACAATTTTCTTATTTAAAGAAAAAAAAATTATTTTTGCTGTTGTTGTTTGTTTATTTTTTTCTTCTTGTCTTCATTTATTTTTGCATTCGCAATTTACAAAAATAAATTATATTTCTTTCTTGTTCTGTTGTTACAAAATCAAGAAAGTTTTTTTTTGAGTCTGCATTTGTCTGATGGTGGACAATGTCTTTTCCATTGATCGAAGATTATAAAGTAAAAGAAAAAAAATTGTTTTTCTCTCTCTGTTATTACTTCCTGGTCATTTTTTTTGTTTATTTAATTTTTTTCTTTTTTGCTCCTATACAAGAGTACCCTACAATGCTGAATTCTTAAAATTAGAGCTGCCTTTTTTTTTTGTCTTCTTCTTCCACTTTTTTTTATTATATTTACATGAGTTTTTTACCTTTAAGCAAAGCAGCAATCACCTTCATTCGATTGGTACATATCTACCTACATAATTTCTTCTTTCATTTTTCTTGCTTTGTTTTTGTTGTTTCTTCTTCTTTGGCGGCTCTTTCGGCTGTTTATTTTTAAACATCTTTCCCATCCATAACGGACATATACCTATAATTCAATGGTTAACTCCGTCACCGTCATAAGTCGACATTTTTTGAGTGAAATTTTTTTTTATTTTATACTTGTTCAATGAATTAACTTTGACAAAGTAAATAATCCCTTTGTGTTTTGTTTCCCTAGAAACCTTTTTTATTGTGTCTCCCCTTTAACATTGAACAAAATTTAACAAACAATTCGATGAGAAAATACGTTCCTTGTTCTAACGGTCTACAAGAATATTTTGTTGATTATTTACAAATGGGAAACATCAAATTTTATTGTTCTTGGATGTTTTATTTTTTATTTTGTAATTTTATTTTTTTTTTTTTTTTTTGCTGACACAAATTCAACAAGTGGTATCAAAACGAACAAAATTCAATATGTTATCTTTTGATGTTTGTTCTTGAATTTTTATTTCTATAAATGTATGTATTATATATTTGTCTACATTTATGATGAATTGTTTTAATAATGCAATTTGATGAGGGAATTCGATTTGTGTGAAGGCACAGAAAATGAAAAAAAAAAAAACAATCATTATAAAATACGCAGAGATCCGAGACCTTCGCACATAAAATATATTTTTTGTTATGTTTTATTAAATACTTTTATTTTATTTTATTTATATTTTTTTTTCGATACACCTTGAACTTATTTTGCTTTTTTTTTGTTATAACATTTTATTACTATTGCAATAATTACTTAACAGAAGAAGAACAAGGATTTTGAAATTCTTAGAAATATAAATGAAATGATTTTTTTTTATGTTTATTTATTTTGAATATGGATGACATTTTTTTGGAAGAAACACTTTTTATTAAAGTTTTTTTTTTACTGGAATTATTCATATTTTTTTGTGTGCAATTTCATCAACCATAAATACATTATCAGAAAATTTCTTCATATCTTAAATCGTGGGATTGGCATTTAAATATATTTTATCCGAAAATTTATAATATAAAATATGTGATGCATTACATATTCATATTCAAAATAAAGCAAAAAAAAAATAAATAAATAAAAAGTCATAGATATAAATTTCATCATCATCAAACATCACCATTACACTTTCGCAGAAACAACAAACTTATGATAAAAATTAAAAACATGAAATTTTGGCTTGCATTTTAAAATATGTATTAAATTAAATGAGATCAGTTCAAAAGTAGAAATTGGTTAAATTTTGATTGAAAAGTTAATCCAAGGTCATTCAAGGTCGTTGCATATGATTATAATACTAATAGATCCATTAGTATGTTTTTTTTTTAAATTTTAACGAGCAGAATAATGGAGACAAATTTAATTCTAATTATAAATATAAATTAATTATGTGAGATGCATCATAGTGGAATTCAGATGTTCAGGGACTATATGGGTAATGAATAAAGAATAATTTTAATCTTATACTCTTCACCTATTTAAAATATTTTATTTAGGTTTTAGTACAGATATGAAGTATGTACACTATCACTATTGTGGTTTAATTTCTTGTTTATCTTTGTACAGTTTTTTATTTTCAAATTTTTTAAAGAAATTTTGAAGGATTTTTGATGAAAAAATCATTTTGACATTTTATTTAAAATTTTAATCAAACTACGAATCTTCTGCGTAATATGGAATATTTTCTTAAATTAAATCAATTAAAGAAATAGTGGTAGACCAATTATTAATTATTAAAAAAGTATAAAAAAGTAATTTTGTGTTTTGGTTTTTAAATAATGAAAAATATTTATTCCTTTCCATATAGCATTTAGTTGAAGTTTGAGAATTAATATCTTCTGTGTTTTCTTGAAACAAATCCATTGATTAATTACAGACAATAATAATTATAATAAAAATGAAGACGCTGTTAATGTGGTTCACTTGAGCCTTTCGTAGTTTTTGTCGTCATATAAAATATTTTAATCAAATTTTTTTTCTTTCTTAAACGCCTTTTTTTTTTCTTTTGTTAGGAACAAAAATCGATGAACAATTGAATGGAGCAAAACTTTTTCTTTCTGTATTTTTTTCTTTTCTTTTTTTTTTTTTCTCTTTTTTACTTTCAACCATTTTTTTTTTCTTTTATTATTCTTTTGTAAAATGAAAATACAGAAAAATACACAATAGAGTACTCTTCATATCATCCTTAAAATTATATAGAAGAAGAGATGCTTTTGCTTTTATACAAATATTTGATGTGTGTTGATATGTGAAGATTTATATAAATATATACCTACAGACAAATTCAAGCATTTAAGAATAAATATGTTCAATTTTTTTTTTCTTATTATAATGTTGTGTAAGTAAATAAATTTATTGTGTAATTTCTTCTCACTTTCATTGTTAAATTTCTTTTAAAAACAGCAATTAAATTAATTTTAAAGTAAAACTGAATTTATTTTAATTGATTTTTTTTTTGTTTGTATTTAATTTAGTTTACAAGGGATATTTAATACCTCAGATAAAGTAAACTTTATTCATTTTAATCTTAATTACATTTTAAAGTTTTCATTTAAGTTTTCCTATAGTATAAAACTTTCCCTTTACATAAGAACAGTTTTTTTTATTAAATATGTATAAAGGGGAATGTTATTTCCGTACCGGATATTTCTTATACAATCATTATGATGATTCCATTTCATATATAAATTAATATTAACCATTCACTTTTAACCTTTTATTAAAGATCATATTCCTATATAATTAATTACACCAACTTTATTAATTTTATATTTCTGTATTCTGAGAATCTTCAATATTTATTATCTTCATTAATCTCTTTTGCTCCCATTTTTTGCACTAAATACCATTTATACAAATAATCAATCAAATCTGTCAGTAAAATTTTGAAAAAACAAAATTACACCATAAAGTGTATATACCTCACTTTAATAATAATATCGGTAAGTAGGTAATAACAATAATATTTTATAAATGTTTTTTTTTTGTATTTATTTACATAAATAATGCATTAATATTGCACTTTCATTGCGTTGTGTCTGTTTTTTGTTTTTATATGTTAATATTATTTATTATATTACTATTCAATGTTATATTGGCAAATAAGTTCGGTAGGTAATATGTAATAAATGAATGCCCATATGTCTACATATATAAACAGATGTACCTATTAGCTAAGTAATAAATATAAATAATGTAATTTTTTTAAATGTTTTTCAAACATATTTTTATCAATTTTATTTTGGCATATAGATAAATACATATATACATAAATTTCAATAAAACAAAATGCAAAAATGCCTTGTACTTGAATTTAATTTTTTTTTTAATTAAGGAAAGCCTACGTACGTTGAAATAATAATCTCAATAATTATGTATTTAAAAAAAAATGTGGAAATCAATTACCCCTACCAATATTTCCTTTTTCATTATCATTGCTAGAATAAACAATTGAATAATTCAATTAAGGACTTTATTATTTTTTATAGAAATCAGTTCATTTAACTGAATTTTCTTTTATATGAACTTTTAATAATTAATAAATTAGAATTATTAATTCACGGTCTATAATCACATTATAAATTTCCAGAAAAATAATATAAATGCTTAAATATTCCTAATATTAAAATAATGATAATTAAATAATTTATCTTCCAACAATAAAGGCAAACTTTATTTAAATTATACAGAATTTGAAAAAAAAAAACAATTGGAAACCATAAATTAATTGATTTATTAATTGAGTTTTCAATTCACTGTGAAATTTTTTCATCTTATTGTATTTCTTATAAACTTTTCATTAAATTAAGTATGAATTATTCTATAATGGTAAATATAATTTCAATCAACTGAATTGAATTGAATTTTTTAAAGAACAAATAATTTTATGTTAAAACGGCTGTTGTCTTTTGCGTTTCTTCTAAATTTTATACTGGAAATATGTTATGATGATGTCATAATTATACTTATACATAATACTATATAAAAGTTATCTTTCCAAATATTTTCTTAATTTCTTAATCAAAGGTTTATTTTTATGTAAACTTAATCTCTCTTTTTAATCAACCGAGAAGAAAATCACATATAAAATTGTACTTATACAAATTGTGTTTATTTGAAAGCTTCTGTTTTTGATAGAAATCTCCGATAAAGTTTGATCCTCATCTTAAAATCCACTATAACTTTTAAATTTTACAATATTATTATCTTACTTTTCGTGTTACATATGTTGAGTATATTCTGTCTTTTTAACGCAATATACAATTCTTGTACAAAACAAAACAAATAATAATAACAAAAGTGTTAATACAAAAGAAAGACGACCTTGAACTATTTCAAAAAATTATTATTATTATTATTTTTTTTTTTATGACATTTTTTACCTTTTTAAGAAGAGGTACTAAAAACTAAAAAAATGTTAATTGAAAACAAATTAAGAAAATAGAAACAGGTCAAGTTTATTCAAACAATGAAAAATATTCTACTAAAATATTTATTTAATTTATTTTAGTTATTTTTTTTTACGATAATTGAGGCAACCAAAAACATTGCTTGCTTTAAAAACTTTATAAATTATATAAGATCTTAAAATAGGAAACAGTAAAATGTGTGTCAAATACTAATACTTAAAGCTTTTTATTCTTGTTCATCTTATGTTATCAAAAATCTATTATACATCAAAATATATAGAATAAAATATATAAAATGAAAATAAATGTAATCCTCTCTACAATATCATAAAGATTTAGAATATATACATACATACCTCCCCTTTAAAGCTTTATGTGGATTTACAACGACCTCAACTATATACATATAATAGAATCGATTATTATATGTTTGCAATAGATTAACTGTATTAAAGATTACATAGACTTTCCACGAATTTAATGTATTTAAAAATTGAAAAAAAAAGAGACCAAATATTGATAGAAAGGCAACTTTTTGCTCAAAGAATAAAATGTTCTTTGTGATCCTGATAATGTGGAATATTCAAATATTTGATTGCATTTTCTAAATAGTAAGAATATACGAAATAAACATTGTTAATTAAGTAAATTTAAGGAATATTTTAATTTCATATTCTTCATAAAACTTTTAAAAAATTTGTAAAATTTGTTAAATTGGAAGCAATTTTTAAACATTTAATTATTTGTTAATATTCATTAAATTTGTACAGATAAAATTTGAATATGCACAGAAAATTAATTTAAAACGTAAACAATTAAAACTTTCGCCAGACAATTAAAAGGTTTAGTATGCAAATCTCGCCATTTCCAATTTGTAACTTATATTTATAGTCTATTTGTGTTTCTGATGAAAATTAACTGATTAATTTTATTAATAACTAACAAAAAAATATAATTAATTTCGAATTTAAAATTGTAATAAAAAAGAGTTGAATTACAATTACGTTCAATCATTCTATTCTTTCTTTAACCATTTTTCTCAAGTATATTTATTCTTCTTAGCTTCTCATGTTGATTTTCTATTTCCATGATAAAATATTACAATTTTATTATTACAATTATGATACTATTCGGTCTATGAAAATCAAACTAATATGATACTTAACATTTTTTTTAAATATCAACAAGAATGAAATTACTGTAAATTAGTTATTATTGAACTATATAATAATTATTTCTATTCCATTTCCTATTAAATTATATTAAATTAAAATAATAGTATATTGTATGTAGGGTAATAAATTGATCTAAATAAAGTAATCATTATTAGGTAGGTAATCATATCAGATTATTATTTATCCGTGAGTGCATGTATCTGTAATTCATAATTTAAATTAACGAATTAAGGTAAAAATAAAAATGTAAATTAATCTTTGCATTTAGTACCATCATTATATCATCATTACTCATTTTGTAAAATCAGTTCATTCATCACTTTTATCAAGATTAGTTTAACAAAAATAAATCTAATAATAAAAGAAAAGGAACAAAACCTTACAAAAAAGAGATTAGTTTTTCATTCTTATTTATTGATTATAAAGTTTTCTTGAGTTTGATTGAATGAAATTTCTTTGAATACTTTACTTTTTTTCTAACTTTTATAAAAATCAAAGTTTTAAAGTTGGTATGGAAGCTTATATATTTAATTTATCATCTCAGCTTTATTATCTTTACGTTGCAAGGAATTATTAAAGTTATTAAAATCTTTAGGATTTGTTTTCCGTTTGATGAACAAAGTTAAGTACATTTTCATTTAATTCATCAATCTTAATTTAATAATTAAAATACACAACTACATAAATAAATATTAAACTATAAAGTCAATTTAACATTTTTTTTTAAATTCGAAATGATTTTGGTTTATTGTTTGGTTTCTGTGAAATAATATTGTATTGTACTAAAACAGTCTAATCGGATCAATTTGAAATCAAATCACTTATCATTGAATACTTAAATCTATAAATATTTTATAGTCATGCCAAAGAAAATAATTCGGAAAAAATTCAATCTTTAGAAATTGCCTGTTGAACATTTTTTATAGAAAAATTAGTCGAATAAAAAATTATTATATTTTGGTACAAAAAAAAATGATTGATTTGATGAAATGTTAATCGTGAACAACATTTATTATCCTAAATTTAATTTTGGCGCATAATTAAAAAAATCACGTTTAAATAAAATAAAACCAAAAAAAAAAGAAGTTTATTTTGTCATTTTGTTCTTACGGTAAAAATCATCTGATAAAACTGACGTCGAACAATATTCATGACGTTAAAATATGATAATCATAAACGTAACAGCACTACACGAACTCATGTAGCATATGAGTTTTTTTTTTTATAAGTAATACAAATATGTGTATGTAGTAGTAGTAGTCAAAACTAAATTCAGTAACCTTCATATATAGCGGTAAAGTTACACCTACCTACCTACATTTTTAATAATAACATAACAAATACAGAAAGACAAGAAAAAAACTTTACATTTAAAAAAAAAAGAAAAGAATCAAATAAGAAATGAAAAGAAATGAAAGAAAGACGTTTGTCATTTCACTGTGAGTCTTCATACGATATTGTTGTTATTGTGTTCCTTCAATATAATCCGCAAAGTTCTATAAAAAAAATGGTACAATAATAAAATTAAAATTTATTTAACCGGTTGCATTAATTTGTTAGGTGATCATTCAAACTGAAACAACCAAAAAATATAATTTATGAAAAAAATAACAGAAAGCATAAATAAAAAAGTTAATGAAAAATAATGGAGAATTTTTTCTTTAGTTTCAGTGAAAAATTATTGTTATTAATAATTTAATCTTTCGTTTTTACTCTTTCAATAAACGAGGAATAAAGTGTATACCAATACACAGTGTATATTTGTGCTGATTGAACTAGATTTGGATTTGCATATTTTTTTTCTTTTTTAAAAAGGAAATACAATTTTTTCATTAACAGGAAAAGTTTAAAAAATGGGCATAAAATTATTAATATTTGCAATCGTCATAATTGGCGTAATAAATGTAGCCGTTAGTAATGTAAGTCAAATATTATTGTTCTCTTATAATTTATTTTAATTTATTCTTTTAATTTTTTTTTAAATATTTTTTTGTTTTTGGTGCGTTAAAAATTACAAATTTTTAAATAAAAAATGTTGTGTGTGTGTGTGTGTGCAAGTGTGTTTGTATCTGACTTTATGTTTTTTAATAATTCCATGTTTGTATTTGGCACATTTCTTTTGATTTTTTATTCATGAAACAAGAAGAATTACAAAAACAAAAAGTTCAAGTTTATTTTTTTTATTGTAATACAAGAAATGTCTACAAAATATAAAAAAATAAAAAAAAATTCTAGAAAAAACTAATATTTCAGATAGTTGCAAGACAACTGGATCCAATTGCCATTAAAGCAAATAATACGGAAGCATCAGATTTTATTCATCCAAACAAAAATGCTTTTCTTGATTGGATTGCAGGTTTAACTGGATTTACTTCTACAGAAAAACCAACACCTTTACCACCTCCTAAAGATTGTTCATCTTGTAGTAAATATTTAATAATAATTCAATAAATTTGTGTATAAAAACAATTAAAATTAAGTGTTTACCTTCTTTACTCTTCATAGCTTGTGGATTGATAAATAAAAAGAAACGAATTGTTGGTGGTGAAGTAACTGAAGTTAATCAATATCCATGGATGTGAGTTATTTAATTATTAATTTTAATCGAATTATTAATTTTATTAATATTTAACGAATTTTCATTTTAAGTTTAATTCATACAGAACTGATCAATAAATTTATTTTTAGGTCAATGCTTTTATATTCTGGACGCTTTTATTGTGGATCAACATTAATAAACGATCGTTATGTTATAACTGCAGCTCATTGTATTCATGGTTTTAATAAGGATAAAGTAACAGTTCGTTTTATGGAACATGATACATTAATCTCAAGTGAAACGCAAACAATTGATCGTAAAGTTCTTCGTGTAGTTAGACATAACAATTATAATCCGTCTAATTATAACAGTGATATTGCGTTATTAAAATTAGATTCCCCAGTTGAATTTGTAAATTCATTTTGTCCCGTGTGTATAGCTATACCCGGTAAAAGTTATACTGGGGATACGGTATTAAATATTATTGTATCAACCAAGAATATTAAAATATTTTGAAATTATTTGTAGGGTATTGTGACAGGTTGGGGTGCAACCAAAGAGTCTGGACCAATTTCAACAAAATTACAGGAAGTGGAAGTTCCAATTATCTCCAATGAAAAATGCCGTTATACAGGTTATGCTCCACATAAAATAACCGATAATATGATGTGTGCTGGTCATACAAACGGCGGAAAAGATTCATGTCAGGTAAATTATTTTGTACGCATGTTGTGAGAAACGGAAGCTTCTTATTAAATTTTGCTTTTTTGTAACAACTTGAACCATATGGCATATTTTCTACCAGATTCAATCAATCATTTATTTAAAATTACCAAACATATTTTTATTAAACCTGACAGATGATTGATTTTTTTTTATATTCTATCAGAAATCAACTGAATTCAGTATTGCTTCAAGATATGATTTACGAAACTCAAACATATTATATACCAATGCTATAACATTATCGTTTTTTCTTACTATTTTTTTTTGTTCTTTTATCGTATAGGGTGATAGTGGAGGTCCTCTTCATGTTTTAAATCAGACCACATCAACTTATGAAATAGTTGGTATTGTCTCATGGGGAGAAGGATGTGCACAACCAAATTATCCTGGAGTTTATACAAGAGTTAATCGATATGGTACTTGGATAAGGAAAAATACAGAAGATGCTTGTTATTGTGACTAGAAATTTTTCTCTGATTTTTTTATTATTTTTTGTAATATTATTACAATTTAAATTAATTATTTATTATAATTTATTTTAATTAATATATTATATAATTTATGACATTAATATATTAATTGAATTCATTGAAACCACACCAGTGAAGGCACTCATTTTTTCATGTATGTAAAGCTGACACATTGTGAATTCAACTACAATTATTTATTTCTACGGATTTGGTCCATGTTCTACAAAAAATGTTTCCATTTCTCCTTTCCCCTAGATTAGTTAAAGAAAATATCAATACTTATATAGAGTATTTAATGATTATTATTTCTCTATATTTTGTATTTACTTTTACTGTCAGTAGTCCCCGCGATGTAACTTTATATCCATGTTTTATAAGTTTTGCTGCTGTATCTGCTGAAATATGAAGTTTGTTTGATTCACCACTGCTTTCCATGCGTGAAGCAAAATTAACTGTATCACCGAAAAGACAATATCTAGGAACCTTAAAGAGATATCAGTTTTAAATTCATTTCATTTTTAAATCACAGTTATAATTACCTTTAAGCCAACTACTCCAGCTACAACCGGCCCAGAGTGCATACCAATTTTAACCGATACACCTGGTAAATTTAAATCTCGAACTGCTTGAAGCATATTTAATCCTAGATCTGCTGCATGTTGAACATGAAGAGGATTAATATCAGGGGCTCCACTGACAGCCATATACACCTGAAAACCAAACACGAATTATAATTATTACATTTCTATAATTTAAAGATATTTTGCGTTATACCTGACCAACGGTTTCAACTTTATATGCTATTGGTGAGTGGATAAGTTCATCAAAAGCAGTGAATACAGCATTCAATGTAGCTACAGCTCCCATTGCACCTTTAATGTCTCCGGGTGAATATGATAGATCCTGCAAAAATAAATTTTATAAATTCTAACACCTTTAATAGAAACAAAAATTTACTTGAAGCTCAGAGAAAATCACTGAAACTTGTTCAAAAGTTTCGCAAGTATTTAATGGATTCGTTCCATCACGTAGCCTTTCTGCAACAGTCTTCGGAATCATGGAATACAAAAGTTCATCGCCTTGTTTCTTCCAAGAATCCGCCAATGTCAATGATGTTTCCAATTCTTCAGCACGTTGTTCTTCATTTTCTACCATCATTTCGAGTCTTGAAAAATGTTGCCATCCAGCCATTACCATTTCTCTACTTAAGCCATGTAAATTAAGATCATTTACAAATAATCCCATACCATGAAGTTCCTCCAAATTACTGATTCTGAAAAAAAAGTACTTTATTCAAGTTTTGCTTTGGGTGCATCTTAGTTCTTACAAAGGACTACATAGAAACACAATTCCACTAATTTCTTTAATATATCTCATTTGCCCTTTAAGTAACATTCTTTTAAGTCCTTCAGATCCACGACGTTCAACTTTTGTCGGTGGTGCTCCTTGTGAATCTTTTTTATCAGCTGTTGAACTGCCTTGTTCTAATGAATTGGTTTCTTCTGCAGCACCACGCATTAATTCAAGTTCAAATAAGACAGTTTGTAAATTTTTTATCTATGTAAATGTAAAAATATTACATTAGAGCTTTAACTATGAAATGTATCAAGAAGATCTTACAGAATCCCAATCAAAAACAATTCCTTTTGGTCTACATAGTTTAAAACTGTCTGATAATGGGGAACCAAGTAAGTCATCACCCCCTTTATTATTATTAAAATTACTCCAAACATCAATTATCTATTGAAATAAATATTTAATTATTTACATATTATATTAACAATCAAATAATTGACCTTATCCCCTGCACCTGCAATGGTCATTTTTCGGTCAAGGATCAGACCAAAGGGAAATAAATGTAGTAGAAGCATCTTATCAATAGTACCCAAATGCAATTGTGATGAATGAGGTTCATGATTCACTCTTACAGCCATCTGTGAAAAAAACATTAGAAATTTAATCGCAAATATATCGAGTGAGCAATGCCACTAACATATTCTCTGTTATCAAAATCCAATCGATATCGAATCATCACGGATTTTAAACCAGTGTCTAAATCAATTGGGCCGGCAGTCCCTCCTGGTTTATCATTTTCACTCTCTATTATTCTGACTGTAATGTCGTCGTAATTATATAATTCTTTAGCGATTGTGTAAAGTTGGCCTATAAAATTAATATGTTATAAATAATTTATTTAGTTTTAATGTTGGTAATATAATACAAAAGTATTGCAAACTACAAATTATTTCTTTAAATTAAAAAATATCGATTTTTTTTTACAATTATTTTATATTAAATTTGTAAAATAGATAAGTTTAAATATAATTGAATTTCTAAAAATTGCAAAATTAATTAATAATATTAATAATCAATAATCGTCATTCAGTGATCACAAATTCGCAAAAATATATGAGCTCCTAAATACTCGCTACAAATGTTACACATAGACATAGGCTGACTGAATTCATTGATGAAATTAAAAAGATGATAAATGAAAGTTAATTCTCTTGTAATGTTTATTCATCGGATTTTGTGTTTATCAATTATGCGATTAATAATTATTTCTACATCAAATTTAAAATCCTTGACTTAACTTACCCATAACATAACGAGAAAAACCACTTCGGGTACTTCGATAAACTAGAACTGCACCATCAGTATCAGTATGTGTTAGAGTCATTGAAGGACTTTTCATTTTTGGATATGTAAATCTCATTTGTAAATGAATATTATCCACTGATTGAAGAAAATCACAAAAAAAACGTCCGGTTGCTTTTATCATACGATCGTAACTATAAAATATTCAATTACTCTAAATGTAATCACCCAAAACAAAACCCATAACATACCCAAAATTACTGAAAAATTGTACAAAACATTTTCCAAAGAAACTCATAAAATAATCAACTGGTTTTCCAGTAATTGCAGCTAATGCATCCGCTAAATCAGGCATAAGACTGTCTGGATACATCTGAAAAAAAATTTAAAATTTATTTTGTCAATAAAAAAAAAATCTAAAAATGTAAGCCGACGTAAACTTTGTCACATTACTTGATGTGTGTTGAACATTTGATGTTTACACCCTGTTATCATTAATGCCTGTTGCCATACTTCATCACCAAACTCTTTCTAAAAACAAATAAAATAAATAAAACATTTTAAAAAAGTACATCACTTTATGAATACAAATTGAAATTTATTTTATTATTTTTCTAAATAATCTAACATTATAAAATTCAACAATAATAATAATAATCATAAAATAAATATAGGACAAACATGGAATGAAAATGTAATTATTCTAATTAGTTAATAATATTAAGAATTAATTTTAATTTTAATTTTAATTTGCATTATCATGATTTCTTTATATTGACTAACGTGCCTATTCTTTTTTTTCTAATTTTCTAAATTATATAAACTAATACATTTTTATGATAATAATGTTTTTAAATAATGTAAGTATAAATAAAAACAAAATTAAAATTTTAAGACATTGGACTTTATAATAAGGCATTGATCCTACTGAAATAAAATAATCCTCTATGTTTCGATTATATTATTTCAGTAGGATACAGAAACCTTTTAATATTTATTTGAACTTTTTCTTCCTTATTTGTAAAGAGACAAACAATATAAAAATATTCAAACACGCAGTTAATCATTTAAAAGTACGACATTTACATCACGCAATTAAAATAAACATTAGGGTTCAATAAAATTGTTTTTATCAAGTTTTTCAAAAGTTTAAAATAAACATAAATTTATAAAGACTAATTAAAGTCTTACTGAAAGAAAAACAAAAAATAAAAAATAATTATATAATTGATATATGTAGTTGCGAAGGTCGAATCCTTCATATAATCTACACTACTACACTGTGCTTTCGTACATAAACAATTCACGCTACGTGCTTGTTTAAAATGGGTTATTTCAACATAACTTAATTTGATCCGATTGTATATTTGTACGACCTTAACAATGCTTCAGATTTCTAAACGAAGTCTGCACAAAATTTTAATATCATTTTAAAATTACTAAAGAAACTCCTTTATATTCACCTATATATTTAAATCTACGAAATTCAAATATAAAGGATTTTTACGTAGACCGAATTAATATCTTTTTAAATTACCTATATTTAAATATACGAAATTGAAACATAAAGTATTTTTACGGAGACTGATTTCATTCTTTTAAAGATTGAATGAGAATTGAACAGAGAACACCAATTATAAATTTCTGATCTTAAATGTCTTTTCATGTTGTGATATTGTTCTTATTATACGCATTCATTGTCAAATGGGTTCTGATAAAAAGCTTAAAATAAATATTGAAAGCTTTTTCATACAAAAAATTTAAAAGAATTGAAAATTAATATGAATAGCATCTTAGAATTTAAATTAATAGAACGTTATCCCAAGGGATAACTTCATTTGTATGTATGTAAGTTTTTCATTTCTATATTCGAAAATTTATTATTGTATCAATTTTGCCATCGTTTAAAATAGACAGTATTGCAGAATTTTTTTCTACTTATAAATATAAATCGATAATACAACAAAGTTTTATAATAAAAGTTTTGGACTGATGATGCGTACAATATTTTATATTTTATTTAATATATCCAAAACACATGTCCAAATCAGTTTGCAATCAAATATAATCATTATTATTTAAAAATATTAAAAAGTTTTTCTTGAAAAACTCAAACAAATAAAAAATAAGGAAAAGAAAAATACTAAAAATATTTTTTCTTATTTTTATATTAAATCTCTTTAAAAGCATTTTTATTGAAACAAAAATATAAATTGATATTATTCAAATTTTACTTAATTTAAATTTTGAATACAAAATGTTAACCCAAAAATTTCTCCATATTTTATTTATATAGGATTAAAATTTCAAATATAGTCTTTCACTTGTGCTATCTAATTTTAATGTGAAATATTATTTATTATATTAAAAGTTCCTTGTTTGAAAATTGATTTTCTATAAACATTTTTGGCTAGATAAAATTTTAAAAACAAAATCTAATATTTGGTCCTCCTTTTATTTATGTTGAATTTGTATATAGCATAAAATACACCCAAGAGCATTTAATATACATTTAACTGCAAATAATTTAAATAGAATGAGTGTATTTGACAGAAATCACTTAGGTTTTATATTTATGTGCCATGGAATGGTATACAGTGTTTGAGCACACTTATACATATATTCTTTATTTCTATTTATTTCTATTTTTGTTTAGAATTTTAATTTCAAATATATTGAACTTCTGTTTTTTTTTCTTTCTTTGTAAATAAAATCCTTAATACAATTCCCTTAATTAAATTAATTAAATCAAAAATTCTGATTTAATGGTTTAAAGATAATAAACTGAAATTAGATGAAATCTAAAAGTTATACGTTAAAGGTATATAACATCTATTAATTGATAACAATGATGGTAAAATTGTGTTATTCAACTTAAACAGTGTTGATTAATTACATTCTTCATAAATTCCAATACAAATTACAAATATTTTGAGTTTTTGTTCAGTTTAGAGTGAACAATGTATGTGTGTTGAGATTGTCCATACTTAGTAGTGAATTATAATAAATTCAACCCGTTTTTCCATTTTTTTTTCTATTTGCTTTCTTAATCTCACTTCCTTATTCTGTTTTTTTCAAATTATAATATTTTACCTTGTTCAATTATCGTTTTAATTAATGAAATTATTAATCTTCGTCATTATAATAATTAGTTCTACTCACGTTACTTTCTTTCATTTTCAACGCTTCTATTTTGTCTTTTGTAAATAGGTATTAAGAAATTCAAGCAGCTATTATATTTTTACAAATATATACTAATTGTCAAACTTTGTTCATTTAATTTTTCATTGTTAAGTTTTTATTGATATTTCTTTGAAATTTCTACTAAATTACTTCTTAGAATTTCTTTTCAATTTATATTTATTTTAGATTTTTGTTTACCAAAAAAAAAAACATATAGTCTAGTTCTAAGTCAGTAAATTAATCATGTCATTAAGTAGTCTCTGCTAATAAATTTGAAAAAAGGTTCGACCAGTACAAATTATATCATTTAAATAGACTTAGAATTTTGATGTCAATTATATAGTTATAAGATTAATAATATCAATAATCTATAAAACAATTAAATATTATTATTATTAAAAATTGGTTTAAATAAAATAATTTCTCTGCGGATTTTCCAATAGGAATAAAAATAAGAAACAAATTAAATTTACAAATGCGACTTTCAAAAATGAATTTTAACAACTTCTTACTTATAATAATTTTCTAGTAATTTAATATCACCTCCCACACCCCAATGTTAATTTGTCTTTTACTTATGTACACAATTTCATAATAAAGATAATTCATTTTTAATAAAGAAAAATATACAATAAAATAATATAATAATTTATTATTGCGTGACAATATTTTTCAAAATGAAACATCGTAATTTTCTATCTTTACTAAGTGACCCAATATAGGGTTGTATATTCTTTCTATATTAACAGTATTATTGTATTTATCAAAGAAAAAAATGGAAATTAGAACAAACAGTAAAACACAGGACAATTAAAGTGAAAAAAAAATGTAAAGAAAATTAATGTAAATACTTTTACATAAAACGAAAAAACGAAAAATGTTGGCCATAATCTTTATAAAAAAAAAACGCAAAATGAAATCAATAAGAATTTTTTTTTTGCGGGGAGTGGAAATTAACCATCGAAGCTTATGATTACAAAATCAATCAACGTTTGGCTAAAAAATAAACTGGTGGTATAGAAAAAACAGAGAATAAAGGAACAAAAAGTAATATTTAATATGAAAAGGCTCGAATCTCTTGTAATTCAACACCATAAAAACGGTACAAAGAAATATTAATCTGTCAGTCAATTCATATTGTGCTTATCAATCTTTAATGTATGTTATAATTTTCTTATCAAAACACATTAATCAATATTTATTGAACTTTTTTATTTCTAAAATGATCAAATATAACCAATTTTTTATTTTTCTTTCCTGTAGGTTTTTTTCCTCTTCCTTTTCACCAAATGTTTTCTGTTTGATTTGTGAACAACAAAAATGTTTTACGTTGAGTTATGATGCCAAAAGGCAATTTTTTCCCTTTTTTTGTGGTTGCCCTTTTAAGGTGTTATCGATGTGATATCTCATATGTGTATGTGTGTTATTTCATGTGATTAAAAGTATCGGGTAGAAGAAACTTTTTGTTGTCAGTTAATAAGGATTATGTTACATGACAAATTTTACAGGAAAAAAGGATTATTGAAATTCCCATCGGAATAACAGTGAAGTAATTAGGTGTGATAATATTTGTATTCCTTTTTTTTCTTCTCAACTTCCACTTTTTTCTTATTTATTTAATGAAACCAACATGACACAGATAAATTTATTTGACCTTAACCTTGTCATTATCCATATACGATTTTTTTCGTATGTTTTTGTTTTTCATTTTCACTTCATTTGACTCCAATCTAACTCATCCTTTTTCTTAATTTATTTATTACTGAAGATCAGAATCGTAAATCAATTGAAATAACTTGTTTTCATCAGAAAATCAACAATAAATACAACATTAAAAATAGATTTTTTTCAAGTTTTTAACAATTTTTGTTCCAAATAATTTATTCAAGACTAAACGACATTTATATTCTACTTTCATTATAAATCAACAAAATGTTTCAAGTTTTTCGAAAGGATCAATTTCTTTTGACTAATTATAATCGATTACTTAATTTCTCGTTAAAAAGTTGATCGATTATGTGAAATTTTTAATTTAATAAGAAAAATTTGCGATAAACATTCCAAAAATTTTCGTTTCAACTTTTCTTTGTTCGAAATTGTTGAGGAAAAGGAAACGGATATTGTGGTTTGTAACAGAATACACAAAAGTAAAAATTTTCTTTCAAGAAAGAAATTAATTTAATGGATTAGAAACGCAATTAAGAATCCTTACGATAGTTAATTGATTATATAGTTTTGTGTATTTTTGTCAAAGAAATAATGCTACAAATATACAATACAAGTAGAGACGTAGAAGGTAGTAAATTTTGTCATAATAATAATTAGGTCATTTCAAAATAACAAAATTAATTGAAATTTGTTTTTCTTTTGTAAAAAGAAAAGGCTTTATTTAATAAATATTCTTATAAGCGTTTTGAAAAGGAATTATGAAAATTCAAAATTTTTATTAAATCTAAATTTTATTGCCGTACTGGGTTTTGGTTCTGAGTTTTTTTGGTAATTAAATAAGTTACATAATGAATTATATTTTATAATTAAAAGATTAATAATTAGGAAAATTTTATAATGTAAACGTTATTAAATAATTTCCTAGTAATCATAATAAAAAATTATATTTTAATTGTAACAAAAGATGTTTCCGATCTTATAACATTTAACTTAACATCACCCACAGAGTTTAACAAAAGAAAGTTTATTTATAAAGATTGCTATATTGATATGAAAACCTCTGCGACCGCATTTTCTCCATTATTAAATAATTCAATTCGATTTATTAATATTTTCACGAAAAAATTCCAAGAAAAAAAAATGAGTTGTAAAGAAAGATAAATTTTTAAAAAAGAAAAATAAAAATATAAATTATAGAAATTTATAAATTTGATCTGCTTCCGCGAAATCAACCATTTTTTACGATGTAGACGCCTGATCTGACTTAGAACTAGAAAAATATCTTTATGAACTTACCTGTATGAAATGTTGAACACTCTCCAATAACATTCCGTACATTTTGAAAAAATAAAATTTATCTTTTTCTTTTGTGTGTAAATAATTTTGCGCTATTTTTTTTTTGTCACGATCAAAGCAAAATAAACTTTAAATCGGGATTTAAATACAGGAACAAAATGCTTTTACATTTATACTAAATAAATTATGATAAACACGATTTTCAAATTTATTTATACATTTACATTCCACTTTAAAATTTATTCTTCTTCTTTTTCTGCTTCTCCTCCACCTTACTTTTGATTTCTCCTAAAAAAAAATTTTTGGCTCTCTTTTTCCTTCACTTTTATTTCTTCTCAAATGATATCAAAATATGCAAATAAAAAAATTCTTTCCGGATTCGATGTAGATAGGGAAGCAATATGTACAAAAATATATATATAAATATTTGTTTTGTAGATGGTTCAGAAAAATAAGTAAAGCTTATTATTATTATGTTCAGAAAGGGATAAAATGAAACAATAAATTTCTGTTCTATGCCAAAACCCAAACCAAAAATAAAAGCTGTCATATTTATAAATTTTACTTTACTTAATTTTTTGAAATCTTTATTGAGTGCCACCGTTTCCTTTACTTTCCGGTTTTATACTTTTATATACTTTTTTTTCATTTAAAATTTATTTTCTTAGAATTTATTCTTATCAACGAGTCAAACCTAAATTTTATTCATGCATATAGCAAAAATTAAAGACTTTAATTGAAAGCAATTTATAAATTATATTATTTGAATTAATGAATTAATGAACACAACTAAATAATTTGATTATGTTGTATTCATTCTTATAAATGTCAGAGACAAGACAGATAGAGATGAATTTTTTCCCTTATTATTTCTTTCATTTATTGTACTATTATTCCATAAATATAAACTTTTTATTTTTCTTCCTTTTCTTTTGGTTCTTGTCATAAAACAAAACAAGTTAGCAAAAAAAAAAAAAGTTTTAAAATTACTAAGAACAAAAATCAGGAGCTAGAAAACTTGAAAAAACATCTAGCTTCAATTACGAAATTAAATTGAATTTTTTCCGAACGTATAAACCCTTTAGAATTTAACAAAATATAAAAGAAAATAATGAAAGGTAGATAAAAAAAGAGTTCAAAGGGATTTTCACAATTTGAACTAAGTAAACAATCTATATAAATAATTTTTAATCAGTTTAATTAAAAAAAGCGGCCGTTTTATTTAAAACTAAAAGTTATTACAATTACCGCACTTTTAAAATAATAACAAACGCACTTTAATTGTATATTTTAATATCTTAATTGGTCAGAATAAGGATAATATCTGATTATGAATTAACAGAAAGATAATGATTTATTTGATCTTTTACAAAACACAAAACACTATTTTTAGAATTTTAAAACAGAATATTTTTTCGAATGTTTAATTTTTGTAACATGTTCACTTGTTAGCATCTTCTATTCAACTGACAAAAATATTTTATATTTTCACTTTTGAACCAAACAACAGCAGCAGCAGGAGCAACCAAACAAATTAGAAAAAAAAAAAACAAAAAAAAGTTTATACACATTTCACACAATAATGTATCTACACACACATTGAAAAAACATTACTAAAAGAAAAATACAACTAGAGGAAATGTATAGCAACGAAAATATTACGAGTGTATATTATTCGCGCCGTCGTAATAACTCTGACGTCATCACAGTATATGTATGACTTTGGTTAAATTGTAAAATTTTTGGTCTGTTATTCGTATTACAAATATGAATTAATTTAAATATTTCAATTATTATTTTAAAGTAATTTATAATTTCAATTTTCTATTTCTTTTACAATATTATTATCATTATTGTAACAATGAAATATTTTATGTTTCATATATGCAATATTTTACCAAAGTTATGTGGCTGCCATCAAAATAACAGATTGAGATAAAATTGTTTGAAACTTGCTTAAAGGTGAAATTGACCATTCTTTTTGTATATTATTTATATATTCCATTTTTTCCCATATTTTCATCTTTAATATTTGTACAAAGTGTAAATAAAAAATGATTTTTTGTTGCTTTTATTCTTACAAATATAATGGGAAATTGCTTTTATGATGATGCCTTGTGTTTTATGAATGAATTTAAGTGAGTGAATGAGTGACAGATTCAATTTGAACTTTAGATAATTTTTTTTTGCATTAATATTTTGTATCATAAAAATAAGTTAGTTTGTTTAATAGAATTTTTTTTATCAAACAAATTAGAAAATTTTTAAATTAATTTTTATATGAAATATTATTGTGATGAAATTTTTTTATTATATTTACTATACTTTATGTACTTATAAATTCCATCAATTTTAATTTTAATTAATTAAACTTTTAATTTGTGTTAAAATTTCAATTTTTTGTTTAATTTCTCTTATATAAAATAATTTTCAAAAAAATTGAAAATATAAATAAAATTTTATTTATAGAATTGTATAATATTTTTAATCAAAACAAGTTATTGTTCCATAAACTATTGAAAACCAATCGAAATATATTTCATTTTACTTTAAAAATATCTTATGAATGTGATACTGTTTACACTTGTTGCACCACTCGGTCTAAATACGTTGTATAAATAAGGATTGTCATTCAGTTGGAATTGGAATATATTTTCATAAATATATACTAAAGTAAAGTTGTTATCACTAATATAATAATATGATAACATTATAAAAGCATGTTCAAAATAACAAAAAAAAGGAGAAAAGTAAGGATGTTTTATACAGTAAAACCTGTCCCTTGTGACTTAATCTAAAAAGATATCTTTATTCAGATATTCAAAACATTTATTTTATTGGCCTGCAGTGATGTATGTGAGGTATAAATATAGGATTCATTTACCTGGATCTACCGTGAAGACATACATATGTAGGTTTTTTATAGAATATAATATTTTTAAAGTCCACTAGAAAGTTCTGCAGATATAACGTTTTTTAATCTTAATTTTTCAGAAAATTCAACTTATAAAAATTAATTTTTTTAATACACTTTGACATAAATAATTAGTTGGTTAAACTTAATAATTAATAATTCATATTTTAGCTACAAATTAAGTTTAAGGTATTTCTATTAAGATTTATAAATTTAATTTGAAGAAAGGACAATACTTTTTTCTAAGAAAAATTTGATAAGCCAAATTTCTCACAAATTTTTTGATATTGAACATATAATTACAGATAAAAATATCTCTGATAATTAACAAAACTAATCGTTTAGTATTATCAATTTTTTATTGGCACATTTTAACCTAATTAAATAATTTTACTTTGACTATCAAGAACACTCCAGTTATCTTTAAACTCATCCAAGTGTATTCAATCGCATAATATATATATATATATAAGCAGTTAATAGCTGATGATGGTGAGTTTCTAGAATACAGAGCTCGGTGTGAAATTTATAAGTTTTTATTTTTCATTGTTTGATAACAAAATTATTTTTAAAAACCACAGAATATTTGAAAAAATTCAAATATTCTCGGGTTACAAAAATGTTGTATGCTTTTTTTTTGTCCAGAATGTTTCCAATTGTGGTGATAATTGTTTTTATTACAATTATTGCAGAAAAAATCTGTTAGAAGCTGTCACTCTATGAATGGCCAGTTTCGAATCAGTTTGAATCATTAAAAAAAAATTTTTAATTATTTTTTAAAGTAAGTTGCCTGAAGTCAGCCTTAAAATAAACATGGTTAATTAAATCCTTTTTTGTTTTACTTAACACAAACACATTTAGTAGAATATAAGAAATATAAATGTATGCCATTAAAAAAAATAATCTCGGATTCATACGTGCAAGAGTAGAAAGTAAGAAATGCCAAAAAATTGAAGAAAAAAAATATTTTAAGAAATTTTCACATTTTTTAGATTTTATATTGGGTGATATTACCTTTGGGTGATATTAAATCATACACTATTATTTATACTTTGGATGATATTATACAAAATATCGTTATTTTTATTTTGGCTTACACTTCCTTTGGGAGATATTAAAATTAAAATTACAGCAAACCAAATGCTTTACATATTTTTTTTTATAATTTGCATTAAATACTTCAAGTTTTATTTAAATAAATTCTTAAAAAATCATTTTTAATCAAAGTTTATTTTATATATTTAATTACAAACTATAATTAATTATATTATTATTTAGTATATTTTTAATATCAGATATTATTTTGTTGTGGAGTTTCAAATTGTACATTTAATTTTTTCTCCCTTTCACTTTTAACGACATAAAATAATTGTGACCTTTTATTATTGTAAAATATCCATGAGTGGTAATATTACACTAAGATATTTTTACATTTGATTTTACAACAATTATAAGTGATTTTTCATCAAAAATTAAATAGGAAACAATATTGAATAATATAATTCAGAGGCGAACAAAAACAATTAAATTATTATAAGAAAAATAATATTATCAGGATTTAAATTATGTTCAAATTATAATTTCAAAATAAAAATTATCAAAATTTTAATAAGAGATAAAAATACTAATTAGGCTTTACATTGAAATTTTCTATCTTTGTTCATTTAATTTAATTTTTATTATTTTTCCAATGATAAATACCATAAACGATTAATGCTATTACTAAGCAACCACCAATAATACCACCAATAATAATAGGGATATTACTATCACTATCATCTTTGTTATCAACTTTCATTATTTGTTCTTTTTGTTTACTATTTTCAATTTTTAAAAAATTATATAATGGCTCAAAATATTCCATAATAGATTCTCCAGTAAGTTTAGTATCACCGGTCATTTCTTTTAAAGCTACAGACCAATGACGACTAAATCCTAATTTCAAACCTTTACTTAATACATCACCAGCTAATTTAGATTGATCAATGTCACACTTATGCAGTGGTTTCATAGGATTTTGAGGTTCATATTGTTTTGCAAGAAGACATAAACTTTTGTGCAAGTGAAATTCCAAAATATGAGCAATAAAATACCTAAATTGAAATAAAAATAATGACTATAAAAAATATTCGAATCAAATAATTATCATAAACTTACGAAATATATTTAGAGTTGGCTGGAACGTGGTATTTTGCACCAGGATCAAAATCATTTTCTGATCTAGAAATGGGAGCTTTTATCTTTTGATATTTTTCTCTGTAACAATAATAATAATAATTGTATAGTAAAATATTATAAGTGAAAAAAAATTTATAATCAACCTTAATTCCCACCAATGTTCATTCCAATGATCCTCTGTAACTTGTTTGCTAAACACATTCCAACGCCATTTATCAATTAAAAGACCAAATGGTAAAAATGCAACACGTTCTAAAGCCATTCGAAACAAAGAATTAATATTATCTTCGTAAGAATCTCCATAATTTTCAAGAAGTCCAATCTAAAGTAATTAAAACGTAAGGATTGGAGGTATTATTATTTCTATAGATTTTCCAAGATCATACCTTCATTAAATGTTGTGGTGTTGCTACAGATAACGCTATTGTATCACCAATAGCTTCATGGAAACCTGGATTAGCACCATCACGTAAAGCTACTGGTTGATCTTTGTATTGGATGAAATATTGTATATGTCCCATTTCATGATGAATCGTTATAAAATCTCTCATATTAACACTCGTACACATTTTAATTCTTTAAACAATAAATGTAAATAAAATTTATTTATTAACTTCCTTTTAATGGAAAAAAAATATAAGAAGTCAAAAACCTGAGAAGTTAATGCATATTTAAACTTTATTTAGTAATGGGTAATGCAAATCATAAAACTTTTTGTTAAAAAATAAAAAATAACTTAAACAAAAATTCGTAAACACATAAATGTTTTATTAATGTTGACCCATTAGCATAAGAAAATCCTAACAAAATTTCCCAAAAATTAAAGTCCTATTGTTTGTGAAAGTGATTTAACTTTACTTTATTCTATTCTTTTACTCCGTTTGTGGACAAATATTCTTTCCCTTTTTTCCTAAGACATAATTTTAAACCAATTTGTTATTTATAGAATAAATGATTTCAGGATATTTTATTAAGATGCAAACAATACTCAATCTTGAACACTTACTGAACCAAATTTAAAAATTAATTCTTATTATTATAATACTTAATTATCTAATAAAGCTAATAAAAACTAATTTATTCCATTATTTTTAATGAGTGAAACCCAAAAACTGCTAAATTATTTAAAGCACCATGCTATTTACAATATTATTTAACTTTGCTGATCAATTGTTAGTTTTTTCAACATTTAATTAAAGGTATAGAAAAACTTGCATGATGCCGAATTTTTAGTAATATTATTTTTTTATTATATTGTATTAAACTTGTAAACAAATGGAAGAATTGAAGTTATAAACATCAAACTTAGAACGCACAAGAATGACTTCGGCAATATATATTTGGGTCAGTTTGATATTGAGACCGATTTTAAAATTAAACTCAGAACAAACCATATTTTTTTGGGATAAATGAAATATACAGGCAGGATTTAAATTTTTGTTTCCTTAAAATTTTCCAAATAATAAATGTCTTATCCAAGGTTATCATCATATTACATTTTCTTTTCTTTAAATGCTCAAATGTTTATTATATGGAAATTATATTCGATATATGGCCGACTTTACCCCAACAACCATTTCTTAGTGCTCCCCTCTAATTACTCTTACAAAAACGTTCTTAACTAGGGTTTTACTTGAGATGATGGTAAAAAAATTCATCATTCATTACTAACATTTTGAAGGTCTAATTATTAGAAATATTATATTTACCGAAAATCACTTCCATCAATGAAATCCCACGCTGAAGCATGACAAGCAATTGTTTTATTTAGCGGTTTCACAATAATAGAAGGTGGATTATAGCTCATATCATTTGGTTTTAAACCAAGCCCTTTGTAAAATTCATCAGATATTTCAAACATTTTCTTTGGGGTGTAGCCTTTATCCTATTTACACGCAATAAAATTAATAATTTGACTTTGAAAATAAAAAAAAGTTAACTAACAATCATAGCTGCCGTTACATCTACAAGACTTCCATTTTCAAATGGTTTAATCCGGTCATAAAGATTCACCCATGATTGTGCCCACATATTACCAAATAAATGTGCTGGAATAAGTTCGTCATCAACTTTTATTTGCTTATGGTATATTTTTTGTAATTTATAACGTACATATGTATGAAGTTCATCATATAATAATTTTACATCATTCCACATTTTATCAACACTGTTTATAAAATCATCATCTTCATACATTTCCCTCCAGAGTTCACCATAATCTTCTTTACCTATATTATAATAGAAATGAAGATGATTCGTTTTTATTTTATTACAAAAAGTACAATAAAAATTACCATTTAACTTTGCTGCTTTATTTACTAAATCCACATAAATGCCATAATCTTTTCTCATGAGTTTACCAGATTTTTCATGCCATTCTTTCCAAATATATTCCAATTCATTATAATCCGTTGATGTTGCCATAATATTATCAATATCTGAAAATATAAATATAAATTTTATTTTATTTAATTTATATTAAAGTAGAAAATTTGTACCTGGATCTAATGTGAATTTTTTTTCACAAGTTAAATCATTATATGGACAAATTGTTGCGTTGTTATAAATTGTTTCCATTTTAGAAATTGTATTTGTTAAATTTTTTAAATCATTTTCTTCAAGAATATCAGTTCCAAGTTTTTGTATAAGCCTTATTTGACGGCTTATTGTTTCATCGGATATATTTTTATAATCAATATCTTTCATTGCAATTGCATATTTTTTGGCAAATTCCGCATACTTTCCAACAACTTTAACCAGCTCAACTTTTAATGTTTCATTGGTTACATCAGTTGCTACAGCCCATTCCGCCATTTGTACTTTATTTAATTCATTAGGGGCTTCACTATTATAGGCTGCTAATAATTCTAAAATTTCATTTTCTACAATTCTTGCAAGTGGTTTATCTCCCTAAAATGAAACAATATTACGATCAGAAGTGTATTTGAATTTTTACGAGATTTATATTTTATGTATTTTTCAATTATTATAAAAAATCGATTAAAATTATGTTTAGTACTTGATGTAATGTTAATATTATAATGAAATAACGTTGATTTTCCCAATATTGAAGAACAACAAAGGTTTTTAGTTAATTTTCAGAAATATCCAGTGTGCCTGGGATTACGATAAATACGTGAGTGTCGACAATGGTGAATGCCTGTGTGCGGAATGAATGAGTGCGAGTGAGTGAGTGCTAGTTCGAGTGCGAGTGAGTAAAGTGAGTAGCGATTCGCACTCGCGTTTTTATCGTTCGAGGCACAGAATTATGGAATATATTTTCAAAACAATCATATACCATTCCAAATATCTAACTTTGTATTTTAAAGTTCATAAAGAGCGAAATATTAATAATATTTTGTTTGTTTCTTAATTAATCTGAAAAAAATTAATTTTTATCTTTTAATGATATTATGAGTTTACTATACGAAATTATGGTAATAATAAATTATATTTTACTATCTTTTGTTTAAAAAGAATATATAATTTATCTAACAAACAATAATTATAACAAAATACCTTGCTGTTCAACTATTAGAAATTCTAAATCAGATAAACAAAAATATTATTCTTATCTTAATTTCCCATTGATTATAATACTTTTGTTCAATAGTAAAAAGATAATTCTAATATGTTTAGTACTAAGTATAAGTCGATGTAGATTAAAATTCTAAGATATTAATTACATATTTGAATACCATTGTTCTTAGTGATCAGAAAAGTGTTAATATATCTATAAAAAAATATAAGTTACATTGTACCCATAATTTATTTGTACGCGTGCATGTATTTTGAACTCTTTTTTAGTATTTCATGACCTAGTATAATCTTGAATTACTTAAGTATTTCTGTATTTTTCGGGAATTCCTATTGCATATTTTTAGTATTTGCAAATTTATCGGAAAATTAGATTATACCAAAATTACTACCCGTTTATTTTTAAATACATACAAGACAATTTTTAAATGAATTGCACGTATTTGTTGAATATTATTATTTGATTTTATGTTGAGCCTGCCAACTGTTATTTTATAAATTTTATTGAAAATGACTGTATGAATCTTTTTTTACTGTTCCGATAAAAAACAATTTATTGGGTTTTTTTTCTAATCTATAAGTTTCTACATTTTTCTGGCTCGCACTTTTTTCTAAATTATAGACATTTACGAATGAATTAGATTGATTGATTATAAGTTAATTGAAAACAAAAAAAAAAACAAGATTTCACTTTTACAGTCCATAGGTTAAGATTAGTAAAATATATTTAATTTAATTTAATTTTTTTCTTACCAGATTTGAATTTTCTACAAACAATGATTTCAACTGAGGCAAAGCATTTATTACACTTGCACATGTCAAAATGATGATTAATAAAAACTATAAAACAAAAATTGAAATTATAAAATAAAGTTTTAAAAATAATAAAAAACAATTTATAATATTATGGGGACTAAAAAAACAAACAAACAATAGACTTCACCTTCATTGTTATAAAAAAAAATCCACTTAATTATGTAATCGGATTAAATTATACAAATATAGAAATAATAAAAAAAAACTAAATTGCTTTTGAACAACTGAAGCAACAGTCTGGATTAAACACTCAACTATAACTGAAATAATTCGTACTGAAATATTTTTTTAAAGTATATAGTAAATACAATTACATTTGTTCATTTTATGTATAGACTTATGTATTAATTATATACTGATAATATATAAGCTATCAATTGTCCAATCAGTTTTTTAAAATTTTTGCCTTGATGATAAAAATTAAACTGATGTTAAATAAAAAATCAGCAATTCATCAAAACAAAAAACAAATTTGAAAGCTAGAAACTTTTTTATCTTTGAAAGATTACGAATATTAAAAAATTATTTTGTGCATTTGTATAAGAATTAATAAATAGATCTTCTGTTATCTAGAAAGAGTCTGACTCTGCGGTATCAAGTAACCACTTTAATAAGACTCAAAGAAAATAAAACAATAAAAACCATATTATGTTTATTTTAGGCATTTAATTATTTCACAGTCGTATATACACAATTGGCTAGAATAATTATATACTATTTGTTTATTTTTCAAAAAATTATCATTTTACTTTAATACGCATTTAGACTATTTATTATTTTTGTTGGTAATTAGTAAATAACTAAATAATTACAGATATCTGCCTGCCGGTTTTTTACATTTCATAATTAATTTTTATTTAACTAACAAAGAAGTTCAAATAAATACAGGAAACCTCCATCATTGTATATTAATCTATTATATTTACATAATGTGCAATTTTTTCGTGAAACTTACTGTGTACATTTCTTACTAAGTTTTATCATAAAAACAAAATTTTCAAGATATTATTGTTTAATAAATTTTTCAATCGTTTATTGAACTTTTATCAATTTATTTCAGTTATAAATTGCTGATTGACATATATTTCCGAAATATGTATATATTAATCTTTAATCGTCAATGAGTAACAATGAACTTATGTGTAGGTATATGTGTAGGTATATATAATTCCAATTTTTAATGAGTAATGCTAAATATATGAGCTGATTTTTAATAACTTTTTTATATTAAAATATATTTCTATTCTCTTCTTAATCATACATACATCATTACAATTCAATATTGATAAGAATAGTCTACTAAAACCATTTTAGAACAATTGTAAAGTTTCAAGGATTTAATTTTTATTTTTGTATGTCTCTAAACAAATTATTACAAGAAAAAATCAAGTTAATTGTATATATATGTACATTCAATTTATCTTAAAATAAATAGCATATTATTTTTTTTTCAACAATTTTCAATTCATAAAAAAAGAAATAATTCTTTACACAATTATTTTATAAACAAGTTTTATTTTCAAACAGAATAAATTTAAAGTACTCATTAATTACAATTTTCATTTTAAAATTTTTAACAACAAAAAAAAAATATAATTTCTTAACATTTTCTTAATCCATAACGAGGTTTATTGCTCCATACTGCATCCGGAGTTTATTAAATATCAATTGAATAATTCTGGGTCAATCAATTTTAAGACATGTGAATAAAATTATAAAAAACAGCTGCAGTTTTAACACAAAAATTAATGAAATTTTGAACGTCATAGAGAAAATTTTTCTATGATACTTTTATAAATTTTACATTTTTGTGCTTATCAGTTAAATTCATTTTACATATTTTTCAAATATAATTAATTTAACCTAATTTTATTTATATATAATTATAATAATTTTTTTTTTATCATATATCACAGTTTACAATGTTCCAAATTGAGAGCTGGTAATTCTTTAACAATTTCAATTGTTTCATTGAATACCTTGTCCTCAACATCACCCGTATAACCTGAGTTAGTATAACCAACTTTTCTATTTGAACCAAGTCTACGAAAGCTTGGTGTTGGCGAATTAATTTTTTTATCATCTTTATTAATAATATGTCCATTATTATTATGATTGTGTTTTTCATCTTCAATTTGTAGTTCTGGCAATTCATCACTTAGTTTTTTTTTATTTTCTTCAGCTAATTGTTTTAATTTTGCTTCCTTTTTGTTCACGCGATACATCCATCTAAATATAAGAAACAAAAATTGAAATAAATAGTAATTGCAAATCTATTAATAGTATTTATCTACTAACAAGAATATTCCGACTGCTGGTGTAGTAAGTATTCCACCCAATAAAAAGAATGCTCCAGGAAGAGTCTGCAATGTTGCTTTATAAACGGAAGTATAAATTGGTGCATATACTAAAGGCATTAGAGCTTCAGCTACGCCAAATAATGAATTGACTTTACCCAATTCATCACTAGCAACTAATTTTGTAGCCATTGATCTCATCGCAATAAACGATGTACCATTTAACATTTCAACTATTGGTCCCATATATAACTGCCAAACATTTACTGCAAATGTATAAACAAAACTTGATAAAATTTTGGACATACAAGACATTACCCCAATTAATGCATCATCAATTTTCAATAAATGTGAGAATATCCCAACAGAACACATCGTTCCTAAAAAGAAAAAAAATAATAGATTTAAATAGAAATATTTAAATATTCATATGGAACAAGAAAAGTATAAAAACGCACAACAATTTAGTTTCAAAAGTATTCTTAAAAATATTACAAATGCAAGTTAATAATAACAGCTATTTTGTGCGCTCAATAAAATTAACTGTTTAAATTTTTTTTCCATAATTCCATTATAAATAAATTGTTTCATTATAAATAATTATATATCGAAAATTATACCAATTAAACTTGTTATCATTCCATACGTTGAAAATATGCTGAATTCAATTTCACTCCAGTTGAAACGATATCTAGCAAAGAGATAAGTTACAGCAATCTCACCTGTGAAAATATACGGGAATAAATTAATATAATTTCTGAAATGGTTTCATATTATAAATAATAATGAAAAGAATGATCAAATATTTGTAATAACCTTCATAAAAACACTTTTCTTATGAAAGTAAATTTTAGTTCTCTTAGTTTATTTTATTTTCCTTTCAACTTAGTTTTACTTAAGACTTAAGTAAAAGTTTCGTTGAACATTAATTATTTTAAGATAAAGACAAAAACAAAGCATTGAAAAAACAACAATTTGTTAAGCTTTATTTAGAATTCGGTTAGGTTGAATTATCAACAAATGTTGATAAGGTCACTTTTTAATTTCATAATTCGATATGTATTTATGAAGTCAAAACATAATAATTATGGGTATGAATTTTTATTGTAAATGTATACTCTTTTTTTATGTGCATTAAATGCACGAAAGTCAATTGAATATAAATAGTTATTTTTACAGTGAAAAATAATAACTTTAAAACTATTAAAATGACAAAAGGTAATTTATTTTATGGTTGATTATTAAATTTTTGATTATATATTTATAGCAATTAGGGTCTGTGATTTAGTAATTTAATATAAAATATGATGTTATGGTAAATTTGATAAAATCATAATTAAAAAATAATATTCACGAGTATAATCAACTAAACAACATAAGTTTAGTTTATAATCTCTAAACCATTTAAAATAAATTAAATAAAAGTTATAAGCGAAAAATAAAAATCTCTTCCTGTTCGTGTCACTAACAGTATTATCGTTTCATAGTCATATCATTGTCATATATATCGTTGTATGTCCTTTTAATTATTATAACTTCATTTAACATAAATGTTCTATATGTGAAAAAAACATTTATTTCTCGTCATTTTTTTAGCGACGCACAAAATTTGAAAGGCCTTCTAAAAATAATGATTTTAAATTTATAATTCCAATTTTTTTGCAATAAATATAATAAAAATTGGTCTAAAATAAACAAAGAAAAATTTGGTCAATTGAATTAAATTATAACAACAAAATAAAATGTTGCAAATAATAACAAAAGACTTTTGTATATCCAATCAAAATGATTGGTCATTTTAATATAATAAAAAAATTCTAATACAATTATCTCTCTATGTAGTTATTTAATATTTCTATTGAAAGTAAAGCAAACGATTTTTTTTTTAGTTAAATAAAAATGTTTATGTTTTATAGACAAAATTTAATGCAAAAATTTCCACAAATTTGAATAATAATATACATAAAAATCATTAACAAGGTTGTTTGAATTAGCTCAACTAATGATATGTTTGACATTATTAATTCTACCGGACGTATTCACTTATAAATATTGTTTTTTTTAACTAAACAAAAAAAATACTTTCAAAGCCAAAAAATTTAATTCATCTATACGTAAAATTAGTGAATTAGGTAGATTCTCAACAATAAAGAATATTTTATAAAGAAAAGTTGAATTTTGAAAATTTCAATTTATGCTGATCTAAATTTATGGGACTTTTATACCTAATTACTTAATTGTATTAAACTTGAATATATTCAGAACGAGTGGGTATACAAGAAAATTTTAAATTAACTGTTAATTAGTAACTAAAGTTTAGTGCAGAAAAAATGTATGCAATTAAAAATCAAAATAAAATAATAAAACTTATTTTCGTTCAATTTAACAGAAATAACAAAATAATTAAAATTCATTTATGTTAAAATAAAGTAATTAACTTAACAATATGACAACACATCTTTTTATTTGTGTACTGTAATGTCTGAGATTAAAATGTTGTTATATTACAATAGAAATGATAAAGAGTATTCCCCAACATTTTTATAGATGTAATTAATATATTTGGACATTCTCTAGTTTTCTCTTTAAAAAAAAAACCCAAAATATTAGTTATAATTTATCTTGTCGAAAGCAAATTTTGACTGAGCAATTTATGAATTATTATATGTTACTAAAGTTCATTTTATAAATGAATAGAAATATTATTACCTTCTTCAAATAATTTAGTTATGGAACAAGAATGAATGAAGTATTTTGTAAAACAATTCAGTAAAATATTGAAAGAAGAATATTTTATATTCTATTATTGCTATAATTCTTTCATTTGGAACTTTAATTTAATAAAAAAAATATAAAATTTCCATGAAATTACAAAAAACAATTAAAGGTAGATTATTAAATATTTTCAATTTGCTTTTGAAATGGTCGGAAAAAACTTTGAACAAAACATAAACATCAACAAGTGGAAAAAAAAAAGTTTAAAATTTTTTTTAGAAATCAACCTTAAAAATATATAAACATAATTATTGTTTTTTAATTTCTTTTTTTATTGTTTTAAAAATAGAGTGACTCAGGTATGTTTTTTAAGAGTGTCCTTGAATATGAAATATTAAATTTTAAGATGGAATTTATAGATAAATCATTTCTTTAAATACAATTAATTATTTGATTCCTTCTTAATATTAAAATTATATTTGGATTGGATTAAGATTTTTCTAAAAAAAATGCCTCAGGCACATATAAAAAAAGCTTTTATAGTTTAAAATTAACAATTTTTATTGGCAACTGAAAGTATTTTTCACTTTAGTTCAGATATTAAAGATATAATTGTGTAAACTGAACACTAAATTTGATTTTTTATTCGATTTAAGAATTTTGAAGACAGAAGTACGGTTTACAAATGGTTTACACCAATTTTATTATAATAACAGAAAAATTTTGTAGGACTTTAGGTACCATTTTAAGAGCCATGAAGATATAGAGGAGGAAAAATTACGATTATGAATTATTTTTTAATCAAGACAATTCATCGGACAATTTGTATTTGCTATTTAAATAAGGGCTCTTATTAATTTTTAATTTTTAATTATTTTAATAATTTTTAAATATTGAAATCACGAAACATAAAAATAATAAAATTTACAAAAAAATTAATTAATGTGAAAATGGAACAATTTTAAACTGTCAGTTATTTTCACAATATTTTTCACGTCAAAACTTTTTTTGAGGCTTTGGTTATTTTATTAAAATAAATTTAACTTACCATGCAATGGTCCAATAACAACCATAACAACAATCATTAACATGATAACTCTTATGCGTCTTTGATTTTCACCTTTTTTAAATGCAACACGAAATGTGTCAACCACATGTTTTTTATCGAAAAAGTCTAAAATAATATTTTTTTTCATTTGTTCTTCGGTTTTTTCTGGTATTTTTATTTTAACTTCTTTCACATAAAATACACCATAACAGAAAGCAACAAAATATAAAAATGCTGACAGCGAAAATATTCCATAAAATCCTATTTTTCTATAATAAAAAATGGAGTAAATTTAAAAAAAAAACCAGTTCCGATAAAAATAAAATGAGTAAAATTAAATACATACTTTAGTAATACTCCATTAATTGCCATTCCCATTGGAACACCTAATGAAAAGCATAAATTAAGAATTCCAACTCTTAGTGTTCTTTCTTCTTCTGTTGTTACATCTGCAATATAACTGAACACTCCCATAAGCATTGTAAACCATCCACCTGTATTAACATTATTTTTAATATTTTTAATATAATTTCTAAGCTTATAGATTACCTGTAATCCCTGGAAATATTGCTTCAGTAAGACCGCAAACTTCCATCGGAACTCGTTCAAAATATGTACAAAATATTAATCCAATCGCTGTTAAAAATTCACCAACAATTGGAATTAACATGCAAGGTTTCCTTCTACCATGCCTTTAAAATATTTAAAATTATTAAAATTTAAACACAAATGAATTAATTTTAGTTATAAATTATAGTTCAAATTTACCTATCACTCCAAGATCCCCAGAATAGAATTAATAAACAAGGGAGAGCACTTTGTAATATTGTTTTCCAACCAATCATACCTGCTACTAATTGTTGTACCATTTTTTCTTCCCTTTATTGTAATTAATAAATTTCAACAATTAAAAATTAATATCAAAATTAAAGATAATCTACATTACACTTACATTGTATAATTAGCTGTTTCACGTCTTGTTAAAGCATCACAAACATGTGGTTCATAGTTAAGATTAACACGACAAGCTTTTTCGAGATTTAAATTTTGTGTTGCTAAGCCAGCTAATACACTTGGCATAATGTAACATGCTAACATTGGTTCAACTGTTATATTTGCTTTAATAAATTTCCATTTTTCACCGGTTGTTAATTTTTTCCAAGGCGTACGATCTTTTACTTTCTCCAAATCATCTTCCTTCTTTTTCTCAATGGTTGATTCCATTATTTATTTATTTATTTCTAATATTTTATTTTTTTTAATTCTTTAGAAAAAATAATTAAAAACATTTTTTAACAAAAAATCATGATTGTGTGAAATAATCTTTTTGACTGTCCAATCGTCAACGACTTAAAATAGAATTGCGCGCATGAACATCTGATTTTATAGGAACACAATCTCTTAAAAATTAGTGTTTATGGTTTATACGGTGCCAGCGAAGTGCACCCACTTTTTTAATTCCCACCGAGAATAAAGCCCAACTGGAAGTGTGCCCACCGAGAAGTACACCCAACGGGAACTGCACCCAACGGGAAGTGCGCCCAATTCAAAATAATATCAAAAGAGAAATGCACCCAACGAGAAGTGCACCCAACGGGAACTGCACCCAACGGGAAGTGCACCCAATTCGAAAAAACAGCAAAGGAGAAGTGCACCCAACGGGAACTGCACCCACCGGGAAGTGGACCCAATTTCACCGCCACCGCCAACGGCGTTTTCAAAAATTATTTTACGCCTGCGATTCGGCTTAACAATAACTTTAAACAAGGATTCTCAAACAATAGTAAGAAAATTTGTCTAAAAACAGGGGCGTTCTAATTTAAATAAAACAAAAATATGACATAGGTATATATTAATATATAAGAAAAATTATTAATTATTATTATTTATTTATTTATTGCAAATTTTAAATGCGGAACTACAATTTAAATAATAAATAGGCTACTTAAAAAAAATTATAAAAAAATACTAATTACAAATAAAAAACCAATGTTAGGCACGAACCTACAATTTTTTTGCACAGCATTGCTCAATGCACCACGCACAGTTCATCTCGGCTACGTCATCATGTTAAATTAATAGAAATGATCGTATTACAAATACAATTTTTGATCATTATTAAGAAAATGAAGGAATGAATTTTAAAACGAATTATTTGATTCCAAAAATTAATGAAATAACAAAGATAATATTTCAAACAAATTTCTAGAGATAAGAAGAAGTTCCTACGCCAGAAAATACTTGCGTAGTATGTCGAACTGCAGAGAAAAATTTCTTAATTCTACCATGCAGCTATCTATGTTTGTGTGATAATTGTCGTATTATTTTACAAAATAACATCATAGAAGAGGAAGAGCGACGTTTGCTAGAAGAAGACGACGATTACGAAACAGTAAAATGCCCCATATGCCGTGGAGCAATTGAAAAAATAATTAAAGTTTTTTTTTAAGAATATATAATAAGAATAATTAATATATAATAATAATTAATATATAATAATAATTAATATATAAAAATTAATAAATAAATAAATTAATTATTTAAATATCAATTATTTTGTTAGTTTTTTTTAAATATTTTCCCTGTTCAATGACCGTTTTAAAAACATTCTCACAAAAATTTAAACTCTCTCATCAAAATACAAACATTTAGTTTCTAATAAATGTCTATTAAGAAATCTATTAAGAAAAATAAAATTATGTTTTATCTCTAGAAATTTGTTTGAAATATTATCTTTGTTATTTCATTAATTTTTGGAATCAAATAATTCGTTTTAAAATTCATTCCTTCATTTTCTTAATAATGATCAAAAATTGTATTTGTAATACGATCATTTCTGCTAATTTAACATGATGAGGTAGCCGAGATGAACTGTGCGTGGTTCATTGAGCAATGCTGTGCAAAAAAATTGTAGGTTCGTGCCTAACATTGGTTTTTTATTTGTAATTAGTATTTTTTTATAATTTTTTTTAAGTAGCCTATTTATTATTTAAATTGTAGTTCCGCATTTAAAATTTGCAATAAATAATAATAATTAATAATTTTTCTTATATATTTATATATACCTATGTCATATTTTTGTTTTATTTAAATTAGAACGCCCCTGTTTTTAGACAAATTTTCTTACTATTGTTTGAGAATCCTTGTTTAAAGTTATTGTTAAGCCGAATCGCAGGCGTAAAATAATTTTTGAAAACGCCGTTGGCGGTGGCGGTGAAATTGGGTCCACTTCCCGGTGGGTGCAGTTCCCGTTGGGTGCACTTCTCCTTTGCTGTTTTTAGTCGATTTAAATGTATTAAAATTGGGTGCAGTTCCCGTTGGGTGCACTTCTCTTTCGGTACACTTCTCCTTGGGCCTTATTCACTCATTGGGAGTACTTCCCCTTGGTTGCATTTCTACCATTGGGTCCACTTCCCGTTGGGTGCACTTCTCGTTGGGCGCACTTCTAGTTGGGCTTTATTCTCAGTGGGAAATAAAAAAGTGGGTGCACTTCGCTGGCACCGTTTATACGTTAACTATTAACTGTACCTATATAGTTTAGGTATTTGTTATTCTTTCGTAATTTAATTTTTTCTTATACAATTACAATTAAATGACCTTTTTATGCTATAATTTGAAGTTAATATGTACCTTAAGATTTTTCATCATTGAATATTTCAATATTTTTATACAACCAGGCACTAGAAATTTTGTAATTTTAAGTAAGAATATTGGAAAAAGTTTCTTAACATTTTATTACAAATTTCCCTTCATATTTTCAGGGTATTTTTTAAAGTTTCGTTATAGTCATTTTTATTGTCTTTATAATTTGTATTAAGACGCCACATTTCATAAAGTAGGAAGATCAAGCTGATGTTAGCCTCAAAAGTTATCATTACATAAGTTTATCTAGATGAACTCTAATGAATTAATAGGTACTAAAAAATCTTTATAAATTATTCTGTAATAAAAGTGAATCTATTTTTATTAATATTTTTTCTTTCTATTTTATATGACGAAATCGTGAAAGTATAAAAAAAAACATCAACAACAACAATAATTGTTGGTAAAAAAAAAACAAACATTTTATGGAAATTATGTAACGAGACTAGGTAACATTCATCAGGTATTTTTCCAATGATAAAAACAAAAAAAAAGTACAAATTATATTCATTAAAACAAGTCAAATCAAAAGTAAGAGAAGAACAATAAAATATGTTTATGTGTGCGTGACAATTTTGTGTGTGGTGTGTATTTTAAAATATCCAGTATTTTTTTTCTAACCTTGACTGGGTACTATATGATTCTCTCAATTCAATTATATAGTGAAGATTTACAATGTATTTTAGGGTGATACAAAATGTCATTGTCCCAATCAAATACATTAATACTCTGTTGTGAATTTCAATCTCATATTTTAAGTAAATGCGAATTATTGAAGGAACTTTTGTTTTCAACTTTTTTTTCATTTTAGATTTCGGTTGGGTTTAAGTAATTTTCTTGTTTTATTATTATCAAACTGAATATAAACGATTTCAAGTGAAACACGAATATCAACTGATATAAAATCTTTCTACATTGAGTTAATTATATTCTAAGAAATATAATGTAAACAACGGATTTATTAAAGATCCTTTCAAAATTACTAATTAATTCATTTATTCCCAGAAAAAGTAATTCTCAAAAATTAAGATATATCGATATGTTCTTCTGTTAGCATTATTAAGAATCGTATTTTGTTGATCACTCTGTTATGTATATTATTTGGATGCATATTATCATGATCATTTATATAATGATTAGTTTATTACACACATGCCTATCATTTTAGTTATATAGTGTATTAACCGGCTAAATCAATGATCATTGTTATAAATACGTATCATCATTTGTATCATGTCACATTAGAATACCGGAAAACTTTTCTGCAATCAATTTTACATATAAAACGTATGTAGTTAGAAGTGCGATCTCATCAATTGGAACAATTTATATTAAAATTTGTTTTATAAATTAAATATAAATTTAGTATAACTAAATTATACTTGCTTAAATTGTTACTATAAGTCCATGTGTTTTACGCTTAAATAAAATAAATTTTAATATTATTATTACTAGACTTTATGAAACTGTAGTTCTATGTACCTATTTCTCATTATTGTTTTCTTTAATTATTTATAACGCACCGTGACAAAATTGAAAGACTAATAAATTTGGATATATTCAAGTGCATAGCCATCAACGTCTGTTAATAGTTTATATCTATATATTGCATTCATAATAACTTTGTCCTAGATTTTGAGAGTTAAAAGAATAATTACAAACAACAGAATAAATGAAAAAAAAAAATAGTCACGGTCAGCCATTTTATTTTGTTTCGGATTTTTTTGTTCGTTTCTATTCAGTAAAAGAATTTTTTTTTTGTTATATAAATTTGATTTTTTGTAAACCTTGATCAATTTTCTTTCTTCTTCCTTAAATTTTTTTTCACTTATTCCATTTTTTGTTTCATGAGTTTCTATATTTAAAAATGTATTTTATAATTTTTTTATGTGTTGATTGTTGTTGCTGTTCTTATTTAATCTAGGTAATGAAGATATTATTGCATATTTAATTAAACATAATTTATACTTTCTTAAAAATAATATTTTTGAAGGTACTTATACTTCTTTGCTACCCGTCTTTTTGAACTGTTACTTTCTATTCCAAAATATAAAATCTATTTCACAATCCATAAGAACTTGAGGCTATTCTATTATTTCATTAATTAATTATATGAGTGTCACGAATAAATTTATTTTTTTCCTTCTGTAAAGTTAATTTGAGCTTTCAGTTTTGGATTTTAAATTTTTTTGCATAATATAATTAATTGATTAGAACAATATAACAACAACAACAAAAACTTTCATGTTGTAATTTTTTGTTTACTTTTTTGTTAATTTTTATTCACAGCTAAACATAATTTGGAATTTAAAATTAAAAAAAAAAAAGGGGGGAAAAAAATTTAAAAAATGATGCAAATAATGTGACAAAAAATGTAATTTACGACATGCCGAAAGATATAAAAAACAAAAAAAAAAATAAACAAAAATAAACAGAAATAAACAATAATTTCTTTTTGGTCACGTTAGTAAACAAAACAAATCAGAAAATATTTATATAAATAATTGTTTATTTTTTTTTTTAATATTATTATTTATTTTACTATTGTGTCACATACATATTGAAAACATACGATGAAATAATTTAAATAATGTACAATCTATGAATTACTATAAGAAAAACATTATCAACATTTTAATCAAAAACGTAATTATAATAGAGGTCAATAATTTCTATTTAATTAATTTTTGTTTTTGTTTTTCTTTATTAAAAATGTTTCATTTAATCGATTTGTTTGTGGTTTTTTTTTTTTGTGCAAACAAAATTACTTTGATTGATTTGCGAATTCAACAGACACAAAAAGGTAACACAATGAATTATGCAAGAAAATAAAAATAGAAGCGGTTTGTTTTCATATCTCTTCTGGTTTATAAAAAAAAAATACTTCCTTCAAAACTGAAACATGATTCTTCTTTTTATAATTGACAAGGTCAAGGTGAATAGTACATTTTAATTTTCATTGGTTTTTACGTGACTTTATTTATTAAATAAAAACCGACATTTTTGACTCTGGTTCATCAAAATACAGAAAACCAAACATGGGTTTTTCATAGTCAAACATCAAGTTTATAATTTTATTACAACCCCCCGATCAAAAATTAATACGCATTCAAAAATAATTTACCTTCATCTTAGTTGAACAAAAAAGTATGCAGTAAAGGTCATGTCAAGTAACGTTATTTGAAATTGAGAACAAAAAATATGAATATATGAAACGATCTCCAATAAAAGCTTTCTAATATTTTTTTTCTTTTATTTCACAATTAAATTATAAATATTTTGCAAATTTTATCTTTCAACGATTAAAAAAAAACAAAAAAAAATACAATATTGTGTTAGAAAAAGAAGATAAACTTCAACACATTAACGATATAAAACAATATATTTAAAAAAAATTTACTAAATACAGAAGTCGAATGGAACTAAAAATCATAGAAACATAAATAATAATAAATAATTTGTGCAGAAAATGCAATTTAAATGTTCAAATGACATTTAAAAAATAATTGAATTGGGAAAAAGAAGAAAAACAAAAAAAACGTGCACATTCGTTAGTTTCTATATGTGACAGAATGTTTATTTATTTATATTATTTTTTTTTTGTTTTGTTAAAAATGTATAAAATATTGTCATTTGATTTTGATTATACACAATTTTCTATTATAATTAAAACTTATTAACAATCTTATCAATATGGACAATCGAATATAATGACTCGTCAACAATAGATATTAGCTTATTTCTTTATTATTTTTCATCATTTTTCTTTTCATTATTATATTGTTATGTTGTGTTGCAACTGAATAAAATTTATTATTATCTGAATTATTCAAATAATAATAAACAATGATTGAAATCATTTTATTATATAGTTAAGAAAAGTTAAATGCATTAATATAATTTATAATGGATGTATATAAAAATAATGCTGGACAAATATATTAATCAGGAAAAATATTTTAATTATTGAAGGTGACACTAACGAATAATTATTTTCACTAGATTTTAAATATTGTAACATCACACAATCACAATTAAGATTGATAATTAAGGCAAACTCATAAAGATTTTATAACAATAGTTGATTTGAAATGTTTACAGTTTCAAGAGACTTGAAACTGTTTAAAGTTTTAAGAGACAATCACTTTCACTATAACCTCTTTTTAAAAACAAAAAAAAAATAATAAAAAAATCTTAATAAAACGAACATTTTAAATATTTGATTAACCAAAAAAAAAAGAAATAACTAAAGATTATTTCAATAATCACATTATTACTTTGTATTCGAAAATAATAAATAAACAAATGAAAAAATATTATTATGTAGAATTATAAATCTTTATTAATTGAGAGATTTTCAGTTTGATATAGTTTTTTTCTACTGGGAAAATTATGGCCCTTAAGAATTGTAACATTCTGATCACGTTTTATAAACGCCGGAAACTAATCGTATTGTATTGAATTATCTAATAATAAATAAACGATCTATAATTCTATAGTCAACTTCTTTTTTTTTTTGTAGTTAATTATATACGAAAGCCCACTAAAAAAGAAACAACAAACATAAAAATATAGTAATTAAATTTAAACGGAAAAGACAATTCCATCATTTCCCGCTCGCGCGCGATTTAAAATTTAACTAAATATTAAAACAATAAGATTCCATTTCTTTTATAAAATAATATACTCATAATGTGAGATTAGGTATTTATTTTTTAGTTTTAATCATTTAAATAAAATACCAAACAAGTTTTTCAAATCACGAGTTTCACTTTATAGAAAAATTAATTTTATTCAAGCAAAAATCAAATGAAAAAGTTCATGTTAAATTTTAAAAATAAACGACAAAAAAAAAAGTCAATAAAAAGATAAAAAACGGAAAAAAAATAATTAAAATAAAAGAAAAAAAAAATTTAGAAATGTTGGAAAAAAAAGTTAATTATTTAATTTAAAAAAAAAAAAAAAATTTGAATTAATTATATGAAATTATGAAATTTAACAAACACAAAAAAAATTGAAAATAAAAAACAAGAAAACACTTTATTCAGCACAACACAACCACTTTAAGTACACTGATTCGATTTATAGAAATAAATCAAATTAATATACTTAATAAAATTATAATATCATAAAAAAAAATGCACAGATTCAAGTGTACAATTATTGTAATGTTTTTTTATCCACATCCACTTCATTTGATATATTATTTAAGCCAAAAAAAAAATTAAATCATTAACAAAAAAAAACAACTATTTATGAAAATTAAATCATCATTTGTTAAAGTAAATTGTTTTTTTTTTTATTATCAAAAATGTCAAAAAAAATAAATAAAACGTTAATATTTTTTTTGGCGGAAAATTACTAACAAAATCCAAAAGCTTCTATTCTCGTGAAGTCTCTGAACTAAACTACTTTATTATTAAGTCAAATATTTTGTACGGAGTGCATATGAGTCTCTTTTCAATTTAAATTGAAAATTTGTACAACTTTAAAAAAAAACAACATAAAATTCAATTACAACAACAACAATATAATTCACAATGATAATTTAAAAAAAAAAAGTATAAAAACTAAAAGACAAATTTAAAACAAATTTTATATAATATTTGCGTATATAGTTGACTCAGCTCAGAGAGTGTAGATGTTAAAAAGAGAGTGTATTTATGTAAGAATATGATGGGAGAAAATATGATGGCGGTAGATGAGGAAGGGGGGAGTAGCTATATTTCAATTTAAAGTTGTCATATTTCCCCATTTTATTTTATTTATAATATTAGATATGCATTCGGTTTAAGTTTTAGGTGAACTCAATGTTTAATGTTGTTGTAGTTCTTGTGTTTTTTTGTTATTATATTGCTAATGAAATTTAAATATTTTGGTTTCGTTATTTAATTATGTTGTTGTTTGTATGGTCCATTTGTGTTTCAAGAAATTTTACAAAATTCACGGTACGGTAATAATGAATGAGTCATCATATACTAATTAAACTTTTTTTTTGTCTCATTTAATCACTTGATAATTATTTATATTGGAAGGAATTGAAAGCTCTTTAAATATTTATTTTTCAAATTAATGATTTTACAATAAATTTCAAAGATGGGTTGAGAAGTTAAGTGACATGCGGATAATTGCTGTAAATATACCACATTATAAAAATTCCGTTTATATTGTTCAGATATTTTACATTTAAATATTCAATTTTTATTAGGTTTTAATAAACTTTCATAAATATAAATAATTTATTATATATTATCATCTTTATCAGACAATTGTTATAATAAGTATTCAAAAATTTCATCATCAAGATCGACCTTACTTTAAGTTTATTCTTAATTTTTAATAACAGTAATTTATTTAAATTTTAAATTTTACTACATCTAGACTAGAGATTATAACATATATTTTATTCACAATTAAATTCTTTAGGTCTTTTAATACAACAACAAAAAAAGCCGAAAAGAAATCAACTATATAACCATATCCATTCGTTGGCGTTAACAGAGAACTATCTATCTAGTTATCTAGCAAGTCTACTTGTATCTAGTATCGTGCATTTTGCAGTGATTTGGGCAATTTATACAAAAAGAAAGTAAATTAAACAGTTTAGATTTAGATTATATATTTTTTTAATATGTTTCAGATATTGGAGTTAGCTAAATTATTCACTATTGCTCAATAAACATTGTTAGAATATGGAAATGTAATTAGTAAATATAAATTTATACAGCTGAAAAAAAATAAGTACCATATAATGGTTTATGATTATTTATCAAATTTACATTTAAAAGACGTTTATTTTTTTTAGTAGTTTTTCTTTCAATTAAAAAAAAAATACATTCATTGAGATTTTATCCTTTTATAAAAAAAAAAAAAATAAAAGTAAATTTAATTGAATCACTTTTTTTTTATTGAAAAAATTAGTACATTTTTCATTTGAAATTTTAATTGAATAAATTAATTCATTGGTCATTGATCTTATAATAGACTAATTAATTTATGTTTTCTAAAAACTAAAGAAAAATTATTATTAAAAAACGGTTATATTATTTATGTGACCCATAATTAATGTTTATGGATTACCATATGTAAAAAGTTAATTAAATATTTAATTATTATAACATAATCAATTAATTTAAACAGAATAAATATTCATAATTATTAAGAATTATTTAATTAATAATTTTGGATAATGGAGAACGTGTGAAATTCCATTTGCATCCATCATGCTCACATTCACCATCTCTTAATGTAAAGATTCGCTGGTAACCGACATTCCCAGGCTTAGTAAATCCTTCTTCTTGATACAAATATTCATTCCAATAAACATTCTTAATCTTAAAGAATGGAGAATTTGGTATAGGTTCTAATTGCCAGCTTCCCGTTTCCTTTACTTCATTTTGTTTTATCCATTCAAATACATTACGACGTTTTTCGTCTAAAGCCAGTTCATCTGTGTCCGCATATAAATAACGATTTTTTCGATTATTTTTAATGTGGAAAAATTTGCCATTAGCTATTGAAATTATAGCATATTCATAAACAGTAGCATTTGTTCCAGTATATGTAAATGCAATTGATCTAAATTCATCTTGATTCCACGGTGGTCCCCCATTATTTATACTGCCATTAAATTTAATATTTTTTATAAAAACAATTTGATTCCATGGAAATGTTAAATATGATGGTGGTAAATTTGCTCTTAATATTGCATAATTATCGTTATTCGCATAATTTTTAAAATCATGTAATACACGATAGGCAATCATTGAAGTTGCAGTACTATAAAATTGTTGGTTTGTTTTCATTTGTTCAAAAAGTAAACGATAACCATTAAGAATATCCTCATTCTTAGGAAGTGTATTCAAGAATTCAATAAACTTTACTGCATTTAAAATATCTTTATCATAAACTGCAGATATAAGTTTATTTAAATTGAGATCGATTAATTGTAATGTTTCTGGTCGGGCGGCACTAAAATGACCATTTCTAATTAATTCCACAACATTCAATAACATTCCTTCAGTCATATTCTTATTTTCATTTAAAGTGTTTGTAAAATTTGCTTCCAAAGCTACTATTTCATGTTGGCATTCATCAGCGGTTTGGAAAAGAGTATTTCTTCTATACTCAATTAATTTTGTTCGCATTCCTTCCACATTTGCCAAATATTCATCTAATTTTTGATTGACCAATTCATCTACTGTCGCTTTGAGCTTAGCCGTAGTTGATTTCAGATGAATCTGACATGAAATTGTCATTGAATTATAAATTTTTTGATATTCAGAGATTATTGTTTCAATTGAATTAGATATATTATAACAATCTATCCCTATCTCTTTATTATCTTCAATTACAATTAATAAACTTTCTGTTGATGGACTTGGAATAAACTCGTCACTTCTAACGAAGAAAACGAAGATTATAATAAAACAATGAATTTTCAATATCAACATTTTAAACTTTTTTTATGCACATTTAACTTTTAACACTTTTTTATTAAATTGAAGATTCTTGTTCGGCTAAATTTATAATACTAACATTGAAAATTAAGAATTAATTCTTTATATCAACAAAATGTTCTCCCACCTTTCCTTCCCAAAAAAGAAAAAACATTATTCTGATTTAGATCATTTCTACAATATTTGAAGTTTAAGAATCGTGTTTCTAGATACGATATTGTTGTTTTATTAAAAGTCTTTTCTATTCATAAAATTAATAGCATTTTTTATTACATTTTCTTTAAATTTTTTATAGTGTAGTATATTATTAATTAATTCTTTATTATTGAAATATTGAAATTTCATAATATATAATGTAATTTTTTATTTTACTGCAAATTCAAATTTTTTGTGATCGTATTCAAATTCTGATACAAAAAATTTTCTTCCGTTTAAAAATATAAAAATAAATAAATAAAAAATTGATGCATAAAAATTGATTAATCTTTTAATGTAAAAAGAATAGCTAACAATCTTAATAGTAAACAAAAAAAAAAAAACAAATAATAATAAATAAACCGTGTATTATTTAACTAATTTTTTTACCCAAAATGAAAAAAGTAGGTATTGATGGTAATTTTCTTATTCTAAAAACTTTAGTGGCAATTATAAATTCTGTCAACTCAATTAAATGTTGTCTTTTATATTCTTGGAATTATAAATTCATTAGATATTTTTAAATCTGAGGTGATTTGAGTTGTATTTAAATTTAAATTAAAATTTTCTTTTCTTGCATTTTATTAATTTTAATTAAATCAGATTTTCGTCTAGACTGACATATAACTTAAATCAATGGATTTGATATTTGATTTCAAAAAATCAAAAAAAAATCTCAGAATAATATTTCAAAAAAATTAAAGTTTATTAACATGAAACATTTAACAATTCTTCCAATTAACTAAATAAATTATTTTTAATTCTTCCAATCAGAGGACGATTAAGAAGTTTAGGAAAGGGGTTTAAAAGCTTGATTAATTGTGAACGCATTGCCATTTCATCTTAAAAAACTGTGATGCCAATCTAAAATTATAAAAAAAAGTGAGTGAATAACTTAGAAATAAATAAATCTACTGGATACATACTTTTAACGTAATAAACAAGAGACAATGACCTGTGTGCATATAGGCGATGACCATGGAATTTAATGCATTTAATTAAATACTAAATCACCATAGTTCGTAAGTAAATGATATGCTGATACACGACAACAGGTTGTTGTTCTTACAACAGTATTTCTATCAGCACGTTCAAAGTTTGCTTTTACTGTTTCATAATAGCGGCCATCACTTATAAATACAAGACAAAACAAAATTGTTAATCGTAAATTAAATTTTTTAAATTGGACGCGTTTTACCTTAAAACCATACAACAGAGTTTCAAACATTTTACACGAAGCAAATCAATTGCTTTTTGACTTTTATCTGAAAAACGTAAATTTTCTGGGTCCCAACTATAAAAATATCAAATTCATAACGGAACCAATACAATTATTTCATTGATAACTTACCGAAGTTCTAATCTTTCTAACAATGGACAATCCATCGCAATCGCATCCATTAACTGATCCACATGAATATTGACCCCTAATCTTTCAATTGTACCCATAACAATAATTCTGAAATAAAATAATTTTAAATTACATCTTTTGAAAAAAAGTTCTACACACTTCTCACTTTGCATTCTGTAAGATTGGTAAAAGAGTCATCCACAACTGGTCTGTTATATGTGGCATACCAGATAAAATACAAGCACTTAATTGATTACCATAACGGGTTATAAACTTCTGTAAAGCTTCATCTGATAAATTATCAGAAGAGTCCAAATCTAAGGCAATTAAACTTCTGGGATTTCCCATTTCCATCCAAGATTTAAGTACAGTATCATTAAAACCATTTATTTGGCCTGCTCGTAAGAACCTGAAATTAACCGAAATATTCAATTAGCTTCCATTTAAAACTGTATGCAAAATATGCGAAATTTACTTCAAATTTGGAATTCTAACCAAAAGATCAATTAAGCATTCTGTTGACAAATCAGTAGCTGTAATGTCTAATTCCAATAACGAACATTTATCCCACTCTACTTGCATAACATATTCAGATTGCAAACTTGTTCCATCCATTAAAAGGCATTTCAACCTCTTTGAGCGTTGCATTAATGCTTTCAAAGTTGTTCCAATAACCTTATGGCAAAAATTAACAGCTAAACATTCTAGCTGAATACAATTTGAACTGAATGCATCAATATGAGAATCATCAATAAAATTAATACCATATAAATTAATAACACGTAAATTTGGTGTTGCTGATTTCATTTTGTGTACATTAATAACTTCATAGATTTCTTCTTCCTCTTCTTCACATTTCTCATATGTTCCAAGTAAATGAAGAACCTTAAAAAAATATTTGTTATTAAGATTTATATTTTATTTAAATAATTGAACTTCGAATAATGATAATGAAATAGAAAAACTTACTTCCAATCCATTAATAAAATTGTAGATTTTTCTCATAAAACCTTCCATAAAAATAACTTCGGATAAACAGATACACATGTAACGTAATTTTGTTGGAAATGCCTGCATTTCACTGAAGTCATGAAGTTGCATAGCTTAATTTAAAAATAAAATATGTTGAGAATTTTAGATGGTTATAAAAAATTTAAAAAATGTTTATCACGGTATGTCTTATTATCTAAATCTAAATTGAATAAATACTTCGTAGAATAATTGATGCATATGATTTCAAGAAAGTCTAAAATTAAGGATATAGGACATGACGATCAAATAAAGAAAAGAGAATAATGTTTAGAAGTTAAAATAAAATGCATATTAATAAATCTGATTACACGATTTCAGTACGATGCTTTTGTAAGAAAATTAATTTATTAAGACACTTTTATATTTATTAATCACTTATTTACTTAATTTATATTTAATAAATTTTTTATATTTTTTAGTTATTCACAAATCACTGAAATAGTAATAGTAGGTAGTCTGTAAAAAAATTTCCCACCTGTTGAAAAATCCAAAAGCATATGAGTTAAATTGGGACTTTTGGCGGCTAACTCATGAAGTACGGTGTGCTAAAAAAACAGAACATGTTCGTGATCACCAAAATAATAATTTAACATGAAAATAATTCTTCTATACCGTAATAAGTTCAATTGGTAATTCAATATAACGTAATGAAGGTCCAAATCTAACTGAAATTAATGCCAATAATGATTCCAATGAACCAACATGAAGACCAGACACTTCAGGACGTAACGACACATTACGCCAAAGTCGTGTATCGTACGCAATTTGACGCCAACGACGACAAATTCTAGCCATTCTACATATTTCCAAATGTGACAGATAAGAGAATATATTTAGAAGTACTTTGTCTGGGAGTTTTTCAATTGTCTGCAAAAAAATAAAAATTTAGTATGAAATAATTTAATTTAAAACTGAGGCAATAATATTTAATGATGGACTAAGAAAAATTGACGGACCGTATCAGCGAATGGACTTCTTTTTGTGCCATCACCTAAGTACATTTGATTTGCTTCTAAAGCAATTTGTCCCCAAACATCTGTAGGAATATCCATTTTTATAATTTCTTTACAAATTAATTAAAACAATCAATATTATAAAATAATTTAATATTTTCAATTTTCTTTATTATTTTCCGCAAGAAATTTTTTGTTTTTAACACTTTTTCCGTCTAACTTATGTAAAAATTGTTATTAAACTGAAAAAATGAATAAAAAAGGTTCCAAAATAACTTTCGTTCATTTATTTTTAGATTATCAAAAAAGTAACCGTGTATTTCTCCTCCACCCACTTCGGATCGTTAAAAGATCATTCGGAAACAGATGATCAGTCACGATTTTATTTGAATTATAAATGAGAATTTGTGAGATGAGAATTTAAAAATCATTCAGTATTTAAAGTTTTGTTCTCCTCTCTGCACACTTATCTCTTTATTATTGTAATTTTTTTGTTGTTATTTTGCATTTTTTAAATTTTCTTTATTTTCCTCTATTAAAATTATTCTCTTTAAAAATACAAGAATCTCATTAAGAAAATTTGTTGACTAATTAAAAAAATTGAAAAACATTTAAAATTAGAATGTTTACTCTTAGTTGAAAGAAAACGAATTTTTTAGAATCCCCAGACGAGACAATTCATGAATGTACATATAACACAATATGTAATTAATTTTATAACAAATTTTAATGACAAATTTTTTTAGTAACGTATAAAAAATATAAACGTGAATTCTTTAAATGTTAATCGTAATTATTTTACATTTCAGACAATTTGATGCGTTTCATTTCTGAATAAAAATACCCAGCATGTAAACGAAATAATTATATAAAATAACAATATTAATGGAATGTTGAACAATTATTTTTTTTTATAATTGTGTTTCTTACCATAAGTGTTTTTCGTCTAACACTTGCATTCATATCATCTCTGGATATTACATTTGATACATTTTGTACCATTAGCACACCCAATGAATCCATTTTTAAAAACTTTTTATGTTAATTTTTTAATTAATTTAATTTCACTGCACTTATTCTGAAAAAAAAACAGATTGTTTGAATGACTTAATAAACAAAATCGATTAAAAGAAGCATGGTGAGATAAAAGGACACTTTTTATCATTGCCAAGAAAAGAGTTGATAAACAGAAAACATGAGTTAAGATGACGAAGTCTAGTTCTAATGAAATTCCACTGTAATTTAGTTAACATTATTGTTTGAAAACAAACACAAATTGGCACTCAAAGGAAAAAAAAAACTATGTTCAATCTTCTCATTTTTCGTTTTTGTTTTTTCTTTCTATTTGTTTCTTCTTCTAAAAACGGAAAACCCAAAATATTTTTTTTAAATGAAAAATTGAAATTTGTAAGAAGAAAATTGTAATTTTTATTATTTTCAAATAAGAAAAATCAGCAATTAAAAAATACTTAAAAATAGAATAATGAGAATTCACTGAAAATTATTAAAAATTCAAAACTTAATTTAATTAAAAAAAATTTATAAATTTCGGATTTTAAAAATTGAAATTAAATTGAATGGCGCAAATTGAATTAATTCCTTTTCTATTCCTTTTTCTTTAAATAATTCAACAAAAATTTTCTTGCACACACAAAAAATTGTTAATCAAAATAATTGGGATATAAATTAAAAAATTTATTAAACACACATGCACTTTTCTTTATTTGAAACTAAAAGCAACAGAGCATAGCAACACGTTGATCTTAAAAGACTCTCTTTATTTAAATAAAACTAAAATAGTATTTTTAATTTTCGGTTCGTAATTGCAAAGATTTTTCTTCTTTTTTTTCTCTTTTTTCCCTTTTCTTTTCTTTTTTTACTTTTACAATATTTTAGTTCTGTCGTTGTTACAGATGTTATTGGCTTCTGTTTTTCTTTTTTTAAATCGCAATTTTTCGTTTTCATTAGATCATTTCTGGATTTTAATTTCTTGACTGTTTATTTTTATGGAAAAATATGTGAAATTTATAAAAAATTATTAAAATTTATGAATAATAAAATTAATAAGAAAATGTTTATTAGAAAAATCATAAATTTAAATAATTTTGGAGTAGGTTTATATTTAAATTTAAATTAAATAATAAATTTCAAATTTCTATTCTAATCCTACTTTCAACTCGCACAGACCCATTGATATTATCATTCAATCAAAATTATTAAAATTATATATCAATGCATTTTTGATTCTACCCAAATATTTTTTAGTTATACAAATGAAATTATTTAGAAGTTATTCGAATTAAAATAACAAATCAAAACATATTTATTTATATCCTATCATACGCAGCATTCAAGCGTCAAACCACAAAGTTATGCAAATTTAATTGTTGATGTTTGGCGTTAAAATTATTATGTTTTCAACAATATCACTTGAATTAGTTTATTACAAACATTAATTGCGTACGGTGATGTCAAAATAGGAAAATGAGGAACACCATTGAAAGCGATATATATTTGGGGCTGTTCAGGATAGATATATTGTTCTGATTACAAAAGGATGAGAACAACAAAATTATGTTCTAAGTGCTAAAATCTGCGAGTGACATCAAAAAGTCCACATCGCTTTCAAGTCTGCTCAAACTGTAAAGTAGTGCGGAACAGAGACATCAACAGCGGAAGGATTACAATTATAATTAATAATCATTAAAAATTTGTGGTCTGTTAATATAATTATTTTTAGAGTGAAGTAATCTTCTGTTGCATTGTTGATTTTTATTATAATTGTAGTCCATCATAATTATGAATAAACAATATGGTCGGTAATACTCCACCCTATTAGTTTATTCACGTTTAAGTGGGTTGATCAGAAGGGTACAAAAGATTGTTTTTTAATAATTATGTAGTAATTGAATGGTACCTATTCAATCTTTCAATTTAATCGACTAAATATTTTATAAAAAATCAAGGATAAATCCGATTCTCTGTATAAAATTTTTAATAGGAAAAAAATTGTCTTTAAATTTATATAAATTTAACATTGAGTCATAATAATTAATAATTTCTTTCATTCTAATTGGTATAATAATTTATTGACCATACAAAAAATGATAAAAGAGTATTTTCTCAAAACTAATAAATGAATCTTTATATTTTAAATATGGTTGTTATTTCTTACATTGTAGCCTTTCTCTTTCGTCTATTGAAGAAATCCCATCATAAAAAATATTTTAAATAATGAACAGAAATATTTTTAGAAAGCTGAAATAATACATGACGTCTCCACATAATTTAATAATAGTAAATTAAGGCAAACAGGATAAAGACTTTTTTTTTCTATTTAAATAGGTATATTTCTAATTTCTTTTTTTTTTGAAGTACATAATTATATTTTTTCATAAAAAAAAAAATTGGGTTAAATAAAAATTTTTTGAAATATATAAAAAAAGATGTCTACAAATTAATACATAAAATTATTAAAATAAATTAGATTTAGATTAGTGTATAATTTTCAAAATAATAAATTTTGTGTTAAAAAAAAAAAGTGCAATTCCAAAAAAAAATTTGTGTTAATTTCTGTAATTAATTACTTTTAATTTTCTTTGATTTGTTTTATTTCAATAAAATGAAAAAAAAAAAACATTCAATAATTTCATATCGAGTATAATTATATTTTTAAGAAAATAATAATCACATCATCTTAATTGGCTTCTTGTGTTATGTATGTCAGTCAAATCAAAATTATTTAAGAACTAACAAATTATATGAAAAATGCTACAAATTAATAATATTTCTGAATTTATGATTTAATAAACAAGATTAAAAATAAAATGGATAGCCTCTGTTTTAATTAAGCAAAAAAAAAAAACATGCTTTACATTAATAAAATTGAGGAGATCATGTGGTTAGTAAGCTCAAGTCAGACGATTAGGAAGATTTTATGAAAGAAATTTTCAATTACAATTGTATGCAGTATAATTTAATTTATAAATGAATGAATGAAATTCTTGTTTCATTTGATCCAAAATAAAGAAATGATAAAATGAGAATTCCATTTGAAATTTCTCTGAATCTTGTCTCTGTGAAATTATCGATTGTTTTTTTTTTACATTTGACTATTAAATAAAAATAAAACAAAACAAAAAATCATAATTTATGAAATCATTGTGACAAAAGAAAAAACAATTTAATAAAAAGAAATTGATGCAAGATACTTGATTTTCAGAACAAAAAAAAACCTATTTCATAATTTTCTTTTTTTCTTTTTCATTTAAGACTTTTTACAAAATATTTACATAATTTCGCTATATATATATATTTTCTTTTGTTTTTTATATTACATATATTTTACCATTCATAATTAATTGACAAGGGACAACTTTTTTACTTTATTTGAAATAGAAATTGTATTATTTTAATAAATGAAAAATTAAAATGTCTAACTTTAGTCGTCATGATTCATAAAGAAAAAGAATAATTAATTTATTTTTGTTTCTTTGTTGTTTTTCTAACTGAAAAATATTTTTAATAAAATGAAGTAATTAAAAGAAATTCAGTATGACCGATTTATTAAAAATGGCGCGGTATTTGTCTATTTTATAGAATTCATTTTAATGAATTCCACTAAAAAAGATTCTCCGGTTTGAAATATATAATTGAAATGTTTCATGTTTTATTTTATTCATTTAAAAAATTTTTCATAAATAATTATGGGACATAAAATACTCCACTATACGAAGCTAATTAAAATTGCATGCTTTCTCTTCTTTCGTCTGACATTTTCACCTTTAAATCATAATTATTTAATCTGCGAGAAATTTTATGATTAAAATTAAAACCATAATAAAAATTAAAAGATTAAAATGTAAATATTCAAACAAAAACAATATTTTCAAAAAATATCAGACGAAAAATAATTTAGAGATACTTTTGTTAGTTCAACTGAATTTTACACTTTTAAGTAGTTACATATATGTACTACGAATAAGTTGTGAATTTAAAAAACTTATAATAGTTAGCTAATTAAGAAATAATACACATTAAAAACGATAAAAAAAATTGTTTGCCAGTAAACAAAATTAAAATAAAAAAATTATAAAGCAAAGACAATTTTTGGTTATCAATTAAAACACAAAACATTGTTGATTTGTTTACTTGAAAAATGAAGGCTCTATTCAAAATTTTCACTAAGCCCTGGTCTACTGAACAATTAAATAAAAAACATATATGTTAAAATAAAATTGGTTTGCTTTATAAATTTAGTCATTGATTGAAAAATTAAATCTATTGGCTCTCAATTGTTTAATAAAATTTGTTCGGTTTTCTCTATTAGAATAATGTTTTAGAAAAAAAAGTATTTAATATGAATTTAACAAAGTTTCTTTGAATGAATTTGAATTTTGATTGTCAAAATTGAAGAACAACTTAATAAGAAACAGTTAATAAATTAGTCGCGTTTTTTAATTCAAATTGTATACAGAGATATTTTCTCTGGAAAATTTCTCTTGTGGGATTACAACGAACTCTATTGTCTACTCTACTATTTTGGTAAAAAAACATTTAGTATGTTTAAATGTAATTATTTATTCCAGTTACACGAGACAACTCTATCTCATTGGAAATTTTTAATAAACAAATAAATAAATAAATGTGCGTATTGTCTTGTGTTAATGAATCAGTATAAAAAGTAGAGTGTTTGATCAAATTTTGTCAACACCTATAGTTGGGAAAATGTAAATCAAACATAATTTTATTAGAAACCCCCTTTTACTATAATTATTATATTTACTCTTTTTATTATTAAAAATTATCTCAAATAATCAATGTTGATTATGTTGATAAATGTTTTTTAATACCAAAATAGTAGAGTAGACTGTAGAGTCGTTTTAATCCCACGGCTGATACAAAAATGAATTCTGTAAAGTTCTGAACTGCATTCAGAGATATATAGATATCATATTTGTAATTACAAAGCTCAAAATTGGATGTCAATGTATTTTTTCAGTACGTTTTTATATCTTTATGTCGGCAAATTGGGAAATTGTACAGAGATATTTTTCTGCGTTTTTTAATTACAAAAGATTTCTGTATACATTAATTCTCAGATAGATTAGATTTTAAATAAAAACAACACCTTTTTAATATTAAAATGACATTTTAATAAAAAAAAAAGTTATGAAACAAAAAGGTGTTGTTTTTATTCAAATTAATCTTTCTGAGAATTAAAATTCTGTTTCATATATCTCAAAAGTTCTAATTAATTAATTAACTTAACAGTGGTATTAATTAATCATAATCTCTCTATACAATTTGAAATATAAAACACGATTATTGTACGTTAGTGATATGATAGCTTTATATAACGAAACAAATAGCAATGAACATTTTGATAAGCCTTTTTTTTTGGAAATTTTCTTCCGTTTTGTACAGAAAACTTTATCCGGTATTTTTATTTACATATATTTTTGTTTTCTTTTGTTCTCTTCCATTTTCATTTTTTGATCTTTTTACATTCATTAAATGAAAAACAAACAATAATTGTGTGTATAAAAAAAAAAAACAGAAATCATGCAACAAAGAATAACTTCATTTTTCAATTAGGATTCACTTAAGACAAGATTAAATAATTAAAATTCATGTAAAATAATGAGATTTGTACATTTTTTTCCACTACTTTTTTTTTAAAAACTTAATTTATTATATATATATTTTTTTTTTAATTCCAAATTTAACATAGAACTTTTTTTCGATTTTTTTCTTATAAATTTTTCTTAAGAAAATAAATTTTCCTTTAAATTGTTTTCTTTTTTTTAAATTCGATTTTTTTCTTTAATCATTATTTTGAAACCGAACAAAAAAAAAATAAATTGAAAAACGTTCAAACAATAATTGAATTACTTTACTATGTATAATTATTTTTTACAATTTTTTATTTTCTTTTTTTATTTTTTCTTTGATTTTTTTTTAATTTTTATTTTTTTTTTTTTTTTGTTTTTTTGTATCAAAAATACATTCTCTTATAAATTACATTCAATGATCCTAGAAAGTTTATATTTATTTTAATGCCTTAAAAACTATCGAGCTTTTAATATTAAATATTTATATTGTTTTTTTTTCCTTCTTCTTCATCTTTCGTTACACATTTTATTTTTTAGTTTGTTATTAGATTTTTTTTTTAGATTTTTTCTTTTGTATTTTTTAACTCATCATTTTTATTATTTGAACATTTTTCTTTTACTTATGTTGTATTTATTAATTAATTAATATTATTAATAATTAATTATAATTTGTGTTAACTTTTTTCTTGAAGAACTTATGTATTACTTATTTTTATTTAGTGTTTATTTTCTTTTATTTTATGATTTTCTCTGTACTCTATCATTATCTGTTTTTTATTTTGCTGTTTGTTTTATTTGTTTGAATGAAATTGTTTACAATGTTGGATTATCAAACATGGAACCTCTTGTAACAAGAATATCACCATATGGTTCATCTTGTCGTATTTGTAATGCTTGAAACTTTTTCAATACTAACAAAGAATAAAATTTTTGTGCAGCCTGGAAAAAGAAGACAAACACGTTTAAATTAAATTTTTTGAAGAAATTAAACAAAATAAAGATTTAAAAATCGTAAATTAAAATATAATATTTACCTGTTTTTTATGATTTCCTACTGTCATCTCTGATAAGAAAATACTATCACATTTTTGTAATTTTGATTTAACAGTGACAAACATTTGGGCTGCACGTTTATTTAATACACGTTCTTCAAATTGTTCATCTGTTTCATTTTCCAATTGTTCTTCTCCTTGCTAAATGTTTGTTTAAAAAACAAAGGTAAAAAGAAAAGAAAATGAATAAATCACTCATTAAAATTTCGTTGAAAGGATAAAAAAAACTTACATGTCCTACTGATGGTGGATAATCATAATCATCATTCCAATCATTAGCAATAGCACCTCTAGGTGAACTATGTGGTCCATCAAAACCCATATTAGCATAACCAATATTTTCCATACCCGTACCATTTAATATAGATGATACTTGATCAGCTGGTAAATTTGGTATTGTGTCAATATTGTCAATTGTATGATGTGGTGTCATACCACCATGTTCTAAACCACCTGGTGTTATACTACCATGTTGTAAATCAACAGAACCCATACCTTCATGTAATAAACCACTTGTTGATAATCTATCATCGGTTGTATGATGATGATGAATTGAAGGCGTCATACCACCATGTAATAAGTTACCCGGTGTCATTGGTATACCACCAGGTGTCATTGGTGTCATTGGCATAAAACCTAACATTGAATGTCCTGGACTAGACATACTAGGTGTTGCTGGTGGTGGCATTAAAGTTTCATTATTTAAATTATTATTTATTGTTGACGTTGTTGTTGAATTTATTTCTGGTATTTCTAATGAAATTGGTGTTGGTGGAGGTTGATCAAAATCACGCGCTAAATCTGGTTCTGGTAATGACAATTCTGCTGCTGCTACTGCAGCTATTGTTGCAGCAGTTGCCGCCGCTGCCGCTGCTGCTGCTGCTTCTTGTTGTAATTTACGTTTTCTACCACGTTTTGTTGTTAATGCAGGTGATTCTGGTTCTTCATTACGATTTTGTTCTAATGCTAATACATCAGCTGGTCCTAATACAGAAAAATCTTCGATTCCGAATGCTCTTGATGTTAAATGTCTTTGATAATTCTAAATAATTGAAAATTAGTAGTTTTTTATTTAAAAATAAATTCATTCATTCTTTTATTATTAAAAAAAGAAAAATAGAGAATAGGAATGATTAGAGTAAAACCAAATTTGATTTTATGTCTGCTTTTTTTTTCAAGATATTTAATAATTTTGGATTCATGATGGTTTAGAAGGAATTGGATGTTAAACATAATTCAACCTAAAAAAATAAATAAGAAAAATATAAAAATGGATTAATAATTTTGGAAATTTTTGTTTGTTTTGGTTTTTTTTACAATATTCTTTCATACTTGAGTCTAACGTGGTGGAATGAAATCATTCAACTGACAAGCGTTAGTTCTACTCAAATAATTTTATTATGATTTTCAACACGTCAGAGAATTGCAATCAGTAAAATGCATAATATTTTTAATCATTTTTACTCAGTTCTGTTAAAACTTTAAACAAAAATATATAGAAATTATTTAATTTGTACTTTCTTATATAATAATATAAACGAATAAATGTAATAATTCCAAATTCATTGAAATGCAAAATATTTCTTTTATAATTAAATAAACATATCATAGAAATAGAATGCATTTGTACAAAGGACTAAGGATATTTCTTTAAAGACAAAATTTATTAAACAATTAAAATTAATTTGTTCAGAATAACAGTAAATATTTAAACATTTATTGAGATTGTAATTAAGTCAACAAATTAAATCTTTTAAAAAAGTTTAAATGTAAACTATAATTGAAATAATTCACAATAAATAGAAAATACATTATATCACTGTATTAATACAGCTATTCTGAACAATATGCTAAAAAAATCATGAATATAAAAAGAAACAGAAGTAAAACAAATGAAACTCACTTTGAATAAAGATCGGGCAGGAATATCACGTGAAGGTAAAGCAAATAATTTTTCAACACCCCCAGTTTCTTTCCAATACATAAGTCGTTTTGTTGGAGGTGCTAAATCTAATGTTGTTACAATATCAGACGTATTTGCCAATTGACTTTTCATTTCCTCTCCAGATATATTTTTTACTTCATCAACAATTAATTTTCTTTTACGTTTTGCTTTCGTTATTCCTTTTAATGCTGTTGCATCAACTGGTGCTAATGCGAAACATTCTTCTTCATTACCAACTGATGTTGTTTGATCAACAATTTCATCTGGGACATTATCAATAACAACACCAGCATCATCTTCATTTATATTTGTTTGAATTGGTCCATCTGTTGGTGATAATGGTGGTATTGACATTGGTCGATCTGGATCACGACTCTCTGTTGCATGTGCTGATGTGCCTGGTACAGGTGATGTTGGTCTTGACCCATCCGAACTAACACCAAAAACAAAAAGTATTATTAATTTATTTAATTCAAATATTGTTATGACATTTAAATGAAAACAAAATAATATCTGAAATAACAATTTAAATTTAAAGTCTCAACACTTTACAATTAAATTATTTTCAATTTTATATTTAATTAAGAATTAAATTATTTCATAATAATGACTTATATTTCTATTAAAACTTAGTTGAACCGCGACAAATTAACAAGTTTTCCCTGATTAGATCATAACACATAAGTAACTAGAATTCAGTCCCTGTTTCCTCTTACGATTCGACAAATGATTCGACAAATAATAAATATTCGAAAATTTTGAAAATGTTTAGCGCGAGGGGTTAACCACTCAAAAATTTTACGCCCCACTGATTGCACATTTCAAAAGATTGCACAAAGATTCACAACAATTCACAAAGATTCGCAAAGATTCACAAAGATTCGCAAAGATTCACAAAGATTCGCAAAGATTGCACAAAGATTCCCCACCAGTTCTCCCAGGATTGCACACAGTTGTTAACCCCTCGGTTTAGCGTTTAAAATTTCTTATTTAAATCTAATTTTATTTCATTCCATAATTTCTTAATACATTTGTATCTTCTTGATAATTGTTTCCTTAAATCATGATTTTAATTTTAAAATATTTATAGAATATAACCCTTTGTAATGTCATTATAATTTAATGTTTCAGAATTGAGATAATATTACGTTTATATACATTAAAATTAGTAAATAAATAAAAAAAGTTTTGTGCTGAGTTCTTTGAAAAAAAATTTTTATAGTTACTTCTCTATATTTTGTAAAATTATTCACTTATAGGACATATTTAATTTAAAAAAGTAAATAACAACATCATAAATTTTCATCCACCAATAATAATTTTGTAGACCGCGGTGCTATCTTCACGAAAAAATTCTGAATTGTATATACTAAATCAGTTTCTAACAGCAGATTAAAATAAAACTATTTTCCACTTGATAACAAAAAAAAAATACGATCAATTTCGCTGGTTTTAATCTTTGCTATTTAGAATAATTATATTCAAAGTGTTTCCATAGAAACCAAAACAAAAACATATTTATGTGTGTGTTTCTTCATAAAAAAACATCAAAATATTTACAAGTAGTCGTCGTCTATCGCAGCATCAGGTAAATATTATGACAGTGAAATCATTCCGCCAAAAGTCTAATATAATATGTTTAATTAAAGCGCATGTGCCTTAAAATAATATCATAAATGCCAGCCATCTTTTGTTGTTTACTGATTTGTCGTTAGGTTTTGAATTTTAAATTAATTTATGCTTCTTTTGGACAAAGATAATAATAATTGTTCAATTTAAAATTTGTAAATAATGTTTATTTTCATCCAAGCAAGAAATTTCATAGAAAATAATAAATGTATATGTACTTATTAGAAATTCCAAATAAAATGGAAATTTGAGTGAAAAAAAAATATACAAACAAAAGAAGTAATATATTATTCAATTCTTTAGTTAAAAATATTTTAAAATGAAATCATAAGTACATATATTATATCCTTATCATCTTATTTTTCTTTAAAATTAATAAATATATGAAAACAAACGAAGTTTAATGAACATAATTTTAAACAAAAAATACACAGATTTATACCTGGGAGGAGGTGATGGAGCACCACCATCAAAATGATCCATGTCATCATCAGATTCTGTTCTAGAAGTCATAGCACCGGGTGGTAATGTTGTCCCTGGTAATGGTGCGTCTGCAAATATATCCCCTTCAAATAGACCGGCTGCCGGTTCTACACGAAAAAATAATGAGAAAAGAAAAAAAAAACAAAAAAATAATAAAATAAAGAAAACAAAAAAATCAAATTAAAATAAAAGCCAAAAGGAAAAAACGAGAAAAATTAGAAAAAAAAGTTTGATTTTATTTTTGGGCTGTCCAATTAATAAGGTATGTTGTATTTTAAATAAAAAAAATGCGAATCGACAAAACAAAATAAATAAATTAAAACAAGAAAGACTTACGTCCAAATTCATCACCAAAACCATCATTTGATAATGCATGATGTGTATCAATTGAATCTAGCATTGATCTTGAGGTTCCAGGCATTGGTTCACGTGTATGATGTATATTACTTTCAGCTAACTCTTCCGCAAATAAACTTTCCTACAAAACAAAAAATATTCACAATTTTAAATCAAAGAATTTTTAAATTCTCCTACTTATAACTCAAAAATCATAAGATAATTTAATTAAAAATGAAAACAAAAACGAAGGTATCTTAAAAAAAGGTGTACAAAAATGAAATCCAGTACTCAATATTCTTTAGGTATTATAATGAACTCAATTTATCAATTATTCACACTTAACACCCACATATGTTAAATATAAAGCAAAATATTGGGACTTATTTTCTGGAATATTGTTTTTACAGCGTATTTATGTCAATACGTAACCCTGTTTGAGACTTAGTTTAAATTATTATATAATATATATATTATATAAAGGAAATTTATAAAAATAGATAAATTAGTTTCACAGGGCTCCAAAATCCAATTAATTTGTTTTATTTTTTAAAAAAAATTTCGTTAATTAATCGTAAAACAAAAAAAAAATCGTTTGTTTTTCTAAATTTGGATGATATTTCTTCCTGAAACTTTCATACGTAGAAAGAATAAACAAATAACATGAAACATCAACCAATTTTATATAGATCTGGGAGTTATTTATTCATTCGTGGAACTACTCTAATTAAAACTTTCTGACAACCCGAATTTTACAATGTTTAATCTTTAATTTAATTCTTATGCTTTTAATCACATATAATTCATTTTAATGGAAAAAAGTGAAATCAAATTAAAAAAATTCGTTTCTTCAACATTGTTTTTGCTTCCACTATTATTTATATTTCTAATTTTAAAAAAAATTTACATCAATATTTGGATCCAATCCATCTCTTGCTAAATCTGGTGTATCAGCATCAAATCCCATGTCCCCAAAACCATCATCATGTATTGATATTGGCAGAGTACCGTAATCTTCTCTCATTGTTATCTCATCAGCTCTCGACTGATTTATTGAAAATTGTTGTTCAATATCAACGTCACTGCAAAAAGAGAAATATACATTAGAAAATTCTTCTTTATAGTTTTAGATTAAATCATACTTAAGTTCAGGTAACGCCGTATCAAAATCATGAAAAACTTCTGGCAATGTAATTGCATTTACAGCAGCTTCTCGATGTTCTTCAGGTAAATCAACCATTCCAGGTCGAAATGCCATCTATATTAAACATAATTATAGAAATTTATACTAAAGAAAAGAATATAGAGAAGGGACATACCTTAATTTTAACAAATGCTTCATTACAATCAGCTAACAAATATTTTGCTTTTCTTGAATAAATTCTAACGACACCCAGTAAAAGATGACCAGAAGTTCTTAATGCTAATTTAACTTTGGGTTGCATTATACCTTCAACACTTTGTTCTATATTTGTTTCAAAAACATGGGCTTTTGTTAATTTTTTATCCCAATGGGCCGCAAGCCAAATACGGGCTAACGGCCCTTTCTTCGCCAATACAATGTGTGCGTAAAACATTTTTGTTTATAATTTTTCCTTTTTTCTTTATTTTTTTATTACTTCTATTGCAAAACAAAAATTAATTATCTAATCAAGTATCTTTTATTATTTCTTTTACATTATTCCAGAATCTCATCAGAAATTCTGTACACACTTTTTTTTTCCTCTCTCACTCTTTCTTACACTTAAAGCTTCCTGTTATGGGAAGCTGAACACTAAAACAAACACAAATTTTAACAATTAAATAACTATTATTAGTTTATCACGGGTTTTATCTGACTTAAGTTTTATAAAAAACATTGTACAAGTTATCTGAAAACTTTGACAGAAATAAATTTTGACAATTTAGAAATGGGGGCAAATATTTTGTTGGCGCCGATTTTTTTGATGCCAAATTTAAAACACTTATAACTTTTTTACCACTTAATTTTAGACAATTTTTTTATTGTATATTTCTTTAGCACATTCCAATGTATTGATAAAACACAATATTATTAAGTTTTTTTCACTAATTTTAATAAATAAACGCTCATAAATTTGAGGACGTAAACACAAGCATCACTAACGCAAACGCTACAACAACTATAAACGGGTGTCTAGAAAGAGGCAATATAATTTCAGTTCAGTGATTTAAGTTTTCTTGTAATTTTTAATTTCTATAAAAAAAACAGATAAAGAAGAATAAAACATAAACCATTAGTAATCTACATTACCATGAAGCTGAAGTTAGTTACATTCGAAATTTACTAGTTTGTAGATGGCGTTCAAGTTTCAATTAGTTAAGACAAAATTCTTACATAACCATTGTTCCTTAGGAAAACATAGATGGCTCTTTCATTAGTGTTTTAAATTTGAAAGTTGTTTATAATTTTTATTTTATTAAAAACGATTAAATTTAATCTTTGTTATAAAAATTTTGGCAATATTACTTTATATTTTAATTGCTATTAATTTTGTTATTTTTTTCCCACAGAGGATTAATAATATTAAATAAGGGATGATTTAATTGATAACAAAAAATACGATTTTTTTTATAATGTGACTGTTTTATTTTTGCTTTCTGATTTTTAAAATACATCAAATAAAACATAATATTTAATAATTAAATCCATTTATATTTTTGTACAATTTTTGTTTTCTTTCTTTAAAAATAATAAATTTTAGTTTTTATGTTTATTTAACAATTTTTAAGTGTTTTTCTTTTAATTAATTTTTTTTTTGTTTATTTATTTATTTTTCTTCTTTTTTTTTTTAGATTACAACACATCAAATTGAATATTTTTCAATTCACTTTTTTATTTTTTATATTTTTTTTTTTTTTACTCACAAAAAAATTTCTGCAAAATTTTCATTCTTTTTTTTTAATTTTTTTTTTCTGCAAGCGAAAATTTACATATAAATATCTTTTAATTTTTGTTTTTATTTACTATCTGCTTTTTTTTTTATATTATTTTTTTTTTTATTATTTTCTAGCATTTTTTTTTCTTTTTAAATTTACATTATACATTTTTTTTTTTTTGCAAAATATTTAAATCGGAGAATAAAATATCGTTTTTTTTTTGTTTTCATAAAATTGTTTTTAAAAATTTTTATTTTTAAAGATGAGAAAAATTTTCTCGGTTTTCCGTTTTGTTGTTGTGTTTGTGGTTCAATTAAAATTATATATAAATATAAATGATTGAAATAGAACAAAAAAGTAATTATAAAAAATAATAATCAGTTAATTATGTTAACACCCAATCACATAATAAAAAAAAAACATGTGTTTATAAAAAATTCAATTAATTTATTTTCCACGCATATTTTTCATTCTTATTTATTCTTTTATTTATTTGCATTTGCATTAAACTACAAAAAGTATAATTTGAACAATAAACTAAAAAATTAATATTAAAGCATAACATTTAATTAATTAATATATTAATTATTTTTTTTATTATCATTAATTTTTATGAATTTTACTGAAAATTTACCAAAATTAAAAAAGTTAGAATTAAATAAGAAAATATATAATTCAAAGTTGGTTTGACAGTTTTTTTCAAATAAAAAAAAAAGACGGTTTATTTTTTCTCTCATTTTATTCTCTCCTCCCTTTCTAAATTTTCCCTTTCTCACTTTCTTGTTCTTTGAATATTATTTCGTTGCCTTTAAAATTATTATAACATATTTTTCTTTATTAAATATTTTTTTTTTTAATTAATTTATTTACTTTAATTTGTTGGTTTTTCTTTTACTTTAATATTTAAATACAAAAACAAAAGGAGAAATAGAAACATAATTAATAAATAATATTAAATTTTGTTTATCACTTTTTTTACATTCTTCATTTTTTTTTTTTTTATTAATTAGAATAATTTTTATTAATTCTTTAAATTGCTTACAATAACTTTGTTGCTGTTGTCTTAATATTTTACGAAAAACAAGGATTGGAGTATTTTCTGCTTTTATTTCTTTAAATTTAAAAATAAAAACAAAAAAAAAAAGGGAAAAAACTAAAAATTCTACTAAAATAAAAAATATTTGTTTTATTTATTTTTAGTGTTTTTATATTTTATTTTATTATTATTTGTTATATTTATATTTTTTTTTTGTTGTTGCTTTAAATAAATTGCTGATTAATACAAGCAAAATTTTTATAAAGGAAAAATTATAATAATAAAATAATGAAAATTTGTGTTTTTTTTTTTTAATAATTATTTAATTTATTTATTAGTTTGTAAAAACTACACACGAACAATGGGTGAGTAGTTTTCCACCTTTCATTCCCCTTTTATTTTTTGATTTATTGTACCATAGAAAAATTGGATGAGTTAAAAAAATTAAACTCATTTCTTTCTGAAGAATATTCATTTGTTTATTTTCACTTACCAATTTAAATAACAAAATACAAAATAAACTCACGACTTTTATCATTATGTTTTTATTGCATTTTTATTTTAATTATGTTTTCTTTTACTAAACCAAAAGTACAGAAACAAAATATAGAAAATAAAACTGTCAAATTAATTCTAAAAAGTAGAAACAAAGATAGATTTTCACAAGATTTCTAATAATATAAATGATGAATTTTGGTCTTTTGTTTGACAGTTTTAGAAAAGAAAAAAAAAATAAAACAAAAATGATCTGACTCTAAAGTATGATGGGAAAGTGAAAAGGAAGATTGAGACATGTTTTTTTGTAAATAAAAATAAAATCAATAAATTAAGAAAAACAGGATGAGAAAAGAGAACAATATAAAAAAAAAACAGGAATGTTTAAATCATCGAAATAGTTGACAAACGGAAATGTGAAAATATATTCGGATTTGTAAATATTTTTTGACTTTGATGGAGCGATAGAACTTAGTTTTTATTTTATTAAATTGAATTTAAAAATAAAGGACGTTTAATTCCATGTTTACAATGATAGTCAGCGATGGTTCTAAATTAGAAACTAAATTTACAATTCTTTTTCCGTTTACTATTATTTCGGTGGTTTTTGAATGTATTATGCATGTTATGTTTAATTAAACAAGAGAAGCTAATTTTGATTAAAAAAATCAGATTTTCGTAAATATTTGTAATGATATATTATTTTTTTTTCTTAATGAATGAAACACAAGAAAAAATAAAATCATGTTTTTTTTTCAGCACCGAACTAATTATTAAAATCTCAGTTACTACATTTTTATCTACCTACATTTGTTGTTACTTTCTCTCTAATTTTTAATGTAAAAAAAAAAAGTTTTAATATTAAAAAAAAATTAATGAAAAAATAAAAATAAAGTTGGAAGAAAAACGCAAGAAACCAATAAAATAAAAAATGAATTTTTTTTTGTGTTTTTATTTTTATTAAATTGATAGAGTATATTATTGATCATAATAATTAAAGATATTTTCCTTTTTTTTTTTCTTCTGTTGTATTTATATATAATTAACATAAAAAAAACTAAACAATTTCGATTGGGGGAAAAATAACAAAAAATTGCGTGCAAATTATATCATTTGTTTTTGTTTCGTTTTTTTGTGTTTGAATTCATCTTAAGAGCCCATACTAAAAATAACTCTTCTTCATCTCTAACATCATCTTCTTTTCCTTCTTCTTTTTCTATGATAATTATATATAATAATAATTAATAATAATTAATAATAGTTAATAATAATAATAATAATAATAAGATTTATAATAATGTAACTTTTTTTAATGACATTTTTATTTGTTTTCTTCTTTCTTTTCTTTTTTTTTTACATTAAAATGGACTTCTTGCTCTTATTTTTTTTTTTTTTTTGTATTTTTTTAAATTTCTTTAAATAACTAAATTATTATTTTCCCTTTTCAATTTTTTTTTTTTCAGAAAACCTTTTCTTTTTTTTATAAACGTCTTCATTTTTTATTTTATTTGTTTTTGTTTTTTTTTTTTATATCCAACTTATGCATATAACTCTGAAATGACAAAGAAAAAAATATTTTTAGTTAATTAACATATCAATAGAAAAATATAATAAATAGTAGAAAAATGTAGTTTTAAATTCCAATAACAAATAATTTAAGTTAAATTTTTAATAAAACGTACGTCTTTTTGCATTGGATGCAAGACAAATTATTTTCTTTACTACGAAAACTTTTACAACAAATTATTTTCATTAACTTTAGCAATACTTTATTTTATCATACCATTTCAATTCTGTTCAATTTTACCCAACATGAAACATAAAATGAAACATAAAATCTTAATTGACAGTATTATTATTGTTTTTTTTTAAATTTGCGATGAACTCATAAATTTTTACAATAAAAATATTTAAATCAGAAAAAAACATTGGAATCTAAAAAATAAGTTTCGTCGTTTTCTCAAACACACCTGAACTATTATGAATTTGGTGTGGAAGTGTAACTCCACCTGGCGGTCACTGGCAACATTGTTTACGTACAGAATCAGCCGATACAGTCGGTTTAACATCAATTGGTTCAACATTTGTTGGTCTGATTACATCACCCTCAGGTGGATCTCTTATTTGTTTTTGAGATACAATTCGATAAATTTCTAAAAAAAAACCAACAATCAAAATTAGTTAATAAAATCTTCAGATCTAAAAATATAAAGAATTTTTTAGAAGATATCAAATTATCCTTTTTAATTTTTAATTCGGTATTATAAATACAATATATCGTCGATATAGGAGCGTTGCTATTAAAACTAATAATATAGTTTTCATCGAATTTTAGGTCTAGAATTTCAACAAATTAAGTTAACAAATTATGCTTCACATTATAAAAGATTTTACTTATAACAATTAAAATATAAAAAATCTTCCTGAAAAATTTATATTAACGGAATTTAACTGAAATCGAAGCAAACAAAAAAATTAAACATTTACATTAGATGAGCTGAATATATTTGACCTAAAACCAGTAAGAAATTAATCGAACATTGTTAATCAAAACCAAAAAAGAAACGTTATAATTTAAATTTATAAATTTATATAAAGCTAAACATTTTGATATCATTAAATATGGTGAAAATATGAATTACAGTTACACCATTTTATTGTCCCATAGACAATTGAGGCCATTAAATTGAGTAGAATTCTTAATTGGAGGAAATATATGAATTCTAAAAATAGTAAGAGGTCAGCTTTGAACATTTCTTTTACTGTAGTGTATGTGTAATAGGTGCATTCATGATTGACCTCCTTTTTACAATAAATTTCTCTCTAAATAAGAATAAGTTTAAAGATTTCAAGTATAGAAGAAAAATCACCTTAAACATAATTAAACTAACATAAAAATGTAACAAAAAAAAACAAACCTGTGAGAATATTTTGGAATGCAGTCTCAACATTAGTCGAATCTAATGCAGACGTTTCAATAAAACTCAAACCATTACGTTCAGCAAATTGTTTAGCTTCATCAGTTGGTACTGCACGTAAATGTCTTAAATCACTTTTATTACCAACCAACATAATAACAATATTTTGATCAGCATGATCACGTAATTCTCTTAACCATCTATCAACATTCTCATATGTTAAATGTTTTGCAATATCATATACGAGTAGTGCACCAACAGCACCACGATAATATGCTGATGTTATTGCTCTGTAACGTTCTTGTCCTGCTGTATCCCATATTTGAGCTTTAATTGTTTTACCATCAACCTAAAAGAGAACAAAACATTTATTGTTTTTTAAACGAAAGAGTTTATTTTAAGTTTATTTTAATGGGTATGAATAAAAATAACTACAATCTATCATAAAGTTCAGGTTCCAAAAATCATTTCCATTATTGAAATTCTTCTGAATAGCTAATGTATAGTTAATCAATTTATTATTCCATACTTTCAGAAGATTTTTTTGTATTCGGACTAACAATTATGGTTTAGAAAGTTTTAAACGATAGTATTTAATTTAAGGCAAAAATGTACGAATCATCAAAAGTTTAACAATAAATATTTTTAAATTTGTATACAAAAGTATAATTAATATGAAAACATGTCCTTTGCATAAACTTATAGTTTGAAATTTAGATTTTTATCTTATTTACTCTTTGATGCGATATATTTTAAATATGATTTTCCATCATGTTCAAGATGGAACCATGAATTTATGATTCTAATTAAGAACATATTGTTCATTTTAACATTATATTAAATGCATGAAACAATAGTCATCCTTAGTTTAGATATTTATTTTAAAATTTTCTTGTATTTGAAATTTTAAATGTTGACTACCATTTTAATCATAGAAATAATTCGTATATTCGGTATGTAATTTAATTTTTTCAATCTGATTCTCTTTATTGAATTTCCATAATTACTTTCTTTTGAGTAATAGGTATATGATTTTGTATTTGTTTGTTATTATGTAATGGAGAGTACTGAGAATATCATAACGACCTTGACGAATTCAAAAAGATTTAATATTTCATTCTATCTTTTGATGTAGAAATTAAGAAAATATTTGAAATCCTAATTTCAGCTTGATTTTACCTCTATGCTTCGAGTTGCAAATTCTACACCTATTGTTGATTTTGATTCCAAATTAAATTCATTCCTAGTGAATCTTGATAGCAGATTACTTTTACCAACTCCAGAATCTCCAATCAGAACAACTGAAATTAAAAAGAGGAACAATAAATTAATATAATTTTAGTCTAAATTCAACTCAAATATTATTTATGTTCAATATTTCAACATTGACAACAACATTGAATTTTTGTAGGTCTTTCAAAAATTTTAGTATTTTCAGAATTTCAATATTATTTTGTCTCGTAAGAGTAAAGAAAATTAAGCAGTTCTAAAGAAAAAGAAATAACAAGATACCTAACAAAAAAAAAAATTCAAATAATTGAATGTTGTACAATTATTAAAAAAAAAATATAAAAACTCAAGACTTTTCAATTTGTTTTGACGTCACATGACAAAAAAGTGTTTAGTTAAGTAAATTTTATTATTTGTTGACGTACGTAAAAGTAAACTGCAAAATTAAAATGTAAGAAAAATTACGTTATTATGAATTCAGAAATTTTTAATTAGCTAAACAGATTATCCAATGTATAAAGTTAAATTTAAATGGTTTAACTGAAGATTAAGAAACATATAAATAATCAAAAAACAAATCAATTTTTTCCTATGAAAAAATAAACTTAAACTGCACTCTAGAGAAAAACATCCTTTAGCATATTATTAATGGAAAAGAGAGAAGAACTCCAAGTCAAGTGACTGAAGATTTTAATAAAAATACATTATTCAACAAATTATATAATTAAAATAAGAAAACAAAACGAATTAACTTAATGTCTATTAATGACATTTAGAAAAATATATTAAATTCCAAGATGGGCCCAATTGAAGACAAGTTCTTATACGTTATCAATTTAATGTAATTCTCTTCTCTTAGTAAGAGAATTATCTATTGTCTCGTTAATGACAAAAGAATTAACAGAAAAAAATCTAAAGATGTGTTGACGGTAAAACGTTGTCAATTTTTAAACAACTAACAATACATACATCTATAGAATTGGACCTTTTCTAATCGGACCACTTATACAATCTAATTATACAATTAGACATTTCGCAGTAAAATGAATGTTATATCTACATAGGTTTTCTTGATTTTTCAAAAAGATTCTACACAAATTAAATCAAAATTTGAATCAAATAAAAACAAATATAAAATTATTGAAATTGAATTATCAAAAAAAATACACTTTTAATTTTTAATAGAAATAAATTGACCTTTCACTCATTTCTAATTCTCTCATACTTACATCCACCCCTCTACTCTAACTCAACTCTTACTTTTTTTTTCTAACTCTCTCTCTCTATCTCTTTTACTCTTTAATATAAAAATTTATAATAAAACTAATTCAATTACCACCCATCAAAAAAAATGATGATAATTCAATTCAAATTTTTTTTTTTTTATTCATCTCAATTATGACGGTATAATTCTTAAAATATAATTTTGATGGCCTTACACACATAATTGTGACGTATAAGTCAGAGAGAAATAATAGAGAGAGTTAAGTAAATAAATGAAACACTCCTCAATTTTAATATGATCGCACGATTTTTATTTTTCATTTGGAAAAAATAAAAAATTAACTAAAAACTAGAAAAAATTCCTAAAATTAAAATAAACAACTAAAAAGATGACGACAAATTAAAAAACAATCTTTCCAATTTAATTAATTAATTAATGAAATACATAATATGATGCCTTACAACACGAGAAGAGTAGAGGCAGTGAAAGAAATTAAAATAATTTTTCTTTTTATATTTTCTTCTTAAATTGAAAACATTTTTATCTGTTTTTCTTTTATCAAAACTAAATAATTTTTCTACAATTTAAAAAATTGGGAAGATAATCAACTAATTCGTGTAAAGAGTCGATTTAATTACAACGAAAATGGAATAAACGAGATTTTTTAAGCTCCAGAAGAAAATAAAATAAAGAATAGTCTGTGAATAGTAGATGATTAATGAAGCTATTCGAAGGTTGTATTGTATTGTTTATTGTTTATTTTTTAGAAAAAAATATTTGAAACTGAGAATTTAAATGTAAACAAATTACCAACTCATCAAAATATTTTCCTGCATCAATTGATAAAAACCTTTTTTTATTCCAATGGATAAATAGAAATTAAAAAATTTGTTTTAATAAATTTAATTTTATCAATTTTTTTTTCTGTGACAGAATGGGAAACCTAAATATTTCATTGAATTAAGTGATTCTTCTTATGTAATAAATTACCATTTGATATTGAAAACTAAAAAGGGTTCTTCAAATAACACGTCATAGTAACATGAGTTCTTATTAATTATTTTTTCCTCCATTTAAGAAATACAAAAAGTGAGTAGAAAAACCTTAACCAAACATTGAAAGTAAATGACATTTCTTAATTTTTATCAATTTACTTACAGATTAACTTTATGTTTATCTTCATTATCTTACAAAAAAATAATAAACAAAAAATGACTCAGTTTGAATAAAATGTTTAAAGAAGTGAATAGGAAATTTAGAGTAGCAACAATAAAATAAAAATCAGATGATTCAAAATATAAGAATGGTCCCCAAAATTTGTTTATCTATTAATTCGATTTAATTTTTTATTATTAATTCAATAAGTTCATATTATTAATTTTTGGGTAATTATGTTTAGTTCAGGATTTAGAGTAAATTTTGGGTGTTCCATAAGATAAATTGTTGCAGTATCTATTTGATTCCACTTAGAAATTTATTTCAATTATGCAATATGAAATAGTATCAATACTATTGACAAGAGAGGCAATGAAAAAATATCTTACAGAGCATAAAAAATAACTTTACTTAAACTCTCATTATAATGATGAAAATCTCATGTACTACTTGAAATTGAATAATATTTTGTATTTTGGTATTTCAATTCAAATGACAATAACTGATTTTCGCATACAGAAAGAATTTATAAAAACACAAACTGAAATAGACTATTCGTAAACAGCCCAAGATTTCTCATATTATATGGAAAATTAAAGAATTTATGTAATATTATAATACAACATACCACACACATGGTAACACTTTATCGTGTCAATATCTATCTATATCGAATTTTTTTGTCTCTATTGTAAGCTGCCCTCAATAAAACAGATAAACATATTTGATACACATCCAAACTTAATTTTGGTACAACATATTTGAATTGTTTTTATAAAAGTTTGAAATTATTGACCTCGACCCTCTTTATAACATATCTATATCTTGCTCAATAACTCTCACTCTCCATAATTAAATGCATTTATTGTTTAGTTTATTTTTTAGATTTTCCATTTTTGGAATAGGTAAGTATGTACCCACTAGAAATATTGCGTCAATAAGCCTATTTTAAATTAAAAAAAAAACTTTAAATATTTGTCTGTATTCTACTAATATTCTTTTGTTGCAATTTAGAAAAAATAGTGCAGTCTGGCAAGATAAGTTTCAAATTTTTTAAAACTTAATCTCACAAAATAAAAAGTTTTCAATTGCATCACAAATTATTAATGTTTTGTTTTCTACAAAACTTTACAAATATTTTATTTTAAAAATCAAAGAATTTAAATAAAGTTTAATTAATTAACTCTAGAAAAAATACAGTCCCTCGAACTACCTATATTCTAGTTAAATACTCAACTGAAAAGAAAAAAGAGAGAATTTTGGAGAGTAGGAAAATATTACTTATGTAATTATAATCTATATAAGAAAGAATTACACAAATTTAGCTAAAAATACACAGTCAATGCATTCTATATTATTTTTAAGTTGTTATTATTATTTATTTAAAAAAAATTGTGCTAATTGTAAAATTAGGGTACAAGTTCCGTTGTTTTGTTGTAACTCTTTTTTCTTTCTTCATCTGTCACTTCAATAAAAAATAAATATACTTATTTAGAATAAGTCGTTGCTGAGAAGTTGTATATATTTTCATGTCATATAGGCATATAAGTATAATTATGTCTATCTGTCTGTCATAGACAAAAAAATTAACTGTTTTTTAGCCAAAAAAACGAAAAAAAATACAAACCTAAAAAAGAATAAAAACCAAAATAAATACATTAAACTGTGCGAAAAGAGAGAGAGAGAGAGAGTTAATGATGATTTTTAATTAAATGAAAAAACAAAATTATTCCTTTTGATGACTCACTCATTTCGCGGATCAAACACATCATCATCATCAACAGCTGATTAAAATATATTTTTTCCTGATTATCGACAAAAAACTTGTGACTAAAAATCTCATTTTTTTATATTCTCCTCTCTCTATCCCATCCCCTCTTTTTTTTTCTTTTCTGACAAAGCAATTTTTCGTATTAATCACAAAAAAAAATTTGATATTTAGGTAAATATTTTAATGAATAATGAGAATTAATTTAAAGTAATGAAAAATTTAAACTTAAGCTCTTGGTGTTAAAATCAAAATAATTTTACAATCAGGCGTGATACGATAAATTGATAAAACTCAAAATTATTTCATTATTACAAAAAAATTTATATTTTTTTATTAATTTCTTTTTGTAATTTAAACACAAAGAAATCGAGATTTTTTTTTCATGTAGTCTTTTTCAAGTTACTGTAAATGCGATGACTTCAGCCATAAAACGTCAAACAAAAGGTCATGAACATCGTAGATTCTTTTTCATTCTTTATTTTTTGACAGAGAAAATGTAATTAATTTGTATTTTAACAAATAAAATTACCTTTAAATAAATAATCATATTCATCATCACGAGCACCCATTTTTAATTGTTTTTAATTGTATTTAGGTATTTTTTAATTAATAACACAAATTGCGGAAAAAAAAACTACTGAAAACACCAAAAGAAAAATTGATATTCCAAATTGAAAATAATAAAATAATATTTTCGTAAGGAAAAAAAAATTTTTTTTCGAGTCTATGTTTAAGAAATGAATCACTTATTTTTAACAAAATCACAATAGTTTATATAAAACTATACACATTTAACTATTTCTTAAGGATTATAGAAAACATTTACACTATATTTGTTTAGATAAATTGTAAGATGATACACAAAAATACAGATTTTATTACGATTGAATATAAGCCCAGAAAAATATCCACCAATATGGTGGAAAGAAAAAACAAACGCCCCTTATTTTTTGACACATGCGCAGAACATCAACACTGATCGCAACCCAATATTTAAGCGCATTATTTGAAAAATATTTTAATTTTAATATTTATTATTTTTATTATAAAATTCGAAATTTTTTATACATAATTAAATTACAAAATATTTTATAATTTTTTAATCCCTCTCTTATGACCTTTATTCTTCTTTTTAGGTTTAACCGATTTAGATTTCGGTTTAGATGATGGTTTTTTTGTAAAGTTTTTCTTTTCAGTAAAATCAGAATTTTTTGAATAATTCTTTTTTTCCCCTTTATAGTTTTTATTATCATTATCCATTTTTTGTCTTTTGTTTGATCCATCCCTTTTTTTGATATCATCTAGTTTTCTCTTTTGATTCATTTTGGCGTATTTAGGTATGTACGGCCGACTACTGTGAGTTCGAGATGCACTGAAAAGATCTGAAAAAAAACATTAATTTCTTAATGCATTTATAAAAGAGTTTATATTAAAAACCTTCGTCTGGTTCCTGTCCTATTTCCTCTCTATAATAATCAGCATCATTTTCAGGCTCATTGTCAATTGTTTCATCAACATCTTTGTGCATTGATTTCTTTTTATGATCAGCCTTTTCCTATTCAAAATAATATATAAGAAAATTAATTGAATTATTTTTCATTTAAGCTATTTACCTTTTCTTTTTTTAATGCATTCTCATTTTGATTTTTGCGTCTCAAGTCTTTCAATCTCAGTTTTTTTTCACGAAGTTTGCGAATTTTTTCATTTTCTTCTTCGCTTTTGATATAAAATTCATGGAATAAAATTTCACCATTTAATAAACCATCTTCAATTTTAGTTAACTGAAATGTTATTCTTGGTCCTAATTCATGTAGCACAACAGCTGATTTATTATCTTCTAAATTTCCGCGAGACTTAAATTTCTGTGGAAGCACAACATGGCCAGTTTCATCTTCCATCTCAGAGTCTGACATTGCTTGAGCTCTATAAAAAATACAAACGTATTAGTTTTTGTGTACAGTTTTGTGCATTATTTTTACTGTGAAATAAATTCCGAGATATCGTCACATTTTGACAGATCAGGTATTTTACCAAGAACTACTTTTTTAATATTTTTAGTCAATCCTACTGGAACTAATGAGATAGCGTAATGACGTAAATCAACTAATTTTGTTTCAGGATTATACGATAACATTACACATCTTCTAATTGTATTTAATTCAACCTAAAAACAAATTCATGAATAAAAATTCAAACTTTAAAAGGTTCTATAAGATTACCGTTGTCAAATTTATTGTTGGAAACAAATTTTGAAATGTTGAAGCCATTAACTTCAGATGTTTTCCTTCACCCGCAAAACTATTTAGTATCACTAACGGTGCATGTTCGAAGGCTCCATCCTCATGATATTGCCTTTTTGACGCAGTAATTACATCTCTTGCTAATGCAAATTGATTAATCTAAAATTGAATAAATCATTCGTAAATAAAGTATTTATTACATTCAAATACTGACCTTAAATGTTAATGTTGGACCTCTGGGTAATCTGCAGATCTTAAGTGACATTTGATTTCTAGATCTATAAAATATACACATGTGCGAAACATGATATACACCTGAAAGGCTAACAAAATCTTTGATTTTATTCGATTTGCGTTCTTTTAAAGAAGAAGCTGTAAATGGTTCCATAATGTGTCGAAAATCTCTAGTTAAATCAACAATTGAAGGGCAAGGATATCCTCTGTGTAAAACATATGTATGGGGTGCTCTCGCAATTTCTTCCGGTTCTTCAAGACCTCCTCTATCTTTATTATTTCTAACACATTTCCCTTTCTTTTTTCTTCCCATTTTATTTTCTTTTCGCTTTGTAGTTTATATGAAAGATCAATGAACACTATTTAAAACTGAGTCTTTAAAAAATCTATCACACTGGCACGTGTTGTCTAATTATTTTTATAAATTACAAATGTCAAGCACTAAAACGCAACAAAAACACCCAGCAGGCAAACAGTGATGTATACATAAAAACGTTGATCCCTATCTACAGTGACATACACTATCTAAATGTATTATGAAAATGGCTTATTATCGACTGCGGCCCGGGGTCTGTTCGTTAATGTCACCTAAAAAGTAAGGTGATTTTACGTCAAGTGAAAAAAGTTACTGAAAAATGGCTGCCCTAGGTGACTTTTGGTGAACTAGAAAACGAACGATTTTGGTAACAATTTTGGTGATCAAACGTCAAAAATCACACAAAAAATAAAATAAAATCAAGAACTCACAGAAAAATATAATTTTAATGATCAATTTAGAAAGAAAAAATTGATTTATTTCAGAAAATCTTTAATTAAAATATATTTTATTCTTTAAATTATCTAAATGAATCTCATTTTTATAATTTTAAATGTATTGATTTTTATTACTTTCAATAAAACTGTAATTATTCATACAAAAAATTTTGTATTGCTTTTAAACATCATAATTTATTATTTTTTGACAGTTCTTTGTTGACACTACAAAATCGCCAAGAATCACCTAACTAAAAAGTACGGTGATATTCGGTGAAAAAAAATATAATTGGCGACTTAAACGAACGATCAAAGTGATGGTGACTTTTTCACCATTTTGCATTTTCGAACGCATTTTGGCGATTTTACGGTGAAAAAGTTACCAAAAAGTCACCTAGGTGACATTAACGAACAGACCCCCGACAAAACAAATTTCAATTAAAAAAATAGTGAAATAAATAAATTAACATTAAAAAATACTAAATACAAAAATAATTTTTTTTATTTATCATTTTATTATTTTTAAAAATTGAATTCATTTTGTTGTAAAAAAACATTGTTTTGCAAGCAAAAAAAATAGACTAAAATATGACTAAAATAGATCTTATACACCATTCCCATAAGGTTTGTTTTGATATAACACGTTTCGGGCGCTGTAGCCTATAGCATTAAGTGTGAGTTTAAAATCCATTATTGAATAATTAATAATTGAATATGACAAATCCAACATATATATAATATTCTGTGATATGAATTAGTGCATAGAATGAATATGACTAATAATAAGACTAATAATTAATACAGTTACCTAGAAAATCACATAAATATAATATTTCGTGGTAACTATCGTTGCAGATGTAAGTTTTATTGATGATACTTATTGTTTTGTTGAAACGTTTATATGCATTTTAGTTTTTAAAATTGAAAGAAGAATTTATATTAAATATAATTTAAATACCGTATAAATACAGAACTTTTAATTTCATAAAAACATGGTGTGAAACGTTTGTAAAATATATATATATATATATAATTTTTAAACAGTTATAATCAGTTCTTTAAATGTTTAAAGAACTGATTATAACTGTTTAAAAATTATACAATATATTTTAAGTGTCACCTATAGTTAAAGACATTAAGCGCTATATTTTGACATTCAGTACTTAAAAAAAACCCGCGGCGTTCGATGGACATGGACATAACTCCTTCACTCCTTGTATAAAACGAAAACACGGTTAGTTTTTCTACTAGTGCTGTCAAATTTTATCTCAATTCTCAATTTTTATAAAATCAACTGTCATTTTGCAAGTTACTGCCGGTAAAATTATTGTTAGGATTCAATTAAAAATAATGTGAGATATCTTTAGTTTTAAAAAGTCTGTTTTCGTTATGTGAGTTATTATATTATATATATATTATATATTATTATATTATATATTTATTACAGTTAGTACAATTCAACTTGGAGCAGTTTTTATAACCTAAGAAAAATGGAAAATAAGGAAATTGAAGCTCAATGTAAAAGCATATGTTACGATCGTCTATTATATGCAATATTATTTTCAGTTATAATGCAATATATATTCCTTACAATTTTCCTTCTATTTGTAAATTTTAGTTTATTTCATCCAATAACTTGGTTATTTAGTTCATTTTCCCTCCTATTTCAATTTTACACATGGTTTTATACAATGCCACTAGTAACTGCTGTTGTGGTTTATGGAATGTTTGTTGCGAAAACCTATTTAACAGAAGCAAAGTATTATTCAACTAGATTTTCAATGATTTGCAATACATTTTTTGAAACATTTGTATTCATGATAACTCATTGGATTGTTGGAGTTCTAACAATCAGATTGTATTCAGATTATATTAGAGACGATTACAAAAATCTTATTTATAAATGTGACAATGATTATTGTTTAAATGAAAAACATTTGTTTCTTATAATAAATGGACTCTTTACTGGATGTTATTGTTTTTTGAAGGAATCATTAAATAATCGTAATGAAGTAAAATTTCCTGTCATTCAACTTCCGAAACATATTCGCGTAAGAACAAATTTTTTTTCAACATTCTACAAATCATTAACAGTAATGTTCATACCAACGATTTGTTTTATAATTGGTTTTTCTATTCTACGAAGTTTTATAAAGAATGAATTCATTTATTTTTTGAATCTTCAAGAAGACGAACTAATTACAGATTCATTTACAACAATAATTTTTGATCTACGTTTATTAATTTATTCATGGATTTTATCATCACAAATAATAAGTAATATGAAGTTAATGAAAATTATATTTAATATATTTTTAACGGAATATAAAGAATTTCCAATTGAACAAAGTAAAATTGATGATCTAACAATGGTTAATGCATTATCTATTAAAAAATTTTCAATTACAAGACAATTGGCTTGCCTTGATTTATTTATACTTGCAAATGGTAATAATAAACTAAGGAGAAAACAATTGTTTACATTATCAATACCAGGTGGCCATCCTTATAATTGGAAAAAATTATGGGAAGAAAGTAAAAACATCATAACAAATTATACAATTGAATTATCAAAATCTATTAAAAAAATTGAAAATAACACAAAATATGATTATGATAAACGTTCATTAAAACCAACTGCAACTGATATGGCTGAAAAATTATTATTACGTCAATATAATGATAGTTTCGGTATACGTAATATGACAATGCAAGAGCAACAATCACAATCAGGAATTGATAACAATAATACATTATTTGGTGATAAAGGAAATCAACTAATTGAATATATATATCTAAAACTAATGGCATTTAAAATATCATTTATGAATATACCAGGAATATATTATTTTTTTGGTGAATCTGATGATAATAAAACATGTTATTTATTATCTCAATCTCAAGATATTATATGGTTATGCCAAGGTATTGCAAAATTAACAACACATTCAATAAATGAAGATAAATATGGTGTTGTACAAACTGATTTACCAATAATAATAAAGATATTTTTAGAATTAAAATTTGTATTAGACCGTATAACACCAATTGATTTGGGTAGAAAAAAATATGATTATAATTATATTGCAATTAAAAATTCAATTAAGAGGAGTTTATATCAAATTTGTACTGTTTTTGGTGATTATATTGATGATTTAACAAATGACCCAAATGATCTTAAAATATTACAAAATTTTGTTCAATATAAAGAATTGTAAAATAACCTTTTGATAATTAATTAAATAAATCATTGAATTGAATAATTTAAAAAAAAGTATAATTAAATTAAAATTATGTATAAGTTTTGTTTTTTCCTTGAAATACCAATTAAGAGTTATTTTTTTTAGAATTAAATTAAATAAAGAGGTTTTTTATAAATAAATAAAATATGCTTTTCAATTGAATCTTAAGCCCGAATTCATAGTATCATTTACTTTAATTTAAAATTAAATTTGTTATTTCTCTATTTTCATAATTTTTATATATCTTTGTTTAAATTTTAAATAAATTAAAATAATTTTAATGAGTTTCATAGATTTGGATGCTAGAATTAAAATGTTCAATATTATAAACTTTTATAAAAATAAGAAAAAACGGTTTATTTAAATTTTTTTGTTTCATTTATTTATTAAATTTATTTTTTTAACTAACAAAATTTCTTAATGTACTTACAACTCCAATACCATATAATAATTTATTTTCTAAATTATTCCAACAATTGTTTTGTGATTTTTCTATATCATCTAAATAATCTCTTAATTTTTTTGTTTTACTTATTTCTGTTGAATGTGATTTAAGAAATACACCTAAATACGCTTGTGCCAGCTCAAAATTTAAATTTAATTGAAACATATTTATAATTAATTTAATAAATTGTTCCATAACTAAAATTGAACCACCATTTTCAGCACTCAATAGTTTAATTTCAACATCAATCATTGATGGACCAAGATTTATAAGATAATCAATACATGTTTGATAATTATCTGTGGTTGTTGTTGCTTTAAGTAGTTTTCCAAATGTTCCTAAATTTTCACTTTTATTAGACAATAATATTTTTGAGTTTTCATTACTTTTGAGTTCATTTGAAAAGTCAAATTTCATTTCCAGACCTGCTACGGTTGGAATAAAAAATGGCGCTTGTTTTGGTTTTTGTGGTGGTGCTTTTGGCTTGTTCCGTTTCTTGATAATATCTAAATCTAATAAATTTTGCCATTTAGACGCAGCAAATGATGACATTGTTATTAAAATAGAATCGAGTTGTATGGGTGTTGTGTAATTATTTTCAAGTGCTTCACCTTCATCCAATTCAATTTCATCTATACTCTTTTCGTCTACTTGTATACCTTCACAAATCATTGATTGATGTAAATCAACAAATGGTGCTTCCGATTCTGGATTGATTGCATGTAATGATATATGATTATAAAGAGATTTGTTTGCCCATAGATAAACACCAACAAAATTCACATGTGATGTGGCCAAAAATTGACCAGTTGGTGACATACTCATTGATGTACATGCATTTTCTACTTTAAAATGATCAATTAAATATGATGATGGAATATCCCACACTTTTATTGTACAATCTAATGCAGCTGTTATTAACCATCTAGAAAATAACAAAATGAAAATTTATAAGAATTTGTTTTAAGAAAATATTATTTTGGTTTATTTTATTAAATAAAATTTCCTTTTATTAATGAAAAATATTAACTCTAGAAAAAATTATTTTGAATTCTTGTAAGATTTGAATTCAATTCATTTTGTTGAAATGGCGACAATAAAGGCAATTAATAAATCATATTTGACTTCAGTTATTCAATTTAAGATACATAAAATTTTTTGTCAAAAAACAAAATTGAAGAAAAAAGAAAAAAAAAATTACCTGCTATCAGGACTGAAACAAACATCAGTAATTTGTCCTTTATGCCCAATAAATCGACGTATAATATTTTTCGTATCACAATCAAGCAAAATAATACTAAAATCATCAAGCGCAACACAAATCATAGAACTTTCACGATGTGTTTCAAATAAAATAATACCAGAATTCATACGTAAGGTAACAAGTGGTTCATTATCAATTGATTTAAATCTCCAGAATTTAACAAGACCTATACTGCAACCAGTGACAACAATTTGATTGAGATTATCTGTACTGACACCCCTAATTGATGCTTTTACATGTGCTGGATTACCATAAGATGCCCTTTCAATACCAGATTGTATATTAAATCTTACAACATCACCAGATGAATAGCCAATTATAACAAAATTACCACAATATGTTAAGCATAAACAAGATGCATCGACATTAAAATTTTTTTGGTTTTTTTTCTGATATTTTTCGGGTACTAATTTTAATTCACCCATTTTAGAATTATGATAGGACCAAGTGGTTGTCATTAATAAACCATTATGAATTGCTGCAATACTATCCCACTCTTTATCACGTGTTATTTCCGATGTAAATTTCGATATTGGTGGCATTCGATGAGAGTCTTTTTGAAAAGTATCTGTTTGAAAAAAAAAAAAACATTAATATAAGAATAAAAAATCAAGCCATATTAGTTACTTAATTTCTTTGAAGCTTTTCTATTGAAACTGGCCGTTCCTAAACTTCGATTTAAATGGTCAACAACCGTATTAAAAATTCTTAATGTTGAATCTTCACCAGATGATAAAATATTTTGTCCATTGGCACCATGGAATCTAATAGATGTTGGTGGTTTTGTATGTCCTTCACGAATTTTTAATAATCTTGCTCCTCCATCTAACATGTCAAATATCCAAAGTTTCATTGAATTATCCGATGATGTTGTTAAAATAAGCGGTTCGTTTGGAAAACAATAAGTTGTAGTAACAGATGATTTATGTGCCTTCAATTGACTAACGATCTACAATTAAAACAGCCAATATTATGCATATGATTTGCAATACAATTCAATAAAATTACCTAAAGCTAATAAAAAATTTATAGATGGCACAATTGTAAAAGATTGAGTTAACTAACCTTTTTTTCTTCCAAATCCCAAAACACAATTTTCCCATTTCTACTGGATGTTGCCATTATTGGATGGCCATCTGTACGAAAACTGATTCCAGAAACTGGACCCCAATCTTGAGCAAACTGCATTAAAATTTCATCAAATTTTAAATTAATTAAAATAATTTTTCCATTTTCCATTCCAATTGCAGCAACATCAATAGCTGGTGCTTGTTCCAAAACAGAAATATGCCCATGTAGTGGCTTAAATGTATGTACTAATTTACTCGCTTTAATATTCCATAACTGTAAAGTTCCTTGTGAACTTCCTAATAAAATTTTATTAATATAAGTAGACGGATGAAGAATTGCTGATATATTAAATTCATCCTTTTGAAATGGTAAATCTAAGTAAACTTCTTCTGTATCAACATCCCAAATTTTTAAAATATTTCCTTCATCTATTGAAATAAGGTGTTTGCCTAAAGGTAGAAGTAAGTGAACATTTCTACTGTGTCCCTTGTAAACATGTTTAATTACATTTCCTGATCTCCAAGCGTACACATTTTGTTCACTGGCTGAATAAACATGAAAATTATCCGATGCAATGCATGTTATTTCACCTGGATGTAAACCACTCACACAAATTAAACGAAATTGATTAGAACTGTAGGTATGAAAAGCTCTTCCAACACATGTAACTATCACATTTTCTTTTCGTTTTCGGATATATCTAATTGAAGCAGGTATGTGATTACTCACATACCCAAGTGCACGATTTCTTTGAAATAATTTTGTTCCGGTCATTCTTTCTTGTAAAATAATATAAATTTAAAATTTTATTAATAGTACGACATGGATGCCGATAATAAGAATAAACGTCAAAATATAACCTCACAAACACACGTGTGAATTTTAGGCTGTGATCATGTTCTCTACATTTTTTTATTAACAAAAAGCGCTATTTATTCAAAGAATAAAAGAGTAAAAGCAAGACAAGCGGCAACATTTATCTTTCTAACTTGAGATAATTTCGATTTAAAAAAACGGTTTCGTAGAAAAGATGTATCTTTCATAAATAGAAAAATTGGTAGAAACGATGTGTAAACATGATGATATCGATTTTGGAATGAAGAAAGAATGTAAAATTATTTTGAGAATGAAACATTAGTTTTTTGCTTTAATAAATATAATAATATATTGAAAATACATTTTTGAGGCTAGAACTGTGTTATACAATTTGACAAACATTCTAATAATTTTTGTTTGAAAGAAAGAAAGAATATTTAACATTTAAATAAAATTATTTAATAAAACGCTCCAGCCAACTTGCGTTTTATTAGACTTTTTGTAACTGATTTTATTTCACATAAGGTACATGCATATTAAATAAAACATTTTGCATATTAAATTCCATATATATTATTCATTTCATTAATTTTATAATATTAAATCTCTTTCTTTCTCAAACAAATTTAATTTAAAAAATTAAAAATTTATTTACAAATATTGGCAAAATGAATTTCCGAATTAAATTAATATTTTAGATATTTAACTCAAAAATTATTATTGCATTTTAAGTTTTTTTTTTCAATTTATTTACAAAAATTACACCATCTGAAATTATTATAGTTTGTATTTAGTTTATAGTTAGATTATTTATATCAAATAATAATTTATATTGTTTTAAAGATAAAATATAAGTTGAATAATAAACGGAGCAAATTTTTGTTTTAATTATTATTATTATTATTATTATTATTAATATTATTATTATTAATTTTCATATTTTTTGCTTTGCTTAAATAATTTAATTAATATTACGATTATCAATATTTTTCATATATTCGCTGTCCTGTTGACCTTGCTGTTCATTTTGTTGTGCTTGTGCTTGGCGTACTCTTCTTAGATCTGACATCCACTGTTTAAGAAGTTCATAAACAGTGTAACGTGTATCAGTATCTGAATAACCTCCTTCATCAGCAAATGCATTTTCATAACCCTTTAAATTCACTTGGGAATCCTAGTAAAATGTATATTAAAATTTTAAATGTTAAAATAACAGAAGAGATTATAAATATTTTATTATAATTACCAGAATATCTCTCTTATTAGATTCTTGTAATAATTTAGCAATTGGAATCGGGGCCTCTAATGAATATGTGCCTTCTGGTGCCGGTAACTCTGAACGTTTTCCATGACCACCAAAGCATGAATGACCATAATTGCTACATCCACCTACACAAATTAAATATTAAATAGAATTGTATATAAAAGCTTTGCTTATCAGTTACTGATTCTATAAATGTTCAATAGATTATTTTGTATTCAGTAAATTTAAAGAAAATTAAAAAGTGTCTATCAAGTGAGAAGAAATTGTATGTAAATAAAACAGATAAATTGAAACGTTTATTGTTAAATTCATAGTAAAAATATTATATATATTAATAAGTATTAATTAACTTCATTCATTTTTAATTCTAATTACAAAATAGTGTTCATATATCATAAACTATGATTGTAAGGGTAGAAGTTGCCTTGACGAAAAATATTTAATCTAATTTTCTCATTTTATATTCATATAAGTTTTTTCATATTTCTTTAAATCAAAATAAATAATTCACATTAATTACTATGGGTTTACTATGTCTGTTTAATAGTGGGAGCACTTTTTTTATAATTCAGACTTGCATAAAAATTAAACATTGTTAAAAAAAATATTTTTATTATTATAATAAAACTACTGTGAAAACTACTAATATATTAAAAATAGCATATCTCCGATATAAAATATTAAAAAAAAATCCATTCCTCTAATTATTTTTCGAAATTAAAATACTTTAAATAATTTTAAACCATCGAAATTTCATTATAGAAAAAAAAATTTGTTATAAAAATAAAAATAAATAGATACATACTAGTTAGTTCTATTTATTTAATTCACTTTAGGTTTATCGGTACTTTTCTTTCGTTCTTTTTCATGTTTCAAATATCTACAACAATTTTATTTAAATATGTATAATAATTTAACATAATAGCAAACAACATGTAATATAGACTTTAAAATATAAAAAGCATATAATTAAAGTCATCGACATTAAATTGTATACAGATATTCTGTGAAAGCTTTTTATAAGCTCTTTGCATATACCTATATGTGTAATCTGTGCTCTGAATAAAATGAAATAGTATAGTTTATAAAGTTCCTATTTTTACGAAGCCAATGTACGATTCCAAATACTGATAAGAATGTGTTTTGATTTTTAAAATTGATTATATTTTAAACTTAAGAAAGGTGTTTCTTTTTTTTTTATTTTCCGAAAAGAAATAAAGAGATTTACATATTACAAACAGGACTTTAAAGATTCGTCAATTTTGTTTATAAATAAGTAATGCAAATTCAGTTTGGATAGAAACACTACAATAGTATAGTGACTTGCCATGAATAAAAAAAATATTTTAAGTTTTTGGTTGTACTTTCTCAACAATCACTTGCAATTTACGCTTGTCATTTTTCTTTTTTTTATTTGTTAGAATGAACAAAATCACATGGCAATGTCTCAAAGTAAATGAATCTCCAAGGAACATAGTTTAGAGAGAGAAAGTACATAAAATTTAAATATGTTCTGACTGTAATTTTTTTTTCTTCGTAAAATTTCCCTAGACATTTCACCATTTAAATTTCAACATTTTTTATATTCTTCCTATTAATACTTAATGTATGAATTAAGTGTTACTTTTTTTGTGTCTGACTTCGATTAAATAAAAAAAAGAAATGAATGAGGGAAATGCTAATGAATTTAAGCAATATAAAATAATGTTACAATTCAATGTTTATTAATTTAAATTAGCCCTTTTTCAAATTCCAACACATAAAAAATAAAACATGATGAATAATCTCTTTTTTAATGTTGTGAGAAATAAAAATTCTTATTGACTGGCGTCTCCACACAATTTTAATTTCGAATTTGGAAAACATAAAGGTAACTAATAAACATAAGTACATCATCATTCAAACATATAACATGAAATAATATTTACATATCTTATTTTATATTTATAGTTGAACAAATAAATCAGTTTGTTAGCTTTTGTAAATACACATTAAAATCAGTTACGGTAGTTTTTACAAAATGTCATCTGATTGCAATCATCAATATTTAACTCCTTCGTTCTGTTCAAATTAAGTGGATATTTATTATTTTTCTATAAAATCTATTTTATAGTTTTTATATTACAGAGGATAAAGCCTTTGTATAATTGCTTTAGGTTTAAAAAAAAAATCTGGTGCCTCTACTATTCTTAGAGAAATTTAATTCAGATTTAAACTGGATTTCATTAATTAAACTTCTTGATTATTTTTTTTTTGCACAATTTTATATGTTTTTATTTTTTAAAAAAAAGTTTAAATTACAAAGAATAAGAAAATAATACAAAGGTAAAGCATCATCTGGACCATAGAATAGACTAGAATTGAAGTTATATAAGAAAAAGAAAGAGAAAAAAATCAAGACTCTAGAGAGATAATATATAGATTATATAATCTTCAAAAACACAAAACTTTCTTCTACAATTGCAACAATAAAATTTCTTAAAACAAAAAGTTAAGTGTTCTTTGCTATATCTTCTTCTTTTTCTTTTCTTCATCATATATCTTTAAAGATATCGTATTATATTTTCTTTGAATATATTATTATTATTATTATTATTATTATTATTATTTCGAAACATTAATCAAACAAAAATTTTTTTTTTGGATATAAAATTTTTTTGGTGGTGATATAAAAAAAAAAGTGCGAATACATTTAATATTTTAATTTTCAAAAGCTTAGAAATTATTTATAACTTTTTTTCACTTTTCCTTTTTTTAAGCAATAAAGTTTAATATTAAGAAATAATGTTTTCTATGATTTTCATCCTGTCTAATGTCATTCAATTATATATTTTAAGAAAGAATTACAAAATAAAGCACTTATGCCAAAATAACAATTTATATTAAAAAGTTGAAAATGATAAATAATGGCAGGAAATTATTATGATAATAAACAAAATAATTAAAGAAATTTAATAGAGGAAATTAAATATACCTTGTTTTAAATTTAAATGATGGAAAACTTCACGTAAACATTATTTTATTTTATTATACAAATTATAAATATGATATAAACAAAATAAGTTTTAATTATTGTATACTTTTGGACAATTGAAATGGGTTTATTTCGGACATTATATTATTTATATTAAATATTATTATATCTCCTTTGATCCATTCATAATGGAGAAGAACAGAACAGAACAGAATAGAATAAAAAAAAAGTGTATTATATATGTAAAATATGAAATATGTATGAAAGATGATGATTTTTAAATCAAGAAATGTTTATAAGAAAATTTTTATAGTACTTTTTTTATTAGACCCTTTTTTTATTTCTTCTTGCAAAAACTAAACCATGACTAAATCAATTATAGTCTTGAGTTCAATTTAAATGTATAAAAATATAAATAAAATATTTTCTTCGTTATTTTCTTCTCGATCTGATTCAAGTAAGAATAACGATTTCTTTAAAGACAGTAACTTAAAAATAAATTGTTGCATCATAAAAATGAGAGTTACAAAATAATTAGATTATTAGACCGAAATTTTATGTTAATGTCTAGTACATTTTAGTCTGGAATTACAGTTCTGTGAATTATTTGTTCAATAAATATTTTCATTATACCTATTTGATTTATTTGAAATCAAACTTTAATTAGATAATCGAGTACGGTATGATGTATCCATTGTATTTAAAGTAAAGTTAAATTGTAAAAATCTTTTTGAATAAAAATTTAAATTAAACTTAAAAGTGACATAAATACATGTTTGCATAATTATGAATGTCACAATGCAAATGTACTAAATGAATGTGGCTCATGACATATGTTTTGTAGTGGTACAATTAATATTACGTTTAGAAAAAAATATAGTACAATTAAGACAATATCTGTTGCTTCTGTTGGTTACACCAAGCAGTAACTCATTAAAAAGGAAAGTATGGTAAAATACATTTGTTTAATTTATTCGTGTGTTAAATTTTACTAACATTTACATAACATTTTTAATATTAAAAAAAAAAATTAAATTGATTTATGAATTTTTTTGCGAAAAAGTAAACAAAGCTTATTTATTTATATTTAATATTTGGCAAAGTGTTCAAAGAGTGTGAAAAAAGAAGAGATCAGAAAACTTCACCCAAGTTCAAGTATAATAAACCTAACATTACATTCCATTTATTATATTTTGAAAAACTTTAACGCATGTTTTAGTTGTATAAATAAAATAATATCTTCACATAATTTTTTATTCAAACATTTTAAAGTTGGATTTATATAAAAACATATTTTTTTTTTCCGCTCAGAATATTTTTGTTTGCCTTTATGTCGTTGAATACGAACACCCTTTGATGAGATGTAAAATTGTATATTTCTTTTTTATTTTATATTATTGATAACTCGATAAACGATAAAAATTTATCAAGTGATAAGAAAAATAAATTTCTGTATTAAAATATTTTATTTGTATTCTCTAATTTTCTATTTAAACATTTTATTATTTGATTGATTGTGGGTTTGTGAAAAAAAGAAACTTTTGGTGTGTAAAAAAAATGTTAATAATTCAATCAAAAGTATTCGGAAAAATAAAATTATTCAAAATGTAAGAAACATTTTACAGAAAGTTTTAGTAATTTTTTTTTCTTTAGGCTTTCTTTAAAAATATAATTTATAATTAGAAACTTTTTTATTCTTTCTAAATTTAAAAAAAGGCTTTACTAAACTAAATTTTTCGTATCCTTTTTTGATAAAATTTCATAATCCAAAAAAATAATAAAGAAATGAAACTTTGTAATGCATAGTGAATGAATATGATTATAGTTTATATTCCCAAGATATCACTAAACTTATAATAAAAGGGGGGGCTTTTTCTGTATATATTACATACACACAAATGTAAATAAAAAAAAAAAAAAACACAAACACATAAAAATTTGCGTGACATTCGTATTAAATAAATTATTGGGGTATTTTTTTTTTATTCTGTTTTAGTGATATGTTTTTTGAAAGTATGTCACTAATTATTATTTACAATTGGCTATTTTTATTCTTCTTTTTTTTCTCACAATTTTTGTATGGTAGAAGAGGATAATTCTGACAAATTGATGTAATAAACTGTGATTAAAAATTTATTAACTAATTTATAGATTCTAGTTAAAAAGTGTGGGATTTTTAACATTCAACATTTAAAAAAAAATTATGAGAGTAAACAGAATAAAATTCATTTTTTTAATGTTTATGATGTTAATGAAATTTTTTGTTATTTAATTTAATTAGTTAAATTATTATTTTCAGATTACTCAGTATAATCGAGTTTTTTGATTTGTGTACTTTGAACATTGAAATTACTGAATTTTGATATAACAGAAAAGGTATAACATAATCACAAAATTAAAAAGCGAAATTAAAAATCAAAGGGAAATAATTTATTGAGAAGGTCTTGTAAAATGAAATGATTTTTAAAATAGACGAAAAAATAAAGGTGAAGAAAGTCACATGAATACATTAATTATTAATTATTTCTGTTTTTGAAGGCGTCAATTTAGTTTTCAAAAACGGTTAAAACAAAAGACGAATTTCATATATTAAAACAATCAATGGGCCATTTTAACAATCAAATATTTATTTATTTAGGTTAACCTTTTTCTTCCTTTTCCATGTTTTTCTAGTTTAAATAGAGAATCATTTTATATTTCTGATTGTATAAAATTGATTCTAATATAAGTCGTCGTCTCATTTCATTTCTTCTTATCGAAAAACAATTTCAAATTTATTTTTCAAGCAATACAATAACAAGAAACATAATAATAATAATAATAATAATAATAATAATAATAATAATAATAATATTATTAAATTCTAGACACCTGTTGTTATTGTTGTAATTTCCCTTAACTGAACCAATTGTTTCGTGTCTATTTATAGAAATTTATCGCTTTTGTTTTTCAATAGGGAAAAGACAAGAGGTGAAAATAATAGCATTTTGAAAATGATTTTTATTTTATGCATTTTCAATTTTATTTCGAACAGATAAACAAGTAGAAGTATCTTGTTTGTTATTGCATTAAACATACATTACTTGTATTTGTAAAATATAAATTCTGATAATATAATTTAGAGGTGCAAAAATATGATGATTCTTTTTTCATAGGAATTATGTTATCTTATCGGTTAATAATCAAAGAAAATCACAGTTTGAAAATATAATTTTTCCATGCTATCAAATTTAAATATTGAAGATATTTCGCAGTCAAAAGTTAGTTTGAATATTATTTTGTAATTTTAATGATTTCTAGGTACAATTGATGATCGTATTAGACAGTTTTCTAATGATAAGTTAATAATACTGTTGCGGTGCTTACAATTCTCAAGTACGAAAGGGAAATATTGGTAATTAAAAAACGCATGAATTATTCTTTTAAAATTATTTTTCCTATTATTAATAAGAATTTCAATAAATTTATATTTCTTATTTGTTATAATTTCATCCCTCTTTGTATACGCGCCCTTGAATATATGCGAGTAAAGTTAGGTTCATCTTTATATGTACATAAATGATTTTGATTAAAAAAGAAAAATGATTGTCAATTAATTAAAGAAAAAGTTTCTCAATATTTTTCTTATTCTAAATATTTTTGCATAATAGATTTTTGTTTTTCTTCTATCTCTTTCCTTTCATTATAGAACAATATAAAAATGAGTATTTATTTAAATATTATGCTTAAAGGCATACAAATAGTAAGTTCTAACTCTAATTTTAGAAATTAGTTAAAAATAAAATTATTTCCTTTTCTGAAATCCGATCTTTCCCTTAAATAAAATATTAATAAATTTCTTAAAGGAGAAATTAATCTGATAATCAACTCATACATTTATTATTTATAATATTAATTGAAAATTCTTTTTATGTTTTACTTTTAAATTTTTAATTTTTTTCATGGAAAGAAATAAAAAAAAAATTGGGATTTATTTCAACCGTAATAATTAATATAATTTACTAGAAAAGTTGTATAAGAAAGATTTTTCGATGTTCTTTATAAAACAACATAAAAAAAAAAAAACAAAAGAAAATATAATATAAGTTTATAATTGAATAGTGTGAAAATCCATTTATAAACAAAAGAACTAAAAAGCTAAGATACAAATTTTCAACTATTTTTGTCTCTTTTATACAATTTTTTTCTTAAAAGAAATTTAATTTATTTATGCTTTTTTGTGATAAAGACGGTATTATTCTGATTAAGTGGAATGAGGAATGAAATATAAATAATTTAATTAATTAGTGAATTTACTTACGTTTTGCTTCACTGTTTGTCACTAACACAGTGATTAGAATAAATGTAAGAAAAATTGTTGAAAATTGATGCATTTTATTTAGTTATGGTTTTATACTGGAAATTAAATATAAAAAAAATTATTAGAATTATTTTTATTGATTGCTTGATTTTAATTTGGAATTTTTAATGGAACGATTGTGAAAGTTTCGTTTTTTATTTGTCATAATAAATCAATTATAAAATAAAGCAATTTTTTATCATTGTTAATTTTTTTATAACTGGAACTGAGTTTAATAATAATTTTATGTTTTAAAAAGATAATTTTAATTTATAATTTAACAATTTTTTTCTATAAAAAAAAATTCATTAAACAATATTTTCACCAGGTACAAAAAACAAAAAATATCAAGTCCAATTTTATAATTAAATTGATTGTTAAAACTTTAATTTCTATAATACGGATAATAATAATAAATAGAAAATTTCTTATGAATAGATTAATAGAACATTGAATAAAAATTTTAGAATTTCTCAGTAAAAAAATGAATATTAAATGAAAACATTTATTTTTTGCGTTTCAAAAAAAAAAACCATTAAATTTAATATTAAAAATTTATTTTTAATTTTGATGGATGTTAACGCACAATAACAAAAGTTTCTTTATATAATTAAAACAACAATTAGAATGGACAATTAATAATTATATGTTATTTTGGAATATTAAAAAAAAAAAAAGAATTGTTTAATTCGATAATAAGTTAATTATTAACTGAATGGAAACACAAAAGAAAAATGTAGGATTTATCCCCTTATAATTAGGTGTATGGGAGAAATTTTGAATTTATACTTAAATTAATTAAATAAAATACAAATTAAATATATAAAGCAAGAATTTTTACGTACTTTTGATGCCACAAAAAGAAAACTTTATATAAATATATTTTTGAACACTTTTTATATTAAATAATTTTCACAGGAATTATTTCTGTTTAATTAATTTATTTATTGACAAAAATTTTTTAAAATAAAAAACACACGAAAAAAAAACCTCTTTTTAAAATTGTATTATTTTTATAAATTTTCTTAACAAATTTTTATCAACTAAATCTTGTTGGTCTATATTTTTTTCTTTAATATAATAAATATATCAATTTCCTTCAAAACTCTAAATATGAATGAAGAAAATGTACCGCGCGCTTTCCCTTTTATATAATAAAGTCCGATTTTTCATCGGTATCTCAGTATGTAGAGCAATAAAACTGTTTTTTTTTCTTTTTCATTTTTAGATTTTTATAGAAGGGAAAAACTCAAAATGAAATGGAAAAATAAAGTGAACCAAATGAAACAGAAGATGTTTCGTTGCGTTTTTATTAGATTATTATAAAAGAGAAAAAAAAAGCTTCAAGATAGACAAAAATATTCAAAAAAAAAACCAGAAATTCCTTTTTTTTTTATTCTTTAGAATATTTGCTTTAAAAAAATACATTTAGTTTTTTTGTGTTTTATTGTTTTTTTTTTTTATTATTTATTTAATTCAAGAGCACGTGGGTTGTTGTTGTGGGCATATAAAACAAATATTCAACTAAGGCTATGACGGCTATTTTATTATATATTCTTTTAGGCTCATGTGTTTTATATAAACACATTATGTATTTTAAATATTATGATAAACAGGAACATGATGATTAAGAATAATTTTTTTGTTTTATGGTTAAGAAAAAGATCCGGTCATCCGGAGTTTATTAATACAAAATAACAAAATTATTGGATATTTCATTTAGATAAAATAAAATAAAAATTAAATTTAAATAAATATATTATATTGTGATGAATTTATGTATGTCTGATATAAATATATATATGTATATGTATGTAAACGTCTGTATGTAAATTTGCATTCACCTTTTGTATATAATATTAAAATCTTGAATAAAGAGGAGATTAAAGAAAGAAAAAAAAAACGTCTGTGAAAAGTTTTTATCTGTCTAACTTCATAATATATTTTCTCTAGAAAAATAAACTTCAAAATTATTTGATTGAAAATTACTTCTTCTTTTTTTTTTTTTTTTTTTTTTTGTATAAAACGCATGAAAAATTTTCTATATAAAATATTATTTATATTCCGAACAATAAGATATATTTTTGTATATTAAAAATATATTTATACAAAAATATATGTAAATGCAAGAATATTTGAATAATCATAGAATTTTAAAATTTATGATTAGATTTTTCTTTTATATCCGTTTTAATAATTATAGCTAAAAATAAGATGAAACATTTTGAAATTATTAAAGGTACAATAGAAAATATCTATAAGAAAATAATAAAGTCCTACATATATAATAACAAGAAAAAAATATTTCTACCTACTTTACTTACTTATTTAAGTTCACATGAGATCTTTAGGGTATATATATATATAGATATATATGTATGTATATATAAATATATTATCAAATCAGTAACTATGCACGTAGGAACATATAATTTGTCATAAGGTAAAAAGAAAAAAAAATTATTTTATATATGAAAACGTACAATCAGATTCTGTAAAGAAAATTAAATTAAACAAGTCCAGTATAAAAAAAAAATTTAGGGGATTGAGTCACACATAATACAGCAACACACATCTCATACATATCAAGTATGAATAAGTGCAGAGTTGGAATATTATGCGGAAGATCAGTAAATCTTTGAAATGTTACTTTATAAATTATTTACTTTTTATGACAATTTTGAAACAATTTCGTTGATTTGACATTTTAAATAATAAGAATAATTATATTTTACAGACATTTTATTTCAAAAACCTTTAAAGTATTATTTATACCATTCTTTAGTTAACATACTCGTAGTTAAAATTTAACAATGCGTAAAATTTCCGAATAGTTAGTAAAATGTTTTCATTAAGTTTGTATTCATGAATCCATGAAATTCTGTATTTTAAAATCAAATGATTAAATCTCATATTGTTTCTAGCTAGTTTGCGTCTGTCCTATCCTGAATATATATAACTAAAATTATAATAAAGTAATGTGGTGTTGTGGTGAAGATGATTATTAATACCTAATAATGTTGATTATTATATTATTCAGTTATGTAAATATTATTATTTTTGTTATGCCAAAAAAAAAAAGAGAAAAAGGAGACAACAAAAAAACAACAACAACAGTTCATTGTTTACGATAAAAAATAACATTCAAAATTAACCAAATTTTTTTCAATTACTAATAAATATATAAAAAGAAGAAGTATTGGTATAAATATTTTTATTTACTACACGTTTTATTATCTATAACTTTATCAAGTGTTTATTTATTTTTGTATTTTAATGTGTAATTGCTGTTGTTGTTTATTAGACAGTTCATATAATCATTATTATTATTATTATCATTATCAACATAATTATTAACAAATTTTTTATCCCATATATTACAAATAAATTGATTTTATTTTACTGATTGAAAAAGCAAAACTCCCTTTCGCCGACACTCATTTAAAACTAAAGAGATAAAAAGTATACAATAAAATTGTTATTCTCTACGTTTAGTTTTTCTAATTGATTAGAACCAAATATTCTTTATTATATTTAAAAATTCACAGATTTTTTAAATTAAAAGAAATTAAATCGAACAACTGAAAATATTGTACGATACAAATAAAAACTGAAAAGTCTCAATTCTCTAAAGTGTAGTAAAGAAAATTATTTTTTTTTTTGTTATTATTAATTTTGTTTATTTTGTCGTAACAAAAAATTATTTAAATTTTAATTAAATTAAAAATACGCAAACGGTTTTGCTGTCATTTTAATGTATTTAAGTTAATAATATAAGGGAACAACTCAACAGGTAGATTATCAAGAATAATGAAACACCTTTGTACTAGAATTACTTAATCCATACAAAATATATTTTTATTTAATTCTGTGCAAAAATTCGTATACTTATATGAAATATTCTTTACAAGTTCAGCTAAACTAACTTTGAAATCTGTTATTCGAATAGATTTACTATTGACTAAAAACTGAATGAATTTCGCAAATATTTAATAAGAAAATATAGTTACACCAATTACATTTTATTATTTATCAAATATACTTTGCTCAAAATTCCAAAGAAAAGTAAACAATTATTGTACAATTTAAAATGTAATTATTGAAGCATATAAAAAAAATGAATGAGAGTCGGACAAATTCTTTATTCTCTTATGATAGATTTTAAATATTTGGCTTAAATTCGTAGCAACAGTCATCTTCTAGAATTCGTTACTGAAACAATTTTTAATTGTCTTTAGATCGTACACGGCTCTAAATTAAGTACAAAATACTAAAAAAAAAAAACATTTTTCATGATTTTTGTTCTATTTTTCAATAATTTAATAATGAAAAGTGAGAAAGTAATATTACTTAAATTTTTATTGGTAATCTTGTACATCAGACATTAGAAACAAAAAGAGGTAATTGTTTTATGTTTGTCTCTTTCTAATTTTTAACTTAAAATTTACCTTTTAATTAAAAATAAATAAATATTTTTATATTGTTTCAAGAATTTGAAATGAGGAAAAATTACAAAAACAAAATGTATTAGATTTTCTATTATTATTTTTATAATCAATTTCTAATATTGAAATCGAAAAAACTCTATAATCATCATAATTCATAACTAAGTACATTATGTACATTATACCTACTACATACATTTATGAATAATATTGAACAAAAATTTCCTGATTAAAAATTAATAAACTTATAATTATTTAATTTAAATGTACCTACATAGAATAAGTATATTAAAAAGTAATTTCTTTTTCCAGCAGCAATATTTTGATAAATAAAAAAAATAATAAACAAATAATTTTCTTAATTGAATGATGATAAATATTTTATACATGTAAATGGTTAAAAAAATTTTTTTTTTTGTTTTTAATGAACATTTATTTTCAACTTTAAATAAATAATATGGAATAATAAAAAAAAATTCTTATATGTACATTGTAATGTTTTACTTTAATTAACATTTAGCAAATTAAAACAATTTAAAAGTATAGAAAATCCATTTTTTTTTATAGTGATATGATTTCCTTTAACTGGAAAAATAGAAGATATTCCTACACGATATTATGACTTATATCGAAACGTTGAAAAAAATGATTTATATTTCATATATCACATCCGGTGTGAAAGGAAACAAAAATAAGGAAATATTCCCTGTTCATAGCATCAATTAAACTCTTTTCCTTCTTTTTTTTTATTTACTTTAGAGTTTGAATTTTGGTCTTCTTGTGAAGATAGACACAGAAGTTGCTTTAAAATAGAATTCGATCAATATTTTGTTGTTTTATTTTTCTTTTATAAATATAATTTTATTATCTGAAAATCTGAGAGTATTATATTTTGTTATTGTTTTAAAAAAAAAAATATAATAAAAAAGAAAAGGGTTCAATTATGTTGGTGGGGAAGGAAAAATATTGACTCTTGTATCTATGTTTTTTTTTTGTTTTCATTTCCTAGATTCCACTAATAGAAGTATTTATATTTTTTTTGTTTATTGAATGTACCTTATACTATTTGAATAACTGTATCAACATAAAATTTATAATATAAAATTCATAAATCAGTTCAAATTACATATTTTAACATTCTTCAACATAAATTGTGAAACCGTTTGGTTTTATACTCACATATTAATGGTAAAGTATGAAATTCTTAATTCCTATTCGAAATTTTGAAATAAATATTGTATTGTATTGTATTTCAATTTTTTATTAACCTAGTACATATACGACTAAGGTTATTATTAACTAGAAGACCTACTATTTTTGAGGTGGGTACTGAACCACCTAGCATCTGTAAATGCATTTTTAATTTGATTCGGCACATTGCCTGCTCTTAAGAAACATGCAGATTTCCTAGGAAGAATCGTTCTGTTAAAAACCTTATTCTGCACACCGTGGCCTAAGTGTCATAGATTCCATCCCGCCTCGGTCGAGATTCGAACTCGGTACCTCCCGCTCCAAAAACGCAATTATGTTGCCATGCTGCCACTTTAGTCGGTGAAATAAAATGATTTCAGTTATAAATATATTGTACTCGCGGATATTTGACAATATTACAATAAACTATTATAGAATAACTCCTATTTGGTTATTCAAATTCCAAAAGCAACATAAATACCTAAATATTTCCAGGACTAAATATTCAAATCATTTGATTTTTTAACTCAAATTTATTCATTAAATTTAATTTTTTTTAAAAATAAACTTAAAAAATAAGAAACATAAAAATATATAAGAATTTAAAAAAAAAAAATCTGCAACAAAACTTCTCCAAGTTTTTAATCGTTTTTTTTTAAAAATAAAAAACATAATTAAAATAGTAATTACAATTCGAGCTCTGTTCCTTCAGTAATGCACAATATGTTACCTTTATTTACCTTTATTTAAATTATTTTATAACTTGCTACTTAAAAAAAATTGAATGTCTATGTGTGGCTGTGTGGGAGAATATATTATTTTACAAACAAATGTTTAACAGGTGGTATATTCAGTTCACAGGTGTTTACTGTAGAAAATTAAAAATAATATTTTGAAATGAGGGAATAAAATTTTAAATACAAAAGTAACCAGTCAACCATACATATATATATTATAGAATATAATAGAGAGTAGAATAGAACATATTGTATTCTAATACAGAAACAGGACATACTGGATACAAAATAAAAACCTACAAATTGGAGTTCCTTCTTTTTATTTCTTTCATACTGACTTTATGCGTGTGTATGAAGACATTTTTGTATTGTGTAAAGTTTATTCCTTTTCAAAGATCTTTTAATTTATGCAATCCTTTTTTATCAATTTGTATTTCTTTTTTTTAAGGATTACCTACGTAAAATCAATTTTAATGGAAGCTTTCTAATTTTTTGTTATTTTATAGGATTAAAAGCCCTTGGAAATGGAGAATAGAATTTATTGTGGATTTTCCGTTTCTCCAGTAAAGTTTAATACTAAAAGCAAAAATTATTTTATCACTTATTGTCTACAATTTTTAAATGAAAAAAATCTATTGATAGACTAACCACATCTTACTCAAAGCTGAACTTAACTTTTGGTTCTGTTGTTAATTTTGTAAAAAATAATAACTTTCTCTGATAAAGATTTTCTAAATTTATCATTAAACAGAATTTACCTATTTTGATGATGTTTTAAAATTTACGGCAAAATAATATTTTATAAATATATATTTCTATAATTACCCGTTGATTACTTGTAAATTTCACTTGGGATTGAGTTTAAGTTCACAGAAGGATATTATTAAACTTCCCTTTACACCTGCTTGTTTTTAACGTACGTAATTGTAATTACCCCTTCCACAAAATAAAAAATAAAAAACACATTTGTTTTTGTATTGGTTTTGATTGTATCAAATAAAAATTCATGTTCATATATATAGCTAAATTTGTAGTGATGTAAACAAAAAAAAAAAGTTTAACCTTATTTTACTTCTATACGCCTTTCTTGCCCTTCACAATTATTAAGTTTGAGACATTGCTCATAGTTCTTTGAACTTCAAAAATCAACAAACATGAGAATAAGAAAAAAAAAGTATTACTCAGTGTAATTATTTGTTCATTAATGACTATATGATGATAAATTAATTAATATCTTTTAATTTCATAGAAATTTTAGTTAGTTTAGTTATAGATTTTTTTTCTCTTGAAAACTGAATAAATTGAACAAATATTATATACAAATGTATATACAATACATATAGATCAGTTACCCAATATATATTATAATGTTATAGAGTAAATGTCAACTTAATTAATAACATAACGTCTACAGGACGGATGTAATTATTAAATTAAAGAAAAAATTAAACGCTCATAGTGAAGAATATAAACAAAATTATTAAAGAAATAAAATATTAATAATTTGTTTTGTGACTTTCTATCTCTTTTTTTTTTAATAAAACAGAAGAAATTATAAGGATTTTCAACATTTTTGGATATTAATCAATCATTATGCTTATTAAAATAAATCAAAGATATTTAATATTTTTGCACATTTTTCAATAGAGAGGAGAATAATAATTTAACTAACTAGTTGTATTGAAGTTAAATATAGAAATGGAATAAATAATATATTTTTTAATGTCTGAACACGCGATCATAACGTCTTATAAAATATTAGTTATGGTGGGTATAAAAGATTTTTACAATTTTATTCAATTAAACTGATACAATACGATACACTAAACTAGAATATTCTTTTATTTATGTTTTGCCTATTATTTTGCAGTCATAAAAATGTTCGCAATGCTTAATTTTAGTTTAAAGAATGTTTTGATAGATTTAAAAAGTAGAATAATTTATAGTTTTTGTGGTAGAATTTTATTGATTAATAAAAATGATAAAGATTATTACTGCAATCAAATATTCCTAATTAAATATATATTTCCTTGCTACGAAATTTTTTGATGATAATTGTTCTTATGCAGTAAATTGTATACTCTATTAAATTATTTTTTTGTTACTAACTAAAAGTTTTAAAAGACACTAAAAAAATTGGAAAAATACTGACAGCGACATCTAGTTTTGAGCTCACTAATTACAAATATGAATTCTGTATAACCGGTCTTCATTCATTTTTGTATAGAATTAGAATTAAAAAACGTGACAAATATAATTTTATAAATTGTAGAATAGAATTGCAAAAACAACTCAATTCTAATTAGAATTAAATTAAAAAAGAATAATTTTAATTTCATTTTTTAATATCATTTTAAACACAAATTATATTTACATACAATTATACAAAAAAAAAAGAATAAGGAAGGGTGCAGTTGTAAAAATATTAAATTAAAAAAAAAAAAAAAAAACAAAATAATAAAAAAAAAAGTTGGAATGACTTAACTAATTTAAATTTTTCATAGTTTTTGTTTGTTTTTGGTCTTATTTTTTTTTATTATTTTTTTTTTATCAAAAGATAAATTTAAATATGAAAAAAAAACTATTGTATTTTGGAATGATAAATATTTGGAATTATTTTTTTTTTTGTTTTTTTACTTTGTGAAATTCTAAGTTTGTTTTTGTTTTTGTTTCTTCATTTTTCTTTTATTTTCTACTCAACTCTACTTATTTAAAGCATTCTTGATAGAACAAATGTTACAAATGTGAAAATAAATGCTGCGATATTTTGATTGGCCGAACTCTTAGCTTCACATTGTGGTGGCCTTGGTGTAAGACGTTTACAAACTGCATCACGGAAATTTTTCATTGCTTCAATTTGGAATTCATCATCATACAACTAAAAATTAATATTTTTATTAAGATTTCTACATTAAAATTAATTTAATCATTAAATTAACGGAAATTTTCAAACCTGTCTGAATGTAACTGTTGGAACATGTCTTAAAGGTTGCTGGAATGCATCAGTAGCTTCACCATTCTTTTGTAATAATTTACTTCCATCAGTTGTGAAATTTGAACATTGCTCAATATTATTCCAGTTTGTAACACCAGTAGCAGTAGCACATTCCTTACCAGGATAAATTTTATCATTAAAGTTATTACCAGCCTTCATTAAACAATTAACATATGATAAGATTAATGATTCGCGTGTATGATCACTTTGGAATGAGTTGACCTATATTAAAAATAAAAGAAATACATAAAATTAGTAAAGAAATAACTCATATAAAAGATTTTCCTTCATATTTACATATTAACGTTTTAAATGAAGGAAAATATAGAAATATTTACCTGAATGTGCATAATTGCGCAAGATTGAAGCCTGTTTCCATAGCATTCATTTGGTCCGTGATGGCAGTCAAACTTAACATCGGAACCTAATGTCGAATACTAAGAAATAAAAGAAATAATATAGTTAATCAAGGATATTGTTATTTCTAATTAATTTAAAGGTTAATTTTTATGAAAAACGTAAAACATAAAATAATTGAGCCCCATAAAATCATAAAAAAATGAAATTAGGAGCGCCTTGGTCGTAAATACAACTAACACTTCCATCATTTACAATAATAATTGTTTATGAAGTTAGTTCATTTTATATTCAAAGGTTAATCACTTATTCAAACGATTTTTAAAAATAAATTGACTGGTTGTTGAATTATGAATTATTGTATTAAAATTTATTAAAATTCGTTATGCTGTATTTGTGATTTGTGATTGTGGCTGACATTAAAACTATATTTTTTATAAATTAGAATTCTCCATTAATTCTTAAATAAAAGTTAGTTCTCTTAGTTTTTTTTTTAAACTAAAACGTTACTTACTGTTGACTTTCCGTATGGAACAAGTTTAATATCCAAATAATCACTCAAATTATTTTCACCAGTCATTGTTGGATAAAGTTGTTCTGTAATAAATGCTTGACTGTCAGGGCAAAGTGATTCATAGTATAATACAATTGGAGTCTGAAATAAAAATATAAATACATATAAAATATTAGTAATATTACACAAGATTTATCATCAAAATCTGCATCATTTTATTTGATTTTATAAAAGTTTAAAATCTTTTCTAAGTATTAATTCTTATGTCTCATTCATTCATTTAAACGAAACTAATATAAAATTGCCTCTATTTTTTTAAATCTTTAAATGTGACTGTACGATGTTAAGGTTCACTGGTTCTGGTTTTAACAACTTAATTCAATCTTTTTTAATGTTAATAAAAAATTATGACTAAAATTAATAATGATTCAGTGTAAAAATAAATTTATAATAATTATCATTTTATTCAGACAATTTCATTATAAATTAATACTAATTGCTGATTCACACTGATCTTGTACATAGATTAGAATCATCGGTTGTAACATAAATTTTTATCAAATAAAATGTTTTCAGTGTATAATTATAATCTTCTATTAGTTAAAAATAATTAAACTTATTAATTAATTCAATCATCCTAATCCATCAAAATACTCTATAAAATTAATGGAAATTATAATAAAATAATATAATAGATATACATAATAGTCTTATGTGTTTAAATCAGATTTGGTTCATATTACATAAATCATATTTAACAATTTAACGCATCATGTGTATTATATCCTCTTCAAAATTCAATACAATTAATTAAATTACAAATATTTTATGCGGTCGAAAATTATTGCAAAGAATTCTTGGTCTTATACAGGTACTTTTATACTCAGTATAAGATTTGATCATTACAAAACAAACAAAAATTGTAAGAAAAACATATTGACAAATAAATGATAAAAAAAAAAGTAAAAAAAAATAAATGAAAAATGGAAAAATAAACATTTGAAATTTTATTAAACTTTCTCTTTTATTCTATTATTGCGTTAATAAGTCATAATATTTTCTGATTAATCGACGAAAAATTATTTTATCATTTCAAATACATATACATGATATTATTATATAAGTTCACTGGCCTTTATACATTCTTTAAAATTCAATAAAGGCAAATTAATTTTTTTATAGAATCGTCAGTTTCTGTTTTAAAAAGAAGAAGTAGAAGAAGAATACGAGAAAAAGAAGACAAAACATATAAGAAATTAAAAGATAAAAAACAAAATAATATTAAATTAACAATACTTTGTGAGAATTATAGGAAAATTACAAAGATTTTAATATCTTTCGTTCGTTGACTGTTCACAGTATTTCCATGAATTATTATTTCAAGTAGAAATTTCTTAATGGCGTTAAAAAACCAAAAGAAATATTTCTTTTTTGTTTTTATTGTTTTTCTTGTTTTGTTTATTTTCATAGCAACCAAAAAAAAAGTTTATTTCTTTTATGTTCCATTGTTTGTTTTTTTCTAAACATAAGTTTTCCAAATTTTCCATCTAACTAAATTACATATTCAAAAGTATGTAAGTTTTCTATTATAAAAATATGTATTAACAAATACAGATAAACTTTACCTTTGTAAACTTTATAAACAGTAATTTGTTGTGTTGCACTTGCGTGTAAAAGAAATGATTACCAAAATAATTTCTTCATATAATCAAAATTGATCTCTAAATACGATCTACAATTCATACAATAATAACTTTAGAAAAATTCTAAAATTTGTTCTCGTACTACGACGTCATAATACAAATTTACCGAAAAAATTTATGACTCGTATTCATTCTATTCCATTATACAATTATCAATTAATCAACAACGCCATTCGTCGACTTTCAGATAAAAAATATATAGTAAAGAAATATCCAATGAAAATAACGCTACAATTATATAATTATAAGAAACTACAATAAACTAATCTATAAAATTTTCTCTGTTATATTTGCGTAAATAATAATTGATAACATTTTATAAAAGGAAAATAAGTAATGTTAATAAAATTATTAAACATATGTTAATTTATTTAAAAATGAAAAATAAATATAGGATTGTATGAATTAACACGATAAATAAACAATTAATAATATAATCATGTAAGGTATGAATGTATGCAATGTAATGTAGGTATGTATATTATTTTTTCTAGAATTTTGATATTGAATTGAGTGTATATAAAACACGTTCGAAAGTTATTTTATTTATTATTATTAATTCACAAATTTTTATAAATAAAATATTGTATTTATGGAAAATATTTTTTTAATAATAAGTTTTTTTTTTGAGTCAGATTTCCCTAAAAACAAGATTGTATAGAAAAAAAATATAGCATATCAGTGGAATTTTAACAAAATTTTATGAAACCCAATTCTTAGTTATGTTAAGTTAGATAAATTCTAAATATAAATTTATTTATCCTTCTGCTTATTAATTCATTTATTATTGTTTTTGTATGTATTATATAATATTATAATTAATAAATAATTATATGTATATGTAATAGAAATGCAAGTCATCATCATATGAATAAATAATATTCGAATATAATTTATAGATTAATAATAAACCGCAAATAATTAATCTTAATTTTGATTATCAATAAATAAAATCTACAACCTTATAATATTTATATCTATGACAAACAGCCAAACAATATTGTATTCTATACTCATTATTGAAAGATCTAAATGCCTTTTTACATAAAATAATTAAATAATTATGTTCACATTGTCTATCGTGAAATAATATTCCAAAATTTAAAAGAAACACATTTTGTCTTCCTTTATTTATATTTGACTTAAAACTTTAATTTGAAACACTTAACGACTCCATTAACACAATAATTTCTCCATAAAAATATAAATGGTAATATACAAATTATGGTATTTTAGAAAATCTAAGTCTAGTCAAAATAGAGAATCATGGATAATTTGTGTTCGTTAAAATAAAATTATTAAGTGACAGACTGACATACTTCAATTAAGACGGGCACATCATTTCTAATTTACTTTTTAGACAGGACGAGAGAACTATAATAATATGGAATTAGTTTGAAACTAATAATTTTTCTATAGAGGTTCAAAGCGTGTAAAAATAGGAGAGTGTTAAAGTATGTTTTACATTTATCTATATTTTTCTATAAGACTTTTTTTTTGTTATTATCATTTGTTTGAAATAATTTCTAGAAATTCTTAAAAGCAACATATTAATGATTGTTGTGCTGACGAGTAAAAGTTTTATGTGAATATCAGAATAATAATTTAAGTAATTTAATGTTGAAAATCGAAAAGTATTTTTAGCTCTTTCCTTTTTTATAATGTCAGCCTTGAAAGAAAAGATTGTGTTTTATAAATTAAAATACGATTAAATTCTAGTGTTTTGTTTATGTTTTGTAAATATGAATTATGGATATTAAATTTGAGTTAAAAAAAAAATACATATAAAAATGACCGAATGTTAGAATATTTCATTAACAGCAGTTAATAGAAATATTGTCTATAGTGTAAATGAGATTAGAGTAGTTTCAGTTGTAATCTAAAGAAATAAAATATTAATACATATAATGTTTTTTTTTTCTATTTAGATGTTTCATTTTTTAATTTCATTGTCATTTATTATTATGATTGACAAGGCCCATAATGTACACTCAGTTGGGACTATATGTCGATGACATATGAAACATCAAATATTTGTTTGCCCTTTCTTCAGTAGAAAATAATATTGATTTGATTGGACTTTTTTTAAAATATATTTTCACTTTATTCTCAAATATGTTTCTATTAATAATTTATTCGATAATTAATGAATATAAAAATGTTTTATTATAATAAAAAGTGAAACATGAACTTTGTATTTGTTTCTTGAATTAACTGTGAAAGATTAACTCATAAATATTAAAATAATGATGGATGTTTTTTTTTATAGTCGTTGCTGTGGTGTTTGGTATATGTATGCAAGTATACCTGATGAGGTTATCTACATTTTTTCTAACATTACTTCATATTTACATATATACTTCAGTATAAAGATAAAATAAATAGAAAAGTATAATGTCAAACATAGCACAGGTAACATAAAAAAAACTGTAATTTCTACAATTATCGTTTATTTATTTGTTTTGTTTCGTTTACTGTAGTATTTTTATTTCCTTTTAGTTGCTGTTGTTGTCAAAATTATTTGAAGCAAATAGTGGAACGAAATTAACAAAATTTTAACAACTGCTATATATTATTTTGATGATAGGAGAAGAGACAAAAAAATATAACTATTAATTTAGAAAACCAGAAAAATATAAAATTAAAGTTTAAATTTTAAGAGAATGTCATCATCACTGAATTTAAAAAAAAAAAAAAAACAAAAAACAAAATAAAATTGTTGAAATTTAATGTATTTTTTTTTTCGTCATTTTCAGTTTTTAGTTGTTTATATTAAATAATGATCAGACAAAAACAAATTGCTTGTATGAGAAAAAAAAGAATGAAAACGGAAAAGTATAATATTATTAAAAAACCTTAACTGAATATTACGATATGAAATCTTTACTTCTTTAATTCGAAAGTTACTTTGTTCTAATTGTTTTTCTTGTACTTTTATAAGATGTGTGTGACGTCATATAGCCTAATGAACGTTAACGCCCATAAATAAAATATCTACATATATATTAATATTAATATTCTAAGATTGAACTCAGCTCAGCAATAGTGAGAAAAAAAACAACAACAACAAAAAGAATTTTAAAATCGAGGGAAACGACGATCTAAGAGCTAAAACACACATAGGTATAATTTTGTTTTCTATTAAACCGGTCTTGAATTTTCAACTTCTTGATTCTTCTACACTTATATAATATTTTTAAATGATGATGATATTTTGTTTTCTTGTTTTTTTATAGCCTCGATTTGTCGATCACACAGGAATGTTTTTTATGTTTGAAATTATTAAATTGAAGAACAAAGATGGAATAAAAAAGAATGTTGTATTGGTTTCTTATACATTATCATGTTATTTTTAATTCAAAAATAAAATAAAAGACAAAATAGAATTTGCTTTAACGCTCTCACAAATAAATATCTAAAATTATAAACCTCCGCGAACTCAGGTGTAGAAAAAATACCGCGAAAATAAAACACTAGAAATAATGGAATAAGCCCAATATTTGAATAAACCTTTTGTTAGCGTGAACAAAAAAAAAAAGTAAAAAAAAAAAAACAATATTATAAAAAATTTTTTAAAAAAAAACTCACTTTTTGTGCGTTGCAAACAACTAGAAATGCTAATAATCCAACAATTTTTCCAATCATTTTTAATTTTTGTTTTTTCACTTAAATTTGAAATTACAGAAAAGAAAAAAATTAACTGTTTTTAGTGTTTATTTTTTAAGGTAGCAAATATAAATGTGATGTTACACCAAACAAATACCACGACTAACTGAAAACTTTTTAAACGTTTAATAAAAATCTACTGTATTGTATTGTGTTTCAATGTTTATTTCACCAATACAAAATAGTTTTATACACAAAAACTTTTTGTTATTTGTTGTTTGCTCGAATACAAAGCTCCATCGTGTGTTAAAAAAATGAAACTTGTTTTGAATATTTTATCACGCGAGAAAAGAATAAAAGAGGTTAAAATTTGTTAAAATATAAAAAAGTAAGAAAGAGAGGGGAAATTATAATAATAGATGTATTAGACATAGACCTACTATCTTCATTTTTGTTTCATATTTAAGATTGAATTTGGAAATAAAATGTAATCCATTATCCGTTCTCTCTTTATTAAATATAAACAAAGTTTCCTGAACTGTTTTTTTGTGAATGGATGATAATTTAGAATAACTAGGACATTTCTAATTTTTTTATTAAAAAGAACAAATGAAAAATAATTAATTCAATTAACATATTACAATTAAATCAACTGATTATAGAAATTTATCGAAATGAATCAGCTTTTAAACTCTATAAAAAATAATTTGATTTATAAATTTACTACTCTGAAATATTATTCCATCCCAAAAATATTTCAATTGGACAAAATTCATGAAAGAAATAATTCTTCATATTTCTATTTACTAATACATAATTGATGATTATTTATTGTATAAATTCCGAAATGGCTTGGATGACGGGTTGTTTAATATGAATTAAGTTACTATTTTGAATTATGACGTCATAAATTTGATCCTTATATGAGGTGTGGGCAAGGTTTTGGTGCTAAGGACACACACAAATGTAGGTCATTTTTTCTTCAACTGGGGAAAACATAAAAGAAAACACACATAAAAATGTTTCCTTTTTGTTGTGATTCTTAATTTACCAAAATCAATCCACTAAATCAAAAAAACAAATTAACTTTTGTTTTTTATGCCAACAGTTAACAATATAATATATTCATTTTACACCCACAGAACGCAAAGTAAGAAGATATGAAGAAAATAAAAACACGTTATTAAAATAAAAAATAAAAATACAGAAAGTTAATTGAATTTAGGAAGCAGTCGTGCATTTAGAACTTTCAGCTTCACAATATTCCTGGGCACTTTTTTTCAATGTGAACGTACCTACTTTTTTCTTAAATTCTCATTTCTCTTTTAACTTTTTGTGAAATTTAACTAATTTAATTTGTTAAGCAATATTCGATATAATAATACAGAAAACCACAAAAAATTTAAAAAAAACAGTCGCTGAAATGTAATTAAATTAGAAATTTAAATCTTTTATTTTGATGCCAAATACATATATACAAAAAAACAACATTACAAAATATAAACCAGAAGATGTTAAAGGTGAAGCCAATATAAAGCACACAGAAGTATAAAATTTCGTTAAATAATTCTTGATTTTTGTTTGTCAAAATTGATAAGGCGATTTTTGTTTGCAAATTGGAATAGCGATGATGCATAATGTTGACGATGATGATGAATAAATGTTTATTATTCATAATAATATAGTATGCAAGAAATTTTATTCGTCATTGAAATTGAATTGAAATATATTTATATTATTAAATATTTATATCAATAATAATATTTATTTAATTAATAGTTATGAAATATTTGTTCATTGAGTTGTATAGGTATGTATATATTCTTAGAGTTTCAGTTGATTTGCTTTGTGAATTTTTCTGGAAAGTAAGCATATGTTACGAATGTCAATATTAATATTTATAATTGATACCAATTATCATGTATTTTTGTGTTCGCTGATTCTTTAAAATATATAATACTTTGTTTGTTTGCATGGAAGTGTTTCAAATTCTTTTCTTGTAGAACGAATTTTCAAGAATTTATTATCTGGTGAAATCCATTGATATTACAATACTCACCTGATGATATTAGTTTATGAGATAAATAAAATAGTTAAACGTATTAACTGTACCGAAATTAGAATCTGGTTACTGGGAAGTATTAATTGTTATCATTATTCCATACAGTGGCGTAGAATTTAAAAATATTTTAAAATAACAGAATGGATTGTTCTCAGCTAATTTCACAAAGAAGTTATTGTTTAGTTTTAAATCTAAAAACATCTTTCTGTTAGTTTCTGTTTTTATGCTATAACATTTCATTTAGTTTTTTATATGTGTTTATATAACTGATTCATTCATTTATAAAAAAAATGCAAAGAAATATTTGTAGTTTCAGTTTTAACAAATTAAAGACAGAAACAAGAAATAAAAAACGAACAAAATGAAAAAAAAATTGAAAATTTATTATTATTTTTCTCTTGTAAAATTTTCTGTTCAAGTTCAAATCACCGTGATTAAAAGTCATCACATCATCATGAATTAATATAGGATAGTATGAGTATATATGATTTGTTGCGAATATTAATTTTTTTTTTACTATCAAGGTTATTACCAGTGCTGAATTTACACGAATCTTTTTCAAAAATGATAAAGAATTTTATAATTTAATAATTGCAAAAAGCCATTCTATTTATTTATTATTGAGAAAATAAAATCGATTATCAAACTTTGAAAGTTTGGTTGGTTTGTCTGTATCCAAATAAATCATGATCTAAAAATTGTAAAAAAATTTATCAAAACTAAAACAAGAATTAGATAAATGAAAATTCTTTGTATTTCATTCAAATTGATGACTAATGATAACCGATGGATCCGATCCTGTCGTTTCGTTTAGTACACAGGACTGTTAAAAATTAATTCTATTTTTGTTTAAAATTTACCTAAGGTCTGGTAGCTCATACCACAGACTAGTCAAGGTATATTCTGTGCTAAAACATAATGAAATGATTTACGGAAGAAGATGAGACGTACAAACAATTAACAAAGAAATAAAAGTAATAAATATCTCTCACTATTGAGTCAATTCCAAGTAACAAACGTTCAATAACAAGAAATATGAATCATTAAAATATATATTAAAAAGTAATAATAATAATAATAATGAATAATGATCATTTTTGTTTTTTGTATTCCAATAAACATTATATAATAAAAAATTTTGTAATTCCAAATAATGTTTAATGCACGTATTTAAAAAATTTTTGTTATTGCCTAAATTATAATATTTTCTAGACATAATAAATAAACAAAATAATGCTAATAATTACAATAATTTCCCTGCAATTTTGTTTCTATGACATTGAGTAATAATTTATAAATTTTTCTACAAATTTATTTGATGACGATATGAATCTTAACCGAATCATATTCGTAGGCCGTTTTTGGTGTAGAGTAGAGAATAGAGTATTGATCTTGAAATTTAATTATCCGTATAAATAAATAAATAATTGTACATATTTTTTATTAACTAAAATAAAGAATTTTATTTCTTTCAGGAAGAAAAAATAATTTTTACATGTGAAAATACTAAAGAAAATCCCTTCAAATATTATTTGTTTTTTAAGAATAATAATAAACATTTGAACAGTTTTTATAAAATATAATTTGAAAATTATAAATTTTAAATGGATAATAAGATTTATAATACATATTCATTTATTAATACACATGTATATAATTAAAAATAATCAAACGACGATTGTAGTAGTAATGATTAGATAAAATTTTAAGTCACTTATTGATTTGACCATAATTTACACACTTTTATTACCTTTATATAAAACATGTTAATTTCTTTAATATTTCATGTTATCCTTTCACAGGCAGAATTAATTACTAAACTTCAAGCCTTTACTTTTGAGGTCAGCTCTCGCTTCCTTAATTTGTTTTGTTAATTCTACTGCAGCTTCTTCACAATCATTAAACGTCAAAGTTCTATATAATACAGTTGTTGCTGCATAAACCTGAAACATTTTTAAATTAATATAATGTTTAATAAAAGAATAATTAATGTTAAACTTACACCAAATAAGATAACAAGTATAAATGGCAAAACTTGAATTTCAAACATCCATTTCTCTAAACAATCACATTTGATTTGTCTTGTAACAATTGTGAAATAAATTGATAAGAACACACTAATTATCGACAGCCATTGCATTAATTTAGTCATGATTATATATAATAAATATAATAATTTTAGTGATAAACAAAATGTAAATAAGAAAAATTACTGTAACGTGTCTTGTTTATTTTTACACTGACAGTTGACAGTTCACTGAAACGCTGAATACTGACTAAACAGAATTTCCCTATAAACGACGAAGAGAGTGTTTTCACAGAATACAAAATAAAGAATATAATATATACAATATTTTCATTTATAATATTACTTGGATCCGACTTTAAGCCAGAATAATTAATTAAATTATTAACAATAGATAAAAACGCTATCTAATTGTTAAAAATTAAACACAAACACAATTTTTTTTCTAGCAAAAATAAATGATTACTTTTAGTTATAGGGATATATTTAATTACTTTAAGTGATCCATCTAGTGGACGGTTTAAAAGCGTCATATTGGTGGTGAACATAAATCATTAAAACGATTTCATGCCTTGAACGTTATTTTTAAATTAAAGTTAATTTGTAGATACCTAAATGAACCAAATATTTAACTTTATGTATTTACAGAATTATTTATATTTAAATTTTAACCTCTATATTTAAATATTCTTAAATAGAAAAGGCAGCCAAAAATTAGAAAGTGAAAAGAGAAAAACTCATTTGGAGAAATAATTTTTTTCTAGTCTAGACGAAAGCACGTGTGCTTTTTCCATTGTTATTGGTGAACCATCACGCGAAAAATCTCGTCGTATAGTATAAAGACCTTGACACTGAAATTGAAAATCACCTTCAAATATTCAAACATTTCTCTTTTTTCTGTTTAATTATAAGAAATATTTGGAGAATTTATTTGCAGTGACAATGCAATTTTAAAAAGCTAATATAGCGTATGGATGATATAAATATTGATTCTTTTTAAATCCGCCTTTGATAGATATATAAATAAGATAGATATTCTCAACATAATAGGGTCGTAAGTTCAAACCGTAGAAAACATGTTTTCTTAAATAATAGTCGGTCATGATAAGACCGCACTTATATTATATAATTTTTTTTGATTTATTCAATAAGTTTTACAATAAACCTCTAATTCTCAGATTAATTCTTATTAATGCAATGATATCTACACAATACAACTTGTATTACATACATTATACAATAACATCTTTAATCGGGAATTTAATTTGGGAATATTTATATTAAAATAACTGTGTGCGGCAATTATTATTTAATATTTAAAAATAATGGATAAATAAGTTTTTCAACGAAAATCAATGAGCAAATTCTTCCTTTCCCAGAAATATTGGATAATATATTTTCTTTTCTTTTCTGCCGATTAATGGTCTTGGTAAAGTCGCAAATTGTATAGTTTATTGTTTTACGAAAATCAAATTGCAACACAATGCGGTTGGGGGTTAGTTTACAGGTTAATTAAAATATTTTTGAAAACTTTTCATGATTATGATTATATACATAATAAATGCATAATAACGAATGTATTTGATTTGTTTAATGACAACATTATATAATTGTAAACTTAGAAAAAAAACTGGATACATCAATTTTTAAAATGATTTTCTTATTGATAGAGATGGGAAAGATACATTTGAAATACTTTTTCATTAATTATGAGTTACAAGTAACATGTTGTTACCAGTTTATTGTTAATATACAAGTTAACTTACTTTAATAAATTATTTTATATATGAGTAAAATTTTACATTATAAAAATGAAATTGTAATTAGAACTCCAGTAATTAGTTACAAGTCAGTAAATACTTCATTTCAATAACGTTGACTAGCTTTTGAAAGCTTCTTTGTAAGTTACTTTTTCTTTGTGATAAAGATCTAATGATTTGGATAAAATTACAGAATAAAAGGAATAAGAGGAATACTAGCTAAGTGTGAAACACAGAATCTTCTTTATCTATATGGACCAATAATAATTATTGTTTAGTGAAATAATAATAACAAAATTAAATGACTTTGAACATAAAAGGATGGAAATAGTACGTACTGTTTTTACTGAATTTCACGAAATTAGAAGAAAAAATATTTTTTGTTGTAAGATTATGGAAAAAAACTTATTTGACTTTATTATACATAACACTTTCTCAACAACTCATAACATTTCCAACATTTAGTAGAGTAAAAATTATATAATTTCACACAAAAAAACGGATTTTATTCAATAAAAATAATTATATTTATCGATATCGATATAATATAACAAAAAAAAAAAACAAAGAAAAAACATCTGATATCACATAATATTTATACATAATTTCTATTTCTATTTCTTAGAATAAGGAAAAGCAATATTTGCAGAATTATCAAGACCACCGGTAGGTATACAACGATTTCCATCTAATAGTTTATTCACTTGTAATGCTTGAATTCTAAAGTTTGGCTCATTAACACTTATTGATCCAGTCATCACTTTCTGTAAATTAAGAAAAACAAAAAATAGTAAAATTATTTAATTAAAAAGGCAAAAATCTTTCTTTACCTGGAATCTACACGTTAAAACCCATAATTCTTCTACACCCTTTTTATTCATAACAACTTTCATTCCACTTGCAAATTGCAAAGTTTCATCATTTTGTGCAACAATTTTTATATTATTACGATTATATGTTGATCTTGAATCCCAACATGCAATTGCAATTGGATGCATCAGTCCAAAGAATAGATTTCCATTTTTATCCATGGCTTGGGCAGCACTTTGAATTCCACGTGATCCAACTTCCTATATATAACAAAAAAATGTTAACTGGAATATATTTTGAAATCATCGATTTTTATCATACAACAAAAGATTTTGATTCTGCATCTGGGCTCTCCCAACGTGTTGAATTATCTAAAACACTTAATGGTACAGCATTTTCTGTTTGAGAAGCTAAAGCATGGAACAATAAAACACGATTGCTTATTGTTGATTGTGGCTGTTGATTAAGATAATTATTATTAAAATATCCTCCATAATGACGGTGAGTATTTTGTGATTTATGTGATAAAGCCATTCCTAAAATTCCATCCATTAAATCAAATGATTCTCCTACAAATTAATTTAAAAAAATACGTTAATAATATGTTACCTCAATCTCAAAAATATTTTTTTTTAGTTAATTAGTTTTAGTTTTTAGTTAAAAATAAACAAATGAGTATATCTTTTTGCTTTCAAATTATTGGTAAGGACAAACCTGCAACTGTAAATGTTCCGAAATCTGGATGTGGGAAAATCAATTTATTGTGAATTCTCCATGAAACGCCTAATAAAAATATAATATAAAGGTGAAAAAAGTTAAAATAATTTTAAAGAAAAAGGCAAAAGATTGCAAACTTTTACCTCTACGGAAATCATAAACAATAAGACCATATCCAGTTACATCAGCTATATATACCATTGTATTACGACAAGCACCATTTGCACCACCATCTCTGACATCTACAATCTTTTGGAAGAGTTTATTTAATTAAAAGTCAACAAAATAATGGAGTTATTTCTGTTTTGAAATAAGTAATAAAATTCATGTTTTAGCTACTTTTGATTAACTCAAGAATAATAAAATTAGGAAACAATAAATTAATTTAAGAGGGTTGTTTTTATCTTTTACTAATTATAGTTTATTATTCATTAATATTCTACGGCCCAATTGATTCTGTTTATCGTACTTAGTTGTTACAATATTGTGAGTATTGTAAAGAACATAACTGAGGTCAAATGTTGTAAAGATTGTATAATTTCATCATTAGCTTCGATAAGTCCAGTCAAGTTTTCTCTAAACCTGTATATTAGGTCGTTGGTAATTATGGTGACGTCGTAAAACAAATTTTACGTCTTTTATACTAATTAATTGTTCACTTCCTTACCGGTGTAATAAATAGTGACGTTCCAGACCTGTACTGGGTATCTGGGAATCTATATCTGTGAATCAATTGATCATTACGTAAATTAAATACAACTAATTGTGGTGCACAATATTGTTGATCACCAACTCTGCCCGTATCCAAAACCCATAAACGATTACACTCATCAATCTAAATAAAATAAATAAATATTTTAAATAAATTAAATCTAAAAATATTTCAATTAAATATTCTTACAGCAACTCTAAATACAGAAGTAAGTCCATCACAATCTGTTCCATGTGAAACATGCCATGAATAATTTGGATACGGTTCAACCATTGGTCCACCTCTTCCAATATTACTTGATACAATTCCTAGTGTTACTGGAATACCAGTTCGGAATCTTGGAATTGTTACAAAAACTCGGGATGGTAATCCCTGATCACGATAATTAACATCCATATCAATTGGAACAGAATTTCCAGATACATATTTTCCTTCAGCAATTGCTGATGCTCTTAATTGTTCTGATGGAAAAGCAAATTCCATTTCCATCCATTCTGCAACTTGACGTAATGTTTTTCCTTGTTGTTGACATGATGTGGATATAATTAATATCGCAAAACATGTTAAAAAACACATACGATTCATTTTAAAGCTTAAATAAAAAAAGGAGAAAAAAATAAAGAAATAAAAAATATGTCGTTGATAAAAATTAATCTTTCTTTGTAGCTAGTTATGAAAGGTTAACATTATTAGAAAAAGAGGTTTTGATTTTATTTTGTTTATTTATATTTATGTATATTTGTTTATAAAATTTAACCTTGAACTCAAACATCTTCAAATTCACGTTTTTAATTATAATTTTAATTTAATATTTTTATTTTATGTTTTTGATTATTTACGATTTAGATGAAGAACTTTTTATTGATTTAAATAATAAACCAAAGTAAATATTCGTTTAAAAATAAATAATATAATAATTACAGAATCATAATAAAAATTCCAACCAGTTTCTTTATGAATATAACGATTCATTTAGCTAAATTAAAGACGTCATAACAAAAGTAAACTTAACAAACAACCTTTGGCCTATATAGTATTATGTTATTCATGATTTGTAATTTACTTTACTTGTGTGAAAACCATATTATAACAAAAAATAAAAATATATAATCAAGTTTATTAAAATTTGTTAGGAATTAGAATTGAAAATTAATTAAATTTTTTTTTTTATTATTTTATTAAAATATTAAGTGACACCCAGTAAATGTTTTTCATTAATTTTTAGAAAATATTAGATCTTATGTTATGTTAAACGATAGAAATCATTTAAACATTCGATTTCACTTGAGACTCATCTTTTTTTTTTGTTTATCTTTCCGACTAAAATATGAATGCAAAACTTGTTCTAATAACTAAAATAAAATGTCAACAATTAATATTATAAAATTCTTGTTTCATTTAAAAGATTCAACAAGTTCTATCAATTAACCTTCTACTATGTTAAATAACCTTTAACATTTAATGATGCGCGTGTATATCAACTGTTTTCTTTCACAATAATCCCCTAAACTTACTTGAATTTTTTTTTACTTTCTTAACGAACAAAAAAATGAATACATAACATAATAAATTACAAAACTAAAGTTAAAAATTCTTCTAAAGAAGAGGTCTGATGGTCAGTTACTTAACACTATATACTTTCCAACGTCATCATAATAATAAATCGCATTTAAACCTTGACATTGACTTTGCCTTCGACTTAAACTTAAACTTAAACTTCAACATCAACATCAATATATTTATAATTTAATTTTATAAGAAAATGATGTTTTAATAATATATTATATACAAGTTTTCCCATTTTTTTATATCAATAAAAAACAACAAAAAAAAAACCATATTAAATCGTACAGAGAGTAATAGTAATCAATTGAAGTGATGATGCAATTTATATTTTTCATATAAAAATTAAAACAATTTGACACAAAATTGTACAAAACTTAAAAAATTCTTTTTTAGCTAAAATCCTTAAACTAAATGACGTTGTAGTTAATTTCTTTTGAAAGAAGATTTCAGATAATTAAAAAAAAACACAATAAAAATAAACAATTAGTTACAAAATTAATTAATAATTTTCCTTATTTGTTTTCATTGAGATTTTTATTTTATTTTGTCAAAAAAATTGTAGATAAAAAAAAATTTAAACAAACAACCAAACTAATAAAAAAAACTTGTTTTGAAACTTTTTAATAACAAACTATAGTTAAAAAATATCTGCTAAATATATAATTAACATACTGTCAATTGAGAGGAGTATATTTCAGTCTAGGCTGAATAAGCAAAATATTTTTGTTTTTAAAAAATAAATAAAAAATTAATTTTATAAGAAAAAAAAAATCACAAAACGCACACGGATTATCTTCTTTTTTTTTTTGTCTAATTTAAATCTCAAGTTTAACAAAGTCAAATGCGATAAAAGTGACAATTTTGTTTTTGGCGGATTGTTAATAATTAAATAAATAATAAAAATTTATTGAGAAATTAATTTAATTAACTTCTATTTTATTTTATTTTAAATAAAACTTGAAATCTAATTTCCATGGAAATGAAGAAAAATTAAAATGATTTTAAGAAAATATTCAAAAAGTCAAGAATATTTATTTTATTAAATAAACTGGTTAAAAATTTTTAAATTTAAATAACAAAAACTAATGTTTGTACTTTTATGAAATTAAAAAATGTGATTATTTACCTATTGGCCATGAATAAAAAAAAAACAAAAAAATTGGCAAACTAAATAAAAAATTTTTCTGTTTAAAAAAATATTGATTCTTTGTTATGCGGTTTGCACAATTACAATTTATTATTCCCAAGATGTGCACAAGTGTTTTTATTGAATATTTTTTTTAGATAAATTTAAATAATAAATTATTCAATTCAAAGAATAACAAAGAAACTAATATTTACTTTCTCATCTACAAATTACCAATTCTTAAAATAATTTGAACTTAATAATAATATTAACATTGACAATTATAGAAATTATTTTGCTAAAACATTTAAGTCAACATTTTAGTACAAACATTCAACTCATTCTATTATCTTATTTTTTATGTATATTTTATTGTATAAAAAAAAAGATTTAGGTATTTATCGATTTGTTATGCGTTTGAGGACAATATTTTTGATGAAATTTTTGTGGATTTCATAATTTAAAAATTTTTTTTTTTACTATTTTTTTATTTCGTATTTCAATCGCACGAATTTAATTATTTTTTTTTTAATTAGAAATATAAAAGTTTTAAATTAAATATTTTGATTTCTATTTAATTAATCTTTTACAAAAATAATATCTTCACGTAATTTTAGAAGTTTCAAAATGTAAGTAAACGATAAATTTTAGATTGATGAAATTATACCTTTTTTTATTGATGTTCTAAAATTTAAAATATAATTTATTAAATAAAATTCACTTTAAATTTAACTCACAAAAGAACACAAATAAATATTTGTAATTTTCAAATTATTGTGACAATTTTTACGCAAATTATATTATTTGTTATTTGTTATTTAATTGGTAACTTTTTAGTACTGAATCGTTGGACCGATAAAATGAAACTAAAAAACTTATTATGCTCAAAACACAAACCATTCAAAAAAGTTCACACTTAACCAAACACATATATTTCTTTTTCTGTTTTTTTTATTTCATTTATTTTCTAGATGTTTAAATGTATGGAGATGTCTGTAGACTTTTGTTTGTTTTTTTTTTACAGAGCCATTTTTTATCTTCTATTTTCTTTGTATGATTTTAAGTCTTAAAAGTAAAAATATAAATTTTTTATGTGTGTACATAATCATCCCTATATTTTATTGTTTTTTTTTTTCTTAAAACTAATAAATAAAACAGATGAGTAAATAATCTCAGAAGATTAAGAAAAAAAGACTTCTATATAGAAACTGTATTTAGCGCAAGTATAAATGAAAGACTGACGATAAGTAAGGTACTTTCCAATAAACGATGCGCTTAAGTTTTTTTATTTTATTTGTTTCCATTTGGTAATTTTTATTTTAAAATAAATAAATGATTACAGTCACGTTGCGAGTTTAATGCAGGGAAATGCCGTAGTGAAAACGAGTCATAATTCAAATTGTATTTACATACAATTTGAATATAATGAAGTTTAAGTAAATCTTATTAATATTTTCTTAATTGTAGTAATTAATTTGTGTGATCTGCATAAATGCACTAGAAGAGAATAGGGTCTACTTTGTTTTCACAATTCAGAATATGAAGAGAATCGTGAAGGTTCAATTTGTAACAATTATTTAAAATATTATCGTTTAAATTTATTACTTAATTCTTGTTCTTACACTTCACATTATTTTCATTACCTTTTCTTTTATATTTATCAATTGTATGTTTATAATTAATTTAGGAATCAAAGATCAAAAGTGTTATCTGTTTTTTTTTAATAGCAACATTATTTATAATAACATAAATACTACATTTGATTATTATTTTGTTTATTTACATACCCAAAATAGTATTCATCTCTTATCAAAATTTTTTTGAACTTTCTTATCAATTTATGAGAGTAAAATAATTGCACCTTCACCTACATTATTTTTTTATCAAAAGAGGCTATCTGCATATCCAAAGCTAGTGGTTTTTTGTTAATACAAATATAGCAACAATAAATTTGTCAAGTTTCAAGGAATTGTCACTTTAACTAAATAATCTTCTATTTCACATCACTTAAAAATCACCAGTTTATATTATTTTTATTGTTACTTTATTTAATAGAATTAAATATTTTAAGTATAATTTGTATTTATTAATGCCCTTAGACCTACTATTGTTAAATCTACATATGTTTTAACAATATGAAGGTTTATATTCCACTAAGAATGTATCAATATGATTTAGTTAAACAAAGGGAAAAAATTCCATCAATATTCATGTGTTCCTTTTATTTATTACGGATGATTATTCTCCTAGTATTACAGGTATACCATTCTTCTTCTTTCTTAACATTCTAGAGAACTTTTGTTATTTGAGCGTTAGACGGCGTACATATATTTTAAAGGCTTTCACATAACTTTTGAGATATTATTAATTCAATAATTTTTATTGTTCAATTCTATAATTTAGACTGTTTACATTCTATCTGGATACTCCTAATCTATCATGAGTATATATGTCAAAAGTTTCATAAAAAAATATTCCAAAGAAATTGCAATTGGCTTAAGTATAAATGACCGAATGACGCGATAATGTAAAGTACTTAGGCATTTTTAATTGATAAAAATAGTGAGAGACTTCCAAGACTTGAAGAAATATTTGACCGTATTTGGTTTCAATGTTATGCGTCAGTATTTTAATAGGATTAATTATAAATAATACTCCAGATTTGATTGGCATATTTAGGATGTAATTAAGTATTTGTAAATTCAGTTTAATTAATTAATTATCGCTGATTACGATTTAACTTTCCGAATATTAAAAATTTGAACTAAAATAAATTCATACCCAAAAGCATGATAGGCGGCATGGCTTTAAAGCAACTCCACGTAATAAGTAAAATGAAAAATGTTTACATTTTTATTTTGTATTTAACAATAATTAGACTTCAATTCAACACACTAAAAACAATTCATGTTTAAATATTTAAAGTTTAAATATTAAATGAACTCCGTACTATGACCTTTTATATTTTAAAAATATTTTTTGGAATAATGTGGAAAATTACAGCCAAAAATTAAATGAAGACATTTTCAGTACATCAATTTATTTTTGGAGAAGTGAAGTGAAGGGGTTAACTCTGAAATGATGGAATTTGGAAATGAATACATTATATAATTCGTATATAATTAACGCAATAAACAATTGCCGAAATTGGGATTTTATTAAAATTATTTAAGAAAACATTACCTTATTTTTTATTATTCTTTATTAAAAAAATTTTTATTTAATTTATATTTTTACTTTTCATCTTTTATTTATTTTACACAATTTTTACAATTTAAAAAAAAAAACATACAATAAATGTTAAATATTTTATATAATAATATTAAAATATAAATTAAAATTCAATTAAAATTCATAATTTAAAAAAAAAATTTATAAAATTTAAATAAAAGAATAAAATGCTTAAATTTATGGCAATGTTCTACGTATGGTTTTAAATATATAATTAAAAATACAATAATATTTGAAAAATCTGTTTGACAATGAAAAATATTATGGAGAATTAAATGCGATGACATTTTTTTTTTCTTCATTTCAAGATGAGTATTCCATTTTTTTTCTTTTTATTTATTCATTTTTAATTTTAAGGTAGTTGTTGTTTCCAATTTCTATTTTGATAAGAATTTAATTAATTATTACTATGAAGCATAAATAAAGATAGTAATATATATACAAAGTTGCAATATATTTTGCCATAAAATGAATTAATATAATTGTTCACATTTAAACAACGTACATCTCAATGGAATTTTAAATATGAATTAATTTGATTTTGTAATAATTTAAAAATTACATTCATTATCATTGTCATTGTCAATATGCTAATAACAAAAAAAAAATGTATCACAACACAAATGTATTGTATGAAAAAAATTTATAAGGCAAATATTTATTAAAAAAAAAATTATCATTGAATTTTAAAAGAGAGAAAGAAGAATTCGAAATATACAAAATAAAAATAAACACAAAAAATTTAATTGATTTTTATAAAAATAAATATTCGCATCAAGGTTAATATAATATGGTTAATAATGTTAAATATTACCTAGTTACCTAGTTTTGAATATATAATTAGCATTCATTAAGTAAGAGTGCAACGGCCATAATTTTCAACTAGAGTAAAATTTTCAACTTAAGATGAAACAATCATTTGAATAATTTTAAGAATTGATCATTAACATAAAAAATTTCGATTTTTCTCAATAGATGAAAATTATGGCCATTAAAAAATATGATGAAAATGTTTTTGTTTTCTTATAAATTACAATTTGGGCATAATAATTTATCCCATTTTTTTTTTTTACAAATGTCTTCATTTTAATTCTAATAATTTTTGAAAAATACACAAAAATAAAAAATGTATAAAATTTCTGTAAAATAACAGGCTAAGATTTTTTTTTTTGTTTATTTGTTAAAGTTAAAACCAAAAATATATATGTAACTACGTATTATTAATAAAAAAAAAATTATCACAATTTGAGATTAGGCATCATAAATCGTGGTAAGTAATTAAAAGCACCCAAACAATAAGTTACTTAATTAATTCTATTTTAAAGTGATTACAAATTTTTTATAGTCGTAATGAACTTATATATTTATTCAAAACGGAAATAAGAACATATTTTAAAGCGATAAAAATATAAAATTTTAATTAAATTATAAAAAGATAAAAAAAAACAACAATAGAAAAAATAGATAATCATAATTAAATTTTCAACGTTTAAATATCGACTTTTATTATGGTTGAAATTATTAAAAATGGAAAATATGATTTTGATTTTTAAATAATTAATAATTAATTAGATTTAAAATTTCAATAATAAAATAATAAATAAAAGACAAATTTACATAATTTCAACATTAAAAAACACAACAACCGAAAAAATAAAATAAATTATGCTAATGTTTTAGGCCATTTATGGAATGTTTTTTAAGGGAAATTTTTTATAAATAAACAGGTTAGTCGCATTTCATATGATGGAAATTAAAAAAAACAAGATAATAGATAATAAAAAAAAAAATACGCGGATTTCTTTTTGTAAATAAAATAAAATAAAATAAAATAAAAAAAATAACTTAAAATTGGGGTTTTTTTTTCCTGATGATAAAAAAAATGTGTGATATTTTATTAACGTGAATTAATTAGAGTATATCTGGAAATTTCTGCTTTGTTCTAATTATTTTTGTTATTGTTTCTTATATTAGGTTTTTGCAATAAAAATGTCTGCATATATTTATAAAGTGGTTTACATAACCACCACAGCTTATTATTTCATTAACATCAGTATTCAAGAGTTAATTGGTGATCTTTTTAATTGATATTTAGTTAAAAATATTTACGAAGTTTAAACAATATTATTTTTATTCGGAAGTTCATATTTCAATTTATATTGTTCCAATGAAAACCAAAATTATATTCTAGATTTGATTGCTAATTTCAAAACAAAAGATGTGATCACTCAACTAATCTTTTTACGAAAGTATACAAAACTAAAAAAATTAGTTCATTGCAGAAATTTCTTGATAATCACCCCTAAATTATTAACACAATTTTTATTTCGTTTCTTAGTTATTAACCGTTCGTATAATCATAATTATGACTCTTTTTTTAAACTATATTGAACGTATTTAATTTTTACACATATAATGTTTTTTTTTTAATTTCTGAAAATAGTTTGTTTTTCATATGTACAAAAATGTTTGTATTAATAATAAATTCTAAATTTATATTTTATATTTTATTTAATGGATTACAGTTGAATTAAAGGAAATACTTTTGGCAAAACGTAATCCATTAAAATCATTAAAATTTTGATTATAATTATAATATCCATTATTATTTGTGTTTGGTTTTGGATAATAATAAGGTGATTCACCGGAATTAAGTGATGCAAATGGATTTGGTCGTTCAATTGAATTGAAATAAGCATATGATATGGGTTTTGATGGTATCACTGATGCGGGATTATAATTATTATAAATTGGTTGTTGGAAACCACTACTTATTGCGAATTGTGATTGTTGATAACCATTATTGTTGAAACCAAAATTTGGTTGTGATTTAGTAGATATTGGAATTCGAAGAATTCTTGTATTAATATCATTTGGATCTACATTTTTTAAAGAGAAACGATGGAAACGTGATGACACTATATATAAGTATCCAGGATCTCTAATTTCTGGTGTTTTCATATCAGCAACAAATTGAAGTTTTTCTTGATCATAAGCAACAACACTGAAAAAAATATGTTAATTTTATTTATTTACTTATAGAAATGATAAAGGATATAGTACCTATGTGTATTAGAATTTGGATTCCATTCAGCAATTGCGGTCTCTGTAAATGGACTGAAAAATACTGCACCATTATAAGGATTTACAGCAAGACCAATTCCTTGAGAAGATTTTCTGCCCACTAATTGTACCGGAACTTGTGATCCTGTTGCTGGGCCTGCTCTTAAAGCAGCTGTACTTATTGAAAAAAGCCTTTATAAATAGAAAAGATTTTTTGTCAAATCATTGAAATTAATGGGATCAGAATTCTATAAAATTACCTGTCTGTTGCTAACGGTTCAAAGTAAACAATACCGGCATTTGCATCAAACGCCATTCCAACAATACCATCTCTTAATGTAAACTGATAATTATCAATTGTTGAAACAGCAAATGCTTCATCAGCAAACATAGATGGATGGGTAATACGCCATGTTAAATCTCTTGCACTATCATAAACAACAATTCCTAAATAAAACCAAACAGATTGAGAAAATTAATATTTCATTCATCAAAACAGAAAGATAATGAACCACTTAAGCTTTAAGCAAATATTGGCACCATAATCATAATTAATTGGATTCTAGTGGAAATTTAGTGTGGATGGAAAATTTGCTTTCATGGTAGAGAAATTTCTAATTTTTTTGCATGATAACTCAAATATATGTATTAAACGAGAAAGCAGATCTTACTTTTCTTTCTGAAAGTGCATATTTGTTATTCTTAAAATTTATTTTTATTTCTATTAAAATTTAATTTTTGTAATTTTTTGTAGTCGCCAAAAAGTATGAATACTAAATTTATAAACAGTATTTAAAACTAGTGCCAACTGTCAGGCGTATTACAAGTTACATGACTTGCAATATGGCACTATGTATGGCATCACGTAGCAAACATTTCTATTATATTAATCGTTTTGTTTATTATAACTTGTTATGTAAAGTATTTGCTAAGTTTGTTTTTTAAAAAATTTTAATTAATAATTAAAAAAATGTCGATATATTTTTATATGTATTTTTTACCAATGACATTGGATTTTAATACAAGATTTTTCTCTCAATATATAAAAAAATAAAACTACCACTGTAACATTCGTGTTATTTGTTCAGAGCTATTTAAATTCATTCTCTTTTTACCTTCAGTAACAAATTTTTGCAAATAATTAAAATATTAAAATATTTTAATGTAATTGTTAATTTTTTTTTCATACAAAATTTGATTAAATAAAATGTATTTTTTTTGTTCTTACGGTTTAATATCATTCACGTACGCACTTCTTTCAATAATTATAAAATGTTATTCATTACACAAAATAATATTAAAAATATCCCTAAAAATATACATTAATAATTTCTTTTCTTACCGGGAGCAACAGTATCTGTAATATATACAAATACATCATCACAATTATTTCCAGGAAGACTTGTGGTTTCATCAACAACAATATTTGTAAACAATGAATTATTTCGAATTACTTCTGCTGGAAAGTCAATTCTATATAAAAAAGAGAAAAGAGAAATAATAGAATGTATAAAAACACTAAAAATTTACCGAATCTTTTGGAATTTTTTTGCGGTTTGTGTTATTCAACATAATATATGAATTATTTAATAAATTTACCTTCGAACAACCTCATCAGTTTGAAGATTATATATTAATATTTTTGGTGGACATGTTATTTCAAAATCTTCCAAGGACCTTGAAGCACCTTTTAAAAGAAAGAACATTTAAATATTCAATATAATCGTGATTTATTTTTTAAATTATATTTAAAAAATATATAAAAATGTCAGACCTGCATCCAATGCCCAAAGACGATTACAAGAATCAATTTTCATTCTATAAACAGATATAAGACCGAGATCATTACAAGAATAAGCTTGTCGTCCAGCTTCATGATGAGCCCAATTAGGATATGCCTGAAAAAATACATGCCATTAAGAGAGAATGAAGTTTCGCAAAAAACAAGTTCTTTACTTCTAAGATAGGATTATCTCCAAAACCATTTTTTGGTACTGTACTTAATGTTGCTGGTACACCGGAATATAATCTGGGTGTGGCAATAAAAATTCGGTCATAACCGATTTCTATGCCAGTCGCAATAACAGTTAAAGGATTATAAAAATTTATATTACTACTAGGCCAGTCCCATGGAAAATTATAATTTAGTAAATTCCACTGTTTAAAAACTTCTAGTTGACGGTTTGCGTTTTGTATTTCTGACTTTGTTTGTTGTAAAAAAAATGTAAGGCACATTAAGGGAATTAGGCACAGTTGGGATCTCATTTTGTATTATTTATCTAAATAAGAATAAAAAAGATATTGTTATTTAATTTAAAAAGATTTAAGATTTAAATATATAAAAAAGAGTTTTATTATTGTATACTTTCTTCGGTTCATTTTAAATTAAAATTTGAACCATGACCCTAATATTATATATGGATAGGGTTTTTGTTATTAATTTTTAAGATTGGTAGTAAGAAAATAATTCCTCACATGCCCATAACTTATATAGTTAATTATCTTACATATTTTAAAATTAAACGATCAATTGATTTGGTTCAAGGACTTTTTTTATATGGTTATACAAAAGAGTTGACATTATCTAAATTATATTATCTTAGATATATAGATACGTAATATTATTTGAATTATCTTCATTATTAAGAATATAGTTTTGTTGGTTAGGAATTTGGTAAGATATTATATCAACACATTAAATTCGAATAATTAAATATTTAGTAGTAAATACAATTAATTGAATAAAATTGGAGATCAATTTGGAACCAATTTGTTTTAGAAAATGACTATTTTTAAGTTAATTACAACGATCATTGATCATCATGAAAATAATACATCTTATTTGTATTATTGACCATTTTACAAATATTAAATTTAGAGCAAAATAAAACTGCACTCCAATTTAGAAAATAATTAAATTAAATTTATAGATTTATTTTATACTTAGAATATATTTTAGACTGGTTGTAATATTTTAAAGTATTGTGTAACCTAGTCTAAAATAGGTTATCTTCACAAATCACATTTTTCTTATTAAAGACACGACTTAATTTAATTATGTTTGTATATAATTTCGCATAAATCCATTTCTTTTTGTGTATATATAATTTTTCTATTAGTTGATTGATTGAATGTGGATGTTTTTATGTAATAACAATAATCCCATATAATTTATTAACGTTCATTTTAAACTTTTATATAAATATATACATATTTAGTTTGCTAATAAATAAACGCATATAAATAGGTGTGTGTATAACTATTAAAAAATTTATTCTTTTATTTCTTTTCTTTTCATTTAAATAAAAATAAAAGAAGAAGTTGATAGGAAAAAAATATATAAATAAATTGAAGATAAAAAATTACATAAAATTATATATTATTATTACATAATTATAAAAAGCAGATTATCAAATTTATTTTATTAATATTTAAATAGATAAACAGATACAAATATCAACTACATTTTGTTTTTAATATCAATGATAATCTTTTACGAAAACATAATTACAATAAATTAAAATTACAATTATAATATTAGAGGAGTTCACTTTTTCAGAACTTTTTTTTGTATGCGTTTTTTCTTCTTTGCTGTTATGAAATTCGATAAACTCAAATTATGCGAATTATAAAAGTCGTGCTGATTATTTTTTTTATAAGAATTTGGGACAGATTATTTGAAACGAGTTTTTTAATGTATTTAAGAAAGTAAAGGGAACTTTTTAATTTAATAAATAAGATTAAAAGATTGCATGAATAATTAAAAATTGTAACAATTTATTTATAAGTAATTTACCTTCATCACTTTCTATGTAAAAAATCTATTATGTTGGTGAGGTTATTAAAGTCTTATTGAATTTAATATTTCTGAACAAAAGAATTTGCACTTATATTAATTACATTAAAATCATTTCCCAAAAGATACAGAAAAATCATGTACGAGATTAGACTGACTCATTATTAATTTTTTTTAATAGTTACTGCATTCATGTTTTCAATTAACCTGAGCAATCTTTTAAAAAAATCCCATTCAATTAAATTTGCATTTAATAGTGTCTACTACTGTCATGTTTCTTTTTATTTTTTGTAGTTGTTTTATAATTTATTGATACAAAATTTTTCTAAGTTGAGTGAAAAACGAAAGTTATTATTTTTATTAAATAAGAGAAAAAAAACGAAGTGAAACACAATAAAAAATATATCATAGAGAATACGTGAAATAAAATCGTTTATCAACTGATGCATTTATATTTGTAATTATAATCTCTTTCCAGAATTTGAAAAAAAAACGGGATTTTACGAAAGCAAAATGAATTTTTGTATTTTTATAATGGAACCTCTATTTTCAGTCATAGATCAAATTTTTTTCTAATGAATATAAGTGCATATATGCATTTGAATATGTTAAAGCTTATCAAAGACGTCGAAGTCATACAATTATTTTTGCTATAAATATAAGATCGCTGAAATGTCTTATTTATTTATAATATTGTAGTTTACTTTAATTATTGCCATAACTAAATGTCAATCCTTGTTTAATTATGATTTATTTCAGCAATTAATTTTGACAAATAAATTGTCCATTCATATAGTAATACCTACTAAGGAAAGTGGAATTCTCAATTTAGAAATAAGTTGGAAATTATAGAAATTCTTAATTAAGAAAAAATTCCAATATTTCCATTTTAAATTTCTTTAATACAAAAACTATATTTACTCTAGATATATGGCAGGTACTTATATGTTAATATAAATAAATTACGATATGTATTAATGGCACAGCACGCGTAAAAATCCGTATTAATTAAATTTCTAACTCACGTACAAGTTATAAATTCTTGTACCTAAAATAAAACACCATTTATCTTGGTGTTTTCTTGCATGTTTTTTTTGCATATTTTGTTTTTGTTGTAATTTTTTTTTTATTTCTTTAGGGACTTGTAAAATTAAATATAGAGTCAATCAAGAATTACCAAATATAGAAAGAAAATGTTATTATTAACTTTTTATTATTTATAAAAGAAATCAAAATATTTATTTTTAAATTTTGCATATGTATGGGTTACAAAAGGCGCCAAGGTTTCGTATTCAAATTAATTATTAAAATAAGATATATATAAAAAGTATATTTTATATTATTAGTGAATTAAAAAAAATATAGGTCTTGTTTATTATTTATTAATCTCGTTATAAGTTTATATGATCTTGTAATGTTATTGTATACTTTAATAATAAAAGTTTTTTTTTTTTGCAAAAAAAAAAACAACAATTGAAATTATTGTTTAACCAAATCCAAACATAACTCCTTCGTGAATTTTCATTTAAAACAATATGGGAAAGATATATTATAGTTTCTTGCGTGATTTTTTTTAAATTTTTTCTTTATATTTATGCCAACCAAAATTGATATTTAATAATAGAGTATAGTATATTTTGTATAGACATAGTTTCAACATCGTGCATATAAAAATGATAATGACACAATTCCACAATTCAGTATAATATTAAAGATTTCATATATGTATACATTTCAAAAAAGGAACCATGAGCCTTACATATTCACATTTTTATATCATTTTACAATCACAAAAATAAATAATAATAAAAGAACAACAAGAGTTTTTTTTTTGATAAAAAATCACGTTCCGCTTACATTTTTTTTTCTTAATTTCTCTAACACTACAATATTGTACAACTCATATGATGCTATATAAAATTTGACATTCTCTAGTTTATATTTGATCTTGTAGGTTATTTAGTTTGACTTTATGAACTTGTATAAAGATTCCGGTTTTTTTTTCATATATAAAAAAATATTTTTATGGGGTAAAATATGGCTATCAAGTTCTCTGTCAAATGGTATTCAATTTTTATTCATATTATATTATTATTATGATTCAAAACACTAAGCATCATAATTGTAAATTAAATTTACTTGATTCGAAATTTATTTACAATACTACATAATTATTGTAATAATGGGTAATAGATGATAATTTAACGCACTATTAACTATTATATTATATATGAAAAGGTAAATTAATGTAATAAATAGGTAATGAAGATATAGGTAAATATGTTTTATCAAAAAATTCCAAAATTTTATACTTTCACCTTCAATTGAATATTAATCAAAGGTAAGTTAAGTAAACACATTTTCTTCCCGCATTTGTAACGTAATTTAATATTCTATAAAAATTTATTTAATTTTTCATTAAAACTAACAATTATTTTTTATTATTATCCATTTATCCAGTACTCTCACTATTTCTTACTATAAAAATAACAGAGTCAGACGAGTGAAATTTTATTTATTTATACTTTCTTTGATCGTATATAGTTGTTTAAATTAACCAAACACGTATATTTATAATTTATTTATATATTTTACATAAACTATTAAAATTTAATTACACCCAGTTTAACACTTTATAAATACTAAAAAAAAAAAAAAGTTAAAATCAAGGAAAAGAATCATCACATTCTTTTTATTTAATTGTATTTTCTGACATCGCCGAGTACATCATTCAACATTCAACTTGATGTTTATTTTAAAAAAAGAAGAAAAAAAACGAGAATATTTTAATCGGATGTTATTATTTTTGTCTTTCTTCTTCATCATAATAAAAAATTGACATGTTTGTCTTTTTAATATTAAAATTCACTTTTTAGTTTTATTGTTTGAATATGTATATTTGGTGACTTTCTTTCATAAAATAATGTCCCCAGTATAATATATAACAAGTAGAGAGAATTGAAGGTATGTGTGTTTGATTGGAAGAAAAGACAAAAGTATATACGTAAAATTATACGAGGTCATCGATATTAAAAATTTTACAATATTATCTTGAATTGAACGAGTTTTTTTTTCTTTTGTAAGTGAAAGCTTTTTTCTTTTATTTTTTTTTTTCGTTGTTCAAATCAAGACCCAATGTCTGCACTTCTGAATATTGTGTTGTTTTTTTTTTCATTTAAAGATATGCTTGTTTGTAGATACTTTATATGCGATGTTTGTTATACAATAATAATAATGAATATATTATACCGATAAAACAATTGAATTGTTTGAAATCCATGTAAATTTTTATTATTATTAAATATTAATAATATGTAACAAGATGAATCATCTTCCTCCAATCATTAAAGATAAGAAAAAAATTAATAAATTGAATATTTTTGGCTAGAAGAAAAAGAGAATCTTTCACTTTTTTAATTTGTATTGTTTTTTTATGGATTACTTTATATAAATTTCAATAAGTAAACACAACAAGAAATCAACATTAAATTATATAAAGATTACATCAAATCGCATTTCACATCGCATCATACATTCATATTTAATTTGGCTAATTATAACTTTAAAAATATTACACAATAATTTTTTTTTGTTGCTTATTTTTTATACATTTGGTATTTTTTTTGCATTATTTGAAAGAAACATATAGAAGATTCATAAAAGACATTCTATTTATAATTTTTTTATTAGTGTGTAGTAGTGCTGTAATTATTCACAATAATCTATTAGCCCTTGTTTTAAATAGGAATTAAATAATATTTCTGAATTATTTATTTGAGCATTTTTTTTTCTACTTAATATTTTAGACTTTCTATATTTTGTTATTTTTTCTCTAATTTCTGACACCAATTGAGTTTTTTTTTTTATTTTTCAATAATGATCTTAAGATTTTTATGATGATGGCAATATTGTTCCTGTATACTGGCCTTTCTTTACGAGAGAAATTATCGATTTATTTAATTTAAAAATGAAACTTTTTTAAGATAATAATAATATTTAATAAAAAAATATAGAGTAAAGATTACGCCCAAAATATCACATTTAAGAAATTCAGTCTTATTAAACAGGTGATCTGACCATACTATTAAAGTTTATATTTAAATTATTTGTATGAAAAATATATTTAATAATTTGGTAACAGAATACCTTAAAAAACATTGTTTCACGAAAGCATTTTTATAATTTGTCAAGAACACATAAGAAAATGGGATGCCTTGTGAATATAAGATGACTTTGCTTTAAACGTTCTATTCTTATTTACGTTAGATCTCACGGCATAAGGTTAATTTCGTCACAGTACTTTTAATTGAATGAAGATGATGATGGACAAAACAAAAGAACAAAATAATATGTATTCATAATTGCATTACTATAAATAAATATGTACGATTGATCAAAAATGATAAACATAAAAAAAGGAGTATTTATAAATAATATTACTTTCGCTCTCACGATCTGCAAACTAGTTCAGTTGAATTCACAAAAAAAAAATAAAAAATTATCAAAAATGTATTTCAAGTTAACTTAAGTTTTTTTTTCCACTTCATATTTTGTTTCATTCTTTCAATTGTTTTATTTTTCTTGTGTTGTTTTTGTTATTACAATGTCATAACTTATGCGCCAAATAATAATAAAAAAATAGATCGGAAGCAACGTTAAATAAAACAAAAAACCAAAAAAATTATAATCGCACGACAAAATTGATTTTAGTTTAATATTATTTTTTTATTGCGCGTGCGCCTTGTGTACAAAATTTAACATTTGATAAAAAAAAACAACCAAATGATTTAAAATTGAAATTAGTTCAAAATTTCAAAACATAAAATAAAACTTATAAATTCTTGAGTGACACTAGATAAAGATTTATATTTATAGTATGGACTCTTGGTATTTTCTACATATTTTTTTTTCTTTCGCACGTTTTTTTTTTCTTTCTATGAAACTCTTTTAACAGACGAATAACGTCTTATTTGATTGTATTTTTTTGTTTTTTTTTTTCTTTTTTGATGAATGAAAGTAAAATTTTGTTAATTTTTACTGTTGTTTACTGAACATAAATCTGGTTGTATTATAACAGTTTTCATTGGTGTTTATGTTGACCTTTATAAATGTTGTATAAAAAAAAATAGTGGAAGGTACGTAAATGAAACGTACAATAAAATCAAAAAAAAAAAAACAAAAAAACAATTTTCGCGATGAAACCAAATGATTAAGCAATAATGTCATTTATTTTTGAATATTATAATAATCTAGTATAGAAATATTTCTAGTGTTGGATGAAAGATGAAATGAATTAAAATAATTTTAGCACTAAATAGTGAAAGGATTTTCTTCGTAATTTTTTTTTTTTTCGTATTTTATATTTGTGTTTTTTTTCTTCTTTTAATTCGTGTGTTTTAATATTTTAAGTATCAATTCTTTATAACTAATAAAATTTTTTGTTACTGTATATAAAAACGTTAATTTCATTTATTTTTTCTTTCTATTGGTTATTAGTCATGTCACACGGATGATGAAATACTCTTCTTTTGTTGTTATTTCTTTTTTAGGTTTTTAATTTTGTGTGTATGGCTTTTAGATAACTTTCACGTATTTATTGTATTATCAACAGGTTAATAGTTTATAAACCGAGAATAACTATTGTTATTGGCTTTAACGATAACTATTAAAAAAAATTATAAAACTATTATTAATAATAATAGAGACAAGAGTGTGCCAAAGATATTATAAACTTTACAAAAAAAAACATTTTATTTTATTTGATTGTTTTTGTTTTTTTTTTTTGTTTATTTCGTTTGCGAAATATTAATAACAAAAAAAAATCTTAAGTTGATTGATTTTACTAAGAAAAATAATAATAATAATAGAGAAGAAAAAAAAGACACTTTGTGAGAGAACAATCCCAGGAATTTTGTTGTAATTTTAAATAACATACAAATACACATATTTTAATTTATATAAGATGTTGAAACAAAAGAAACTGCAGTAATAAATTAGGTACGTTAATGTGTGTAGGATAAATTAGATTTAAAATGTCATTTTATAGATATAGCTATAAATAGTATAGTGAAATACAAAACTGGATTATTTTCATGTATTAAAACGGAAAAATTATACAAATAAAAAAAATCCAAGACTCACTTTAATCCGGAATTGTTTTGCTTGATTTAAACCGAAACTTTTTGTTTATTTTTTATAAGATTTGACTAATTACATTTTATTTTATTTATTAGTGTGCTATTCTATTTATTCTTCTATATAAAATAAATATTATATACTGAAACACGTATAGGCCATATCGCAAATCATGTTGCATGTAGGAACGGTCATTTAATTCATAATATTTAAGGAAAGAATTTTTTTTTTTCGTTAAATTTTAAATGTTAGTAACATATAAATAATTTTTTTATATAAAAATAAATGTAAGACATTTCCGACATCATTGTTCCCTTTTCTTTATAAACATTTTATTATGTACCTGATAGAAAAGAATAAACTTAAGTTACAACGCAATAGAAAAACTGGCGAAACTAATCTGATTCTTTTATATTTTGTATTTTTTATTTTTGATAAAGTGAATACGAGAGAAAAATAAAAAACTAAATGACTAATATATTGTTATTCAGAATTTTATCAATATGAAATAACTGATTGATGAACACATTTCCGATCATTACATAAACAAATATAGAAATGGAAGATCTTAATAATAAATGTAATTTATTCAATTTTGTATGGTATAGCTTTTTATGTTAGTGATGATGTTGCCTCAAGCTACTTTTTAATAATATTTTATTCCACAATAAATTTTTATTTGCGTTGACAATATGTATTCATATATCCCCAAAAAAAAATATATTTAAAATAAGAAATCGTTGATGTTTCTTTTCTTTTAAACAAAAATTTTTATACAAAATTTTTGTATTTTGTTTATATTTTTGTTTTTGTATTGAATTACAAAATTTGACAGAAAAACCTATATTTTATATTATTATTTATAATATTTTGCGATGTCTGCAATTTGACCTTCTTTTTAGACTGTCATTTATTGTTTAATTAAAAGGTTCTCCATTTTATTAATATTTCTGTGTTTACAAGGCATGCAATATATAATTATATAATTAATTTTGTACTTCGCATAAAAATAATTTGTAAAAATAATTAAATGAAACATCTTTGTTTTTACCTATATTCAGTTCAATGAATTTTACTCGATTCTCTATAAATATTAAAATCAATGTTAATATTATTGACAAATAGATAATTTGTGCTTATTTACGTGTGTCTTGTATTAACTGATAGGGTAATGTAAGACACTGGATCTACTATTATACTATATGGAATCTAAACAATTATTTCTATCACGATGAGGTTTGAATCCGGAACCCAATTGATATTGTTGATCTTACTTATGAAAATTTTTATAATTAATTTCATTGTTTTTGTTTTAATTAGCATTCGTTGAATTATTTAATTTTCTTTTCAATTATAGATAATATAAGTTGTTTATAGAATACCTGTTATTGAATTAGTTATTCCATATATAATTATTTAACAAATTTAGTTATTGATACAACTCACTCTGAATAGCGGTTTATTTTAATTCCATAAAATCTATAAGAACTAACTTGTAAAAAAAATTTCTTACAAATTTACTGTATTTAAATTATTAATTGTACTACACACTACAATAATAATGAATAATAATTACTAATTTTTTTTTTATATTATAAAACAAAAAATTAATTATAGAAAATTCATATAAAAAAAAATGTAAGTTTTTATATTTTCTGTTTTTTAAAAATGACAAAAAAAAATAAGCGTAAATCATGTTCAGTTGTTCACAAAAGCGTTACTTATATCATAAATCGTATAGTCTGTATAATAAAGTGTAATAATATGTAATTTTTCTTAACATGGCATATTTAAATTATAATTAAATAGAAATATCTGTTTATATAGTTTGAAATAAAAACAAAAATATACAACAGATTTATTAAAATGATTAGAAAAAAAAAACATTAATCTAACTAAAGTATAATTCAAAAGAAAATAGACAAGGTGATATCGTGCACCAAATTATAACAATACATAATAAAATATATTAAGAGTGTCTAAATCGGATGTAATTATAAAGACAAGAAATAAAAAATGACAAATTTAAAGTTTAATAAAATAAACAAAAAATTTTTATTGTAATTGTTACATGAGATGTGACTCTTATTCTTGTGTATCGTCAGACCGTACTTATTTATGTGTTAAAAATTACAAAATATTACAGTTTGTATAATTTAAATATAAACCAAAATTCATTATATAAATCGAAAATATTACAAGTTCACTTTTTTATGTTGTTTGTTTGTTTTTTTTTTTTGTGTCTTTTTTTTTTATGTGTGTGTGTGTACACACCTTTCAGTGACGGATCAATTTTTTATAAAGATAATGTTTTTTTTTTTTGTAAATTAAATATTTTTCTTTACGAAATGAAAATATAATTTGTGGTGTTTTAATTGTGAAGGTCAGAGAAATCTTGAAACATATATTTTTATTATGTTGAAGAAATTTTTATATGTTTTTATTTTGTTAGGTGAGATTTTTTCGTCTTTTTCTTCGAATTTATTTCATTCATTTGAAAATTCCTAATAAGTATATTGTTAGGTTACAGTTAAATTACGGAAGTTACGTAAAAAATGTAATATAGATCACAATTTATGATCAGAAATTATAAAAAGATTATTTTTTTAAATTGTGATCAGGCGTCTCCACTTGTTTTCCTTTGCGGAAATTTTGTAAAAATGAAAGCAAAAAGGTGGGAAAAATAAATTACATTTCAATAAATGAGGAAATTGTTTATAAAAATCTTTAATAAATTATTAACAATGTGTAAAATGTGTAAAAGAAATAAATAACAAACAATGTGTACGTGAAAAATGACACACGATGAATAAAAAAAAAATCAAAACAAAACAAAACAAAAATATCCAAAATTCCATAAAAACGATAAAAAAAAATCGTACGTACGAAAGTTTATAAAAAAATAAAGAAATAAAAAGTAAATTTTTAAAATGAAAAGAAAGAAATTGAAAATGAATATTTTTTGACCCATAAACATTAATATTAATTGGTCGTATAATAATACCATAATTCATAATAACATTCAGCTTATTATTAAATATTAAAATCAATATTTTTTATTTATTTATTTATGCTGAATAAACGTTTAAAGAAGAAGTACAAATTTTACTCAAATATTTTCAAGTTGTTACAAAAAATAAATCATAATATTTTGATTTTCGATATATTTGAATTTTAATCAATCGTTTTGTTGTTTTTGTATTTGATTAATAAATTTTTCGGTAAATTTTTTTATAACAATAAAAAATAAGAAATAAAAATGAGAAAAAAATGTTCAATAACAAATGAATTAATTCTTATTATTATTTGTATTAAACACAGTTTCACTTTTAATTAACATAAATATCCAATCAATGCATCCACTGTGTAGTAATAACAATAAACTAATCCAATAAACAAATACAATTTTTTTTTAAGACAAACATTAAATTTTTAAACTTTTTTATTTTTAATTAAAACAAAACATAAAAAAAAACCAAAATAAAAAAACAAAAAAAAACGAAACGAAATTGAAAAAATATAATTAATAAAAAAAAAAAGAAAAGAGAAACAATGAAACAACAATCACTTACAAAAACTTCATTAAACGTTTTAAAGAAAATGTTATAACCACAAACGTATCAAACAAAATCCACGACCAAACTGAGTTAAATGAATGAATGCAACATACCTTTATAGAATTGGTTATTTTATATTTTTTATTTTTTTGTTGTTGGCTATTTGATGCCGATCCGGATGGTAGGTGAAAGAGTTTATAAAATTATTATGGCATATGAGAAAATTTATGTGTATTTTTATAAATACATATAAATAAGACATAATTAAATAATAATTTTATTGAAATGTTTAATTTAAGTTAAGTCTGTACTACCTGAAGATTTGATTATTTATTATAATATATTTTATAATTATTGTTATTAGTTATAATTATTGTTATTAGTAACTATTTAGTTTGCATTAAAATTGGATGGAATGTATGCTCATCCAAAGGTCTTTGCTCACACACACACACACACACGTGTGTTTTGTTTAATAAATTATTGTTATTATTATTGAGTATATATTATAAATAAAAATATATTAAATCATGTTAAGAAAAGTCATAGATTCATTTTATAGCAAATTCCGAAATCTTGAGAAATAATAATGTACGGATTATTATATTCTCTGTAATAGAATTTAATTGATAAATTCAATGCATAAATTAACTATGTATAGCTGAATTAAAATTCAAAATGTTAATAGTACTTTATTTTAGATTTTATTAACATCATAAAAATGGTTTAAGTCAATTAGAAATTAATTTCATTTAGAAGAAACGATGAACAAATTATTGTTAATTAATTTGGGTGGGAAAAATGTATGGAAGGTAGATTTTGGTAATGTTAAAAATTTTGAAATTTTGTTTAACGATCGTAAAAAAAAACAAAACAAAATCATAAAAATAAACAAAATCGTATTTTGCATAATTTAACATTATTTTTCATAATATTTCTTTGCAAAAATTTATTAAGGAAGTCTGCTTATTTTTATTTTGTAAATAAACAAAAATATAAATTTTTATTCGTCTTTTCAGACGTTTTCTATACATTATATTATATTTTTTATACCTATTTGTTATAAATGAAATAAAAGAGTCCAAATGTAACATAAATATAATATAATTTTTGACAATAATTGCATACACACATTAATATAGTTATGTATTCTAATGGGAATCTCCAGCTTTCATTTTGCAATTAAATTACTTTAATAATTTACATATGGTGATGTACTTAGCAACCTCGTGAAAGGAATAAAATATTGCAGGTATAGGTTCACAAATGCATCGTGGCACTGATTACATATTTTTTTTATTAAATATCATCTTTAGAAATTTAATTTGTTTTTATTTATATAATATTTTATTTTAAAAGTGTTTATTTGCAATTAATTTAGTGTAACATCGATTAAATGGCTAAATAAAAGCATTTTTTTTTTATCTAAATCAATAGAAAATACTTAATTGCTCTACATATGGAGATGAATACTTAGCAGTCGCGTGAAAGGAATAAAATGAAGGTGTATAGTTACGATTAGAAATTGGTTTTATTGATCTTTAAATTTAGAAATTTAATTTCTTTCTATTTATATTTATTATATAATATTTTATTGCTAATTATTTTCTGTTATTTTTTCTTCAAAGGATTATGATTAGGGAGAGAGAGATCCTCCGAAACGTATCCTTGTAAATTTAAAAAAAAAACAATAAATGGTTATTTTTTAACTATATTTTTGTTTTAATTAAAGAGTTTGTGGAAAAAAATTCCATCTTTTTTCCATAACAAATCATTAAGCTTGATAATTGTTTCAATTTGAGAACGTCATTAATAATATTATTATATTAAGAATGTTCATTTGCAATTAATTTAATGGAACATCAATTAAATGAATTTTCATTTAAAAAAAAGCTAAATAAAAGTTGAATCATTTTGTCATTTAAATCAATAGAAAGACTTAAAGTTGAATAGGAAGTATAACAAAAAAATTAATTTTCTGAAGCAGAATGAACGTATTTGTCGCGCATCGTAAGATGAAAAAGATGATGAAGGTAGGTCACGTTCATGATCTTGATTATTGTGCAGTTTTTTTCTTTTTTTCATATTAAACTTTTTAATGGTTATTTATTTCCAAGACCAAAAGAGTTTCAAATCGAATATTTTTTCTTATTAATTTTTTTCTGTTTTTATTAAATTTATGATTTATATTTTTTTTTTTCATTTAAAGTTTTCAAATTTTTATTTATTTTAAAATTTAGATTTGTAATTTAATTTTACACGCATATAGAAAAACAACAACAAGAAAGTTATAGTCAATGAATTTACAATTTCCGTTCAATTAAACATCAAGTTTTTTTTTTTGATTTTGATTTTGATTTTGATTTTGATTTTGTTTTTATGATTTTTGTTGAACATTTGACATGACAAGTGACAAATGTTTCTGTCAGTCAAATTAACATTTGACATTTCCATTTATAGATTTAATCATCTAGAATGCACTTTTCAAGAGACCTTCCCTTCTTTAAGCTGTTAAATTTAAGGTATCATGTAAAAAGAGTTTTTCAAAGGAGTTAAGTTAAATGAAAACACCATTATTTTAGGGTTTGGCCATTGAAAGTCACAGAAATATAAAACAGTTTTTATTTAAAGGATCAAATAACAATATCCATCAATCATAAAATATTTCATTTAATTATTTTTTCTATACAAACCGACAATTTATTTTATATTTCATTATAAAATATTGGTTTAAATTTTCTTATGTAGAAAATAAAGTACTTACATTTTTTTTTTGTTCATAAATCAGTCGCTCTAAATTTATGAACAATTTATTATGCAGTTTGAAATAATTATTTGCAAAAGCAAAAAAAAAAATAGAAACTAAAAATTAAGTTTATATTAGAAATTAGGCAACATTCTTTTTTCTTTTTTTTTTGTAAATAAATTCAAATAATTATTTTTTACCAATTGAGTTTTATCATTTTTTTTTTAACAATATTCAAATTAAATTTCATTGTAGGTAATCTAATTAGTTTTATCATAAAGATATTTTTTTCTCTTATTGTAATTATTGTTAAAATTTAATAATTCATAATAATTATATTTTTATTTGTTTTTATTTGAGTTATGTATAACATTAGAATACATACAAGTGATCGTATAAATATTTAAAAGTATGTTAAGTAAATGTTTTATAATATATAAATACATATTTGAAAGCTATTGTAAATTTATTATTTCGATTCCAATATTTTTAATGACCTTGCTACACATTATTATTTTATTTTATTTATTTTTTGTTCTGTTATATAATTTTTTTGCAAAATAACTTATATGTAATTATAAACAATTACAAACAATTTATAATTTTCCATATAAAAATATAGAAAAGTGTAAAATAATGAAAAATCAATTAATAACTTTAATTATTCTATGTATTGAAAAATTAGACGATAAAATCAAAGGAGAGATCATATGTGAGAATAATATCTACGGTTTTGTTTCTTTATTAATCTCATTAATAATTTTTTATTTATTAGTAAAAATTCTAGAACGAATTTGAGAACGAATACCTGGGGAAGTGATAATGATTATGATAATTGATAAAAAAAAATTAATTAAATATTTTCGGAAGGTGTGACATAAACCATTAAAAAAAAGATACAAATCTAATTATTGTTTAAATTATACGGTTCATTATAAAAATTATCATTTTCTATTATCGACCTTGATAATCAAAATCCGTCAACGTAAAACAACAACAACATCAATTAAAGAAAAACAAAAAACTCAATAGAATTAAATAAATATGAAATGAGAAAAAAAATAGGCATTTTTTTTGTTGTTGTTTAACACGAACTTAACAATACATTTATCATTCTTATTTTTTTTACTATAAATTTTTGTTCAACCAGACTTTATTTTTTTAAATTTAAAAATGAAACCAGAAGTTGGCGAAAAATTATCAAATTAATTTATAAATATAAAATGTTTATAAATTCATAAAAGTTTGAATTAAATTATATTTATAATTATGCACGCCCAAATGACATTCATGATAATTTCTCTCTCATTTGAAGATTATAAATGCGAGCATTCCAAAGCTTCTTTCAAGATTACATTAGTTAACTGTACTAAATACTAATTAAATAAGATTAAATTTTGTTTTGATTTTATCTCAAATTGTTTAAAATTATTTATTTCTTTTGGAGGATGTTATTAGATGAGTCAAATCCTTAAAAAATATTAAGACACAACATTGTATAATGCCAACGTTAATAATGCTAATATCGCCATCGCAAATATTTTCCATTATTTCAAAAATTAATTCAAAAAGAAAAAAAAATCGGAAGTTAAGTTGAGTAAGAAACACAACAAACTTATCACACATGTACACACAACACACAGACACACACATATGATATGTTTAAAGTTGCAGAAAAGTAAAATAAAGAAAGAAAAAAATAAAATAAACAAAAACCAGATAGACACAGTCTAAGAAACATCAGACAAGATATATATATATATATTTTAAGATTTATTTATTTCATTTAGTTTTTTAGTCAAACAAACAAAAAAAAACAGATGAAGAAGTGAAATAATAATAATAAAAAAAAAACTGTTCTTTTTGTCTTTCATATCTTTTAAAAAAAATACTTTCTTTCAACATATATTTAAAAACGTTAAAAATGAAATGAAATTCAGATGAACCGGTTTATTAAAAATTGCGTACATAATGTGAACCGATGTAAAAAAAGAAGAAATTAAAACCGCAAACTCAAATAATAGTACATAGACAATTAGAAGAAAAACAACAAAATAATTTTCTTATTTTTGAAGTACGTAACCTTTTGAGAAACTTACAAAAAATTAAATGTTAAATATTTTTTTAATAAAATCTCCAATACCAGAATAAAATATTGAATTTTATAATTTCATTACAATAAATTTAAAATTAATAAAATACAAGTCTTAATTAATAGAATTTATAATTTATTCAATTTTTATATTTTAAAGAAATTTTTGTTTATATAAAATTAAACAATTTATAAAAATCGATTTCATTTTCATTCATACGATGTCTACGAAAAAATGAAATTAAACAAAACAAAACTTGAATATAAAATTTATATGAGGTTGTTACCGGTTTAGTCCAACGAGAGGAAAAGTAATTTTTTTTTTTCTTTAGAAATAAAAGAAAAACAAACAATTTATATCGTCTTATGGCTTCATTCACACATACACACACACACATGTGATACGTCACACCGTCAGAATTGAATTTATATTGAAAAAATATACTATTATTTACTATACACTTTTATTCCCCAGGAAATAGAAATAGATCCGTCCATCTGTTTGTCTGTCACAATTACAACAAAAGAATACATTTTTTTTTTATAAAAAAAAAATTAAATTTATGATTTTCTTGTTTTTCGTTTTGTTATTTTTTTTTTGTTGAGTTGTGATTTTGTTTTTTTTTTTTTGAACGAAAACTTGAAAAACTAGGAAAAAAAAAATCAATTTAAAATCATTACGTAATATTATAAAAAACAACAATATAATGGGGTTTTCTTGTTTAAATTTATTTTTTTATTGCTTCTGTAGATTATATTCAGGTATTTATCTTAAGATTTAAAATTTGAGATGATTTTTTTATTTTTATGTAAATCGATACAAATTGTATTTATTTTTTATTGTTTTCTGATTTCGAAAGTAATGACATTTTTTCTTGTTATTGCTTTATTTAGAAATCAAAAGAAAGAGAATAATATTAGATTACAATACTAATAAGTCATAAGTCATAAATAAAATGATTGATTGTTTTTCAATTTGTATGAAAGGCCAAACAATATAATATGAATGGTGAAAATTTTATAAATACAAATTATATCTAATCGGTATAAATTTATATAAAGTCAAAATTTGCGAGATGGTATTCTGCGATTTTCTTTCTTGAACTTTTATTAATTACATTTATATATAAAATTATACCTATATTGTTATTTTCATTTTTCTAAATAGATTTATTACTTTGACACACATTATTTGTTCAATTATAAAAATGGAAAAAATTGGATTAAAATTGAAAGGATTTATATGTACATACGGTACATATTCAAATTTATAATTTAACAGGATTTTCGATGGTTTTTTTTTTTATTATAAATTTTATTAATTTGATACATTTGGTTTTGAGTTTTATGTTGACTTTATTTTTTAATTATTTTGATGCAATCAGATCATATTATGTTTCATATATATAAATAATTAAATACATTAAAATAAGATTATATTGCAAGTCACACAAGTCAAATGTTATATACGTGATTGAGGTGATAGATAGAAAATGAAAGAACTTTCGTAAATTTAATTATTATTAATGTACCGTAAAAATGAGACAGAAAGTGTTTTTTTTCTTCTTAAATATGATTCATCGTGGAACTAATAAAATATAAAATATTAATAAGAATTAAATATTTTGACAGAAGATGGAAGTATGAATCGAATAATCGATTAAGATTTGTTTCAACCCATCCTAATTTTTTTAATTTTAATATTTTTATTATTTAATATCAGCAATATTTAAAATTTATCTTAGATTTAAATAAACTAAAATGTTTCTATTTTAACATTGTTAAATTGTAATAAATATATTGTCTTATTTATATTCGCCTTGAACATTGGCGCTCAATTATTTAATTTAAAATTTAAATGTAGATGGTGGGAAAAATGTGTTTTTCAGACAAAACAATTTAATCATTGTTAAACGTTTCAATTATTGACGTTTTGAATTGAAATAAATAGAATAGTATACATATTATGAAATTTGACCCAACTTCTAAAACAAAAGAGAATATAATTTTAATGGTATAAAAAATAAAATAAATAAGAAAAAAACCAGAATAAATAAAGATTAAAATAAGTTTAAATTTTAAAATTTAAAGAATGTCATTTAGGTATAATAATGAATATGTTTTTTTTTTCGTTTTCTTTCTGTTTTTTATAAATTTTTTTTTTTAATATACTTGTTCTGGATTTTATTTAACCTTCATAAATTTTAATTTACAATATTTAACTTTTTTTAAGAATCATTTATTAAACCACTCTGTTATATAAATTTATTTCTATAATAATATTAGCCACCCATCAATATGACGTTTGTATCTGTATTATATCATATAAATGATTATTTTGAATATAGAAAATAAGAGAGAGCACAAGAGAAAGAGAAAGAGAAAGAAAGAGAGAGAGAGAGAGACAGAAAAGAAAAATCGACGACGCAAGGTTTCGTATTTCTAGAGACGATATAGCAAAAAGAAAACTGCGGAGTGAAAATTGAACAAGAAAAAAAAAAAAAAAAATTCGTGATCTAATTTTAAAAAATTTGAGAATTTTTTTTTTCTTTTTCTAATATTAATGAGATTCTTTCATTTTTAATTTTAACACAAGGAAATTGTCATTATTAGTTTACATTTTCAGTATAGCTACGCATTAATTTAAATATCGTGTATCGATTTAATTTTTGGTGCTGCTGTTATAAGTAAAAATATATATTTTAAAACGCCATCTCGTGTTCATTCTCATTTTTTTTTATCTTTACTTTTTTTTATTTTTTTGCAAAATTTTCAATTAAATTTTATTTTTAGTTTTATTTTTTTGTATGATCTGGGAAAAAAAAAATAAGAAGAAATAAAAATGAGAAGAAGTAAGGAAAAACAGATTGAATGAAACCGTCAACGTGAATTCTTATATATTAGTATAAAGCGGCTGGCTCAGAGTATAGAACGTCTTTTATATATTTTTGTATTCCTTTCTACTGAATGCAATTTATGTTCTAAATTAAAATTATAATTAAAAGATTTAATTACGTAACGTGTAGAATAAGAGCATATAGAATTTAAATTAATCAAATTATTCAGTCAGAAGCGTGTAGAATTTTTTAACCAATTTTCACATTTTATATTTCAATGTACATAATTTTTTGTTTCTTTTTTGCTTCTTTATCTAAATTTCAAGCAAAACGCAAAAGAGGAAAAAAAAAATTATTTAAAGAATTGAGCTGAGCCGGTAAATGGCAATTGCGTGAAATATATTATATATATTTTTTTTTATTTATTTATTTTTGTTTTTGTTAAAAAAAAAATGTAAAAAAGTGAGATTGACCATCGAATTAAATTACACAAACATCCGTTATTCTATAAATTCAAAATTTTCACCTAAATTTTTTTTTTTCCTCTGCATTTTTATTGTTTTGCAATAACGACTTTTTTTTTTATTTATTTATTTAATTTAATTTTAATTAATTAATTTGTCTATAATAAATTAAATTAATTGAAAGTGAACTACTAATAATAATTGTATAATCGGGAATATAATTTGTTTGAATTATGTAATTTTACTTTAAATTTAATTTAAAAAAAAACTATATTATTTTTCTTTTCTATTGTGGTTTCTTCTTTTCTATGTATACGTTTGTATTTGTGTATGTGAATGCATCTTATTGAATTTCCCAGATAAAACTGGTTACAGAAATGCCAAATTTTGATCTTTTATTTTAATATTTAAAATATGTATGCTTGCAGAGTTATTTTTATCAAAATAAGAATCAGAACCACTATTGCATTTTATATTTTTTTAATATAAATAAAAATGGTCAAGGTTAGAGGCAGATCATCATCAAACGTCTTAAGACAAGATCATCTTTATCGTTATTGTTTTTCTACGGAAAAAAATTACTTTATGAATTTGGAAAGACCCCAATGCCACATTAACGTTTTTATTATAAAATTAAAAAAAAAGACACAAATTTATAATAAATTGAAAAAAAAATTAATTAAGACGAGAAAAAATTAACAAATCGCATATATTTTACATTGAGCCACATATAACAGCAATATTTGTAAACTCCCAATGACAGACAATTTTTCTTAAATTTAAATTTAAATTTTATTCTCTATCAACATTTTTGTCAGTTAGAGAAATCAAATTGATGATAATTATTTCGTCTTACTTTTTCTATAAAATAAATTCATTAAAGCTTCATTTAAAATAATTACTCATCGCGAATATTTTCTATTTGCTTTTAACTTTCAATATGGTCATCTTTACAATTGAACAAAGAATCTAAAGTTAATTGTATTTTAGTTGACTCTCACTGATCGACCACTGACAGATCAATAGAATACAATAAAATTTAATTTACATGAAATTTTGTATTAATAAAAAATGAACTAAACTTTGTACACATTTCAATAATTGCAGTTAGTGAAATTATGCTTTTAATTGTTATTAGATATTTGATGAGCATCTTTCAATTGTTTTGGAATAGAATTTAATGATTGAAATCAAGTACCATAGGCGGATATACTGAATATGATTATTTTATTTATGTTTATTTTGTAATTGAAAATAATTACACACAAAAGAAATAAAATCATTGTTTTAATTACATCATCATCATCATCAAAATCATCATTCATAATCATTATTTGAAAATATAAAAAAAATTAAAAATTTTATTTTCTTTTTCTAATTAAACTTACTTAAACAGAAACTCATAGATAGAAATTTATAAATGTGTGCGATTTATAATTCGTGCAAAATATTTTGTTTTTAAGGCAGCTCGATATAAAAAATTGTTTAAATTCAGTTTTTGATTGACTACAGACTTCAGACTTTTAAGCAAAAAAAAAAAAATAAAATAAAAGAAAAAATGTCTGAATATAAAATTAAAAATTTATAAATAAACACTGACTTTTTATTTCCTGCTTCAAATTTTATGTATATGAGTGAGAATATTATAAAAGATTGTAGGGAACAAAAACAATAATAATAAAAAGCATCAAATTGTTTCATTAATTAGTTCCTACATATAATTCTGATTAATCAATATAAATTTTATTTATCTCGCCTCTGAAATAATAAAAAAAAAAATTGTTTAACGAAATATTATTTCGTTTTATAAATTATAATTGCCAACGGAGATAACAAATTGCCATTTCGCAGTTACAACAACATTATTTATCTTTTGTTGTTTTGTCTCGTGTTTCTCTTTCATAATTAACAACATCAAGAAAATTGTGTTTATTTTATATGAACAAAAAAACCATTACCTATACGAGATATACAACCTACCTTTATATTTGAATCTTAATTCTTAAGTAGGGAGACATTCGATGTCTGATGTCCTTGATATGTTAAGAAAAAAAAAGAATTTCGTTCGTTTCGGTTAATGTTTGCGTTTCTTTGTGTTGTTTTTATGTGTCAAATTAATAAGTCACGTATCCAAAGGTCAGGCTCAGGAAATTATAAAACAAACGCCCAACCACAAAAAAAAATTAACGAATAAAAATAAATTTATCGAACAAAACAAAGTTATTAAAATTGTTTTAAGTATTTTAATAGCTAAACATTTTTATATAGGATTAAAGATTGATTTTTATAGACGAAAATAAACTTCACTATGTCAAAATTTATTGTAACTGGAACTAAGACAAAGGCATGTTTTGCGATCAATTATAAAAAACAAGCACATATGTATAAACATTTTTATGTTCACGTTTTATTCAATTTGTAATGACCTCATGTGGTTCACATCAACGCATTCCTCAAAAATTCCGACAAAGTGAAAAGTGTGAAATGATCACCTCTAAATAATTATCTGATAAATAATCTTATCATAATATTCTGACGGAAGTAATATCAGGTCGGTCAATTTTTCTAACTCTACCTTTATAAAAAAACATTCAAAAACTTTTATAAATAAATTAGAATTAAATGATTGCACGTAATTGTATTGATTACGATCACTTTATACAAAAATTATTACACATGCTTTTAAATTATTAAAGTTTATACTTGATACCTACCAATATACGTTGAATGAGATTTATTCATAGTTATGCCACAAAATCGTCATAAAAATAATAAATTTTGATCTGAATTCTATTGATCGCGATCACCTCAATATTTATCAAAGCAAAACTATTATTTTATATTATTTCTTAGTGCTGTTTTACATTATATATTTTTCCTTATGTATTTCTTCGTAATTTTTTAACTACATTGAATAACAGAATATGTTTTATACAATACAAATTTTCCTTCAGCTAAACTGCATTAAGCAATGTTTATTGAGAGAAAATATATAATGTAGAACAGATTTTATATAAAAAGACCTACCTATAAAATAAACTACTATACTTACTATTATTTTATCAACATTTTCTTGTTTATTGTAAAGAATATTAGATATTTTATAGTTCACGAATCAAATTATATTCAACTAAACCAATACTATAAATTATTTGTTTCAACAAAACATTGTTTTTTTTTTATTTTGTAATCGTATAATTCGTGTTCTGGGCAATCGGAATTCAATATCATTTTTATGTTTGTTTTATTTTTTTCTCTTACATTGTTCTGTTTTAGATTATGTTTTGTTTTATTTGTTCTGAAACTCTTTTCGTGCTTTCTCAACAAATTTCAATAATATTAACGAAGAAAAAGAGATGATATATGAGGAGAACTGGGAAAGACAAAAGACCCGTCTAAATTGAGCAAAAAGAATTTTTATTATAATAATACAAATTAAAATATTATTGATTCTTTGAGTTATTATATATTTTATGTGACTTTTTAACATCATGAAGTCTTATAAGTGTGTCACATTAAAAGTTTTATTATAAAAAAGAGTTTAACTTTCATTGAATAGTAATTCAATACGTCAGTCACATATATTCTATTGAATTTTATATATTACAGCCTTGACGTTTAATGTATCAAAAGACTGGATTTTGCTTTACACTCAGCTGTTAATTAAACAATCGCAATGATTGTACTTTTTTTTGTTACTTTAATCGATTGAAAACGAATTAAAATCTGTTTTCCTGAATATAAATAGTCAATTTAACAATGGTATTTGATATTACTTCCTTACCATTACCATATAACGTTAATATTTTCTCTACTTATAAACGGAATTCCTTTTAATTCATTATCCGCCTTTAAAACCTATTATATTTTTTTGTTTAAAATATATTTTATCTCAATTTTAAATCACCCACAACATAATTTAAAATTAAAAAACAATTTAAATATATTACTTATTCCCAATCTCTATTTTTAATAATTTAAATCAGCAATAGCAGTGGCAAAACTCAGTCAGTTTAATATAATGATATGAATAAATATTTTTATGATGTATTGCTTATTATAAAAAAATATTAAAATGTAATTTATTGAATGTACACATTTGAAATGAACCCACCCAGCAGTTGTTGAAATCTTAAACGAAAATAAAAAATTAGAGACAATAATCTAAAATACAATTTATTTTGCTGGTTTTGTTGTTAAACAGAAAGAACAAATAAAATAGAAAATTTAGAAAGAATTAAAATTAGATCATGTTGTGAAAGATCGAGGAAAACATTTCAATAGATTTTTCTTATTTCATAAGTGAAATTCATTAGATGAGGGCAAAAGTCATGATACCTACAAAACTGCCATTAAACATCATTATTCAATATAGGTTCTGTTACAATTTAACTTGTGGTTTTAATGTCATTTTGTTATTTAATATTTAATATATTTTTACTGGAATTAAATCCGCATATCAGTGCCAAACAAATACATCATTTTGTATCCGATTTTGTGTTCCAAACTAGAAAACACATACATAAAGTCATAGCCAATATTTAATAAAAATTGTTCCAAGAATTATAAATGTCTATTATTAGAACATTTAAGATTAATTATCTTATTTTACAATTCATATCATGCTTCTGAGTGTCGGTCGAGAACAACAAATTTTACTATTAAATAATACATTATTTATAACGCTATATGAAACGTAAAATATTAAACCACATGTTTTAATCATTTCAGATAAAATATACCTACTACAATCATGATTTATATAAAATTTATAATATAAATTAGAATAATTATTTCAGAATTTATAATTAGTTTAAATTTTATAAAACATTTTAAACATGCTTCTTCTCAATCATTCATGATTTATGTCAATGTCAATTTAATGTTAGTTTTTAAACAGATCAACATCGAAACATACAAAAAACACAAGAAAGCAAATAAAAAAAAAACAGAAGCCAAAAGTAAAAACAAAAGACATGAAAAAAAAGAACAAACGACAAATGATTTTGACTAAGAAAAATATTATTTTATTTTATTCTATACCTAGAGATATTTTTTCTGTAATTGTTTCTAAACTTTAGCGCATATAATTAAGTTCAAAATACTATATAATACATTCAACAAAAAAAAAACAAAGATTAAAGATGACAAGATGACAAGAGAAACAAGACCGTAACCGATGATAAACGAGAATACAATTGATTTTTATAAAATAAGATTTAACCAAATGTATGAAAAATGAAAATGGAAAGTGTGTAACGTTCGGATCTTTCAAAGTAAACGGACACAGGGAGTATAACACATTCATCAATTTTAATGTTTTGTTTTGTTTTTGTTTTTATTTTTTTTTTTTTTTAGTTTTTTGCATCGTTTTGTATTTTGAGAATGGTTCATTTTTTAAATATTGTGTAATTTATAATCTAAACGATTTCTATGCGGTCTAATTCTCACATTTTTATGTTATTTAAATATTGAAAAATTTTTATATTGTTTGTTAGTTTTATACATTTTTTTTTGCGCGAAATAATTTTTGCTATTAGTACATTATATCTGATGTAGTTTATATATTTAATAATCTAAAAGTTGGTTTGAGAGACCATATATTTTGTAATTATAATTACTTTATACTTGAACGTATAAAAAAACATTTAGGAAGTTGAAGTGGAAATACAATTTTTTGTTTTCCATTTAGAAATATTAAAGAAGTAACAGAAAATCTTATAAAAAAAATTAAAATCTTTCTTGCATCCTAAAGATCTGGTATTGAACTTAGAAAAGAAAAATTCATGTTATTAATTTTTGTCAATGTCAAAAAAGATGTAATACTTCTTAAGATTAATCCAATAACGGTATGATGCATGAATTTCCTCTATAAATTAAATTTATTTTGAAAGATGATTTATTACATTATACAATTAAAGTGCATATCGTGTTAACAGTTGTTAACCTCACAAATTTTTATGAGGCATCTTGGTGCTATTGATTAAATTGATCTAAAAAAATATTCAGGTCGTGGACATTTTTTTCATTTTATTTTATTTAATTTTTTCTTCCATTGGATATCAAACAGAATAATCAATAAAAGGTTGTCACGATGTCAATTAAAATTTAATTTAATTCTTTTCTTTAAATTTGGCACAATATGGATGTTTTTTTTTGTAGTTTTAATTCCGCAATAATTGTTAAATGGACAATAAACCCCTTTCCCTTCTCATTCATAATAATATTCAAAAGTGCATAAATATGAAGTTTAAAAAAAATTAACAATAAGAGAAAAATGTTTTGTTATAAATATGAAGAAATTGTAAGAAATTCTATGATGATTGTATAACTTTTAACTTAAGATTCACGAATCAAGACAAACCAAAAAAATATATATTTATATATAAAAAGAATTTAATATTATTAATTATTATAATAATAAAAATAATAATAAATAAACATTCACCATTTATAGATGTCAAATTTAACTATAAAATGTACACGTAATCTTTTCTTGTATCAATTTTTTTTTAATCTATTTAAATAAAATTGCTCTTAAGGCGTATTGCAAAAATTACATTTACTTTACTTTAAACTATTTTCATGTTTGTACCTTATATTTTATTGAATAAATTATAAATTAAAATTTTTTTATAATTGTAGAATGGCGACAGATCCGGCATTTTCATTCTAAATCTAAATGTATTAAAATTATTTTAATTATCGTATATAAAAAAGTGCGAACATTATACTGACAATATTTTGTCTAATAAATCTGAATTGATGTTTTACTATAGAGTTAATCCTACAATTTAAAAAAAATATTTTATTTTTATGTCTTATGAAGACTGGGCTAATAAATAGAAATTAAACATACTAGTTTTAATACAACAACTCTGTATAAAACCGGCATCTATTAGTTTGATGTTAATATCTTTTTACAGTTTATTTATTTTGTTAGTTCTAAGTTCCCTACAAACTCCTGTTATAGCTAGACTTTATCAGTTTACGTCAAGACATTATTTTATAGTTTTATTATTTGAAATTTAAACAGTTTTAATTTATTGTGTCGTCTCAATTCCAGATTTGAACTTATGATCGTGAAACTAGGTAAGTAATTAATTTTAATTTGTTGATCGGAATACATATTTAATTTTTTTCTAATAAAATTCAAATAACAAAATCGCAAAAATAAACTATTTGGCGCAGTTCAGTTGTAAACATTTTATTCTGTCTATCCTTCTTAAAAATGTATATTTTTATGTGGAGGCGAGAAAACTATTTTTAATTTAACGTTTTCAAAAATTTTATTGAAAAAAAAAAATAACGAAAGAAAAAATGCTCTAAGTATTATGCGTTGTGTGATCGTGTGATCGTCATAGTTCATTCCAAGGAAAAATATTTCTTTAACCCACAATTTAAATGTTTTATATACATTTTTTTTTTTTTTGATATTTTCTTCTTTTTTATTTTTACTTTATTATAATTATTTTTTGGCAAGTACAATTTGTTCCTTGTTTACCTTATTTTCTCAACCATTGTATATGATAGAAATTTTCATGATTTTTTATATACGGAAGTAGGTATCAAGATTTGTTTTTAATTTTTAATCTTTTCATTATTTCCACCGAATTACAAAAATAAAATATATTCTGTTTTTGTAATTTACTACAAATGCTGATTTTCGTTTTGTAAAAATAGCTACACTGGTTTAAAACCTCCTAGTTATTTTTTCTCAAATAAAAATACAGATTACGATTATTTTATTGAAAAATATTATTTTAATCTGAGTAAAAAAAGAAATGTGTCGCATAAAATAAACGTACTTTAACCCGCCAACAATGATTTCATCTCAAAAAAACAAAAAAAAAAAGCAATTTAATTTTACAATAGGAAATATCTGTTATAAATAATTATAAGATCGATGATTGTTCGATATTTTTAAGTCGACATTGACGATGCATTTTTTCCAATTATTATTTATTGCAATATTATTTCGAATTTAAAGTCGTGGTCAAAAGAAGGATGGATGGTATGTAAAGTTCACAGCTCTATTTGTAATAATCTAATTTCCATTTACATATTTAAAAATCAGGTGCGACCTTTAAAAGTCATTCATTATAACAATGGGGCCAAACACAAAAATCATGAAGCAAATTATCGTATTTTTTTTTGACAACAATGACATAACAAGTTGATTGTCTCAACAGTATTTTTTTTATTGTTTTTCTTTTTATCTTGTGTTCTTGTCTCATGACAATTGTATAGCGATATACTGACACTCTAATGTATGTTCATATGTAGCAATAGTCTAATTCAAATAATCTGTTTTCAATTGTTAGTTAAATGTTTTCTTTTGTATTATAAGTGTGATAGAAAATAAATATTACTTACACACATTTTTATTTATGAACTCTCAACAAAATTGAGATCATTCTGTAACATATATTTACAAAACATAGTTTTCTATTTCTGTTTATTTTTCTTTCAAAAACAAAACACTAAAAAAGGAAAAATGTAATTTTTTTTTGTTAAATTCTCAAAATAATAAAATACACATTACATTACATAAGTGTATTTTATTATTATTTTTATAAGAAAATATTTTCACATTATATAAATTTTTATAAATCAATCCAAAATAAATCTCTAAAAAAAAATGGTATAAATGAAATCACATCAAATGATATATTTGGTAGTCTTAATAGACACATGATAAACAATGTGAGGAAAGTATAACAAGAGTATAATACAAGAGTCAACACCAAAATATTTTCACATAAATCTTATACAATAAGATTAAAAAATTTTTTATGCCAATTCACAACTCATGAGCACGACTTTGAATTTTTTTGTTTTTAATATTTTCCTATCTTTTAATATTAATTTAAATTTTATTCTGTATCTGTTTTTTTTTTATTTTTAATGTTATTTGACTTTAAAGTAAAATTCTTAATTTTTATAATGAAATTTTAAAATTCAGTTAAACAGCTGTAAATATATATTTTGATTGATTTAAGTAATTATCATGCTTTATACGTGATAAGTGAGCAATATATGAATTTACCATTAATTATTTAGTAATAATTATAAGTACATAATACACATGTCCATTGTCTGTAGTTATCATATATCCACAAATATGAAGAGACATTCAGTCCAAACTGTAACTTTTTTATTACAACTATTATAATTATATTTTTACCTACTTATTGCATGGTCTCACAATGTCTATTGAATTATTTTTAAGAGAATAAAAAATGCTTTATAACTACTATACAAGCCTTGTAAGAGCTCATAAAGCGTCATAATCCTTAAGATGTGTGAATATGTCAATCCAAATGACTTTATAAATTAAATGAAAATAATCTCATAGTTATATAGAATAAGCAGAAAACTTTATCGTTATTATTTATTAATAATGTCTTATTTCAGTACTTTAAAAGGTGTGGAACCTAACAATAATAAATACCAGGAAAGAAAAGGTCATTTATATGATGAGAGAGGATGTAAAATAGCAGAACGTAAAGAAGGTTGAGACACCAGAAATTTATTTAACTTAATTTAAAGAAATAATACAGAAACAAACAATAGAATTACGTTATAAAAAAATTGAACTTTAATATAATTTTTGAAGGTAAAGATTAAAAAGTAAATTTTTGCTACTGAAGGTTTAAAATTTTTTTGATGATAATTAATAAATTTGGCCACCTTTTATATAATAACTAATTATGTTGTTTCAATCAGTATTGTTCTTTTTATGTATAGATATTATGAAAAATAAAAAACGTAACATAAGATTGCTAATCAAAACATTCAATTAAAATAATTCTATACTATGTACCCTTTTACGTTAATATAGAATAGAGCATGTTGTAGTCATTATAAGGGAGGAGACACCATTATATATTCATTTGATTTAAAACACTTTTTTTGACGTAATAAAAATATTATTTATAATATGGCGATTAATGCAAGTAAACAATAATAAACTGGCTGAAATTTTTATATTTTTAATCATTTTTATTTTAATCTTAACTTCAGCATGTTTCAAAATAACTAACTCGAATTTTAATTTAATTTACTCTCTAGTTGAAAATCATTACTTTCAAAAAAAAAAACAAAAAAAAACTTAACAATGAAAAAGGTATATAATTTATATTCGCATACTATAGACCAACGCCAAAATATTGTATATAATTAAATGCAAAAGATATGATCTGATTAAATAAATAAAGTAATAAAAATAATATTTTACCTACGTGATTGTTTATCAATTACAAACAATTAAAATACAAATATTATAATAATTATAAAAAAAAAAATATAATTGATGATCTTCACATAATAATTAACATAATCAGCTGTCTTATTAATTAATCATAGTAAACTTAAGAAAAATACATTGTCGTACATGACATGACATAGCAAATGTTAGTGAGTATATATGTAGGTAGGGAGATATGCCAGTTATAATGTTAGATTAACAGTTGCCTGCAAAAAAAAAAAAAAGAAATAAAACGAAATAAAATAAGAAAATATATTTGAACTAAAAGAAGATTTTGTACGTCTAGCGACCTAGCAAATCGTCTTTATTTCTTTTCATTTTCTTGGTCATTATATTCTTTGAGTATGATTATTTTTTGCTAAAGTATGTACATAACTCGATTTAATTAAAAATATTTAATTTAGTTGTCTAGTCTTTTTTCTGATTCGTAATAAAATATGAATTGTTGGATTTCTTGTTCTGATCTCGCTTACCTGAGTATTATGTGCTTTCATTTTAATAATAATAATAATTATTATTATTTTATATGTATATAATATTTAATGTAAATAAGCAGTGTACATATGTATATTTTAAGTTTACCGTATCCGGAATTTGTAAAAACAGCTGCAAACTTGCACTCTTGTTTCAAATTCAAGGATTTATTTCTAGTTGATTAAACAAAATTTGCAAAACAACTTATTGTTCAAAACTAATAAACAAAACAGAAGCATATGGATAGCGTATGAAAAGACACGTCTGGCTGTTCGGCATTGTAACCAATCAAACCACCATACCAATATTTTAACAATCGCATGAACTCTAATTCTTGAAATAGGGAGAAGTTAGCAATTGTAATTAAAAAATAAAATAAATTCGTATTCTAAATTAACCATGACTGTGAACCCTGACACATTAGGAAATAACCCGGATCTTAAAGCTTTACTACAACTACTACTGTGGGCCCAACCTGTACGCACAGTTTGATAATTTCATGGTTCGTTTCTTCTTGATTTGATCTTAAATTATGTTTCTTTGTTTTTATTCCTTCTATTTTATGTATCAGGTTTTACAACTTTTTCCAAGAAAACAATTGAAATATTATATAAGGTTTTGTCCTTCACAGTACATTATCCTATAAACCATAGTTTCCAATGAATTGAATTTAATTTTTAATTAACAAAAAGTGCTATAATAATCGCAAATATATAAACATAAACAAACAAATATATACAAAAATACTATAATTTATTTGAACTTGCTAGTCTATTTATTATTTAATAAACGGCCATACATGCAATAATGATAAAATGTAATTATTATTGGTGAAACTCTTAGACTAGATTTTATATGAAGTCGGAAATCGGTGGAAACCAGTCTACTTGTTTCTTTCCCACGCGCACAATTTAGTGTTTATCTTTTTCTCTTCAACTCAATTAAATTCAGTAAATTCTACACATGAATTTAATCTAAAACTCAGGTAAATTAAAAAGAGAAGGATAAACACAACACTGTGTAAGTGTGAAAGAAAAAAAAATAGCACTCTAGTTTTCCCTATGACAAACAACTATAGTTTTCTGGTCAGAAAGAAATATTTCCTCCGATTAAAACTAATTGAATTAAAAAAATAATTAAACTGAGAAAATGTTGTTTTTTTTTTATTAATTATTGTGAAAAAATAATAAATTATTTTAAAGAACTTGTTCTCAGACTATTTAACTTTACTCCTTCCAATTTCATACATATCACATTTAGGTTGCAATCAAATCGAACTCAAATGTCAACGTAATTTTTATCAAAATGGGAAAGAGTATCTCTTTATGACACATGGTACTAAATATAAACAATCACAAATATCAGTTGAAATTATATGATAGAGTTAAATGCCTCAAGGATAAAAACTTTCAGTAACATGCATCTGAATTGCCTTTAAATTGTTATTTTATTTATGTTTACTAAAAATAAAATAATATATATGTAATTCAGAACAACGTGCATAATGTTTCCATCAAGTGCCTATCAAGTAAATCAAGTATCAAATAATAAAGCGCAAAAATATATATATACAAAAATTCTAAATATGAAATTGTGTTTTTATCTTGATCAGTTAATTATTTTGGCAGAAAAATTTTTCTGTTTGTTTTTTTGCCAAATTATACTTACCTACTATATTTGGTCACGATTCATGAAACTACTTATGACCACCGACTTGACCTTTTTTTTTTTTTTTATTTTGTTTGGTGTTGAACGCAAATATTTACATTGAAACTTTAAAAAATGTAAACTTAGTTTATGAATTTTCCTAAAATTTCAGGAAATTCTTGTTTTTTAATATATTCAAAAAAATTACAATATTTAATCAAAATATTTTACAAAAATTATAAACAACAATTGAAAGATAAAAAAATAAAAAAAAAGTTTTATCTCATGGGAAATAACAAAAAATATCTTTTTGTGAATTTTTATTTTATAAATTGGTGAAAATTCTAAATAAATTTTTGCAATAAATGAACTAAAGAATTTATACAAGATATTTTAAATCAAAAAGTGTACAATAAACAAGTATTTTATTATTCAAAGAATGTTACGATAAATTGTAATGCAACCTCAACATAGTAAAGAAACATTTCTCAAATTGATAGAATGCTCACCTATACGTGCAACATTTTCTTACTCTCTCTCTAATTTTAGCTCGCGCACGTGACCCGATATAGAAAAAGAAATTAGTGTTTTTAGTTTAACTCAGTATTGAATAAGAAATGAACTATTTTGGCTGTATGTGCAATCTGTAACGAACATTATAGAATACCAAAAATAGTCATCTCCATATGATTGCAATTATACAAACAAAGTAAATTGTTTTTATATTTCATAATATTTAATTTTCTCATTTTCTCATTATCTCTTTAATTATGATTATCGAAGTTAATAGATGATTACTGATCTGTAACAAAAATAAACATTATATATGTACCAATTTCTATTTACATTAAATTTGTTTTGTGAAACATAACCGCATAAATTTAAATGCGCAAAAATTTAAAAAAAAATGGAACGAAGGAATTGGTATATTGATGAAAAAAAAAATTAGAACATTAATCAATAAACTGATGATTGAGAGATGACAAACATGTTGAAAGAATTATTGTTTTAACAGTTTGACCATATTTTCGGAGCAACCTTTTTGTTCACTCTACATTTAATTCATATCACACCTTTCATCAATGAATCATATTACACAGCCAAAAAAAATAAAATCAAACGCTTCATATTTATTAAGAAAAAATTATTGACAAGAAAAATTAGATATTCATGTTTACGTGTTAATATCTTTTTTTTTTCTATTTTAAAATAAATCGATTATTCAACAAAAAGATAATTATTTCATATTTATCAATAATTCTACAGATTCATATTTATCAAAAAAATAAATAAATAACGCTTTAAATGTCGCACTTGACTTTTATTTTCACATTTTTGTTACTTGATAAAATACATTTTTAAAATTTCAAAAATTCTGTTATAATCACCCATCCATCCACCCACAAACACATATCTAAATATACTAAACACAAACAGATAATAAGAGAGAGAGGGAGAGAGTGAGTGAGAGGATTGCATTAAAAAAAAATGTTTCTTTTATTATTCATAAAGATTATTAATAAATATAAAAAATAAGAAATTTAATTATTTAATACAACAACAAATACTTACCTATATAATTTTAATTTACATCTCTTAATAAAATAGAATAAAAGAACAACAATACATAGATAAAACCGTAAATCGGAGAAAAAGAAACAAAAGTATAGGTATAAATAAATTATGGTTTTAAACAAGATTATAGATGAAAATGAAATGTTTAAACTTTAAAATTATACAATACCTATTTATGCACTGTCCACAGTGAGAGTCAAAATAAAAATAATAAATGTTATAATCTATAGATGTATTAATATAATGGAATTTCTGTGGGCATATGATTAGGTTTATACATAACTGAATTATATTTTTATAGGTAAAATTATTTAGAATCAATAAAACTTATTTTGAAAGAAAAATCTTATGAAAAAACAAAATACAATAAAACTCGGTTATGACGAACTTCACGGGACCAAAAAAAAAGTTCGTTATAACTGTAAGATATCGTTTCAAACGAATCAACATACAAATTAAAATTGGACTTACAGAAAAGTTCATTATAACCGTAAGATCGTTATAAGTGGGGTTCGTTATAAGTTATAACCGAGTATGACACTTACATGATCATATTAGATGCAATGGTGTGTCTTCTGCTCTTTTTTATTGGATCTTAAAGTTATATCGGTTTATTGATTATTATTATTATTATTCTTATCAATTCGATGAATTATTATTAAAATTTTTATAAACTAAAATTCTATACAAAAGATTAAATGTATATAATTATTCCTTAGTTAAGATTAAATTAAATTTGTTATTATTGTGAATAGGCAGTTAAAAAAATCAGTCTTAACATTTGTATAATATGTAATATTATTTATAATAATTTTCTTGTGAAGGAGTCATAATTTGAAAACAAAAAATTTCTACAAAACAAGAAAATTCTAAAAATATCTTTGAAAAAATTTCTTTCAGTTTAAAAGAGAAAAAAAAAAGAAAATGAAAAATTAGAAAAAAAGAAGAAAATGTTGTTGTTTTTTTATTTTGTTCGCTCATTTATCTGATAAGATAATTATCATCATCGTCATTTTTGTCGTCATTTTATTTTCTATTAACAATTTTTTTTTACTCAATTATTATCTATTTTTGTATTTATTTATTTTTTTCTTTCAATATTTCATTAAATTTTAATAATTTTGAAATATTCTTCCAATAAATCAAATTTCTCCTATAAATATTGCATTTCATTTTGTTTTTTTTTTTTTTTTTAAATAAAACAATTAAACAAATAAACCTATATACAATTAATATACCTTCAATAATGTATATAAATTTATTAATAAAAAATTATAAATAATTAATAACACAGAATAACGAACGAACGAACGAACAAAAAAAAAAAAAATCGCAATTTCTTATTTTATTTCACATTTTTTTCTTTCATTTATTTATTTATTATTTATTTTTTTATTTTACAACACATCAAAAAAAAAACACGTCACAATTACAACAACAACAAAAGCAACAACAACAACAACGAAAAAGTTATAATAAATATTTTGAATATTAGTGTATAATAGAAAAAGGCCAGACTAGACAATTGCTTCATAATTTATATATGATAAAATTTATTTATAGATAAAAAAAAATATACTTATAAGTACCACGGGACTTAATAAACAATTTCCCTCTATGTATTTTTTTTTTTTTTTGATTTATTTTAATTTAAATTATTATTTAGTTACTTCTTTTTCTTTCATAAAAAGTATTTAAAAAAAAAAAAAAACAACAACAAAACATTAGAATAATAATTAAAAAAATGTATTTTGTGCATTTTATTTATAGAGAGCCCCAGGTTTATTTATGTGTCTTTTTTTTCGTTTTTTAAATAAATTATAACATAGATAAAGTTTAGAGAACTTTTTTTTTTTTTTTTTTTTCAAAATATTATACAGAATTATGCAAATAAACTTAAAATGAGTTTGAATTGAGATCGAAGAAAATAAGGTTAAACAATAAATAATAATTTTTTGCAATTCTAATTATTAGGATTAAGGTAAATTCAAGATATTTTAAAATTAATTCTATATTTTTAAATTTCTAGTGGAAAACCAATTTTCTATTTTACTTTTTGTGCAAATTCTTTTTTTTTTTTTTGTTAAAATGGAAGAAAGTTTGCTTCACCGAATTCTTTAGAAACCAAAGAAACAAAAGAAAATTATTTAAAATAAAGAAAAAATTTAAATTATGGAGAATTAAATGAAATATAAAAATTTGATGCTTAGAGAAAAAAAATATTATAACAAAGAATCACAAAATTAAAAATAATTCTAGATTTATCAGTTCAACTGCCTTTAACCATTTCAAATATAGACAAATGCACCAAAGTCTACCTACTAATATGACACTTTGTAAACAAAAACATTATTTTTAGTTTGTGAAATAAATGAGAGAAAAAAAAAAACGAACAAAATACAAATAAAAAAGTCTCCACTTTTTTAATTATTACAATAAAAACAGAAAAAAAAAATAGAGATGGATTAATCTTCAAACATAAAATTATTAAGAAAATGGGGCTTTGATTTGAAAACTGAAAATATTTAGATTTTCAAATCTAAAAATGCACCGAAACGAATTTAGATTTTTGTTTTTTTTTTCAAATGCAGCCGACAATGGATTGAACTTATATGGTCTTCTAACTAACTAAATAATTTTGCATTTTAAAGTTTATTATTAAAAAGAAATAAGAAAAGTTAAAGAAGAAGTTCTTTCTATCTCGATCCATGTATGGGATGCATTAGTGTAATTTTTTTTAAAAGAAGATTCACTCGTATTTATCTATTTCGGTCGTATTTCGGTAGCGTCGGGACGATAATCTTTAAACGCCGACGCAAAAGAGTATAAATATTGGGACAATAAAATCCAGCAGGCCACTCGCAGTTCTGCAATCAGAAGGACTGAGAAAGTGTTGATTTTGTTTTTAGTGTTTAGAACGGTTAGTTAAATAATTTTTAAAGTGATTTTTATTATAATTTTATTAAAATTTATTTTATAAGCAATTTTTTAAAAAATTCTTTTTCGAATAAAATAAATAATATTTAATTTGTGTTAATTTTATAAATTTTTTTTTTTTGTGAAAATATTTTGTGTTTTATGGATTTGGATTTACAATTTATGTTTTTTTTTTTTTTGAATGTTGATAAAAAAAAATATTGAACTTGTGATGGATTATTTATATTTAATGATGATGGATTATGCTCATTGGGATTATGTGAAAATTTCACTTATGAAAAAAAAAAATATGAAAATTACAATTCAAATAAATAAACAAACGAAAAAGTGATTTCAAAAGATTTCAATTAAAAAAAAAAAACAACAAAAAAAAATTAATTAATAAACAAAATGAAAATTGTTTTCTTTAACGTTTGAAGTTTAACTTTTGTTTTAATAAAAAAATATAAATAGTTTTAGTTTTCAGTTTTTCCTATTAATTGCGTATTTAAATTACGAAAGAAAAAAAAATTTAAGTTTTCTGAAATAATATTTTCCAAGAAATTTGAAATTAGAATCTCACAAAAAAAAACAAAAGAAATTAAACACAAAAAATTATCAAGTAAAAATAGAAAGAGAGAGAATAAACGAGCATCCTGTGTCTGTAACCTATTTTAGTAAAAAATCTTTTGGGTTCAAATAATTTTCAATTTTTATTCTTTGAGATGATTTCAGAGAGTTTACTGGTTCCATGTATGGGACTCTGTTATGGAATCCTCTCATTTTCTTTTCTATTTTTGTATCAAGTGAAAACACTAAATATAAAAAAATATTTTAATGTATTTGGGTATTTGTTAACATAATACCCTCTTCTGCCCACACCTAAATCACGGACGTATATAAATACACATACGTACACACACCCATAAATCTCTTGAGCATAAGCCTTCATTGATATCCAGATACTAAATTAGAAGTTAGTCTGAATCCGATCTGAACACAGTTCACAACAATTTTAAAATTTTTGAGTTAATTTAACGGTAGTGAATTAAAATTTTTGTTATAAAATATAATTTTTCAATTTATTATTGAAATTTTAATAAATTAAATTAACTGATAAATTCAATAAGAAATAATTGAGAATATTCATTTGAATTTAAAAATAATTGGAAATCGAAAATAGTTAAACAATTGAAGTTTCTTTCTAAATTTTTTTTTTTTTAAATAAATTATTTTAGAAAATAAATCCAGATAGTTTCAATATTAACTTTAATAATTATAAAGATGAATAATAAGTTTTTTTAAATTTAAAATATCAACGCTAAGCAATTCACATATTAGACTTTAAAAAAAAATCAATCCAATAAGGAACACAAAAAATAAAAAATTGCTAAAAAAAAGAATAAATAAAAAAATTAGAGAAATATTTATATTGTAGTTTTTTTTTTCTACGTTTGGTTAAAGTTTTGTTTTCCTTTTAGGTAAATTAAAAAAACTCACCAAAATGTGTGACGATGATGTTGCGGCTTTAGTTGTAGACAATGGATCTGGTATGTGCAAGGCTGGTTTCGCTGGAGATGATGCTCCACGTGCCGTCTTCCCCTCCATTGTTGGTCGCCCAAGACATCAAGGTGTCATGGTCGGTATGGGACAAAAGGACTCATATGTAGGAGATGAAGCTCAAAGCAAGAGAGGTTAGTATTTTTCTCTACAAAAACATTCTGTCAAAGAAACAAACAAGCAAAATATACTGAAAAATTAAAAATCGGAAAACTAATAACAATTTTCTCTATGTTTTTATAGGTATCTTGACCCTTAAATACCCAATTGAACACGGTATTATTACAAACTGGGACGATATGGAAAAAATCTGGCATCACACTTTCTACAATGAACTGCGTGTCGCCCCAGAGGAACATCCAGTCCTTTTAACAGAAGCTCCTCTTAACCCAAAAGCCAACAGAGAGAAGATGACACAAATTATGTTTGAAACTTTCAATTGCCCAGCTATGTATGTTGCTATCCAAGCTGTCCTTTCCTTGTACGCTTCCGGTCGTACCACTGGTATTGTTTTGGATTCTGGAGATGGTGTTTCCCACACCGTACCAATCTATGAAGGTTATGCTCTCCCCCATGCTATCCTCCGTTTGGATTTGGCTGGTCGCGATTTAACCGATTACCTCATGAAAATCCTCACAGAACGTGGTTACTCATTCACAACAACAGCTGAACGTGAAATCGTTCGTGACATTAAGGAAAAATTGTGCTATGTTGCTCTTGATTTTGAACAAGAAATGGCCACAGCCGCTGCTTCAACCTCCCTCGAAAAATCTTATGAACTTCCCGATGGACAAGTCATCACCATTGGTAATGAACGTTTCCGTTGTCCAGAATCACTTTTCCAACCCTCATTCTTGGGAATGGAATCATGTGGTATTCATGAAACAGTATACAACTCAATCATGAAGTGTGATGTTGATATCAGAAAGGACTTGTACGCTAACATTGTTATGTCCGGTGGTACCACAATGTACCCAGGTATTGCTGATCGTATGCAAAAGGAAATTACTGCCTTGGCTCCATCTACCATTAAAATTAAGATCATTGCCCCACCAGAACGTAAATACTCCGTATGGATCGGTGGTTCCATCTTGGCTTCATTGTCCACTTTCCAACAGATGTGGATCTCAAAACAAGAATACGACGAATCCGGCCCAGGAATTGTTCACCGCAAGTGTTTCTAAACAATCAACAACTTCCACTAAAAATCAACAACATCATAATTGTAAAGATAAAAACAAACAACAACAAAAACAACATCATCAAAACGCTTACTTTGGAAATTATAATCAACAACTACTTTTTTTGGATGGTTTAATCATTCATGAACATATTATTAGACCAAAGACTGTACTTTTATTTATTATTTATTAAATAACAAGAACCCTAATAGTGATAATTTCCAAATATAAAAAAAACAAAAAATAAGAAATAAAATCAAAAGAAATAAAAAAAAAAAAATAAAAAATCTCATTTTTTTTTTAAAAAAAAAACTTCAAAACAAAGAATAAAATTGCACAAAAATTCCTAATGAAAATTTATTAAAGCCATCAAATAAAATAAATTTTAAAAATCCAAATTGAAAATGAAAACCATTAAAGAACTAAACCATACAAATTCTAGTGTTGCTCTCATAAATATCGCCTCTTTTTCTCTTCTTTCCTAGAATTTTTTCTTATAAAATTTTTTTATTATTATGAATTTGGTTTAAAGAATTTATTTATTTATATTCACCAATCTGTCTTATTTGAGAAAAAAAATCATAAAATAAAAACAGAACACAAGTACCAACAAAAATAAAAATAAAACAATAAAAAATATTATTATCGCATATGTAATAATTTTATTAATATATTTATTATTAATTATATAAAAAAAAACCCAATATGAAAATTAATTTCGTTTAATTATTGAAAAATAAATTCAAAATCAATTTAAACAATTAACTAATATGCAATTAAAATTGCCAAAAAAACCATTTTTTCCGCTAGTTGATTATAAAATTCTAAATTCTAAATCTATTTTTGATAATTCATGAAATTTAATACAAAATTACATTTTGAAATGAAAATTTATCAGATGAACTGCGTTTAATAAAGATTTTGTTTGTACTTGTGTATGCCATCTGTTCCCTGTTGATTTTCAAAGTTTATTTGGCATTTTACCCGCAAACAAGAAAAACGTAAGAAGGAAAATTAACTTCCCACTATTATATTATTAGAACTTCATTTTGTTTTGTCTGCAAATTGTTTTGTTTACTACATCGTTTATCCAGAAACACTTTAAAAATTATCTCATTTTCGTAAAAGATTTTCCCGGTTCGATGGGTGAAGAAGTTATATAATGTATTTTTATATTTCATCTTGTCTCATATTGTGGGTGGTTTGTTTATTTCGTAATTCCTGGATCGCACACACATACAACACTCACATTTGTTGCTGTTTATCTTTTTTACATTTACTATTTCCACTTTCTCAAGTTACGTTTATTTTTAAACACATAAAATATAAAAATCGATCGATTGGTTTTTTTTAAAAATATCTGGGTAAAATATTTCTTTTTCTGTATTACATTTTTCCATCACACCATATTTTAAACGATGATGTCAATGTTTTATTTTCATCGATAGAATTTTTAGACTGAGCTCTCAAATAGAAAGATATTTTAACTTTAACGTCTAGTTATCATTTACTATTAGAATATTGAAATGTAAAAAACGATTTTGACCAACAGGATATATGAATTCATAGCTCTTCTATCATGATAAAATTCTTTGTAGTCATAACTTTCAATTTAATTTTACATTTTTGATTCATCTATGTATTTAACTTTAAATTAAATTTTCAAAGATAATGTGTGATTAGTTATGGTTTTTTTGTTCAATGGATCTGTGCAAGAAATAACGGTAAGTGGAATTTATTAAATTTTAGATAAATAAAGTAAACGAAATTTCTTTTATTAAATACATATAACTTTATTTATATTTTAGGCAATTCAAATTTCAATATAATAAAAACAATACAATGTTGCGAATAATATATAAATTTTGAATCATACATATAATTTTTTTTCCGAAAATTCTTTCTACTTTTTAAAATTTTGATTTTACAGCTTTAAAATTGGTCTTTCTTGTTTACTTAAAATATTAATAATACTAATTAATTATTAATTAATAATATAATATAATTTCTTTTATAATATAAAATTTGAAACGTCATCAAATGGTCGGACATTTTGTTATATATTTTTCTTTTTGTTTTTAATTTTAAATATTTTTCTTCTTTCATTTTTGTTTTTTTTTCTGTATAAATAAAAATCATTTTTTTAATCAAAAGTAAAAAGCACACATGCATTCACTAAAACTTAAAAAGGAGAATTTCAATAAAAATGGCACCTTATCTGTAGAGTGCTTTTTTAAAAAAAATATTTAAAATATATAATCAAATTAAAACGTTTAAAATTATAATTAGCTATCGTATTCCAATTAAATTACAATAAAAGATACGTAAAAAATAACATTTTCAAAAAGACTCGCGCTAGTTATTTAAATTAAAAAAAAAGAAAAAAAAATTTACATTCGTTATTTAATTAATTAATTAAATCAGGGATCATAAAAAAATTTAGTAATCCTGAAAAGTCGAAGAAACAAAAATTAAGTACAGTTGTTGTTGTTGTATATTTAGATGCGTGTTTAAAAAAAAAAAAACAACAGACGAAAAAAAAAAATACTAAAAATAAATTAATTTAAAGATATTAATAGGAATGTTATTTATTAGTTAATTATGTATTATTTATTCATTTTTTAAAAATATAAATAAAATTGTTTAGCACGCCTCAATAGTTTGATTGAAAACAATTATGTTTATTATGTATTAAGTACAATATATCTGTCTATAAAACAGAAACAAAATAATTTATCAACTTGGTTAAAAAAAACTGTTCCTATGTAAAAAATAGAAAAATGACTTTTGAGTTTCTCTCACAAAAATTGAGCTAAATTTAGTCAGTTCAGTTTTTTTTATATTGATTGGTTATTATAATCGGAATCAAGGCACCTAATTGGCATTTTTTCTTTCGCTCTTTTTCTTCTTCTTAATCTTTTGTTTATCTTCTAATTTTAAATATTTTTCTTTTTTTCAAACATAAATATTTATGTTTTTTCTTTATTCTTCTCGTTCTTCGTAAAATTTCTTCTTCATGTTTTTAATTATTTTTTATTTTTATCTACAAAAATTTTTTTTTTATATTTACTAACCGTTAAAATATTATAAATTTTAATAAGTTCTAAATTTTTTTTTCTTGTAAATAGTTAAAAATCTGAAGTTATAGATAGCAGCCGGAATAAATTTTGTGAAGGATTTTTGTATAAAAAGATTATGTCGTTAAATATACAATTTAATAAAAAAAATTCATGCAATTGTTTGACTGTCAAATCGCATATTAAGCATACAATTAAGAATATTGATCTATAATAATATAATATTACTATTTAGTATTATGTTTAATTATTAAACATTAGATTTTCCAAATAACACAATTTTGGCATAGTTATTTGAAAAAGCCAAAAATAAATAAAAATAAATTAAAGTCAAACTAAATAATTTTTAAACGACCGATCAGACAAGTGTTAAAAACCATAAGCTAACTCTTCTTTTGACATTAATGCCAAATTAATACAAATGTGACAAGTCTTGTTTTATAAATTAGAATCAATAGAAACTAAATAAAAAATGACTTGAAAAGTAGTTGCATAGAATAATTTTTTTTCGTTCTTTAAATTACATATATAGAAATTCTCATCAGTTACATATTTAATCAAAAATTCCTTTCGACAGAATTCTTTCGAGCTGCATTCATTTTTTGTTGTTAAGTATTAAATATGTTTATGTTTATGATTATAATTTTTCTTTTAACATTAATTATTAAAATATTAAAATATTTTAATCAATTTTTTTATAATTGTGTTGTTATAACAGATTTTCTTATAATTTGTTCTTTTGTTTTTACAGGAGCTGTTACAACTTCAGATGAAACAAGCCATGGTGATACCATTTCAGATTGTATATCTCGCCGAAGTGTTTCCTGATGATAGAAGAATTGTTATAGAAAAATTTATTTAAACAAAATATTTTTAGTAATATTTTGACTAGGATTAAAAAGTGTTCATAGTTGTTGTTCTTGGTTGTTTTTTGTTGTTAAATTATTATTAATTTATGAAAAATTAATTATTAAATATAAACAAAAAATTAATACATGTATAATTAAAAACATTAGCATTCGCTTACAAAATACATACACACATAGGCAAACACAAAATATATACCTTCATTAATTTCTCTTCAGTAGATGTGATATTTTTGGCAGCAATATTAGCGGCAGCGGGAATAGACCGAGCAGTCAACGGTGATTGTAATCTTTCATGTACTTTATTTAATTTTGGGCTTACAATAGGAGATGATAATTCTGATAAAGGATTTATGTCTCTGAATGGATTATTGTTGGTATTGTTATTATTATTATTATTATTGTTAGAATTATTATGTTTTTGTTTTGTTATTGGTGATTTATGATTATTATCAGTAACATCTTCATTTGTTGTAGTTGTGTCAATTGTTGTTGTTGTTGGTGTTGTTATGATAAATGGGTTCGTGGATGATATTTTAGAAATTGGTGATGTCATTGGTGACATATTTAAAAATGGATTATTTGTTATAATTTTAGGGCTTTCATGAATTACATTTTTCAGTGCATTATTTGTGACAGCGCGCTGTGCATTATCGAGTTTCGGTGTTTTAATTTCTGATGAAATTATATTTAATGATGGTATACTAATTTTTTCTAAAACACCACCACGTTGTTCTGAAAAATGTGTAACCGTTACTGAATCGGTTTTACCATTCATAGAACAGTTTTGCGATGATTCTGAATTAGGCGATGATAATGGAGAGGTTGATGATAATGTTGGGAGTGAAAAGGAAGGCAAGTTTTTAGAATTCGGTGAAGTGGGAGAATACTTTTTAGGTGATGGCGAAGATAATGATATCGGTGATTGAGCTGCTGTTGTTGTTGTTTGAACGGTTAATGGACTCGTACCAGTTAAATTTAATGTCAATTTATCACCACCCTAAATTTATTTGTCGAAAACGAAAAAAAGGAACAAAATACAAAAGCATGAGCGTACAAATAAATAACAAGATATACGTAAAATAAATTATTTGGAAATTAAAAAAAAACATTTGACAGGTTTTCATTAAAATATCCAATCTAAATAGAATTATACGCGAATAATATATGAATAACAAAATTAACTTACCACAGATACAAACGTAGCTGCATTTAAAGAATCTGGACCATCCGAATTTGTTTGTGATGACACATATAACTGATTTGTTAATTTGGTGGGTGGTTGCAATGCTTCTTCTTCAGCACGAGCTAAAAAGTATCAAACAATATTATTAAAATAAATTAAACTTAAAAAATTTAATAAGTACCTTTCAATATATTGCATTTCATTTGAAGTGGTGGAAGAGATATATTCCCAGTATTTGCTATCTTTGCTTGATTATTTGGTCGCTCATTTGATGATAATTTCTTAAGATTATCTGTATTACTATCAAAATCAGATGTTTTATTTATTGTGACTCTGTAAAATAAAAAAATAAAAATTTGTAATATATTTTATATATTTTATATATTATATATATTTATATATTTATTCATTTATTTCTTTTTTGGTGTTATATTTGTATTAATAATTTTTAGTTTCTAAATTTACATGATTCAAATACTGAATACATGGTAATATTTAGTTTTAATTGTTATCATTGAAACTCTGCTTTATATTAAAAAACTGATAATTTATTGCGATGGTTATATTTCTATTTAAAGCTTCGTTGAATTATCAATGACATATGATTATTATAACAATACATCAAACTTTATTATTATTATTATTAGGAATATTTAATCAAAAGCATTATCGGAATAATCAATATTAATAGGCAACTTATTTTGATTTAAAATTGCAAGCAGAAAACGTACTCAGATACTAAATTAACATGTAATAGAAATAAGAGTCTTGTTTGGTTATTTACATTTGAATCACAAATTCAATTAATGTTTCTAATAATCATTAGAAAATATATAGAAAAATAATAATAATACTTTAAAATATATTACCTTATACTTGTAGCATCATTCAGTGATTCTTGAGCATGAATAGAAGAAGCTGTATCCTTGGAAATTGTTTTAAGCAGTGTATCAATTTGTGAATCACGATCAGATGAACCACTTTTGACACTATATAGTAAAATAAATTTATTTAGTAAATTAAGAATAAGCTGCGCCAATAGTTTATTTCATTATCTTAAATTTTGAACAAATACCTAAAAGCTGAACTTATTGAAGCCTTTCCAAAAGAGCCGTGATGTGAGGCAATTTTAGTAAATGTAGTCTCTTCAACATTTTTATTTGGAAATGTGTCAATTTCCAATTGTCTACAATGTCAAATAAAAGAGAAATCAATATTTTGGTAATTTAAAAGAAAAGATTTGTACTTTATGAACGTACTTGAGAGTAAGCCCTGCTTTACCAAATGAACCCAGTTTATAAGAAGAAGCTTCATCATTTGAAGAAATTGATTTATTTGATGAGCGACTTAAAGATGCAGTTCTAACATTACCATTTAATATATTACCCGATGTTATTACTGTATCTGATGTTAATGGTACATGGTTTTGTATCACGGTTTTCGTGGATGGAGAAGGTGTTGGCGGTAATGGTACGTCTTCTGGTGGGACAATTCGTTGTCTTTCACGTAAAACATGTGATTGTCTTCTAGCAAATCGTTGTGATGGACGTCGTTCAAATTGAACTGTACGTCTTGCACGACTTTGTTGTGTTGTTTGAAATTCTGTTTTACCAGAATAACGAAATCGTGAACCCATTCTGAAAAAGTTCTGACGAGCAGATGGTCCTTTAACTGATGCACGTAATCGAAAGAATGCATGATGCTCTATTGCACATTTCCATAAATGCTTACAAGCTTTTTCATTGTATAATCTAAATACAAATGTATGTTCTTGTTCACGTCCTTCATCATCATCTTCCACAACAATTAATGTTAATTTTTTCTTTTTAAAATCTAATTTGCTTATTTTTGGCCAAAAAAATAATCCAATTTTTTGTGGTCCTTCAAATACCAAAATTCCAGTTGGTGTTAGACCAAGATGATATTCGCATCCATCTTTTCCCTATAAATGAAGATTATGTTATTTTTTAATATTCAACGCTCCTCGTAATTCAAAACCAAAAAATATTATAAATGAGAACAAATTAAAAGCTACAAATTGAAACTTATTTGTACTGAAAATAATCAACTCCACCCACTTAATTCTAATCTATAATGAACATTTGTCAATCATGTAGATTGTAGAACTCAGTATTTTTTAATAAAATACTTTTTATATCAAATTTATATTAAATCAATAAAAAAGTAATAACATGAAGTTTTTTCAAACATCGAATTTCATATTTATCAAAAATTTCATTTTTCTTAATTCTGTATTATGGAGATCGGTTCTTTAATTATTATTTATATTTTAATTTCAATTCAAACACTTTTGTTTGTTTCGTTTTTCTTAAAAGTTTAATTAATGTAATTAAAAGATACATGCAAACAACCGTTGACCGTGAAATTTCTATTTTTTATTTTATTGTTGTTGTGTTTTTGTTATATAAATTCACTTTTTGTTATTTGATTTCCTTTTTGTTTTTTAATTATTAATTCTAATATAACATCAATACCAAAAAAACGACGGTTCTTTTAAACCTACAAACGATAACAATATTTAATCTAAACAAATAATTATTTTTTTGCAATAAGAGATAAATTGTATTATTTGATTAAAAAGTTTAACTTTACTTGTTACTCTTGATAATGATCTTAGTACCTAATCAAAAAAATAGTTGAGCATTAAATAAATAAAATTTTGACTGAAATTTTTTTTAGGTAATCCAATTTTCAGAATGATTTGGTTTTAAAGAAAAAAAAACCGAGTTTTATCAAACCACAACCAAATCTGTAACAATTCACTATATTTAATGATTTTATTATTTGCTGGCTGAGCCATAAATAAATTTTATTATAATCCAAATGTTTTACATAAGAAAAACAAGAATTCTTACCAATACAGTATGCATATCAACACCATACATATCCAACCATTTCGCTTTATTTAAAAATGTTAATTCAGCTTGTGCTGGTGTTAAACCACCACATCTTTTATATTCATCATAAACTGCAAATTCTAAATCTTCTGTTTGATTTGCAACAAACCGAAATTCTGATATTGTCGCTGGTGTATGTACTGTATCATCATAATCACCCAATTCGGCTAAAATTAAATTAAAAAACAAATATGTTATGAAAACATTGTTCAATTAAATAAAAGAAAACGTACATTGTAAAGATAATGCTGCTAACTCGATTGCTTTATCATCAGGACATTCAAGTCTTCCATCTAATAAATCTTGTTTTAATTGTAAGAAAAATTGGTAACGTGTTAATTCTTCACGTAATGTATTGGGTTCTGATGAATAAAATTTTACTTTCAAACGTAAAGTATAAGGGGGTCCAACTAAAATAAATAAAAAATATGTATTACTATTGCTATTCTATAGGAAAATTCTTTTTGACAAGATAGTCTTGAATGGTTTCTTATGTAGCAAAATTGTTGATTGTTACAACGTTTAAATTCAATATGTTGATATATAAAATTTCTCATAAATAAAATTATTATTTACTTTTAACTTGTTTTTTAATGGCTTTTGTTGGATCCAACCAATGTTTAACATTATTTGAGTCTGTAAATTGTAGACCAAAATAATCTTTCTCAATTAAATCCAGTGAATAGAAAACTTGTTCATATAAGTCTCCGCCCATTGCCTTTTTCTAAGGGAAAAATATTAAAACATTAAAATATATATTTTTAATTATTGTAATAAAATCACAAAATGAAAATAAAATAAAAATGTTCAATTTGCATAACATTTTGTTTTTGATTTCAATTTTACAGTTTATTATATTATTTTGATTTATAAAAAAAAACATATATAATAGTGGAACAGAAGATATGATGATATGACAATAAAGATGTGCAGCCTTTTAGAAAAAATCAACCGTTTTTTATTTTCTTAATATATATGAGAGTCAAGAGTGCAGTGGAATGAAGAATTTTTTAGATTAACAAAACAACGAGAGAAAAATGAGTTTAACACATTTTTGTTTCAGTTTTAAAACCGTTGCATTTTTGTGGTTTGTTTAATAAAATGTACACATTTGTTAAATTTTGATTTCGTGACATTTGTATTATTTGCGAGATTATTTGTTCCAATTTAATTTCCATTCGCGTTTAAAAAAATCATAATTTTTGTATTGGTGCTGACAGCCGTTCTTTTAAATTTAAATGTCAAAATCATGACTACAATGCAAATGTTGTAGTGTCATAAAAGTCATTTAAGTAAAGAAAAAGACTCAAACGAAATCCTCATTTTATTAAAATAAGAAGAAGAAATATTATAAATATGTTTCATTTGTAGAAAATTTGCGTTAATAAGTCGCAATGAGAAAAAAGACATATTTCACATATTTTGAAAAATATTATTAATAACATCATAATTAAGACAATAAATAATAACTAACTATGTTATTAGATATAATATTCACTTTAAAAAAAGGTTAAAAATGAAAAAAAACACACCGACAATTCCACAGGTAAATCTGTATTATCCAGTAATATAACACGACATTGTATAATATTTTTATTTGATATTATCCTTTGTGGTTTTATTTGACTATTTTTATTGTCATTATTTGTATTATTTCTCGCCTTACGACGACTTAAAAATCTTAACATTTTGGTTGGCCTATTTTTTTATATGGTTTCGTATTCAAATACAAAAAAACTAATAAAAATCCGAGGCATAGACATTAAAAATGTTCTTTACTTCACACACTTTTTTGAACACAATAACTTAAAAATATTATTAAATTCTGTTTAAATGTGATTAACAAATGCATTGAAACTTGTTTGATAACAAAAAATAACTATTTTGATAAGAATGCAATGCAAAAAACCAAAAATATATATTAAAACATTTCAGTCGAAAAAATTATCATGGATAAAAAAAATATACTAAAATGTATCGTGTCTTATCGTTAAAAAGCGATAAATAAAATATTTGATAATTGTATTAAGTATTGCCATACGCACAATAATTCTTTTTCGGAATTTTTTTAAATACATAAATCTAATTAATTCGCTTATTTAGTTTTTTCTATTTATGAATTTCACCCACATTTTTTCGTTAATCTTCATCTTTTCTAATTCCTCCAAATATTTATTTGATAAAATAGAAAGTGCATTCAATTTCAGTAGATATAAATCTCATATTTTTTTCTTTTAACTAAAATTTCATGTTTGTTATTTTAAATTATTTATTTTTTCTTGTATACATATATAAATCAATTTAAAATATTTAATTTTTTTACCAATACATAATTTGTTTTTGAATAATTAATAAAAATAAAATAAGCATAAATGGTGCAAAATATAATTTAAATAGTAATAAAATTTAATTCATTTGATTGTTTGATTATTTCAGTTTAATTTTTGTGCTTCGCTCTGAATAATTTGAAAAAAGGACCAACTACTAATTTGAATAATCAAATGATTATTTAATATTTTTTAAAATTATTATTTTAAAAAATGTATTAAAGACAATAATTTGATTTATTCTTTTGTTAAAAATTTTTTATATCATTTTCATCGCATAGTCCATAATGTATATAATATTAATTTTTGTAATTTAGAAAAAAGTACACTGTAATATTATTTTATTTTATTTATGAATATTCTATTATAAACTTAAAATAACATAAAATAAGAAAAGAAAGCGATACAAAAAGAAAAACAATTTTCTAAACAAAAGAATGCATAACTAATTAAGCCTTCTCGTTTGTTGTTCAGTGGAGAATGATTCTGCAATATAATAAAAATAAGAACATATCTTTCTCATTTAATTATTGTAAAGAAATTCCATCCTCAAAAATGAATTTAAATTTTTTCAAGTTCTATCATTTTATAAATATATTAAAAAAAGAGTATTATGAAAGAACTAAACGAAAAGAGCTTATTTCGATCTGTATATTAATCTTATTGATCGTATCTCATAACAATTAATGCACTAAAAAATAATAAGAGTTAAAATATAATTAATTATTATTATTATATTTTGTATTTTGTATATATGTTTTGATCCTTCTTCATCGGTTCATCAATTTAATTTTTTAATGAAACTTTTAAGTTTGATCATCAGTCATTTCTAAAAATTGCGTACAAACATCTCTGCTACATTCTCCTTTACTATTAAAAACAAATTTATAGTAATGTCCGTCAGCACATATAACTGGAATTAATAAGCAATAATAATTTTATTATTTTAAAAATACGTAATACGTTAACAAATATTTATGAATTATTTACATAAGAGGTTATCTTATGCGATAAGTTGAAACTTAGATAAAGACCATACAGTAGACTGAATTGTAACGCAACTTTCGGTTATTTAGAAAAATCGAAAGTTAAATGCCACCTAATCACGTTAAATTAATGTTTTCGAACTGAATATATATTTTTTGATTCTTAAATAACAAACATAAATTCTATAGAACTATAAACAATTTATAAAAAATCCAAACTGGTGCTGTAATTCGAATATACTTATAAGTAATAATGATAAAATCTTACCAATAACAGAATTGTTGTCTGTACCAAATGCACAAATACACATTGAATTTTGTGGTATTGAAAACTTGCAAAATGACCATTGACTTGTAAAATATTTTGGGATTATTGGTAAACTTGTTGATTCTTTTCCTTTTTGTTCTTCCAAATTAAAGACATGAATTGTTCCATGATCAGATGATACAACAATGCAAGTTGATAAATGATTAAAATTTATACAGTAAATAGTTGCCTGAAAGCATATATAAATCATTAATAAAATACATTTTCTATTATTAGTGTTAATTTATTTTTATTATTTAGTTGTTAAACTCAAACAACTTGTATCAAAATACAAATATGACTATGATAAATATTTTCAACTTTTGTTTTATGAATAGTAGTATCAATTCAAGATAATAAATAACATTAAATATAAAAAAATTATAAAATATTTTCTACAACATAAAAGAAATTATCTTCAGTTAAATATAAAATAATTTTCAATTGAATATTTTTGGCTCAAAAAAGAAAATTATGACAAAGATATTGTGCATTTGAAAAGACAAACAAAAATAAAGATAAAAATGAAATAAAACCAGCATTAATGCCAAGTTTTTTTCTTCTTTAATATTTTTTTGGCTAAAGAAAATCAATATATATATATATATATATATATATGTATAGAATTATTGAGAAATAAAGCTTTAACAATTAAAATTCTAGAAAACATTAATGAAAGAGAATCATATGAAGAAAACAACAAAAAACGTACGTTCTAATAAGAAGGATAATGAGAATTTACCTCATTGCCTTTCAAAATAAAGTTATGTCGTTTGGAAAATACATTTTCATTTTGTTTTTTTCTTTTTTTCAAACCAATGAGTCATACCACAAACTAGTCAAGATATTATATGTTCTTTGGTCATACATAATATTTTGATAATTGCTATTATTAGGTATTATTATTTGTTTCATCAAATAAAATAAGAAATAATAATATTTTATATTAAAATCAGGAAACGCAACAAGAGTTTGGTCAATTAGGTATAATTTTTTAAAAATTTATTAAATTTTATGGGTAAGTTTGAAAATACCATAAATAAGTTGGAAATAAAATATATGCACTACAAACAATAAATAAATAAAGAAATAAAAATTATTACACATCAATCAGTACATTATAACTTAATTTCGGTTGATAAACAATATTCTGAGTAATTTAATTTTAAATAAAATAAAAAGGCTAGAAAAGAATGTTCAGTATGATAATACTTTTTTATGGTTTATCTCAAACAATTGACTTTATGGTTTTACTTAAAAAACAAATTAAGTAGTTACGATTAATGTTAAAAATTATTACTTAAAAGAATTTTAGTTTTTTTCAATTGAAAAAAATTGACAAAAAATTATATAAAATACACGGTTTCATTTGAATATATCGTTTAAGTATGTATATATAAAAAATAAAACTAATATTTACCTGGTTAGTTCCACGGCGAAGTTCAGCAACTTTATTTCCAAGAGTTGTATCGAAAACTCTTATGAGTGTTCCACGTTCACTTGCAGTAGCTAAACGAGTACCTTGCAAATTTAATGCTATACAACTTACAGCAGCTTCATGGGCTACTATTTCAAGCGGAGCTTTTTCTGTTTTTGCTAAATCAACAATCTAAAAGTAAAACTAATTAATTTAAAATATAATTCAAAAAATAGATGGTGATATAACCTGAACATGTCCAGTTCTTCGACCGGGAAAAGCAAGTAGAGATTTATTACTATTTGGACATAAAACACATAATCCCAAAGAATTCTGACTTGTTTCAAAAACATGTATCTGTTTTGGTTGTTGTGTAAATGTGTAAACTTTAATAATTCCTTCTAAAACAACAACAATACGATCTCTTCTCAAACGTACTGATTTAACGGGAGCATTAAAGTCTAATGAAATAGCTGGAGCTTTTTTAAGATCATCCCAAACTAAAACTTTATTTGGTGGATATAAAGGTCTGATTCCACCACCCACAAGTGCTAAATAATTGCATCTAAATAACATTTCGACATGACCAAGACCTCCTTCTGAGAAATATTGACGTTCTTTTTCTTTTAATGGATCACAATTATAAATCCGAAATCCAGTTTCTGTCCCACAAGCAAAGCATCCTACAAATAAGTTTCGGCTTAGTATATTCGGTGAATTTAAACATTAAGAAAAACATTCACAATAAAAATACATCTATTTTCTTAAAAGGTACATAGATTATGAAAAATAATAGTTTATATCCAATAATTTACCTTGGTCTTGATTAAATCCACAATATAGCAAACCCCCATTTCCAGTACTTTCCACCAGATTCATTGTCTCATAACAGATAAATTAATATAATTAATAATTAAAAAATTTCTGTCAACAAGATATTAATTAAGTATTAACCTCACACTAACAAAATGTCAAAATCAAAATGGGGAAAAAACTCTTAAACTTATCGCTATCGAAACAACACCAAAATTATTATTTTACTGAAGTACTAGTTTTTATCGATATTTAAATTTATTGTTGAAGTTATGATTTATAATTATAATAATTATCTATAATAAACTAATTATGAATATAACATTATTATATTAATATGAATATTAAAATAGTTGCATGTGTAAATATTAAATACATTATCAGGATATTAATCCATAACTTTTATAATTACAATTTTTGCTGAGTAAAATAAGTATGTACTAGAGTTGATATCGTTCGGTAATGACAATAATTTTAATTTTGGTCAACCATGCATTTTTAACTGACAACCCATTATACAGCACAACAAGTGACAGCTCAGATTTTAAACAATAAATAGTTGACGTGTTTAAAAATACCTTAATTTGTTAAAAAAGCCGTATAAAAATAATAATAAATAATGTTGAATATTCAAACTCACATGGTAAATACTGATAATGTGTATATTATATAATTATTATTATCTATGTAGTCAGTATTATGATAATCATAAATTTCATAAACAAATATAAATATTTTTAGGATTATGAGGGGCAAGCAAGAGCCGAAAAGCTTTCACGATTCATCATTACTTTATTTGGGATGGTAGGATTGATATGGGGTGCCATTATTCAACAATTTTCTCAAACTGTTTATATTTTGGGTGCTGGATTTGTCTTGTCCACATTGGTAAGATCTATTAACTTTTTAATTTTTAAATTAACTCTTGAATTTATTATTACTACTATTATTTTATGTTAATAATGGATTAAAAGTGAAACTTTTTTAATTAATTCCTTGACCAACTTTTTCTTTTTAATCTTATATAATTTTTTGTTTTATTTTATTTTTTTTTTTTCAGATTACTGTACCAGCATGGCCCATTTATAGACGTAAACCTTTGCAATGGCAAAAAGCTAAACTTGATACTAGTACTGAAGATAAAAAGAAAAAGAAATAACTCTCAATATTTATATATTAAAAAAAATTCTTCTAAGCACAATTTTATTTAAAAATTATATTCCAAAAAGAAAAAAATAAACAAAAATTTAATAAATAAAATTTTAAGTTTTAATTTTAATACATACAATATACCCTGGATACTGAATATATTAAAGGGATTTTTTAAATTTAGTAACAAAAACTTAAAATAACGCATGATATTCAAAATTTTAATAAATCAAATCTATGATAAAATTAGATTATTTAATGTTTTATTATTCAATAATAAAATTATAGTACCTAATTCCAATTCCAAGTAGAATTTAGATAGATCCTCGAACGTCACATATTAAAGTTGAAAGTATTGTGCGTGTTTCTTTCGTTTTTATTTCTTAGATTTTAAGCTAAATTTTAATTAGAATTCAGTTTATCATTTTAATACACTCATACCTCGCTATACGGCCGCTCTATTTACGGCATTTCGCTATAACGGCCTACTTTAATTATGGCACTTTTTCGATTTACGGCCAAAAATGTTTTGTTATACGGCCAAAAAAAAAACATAGAAGAAACGAAAGAGCATATTACCGCTTACCGAGTCTTCAAATTCGTCTTCAGATTAGATCCGTTTTTAATTTTTTTTATTATGTCGAAATATGTTCATTTAATTTTTTTTTTGTTTTTTAATCGAATTTCATATTACATATTTGTTACGTATTTTTATTTTATGTACATGATTTTTGTTGTTTTCGAATTGAATTTCAGTTTAATATTATTTGTTATGCATTTTGAAATGAAATAAAAAGGAAAAATGCATTTGAAACGAAAAAAAAATATTATTTTATAAAAAATTGGAACTGATCCGATCGAATTTGTATGGGTTTGTATCAAAATAATTGATTCATTATACGGCTTTTCGCTTTACGGCCAAGTTTCCCGGAACGTATCTAGGCCGTTAAGCGAGGTATGAGTGTATTAAAAAACTATTTTCTTTTTTAAATTACACTAATAGTTTTTGTTTTCAAGACAAAAATTTATATTTGGTTTATATAATTACAAATGTGATAATATGCAGACATTTAATTAATATAATATATTTATATTTTAAAGCATAATAGTAATGATAAAAGTTCGGTTGAATATTTTTATGTTGTCTTTAAAAATTGATTTTATATATTAATGGCGATTTAAAAAATTATTTAATCGATTAATATCGATTATATAAATTTTCCAGATGAAGGGATTTGTTTTTCATTAATTTCTTATTTTTTTATTTTAATTTTATTACATATCTTTTTAAATATTATTTTTCTCCTTGATCATTTTTTTCATGTTTTCTGTTACTCCTTTTTGTTTCTATTTCTGTTTCTCTTCTTTTTTTCTTCCCTCTTATTACTATATATTTATTTAAATATTTATATGCATACTTAAAATTAAAAAAACATTCTACTAAGTTATAAATAGTCATAATCATAATCAAAATCATAATAATTTATTTTTGATTGATAAATAAAAATAAAAAAGGAAATATAAAATACATAATAGAGCCTATTATAGGAATAAAGAGGAAGATTTTGTACACCAATATAAAAACAAATCGATAAAATTTCAAATAATAATAAACTATTTACATTTTGTATTTGTATCAATTTTCTCATTACTTTTAACCTACACTAATTCCTTTTTTATTTACATGGATCAAATGCTATACGACGATTTAAACGTATACACGTGCATAGGTATATACGTTTTATATTAGTTAAATTTGAAACAATACCAGTTGTAAATAAATCCTCCAAAAAAAAAAAAAGTTTTTAGAAAATAGACGAAGAAGAAAAAAGGGAGACAATCAATCAAGCTTGTTAGAAATTGTCTAATTCCTGTTTATCTTTATTCTTAGTGGTTTTTTGTTGACTTGACTCATTTATATTAAAAAAAAATTTACAAGTTCTTTTTCATTTTGATTTAATTATTAATAATATTTTACGTAATAATAATAAAAAATTACTTTAATTTTGAATAATTTTCTTTATCATAAAAATTGATTTACTTATTCTCAATGTTATCATTCCAAACGTTAATTTTTCATTAAATTACCTACTTACTCAATAAGAAAATTTAATTTTATTTATTTATCATAAAAATCCTACAATCTGAAGTGTATTAGTATTAGTAATAATTCATTAACGACCATAAAATATATCTATAATCAAATGAAATGAAAACAAAATTGTAGCCTGTCTAATTAATATCTATTATAAAATTACTGTTTACCTAAGTGATTTCAATCGGAATTTACAAAGAACAATATTCAAAAAGATAATCCAATGATTATGCCAGTAAATTTAAATACTTACATACATTTTTTAAAATTTAAAATTATTTATTTTGATAGTTTTTGTAACAAATCTCATTACCTAAGAACTATAAAGTTTAAACTACTTTAACTTTATCTTTCCGTACATCACCAAAATGGAAAAAAAATTGATAATATTTAACAATAAAACATAACTTTATATTGTGAAAATAAAATCAGAGAAGTAATTTATAACATTCATTTATAACATTCATGATAAGATAATTGAAAAATTCAATATAGAACTAAAAAAAATGGAAGAAATTATTTCAGTAGTTTCTTATTGGTGTGTTCTTTCAGACAGTTCTTTTAATAATTTTGTAAAGAAAATATTAAAAACACAAATATGTTTAGTTCTAAAATTATTTTGTTTTTCCTGTTCTTCTTGTTCCTGATGTTAAACTTATCGAAAGCTAGTTTAATATTCGAACCGTAAAAACATGTCTTAAATAAATAAATTTTTTAAATTTATTAATATTTTCAATAGTTCAAACCTGACTGTTACAAATAAAATACAAAATCAAACCGAAGCGGTTTGTTTGACAACATCCCCTTGTAGAATCCTATGTCGAAAAGGAATTATTGGAAATATTTGGAAAGATTTTCCTTATGTAAGTGGTTTCAATATTTACTTATGTATGTGTACTAGTTGCTCTCATTTTACGATTTCTGTTTATCGCTTTAAATTATTTTATTAATTAATACTTATTTTAATTTTCGTAGAATAAAAACTGCGGTGTATATTCTCTGAATATAATTGAGTATTTTGGAAAATGAAATGAAATTATATCAAAGGAGTGGTTTGAAAAAATAAATCAATCTACATTTATAGAAATTTTATATATACAAAACAGCAGTTTTAAAATAATAGAGGATGAAGCGTTTAATTCACCACATTTTAGTAAAACAACGCTATTGATGTTGAATATTTTAAAAGTACAACATTTGACAAAATATATGTTCATTGGTTTATCTAAATTAACTTCTTTACAAATAATTGATATTCCGTTAAAATTAATTGATGAAAATGTTTTATATTCAATGCGTTACACATTAAATCAATTTCTTGTAGAAAAAATTGAAGAACCATTTAGTTTAAAAAATTTGACTGGTTCTGTTACATTGTCGAATTTGACTTATTTATCTTTAAAAAGTAATTCTTTGAGTGATTTAATTAAGGAAAATAGTTTTAAAGGTGTGAATAAAATTTCATTTTTAAGTTTATCTAATTCTGGAATTACATCCTTACATGAACGCACCTTCGATTATCTGATCCGAAATAGTGCGGAAATAGATATACGTTTAAATAAATTAACGGCATTGAGTGCACGAACATTTCTATTTTTGTTACAAGATGGTGTGAAAATTTATCTTGATGGTAATCCATGGATATGTGATTGTAATTTATTAGATTTCAAAAATCTATTAAAAACATTTCCTAAATATTTTGCGGATGTTCCAAAATGTGTATTTCCTGTGGAATTTAAAGATCAACCGATAATTGATAGTGATTTCTGCACAAGAATCAATTAGTTTAAACAGTAAAACGAATTTTATTTATTAATTAAATATTTGTATTGTCTATATTCTAAATTAATTATATAAACTATTCTCATAGCAAGAATGGAAAAATAAAAGAACATAAAACAATTATTAGCCTTTAATTGAAATTAAATTAATAATAGTAATATTGAAAATTAAATTCGTAATATATATAATATGTAATATGAAATAAGATATATGAATTAAATTTAATTTAAATTATTAAAAAAAAAATTAAATTTTATTTTATTTATGGTTTAGTATATTTCTTCATTTGTGAAATATATTTTTCTTGAATTAAGCTCGCATTACTAGAATCAAGCAAAGAGCTATTCTTGAATTATATGAAACATTCTCTAGTCATAAGAAATACTGCTTCTGAAATCGTGAAAAATGTTTCCTGACCCAAGTATAGGGACATAATATTGATTCAAGCAGATATCTTTCTTGCATTATGCACCAATTTATTTGTAAATTGTGAATTGATTTATGTGCTTGATTTAGCAATTTTCCTTGATTTTTTCTCTCAATGCAGTACAATAATTAAGAAATTATTAAGTTGTGTTCTCGAATCAACTAAATTACAATCACATTTTCATGGATTGAATAAAATTATTATTCAATGTTGATTTTACTATTCGCTCACATTTAATTACTTTCATGTTGTTTTTGAATCCCAACGAACCATAAACAAACAAACAATTTCCAAAATATTTATAATCTAAATACTTTTTATGTCTTATTCAATTATCTGTATTTCTGTTTAATTTATAATTAAATTTCATATCATTAATGATTTTTATTAGATCATTATCTTCTGTTTTTTGTAATTCGAATTTTTCGTAGAGATCAAGATACTCTTATCGAATTGATTGGAAATGAATGAAAAAATCTATTTTTTATGGTTTCACTGGGTTTTACTTATGAGTGAATTTAAATTGCGTATTCGTCATGAAAGTGGCATATCAATGTTATTGGGATTTTTAGACAAGAGACAAGCTCTGATAGAATGGGTTGAAATCAGCGTGTTAGAAACATTTATTTAGATTTATAATAGTATATTACATAAACTTGATACAAGACGAGACGTTTATTGTTAATAAGCCTAAATTACCTATAGTCCAAAAATTCATAATTTTGCATATTGTCTGATTAAGTAAATTGTAAGTTAAAAAGCAAATATTGAATCACTAAAATTGAGTTCCCTATATTTAAATGAATAGGCCCATTCTATCAATTAAAATAGGAATTACGGTGATACATTTTTAAATTGAATTATAATTCAAAAATGAGACGCAATCGAATTACTAGTTTTTTTTGTTATGTATAAATTGTTGGTTGCAAGTCCCTGGAAATAATCACCAGTTTTATGTGAATTGAAATTGTTAGTATTAAGGTAATTGCGAGGGGTTAACCACTCAAAAATTTTACGCCCCACTGATTGCACATTTCAAAAGATTGCACAAAGATTGCACAAAGATTCACAAAGATTCACAAAGATTCGCAAAGATTCACAAAGATTCACAAAGATTCGCAAAGATTCACAAAGATTCACAAAGATTCGCAAAGATTCACAAAGATTCACAAAGATTCACAAAGATTCGCAAAGATTCGCAAAGATTCACAAAGATTCACAAAGATTCACAAAGTTTCACAACAGGGATTGAACACATAATAAATCTAATTTAAAAAAATAATTGAAGCTGCAATCTTATAAAATTCTTTTATTGGTGAAAAAAAGCATAAAAATCACATGATGAATTCATTTGGCATTTTTAATTGTAATAATTATAATTATAATAAATACTATATAATTATATACTATTATTATTATTATTATTATTATTATTCTATACTATTATTATTTTTTTTAATTATTATATAGAAGAAATTTAGGAAATTGTATAAAGTTTTAAATTTGTATCCCTAAAAATATATTGTCCACGTCTTGTTACAGTTGGCTGCTGTAATAATTCTTTTACATCTTTTCTGTGAACAGTACACACATCTTCAGTTTCTGGAAATTGGAAAAAAGTCCCAATTTTCCTTAAAAATTTAATACAATATGAATGTTCTTCTTCCGATAAAATAAATCCAACATAATATTTAATTAAATTCTTAAATGGAAATTGAACTAAAACATAATCTCCACAACTTGGCATGTCTTTAAAAGTTGTTGAATTGTTTTTATTATTTGCTGAAATAAAAATATGCTGGTTATTTAGAAGAAAAAAAACTAAATTTTGTATTTGAAAATTTACCACATACTTTTTCAATTTCTGTAAATTGTGAAACATACAGAATCATTTTTCCATTCAAAAAAGATGGACTTCACAACGTAAAACACAACAGCACACATGTCAAAATATCCGGAGTAATGTAAAAAAAAAATAACGATTTTTAATCACCTGATTTTACATTAAAAAAGAACGAAAAATAAAAACGAGAGGAGTATAAAATCTGTATAGAAACTTAAGATTTTGTGTCTCATTCGTTTTACATTCTTCATTCGTTTTATATTAACGAATGATCCTTTCATTCGTTTTAGATTGGAATGAAAGAAATGCAAGACTTTAGTTTATATAAAGTATACATACTTACATATATTTTTTTTCGATTTTATTTGAGTTGTATTATATTTTTATTTATTTAACTGATGTAGTGAGCCGTCTAAAATGGATTACAATGTGTAAAATTTTTTAATTGTATAAAAATTCAAAAGATTCACACAAAGATTCGCAAAGATTCACAAAGATTCACAAAGATTCACAAAGATTGCACAAAGATTCACAAAGATTCACAAAGATTCGCAAAGATTCACAAAGATTCACAAAGATTCACAAAGATTCACAAAGATTCACAAAGATTCGCAAAGATTGCACAAAGATTCCCCACCAGTTCTCCCAGGATTGCACACAGTGGTTAACCCCTCGGGTAATTGTAAAACAAGTAATTATAATAAACAGGTTAAATCGGCACTTCGATTCTGACCACCAAAAGAAGAACATTGTTTCACTTACAACATTTTTAACCGAATGATAACAAAATTATAACAGTGAACAACAAAACATAATTTGAAATTGCGTAGATGAAATCAATGACTTCATTTTTAACATTCAGGAGATTAGATAATTATAAAATTCAATTTATAACTAGAAAACGTAAAGAAATTATTTCAGTTGTGTTGGTGGCTTCCTTCGGAAAGTTATTTTTTTATAATTTTGTAAACAAAACATATAAAAAGATGTTTAATTCTAAAGTTATTTTGTGTTGCCTTTTCTTTTTGTTCTTTTTTAACGCATCCAAAGCGAGTGTAATGTTTAAATCGTAAGTAATTCTCAGTAATTCTTTAAAAGGTTTTTAAAATAAATTAAAATTAAAAATTTTTATAGTTTAAACATGAATTTTAACAATAAAATACAAAATCAAAAGGAAACGGTTTGTTTGGCACAATCTAATTGTAATATCTTCTGTCAAAAAGGAGTTATTGGAAATATTGGAATAGATTTACCATATGTAAGTAGTGGTTCTAATATTTATTTATTCATTGTTCCTGTTTTTCTGCTCCTAGTAAACTGTTTATATATTATTATTATTAATTTTTTAAATTTCCATAGAATACAAGCTGCGATTTATTTTATCTTATGATAAGCGACTATGTTGGAAAAGGAAATGAAATTATATCAAAGGAGTGGTTTTCCAAAATTGATGAAAATATATTCATAGAAATTTTAGAAATACGACGGAGCAGCTTTCAAATCATAGAGGATGAAACTTTTAACTCTCCACATTTTAGTAAAACAATTACATTAATTCTGAATGGTTTAAAAGTACAACACTTAACAAAAAATGTGTTTATTGGTTTGTCTAAATTGACTCATTTGGAAATATTGGATATTCCGTTACAATTAATTGATGAAAATGTTTTATATTCAATGCGTTACACATTAAAGGATCTTTATATAGAAAATATAAAAGAATCATTTAGTTTAAAAAATTTGACTGGATCTGTTGCATTGTTAAAAATGAATAAGTTATCTTTAGAGGGAAATTCTTTCGGAAACTTAATTGATGAAAATAGTTTTACAGGTGTGAAAGATATTTCCATTTTAAATTTAATGTCTTCTGGAATTACATCCTTACATGAACACACCTTCGATCATGTGAATTTAAAGCTTAAGAATATATATTTACATAGAAATAAATTAACAACATTAAGTGCACGAACATTTCTATTGTTGTTAAAAGATGGAATGCGAATTTATCTTGACAGTAATCCATGGATATGTGATTGTAATTTATTAGATTTGAAATATTTACTACAAAGTTATCCAACTTATTTTCCTTATGTACCATTATGTACATCTCCTGTAGAATTGAAAGATCAAGCAATAGTTGATAGTAATTTCTGCACATGAAGCCTTTCAACTAATGAAAAAGTCTACAATAAATTAAATTTATTTATTAAAATATTTATAGTACTTAAAATTAAACATTTAAGTTATTCTTATGTATTTAACAAGAAAGGAAAATAATATAACAAAACAATTATTTGTTTTTATTTAAATTAAAACTAAAGAATCATTATTATTTGTATTTCCCTTCAGATGTAAATAGTTGGAATTCACCCACAATAACTTTATGACAAAATAATCATTCTCATTTCTACAACATTTTTGTTGTTTTTTATAATTCGAATTCTTCGTATAGATAAAAATATTCTTATCGATTGTATTGGAATTACGTATATTCAGTTTCTAATAAAAAATAAATAAGGAATTAACAAATATTAAAAAAAATCAACATCTTGGAAATGTATAGTTATATCAGAACACTGATTGAAGGCGTGGGGTGTCTTCTTCAATCTGATTACTAACTTAATATCTTACAATATTTTTCGCACACATCACTAAAATGTAAACCAAAATCATAATATTTAACAACAAAACATTATTTCAAATATTGCAAAGATAAAATCAATTTTTAACATTTATGAGATTAGAAATAATTAAAAAATTCAATTGAAAAATAAAAAAACGTGATGAAAATATTTTAGTTGTGTTTGGTGTGTTCTTTCGGAAATTTCTTTTAATAATTTTGTAAAGAAAATTTAAAAAAAAACTCATATATGATTAGTGCAAACATTATTTTATATTTCCTTTTTAACGTATTATTTCGGCTAATAAAAAAAAGGAAATTATAAAAACTTCATTGTTTTTATTATACAAAGAAAATGTCTTAGTTTGTAGATTTCATGAAGTATTTTAGAGAATTCTCTGAAATACTTTTTTTTAATAAAATATAAAATTTAAGATATTGCGTTTTTATCATGACAAGAATAAAAGAGCATCAACATATATTTGAAAAAAAAAACATAAATTCAACACATTAATACAATAATGTTGGAGAGTTAAATTAATAAACAAAAATATTCATGAATCAACTCGACCTGTAAAAAAAGTAAAGATTTGTAATCAAAAAATGTTGTTGAGAAAATCTTTATTTTCCGGAAAGTTTTTCTTTTGCTGCGATCTGGCTAAGGAAATTCAAAACTATTTTAATTCTTCGAAAAATTGCTGTTTGAAATTTCATGTTGTTTAAGTATTATCAAATTATTACATTGTGGTTGTTTTTCTCTTAAGATAATACACTACTTTCCCCTTCCTAAACTTAATAGTCTATGATTGTGCGGCAAGGTTTCAAATTTAAAAAAAAAATACAAAAATATTACATTCTAATGAAAATTGGTTTCAAGAAATCAGCCAAAATAAAATAAAGAAATTTTTACATATTTAAAATTTGAAATAGCCGGTAGTACCGGGAGTTTTTTATTATTCAATTTCAAATATTTTTCTGTGAAAATTAATTATGAACAATCGAAATATTATTTGGAACAATAATTTCTTCGTTAAATATTTAATAAATCAAATACGGAAGATAATAAAAAGTTTACAATGATTTTTTTTTTCAAATAAAAAATTATTTTATTGCATTTGAATAAGGATATTTTTGAATATATTTAATACCGGTATCAAAATTTACATAAGTGAATGACAAAAAAGTGACAAAAAAATCACACAACGACGAGAATTATTGAATTTTAATTTCCAGTATATTTTACAACATTCCATAGGCATAACTCATCGTCACATCTACCAGATTTTAATGTAAATAGTTTGTAATGTTTATTTTTACCCTTATATAAAACGCCTTCCTTTATAGTTAAATATTCATTCCAGTAAACATTTTTTATTTTGAAATATTGAGATCCAATAATTGGTTCCAATTGCCATCTTCCTGTTTCTCTCCCTTCTTTTTTATTCATCCAGACGAAAACTCCACGTTGTTCACTATTGAAAGCAAATTCATCTATTTCAGCATACATAAAATCTTTAGAATTTTTTACTTGAATATTGAAATATGTTCCATTTGACACCGATATTAAGTTCAGGGCAGTACTTGTATCAGCTGTATTATCTCGTGTAATCGCAAAGGGGGCGCTTCTTAAATTATCGTGAACATTAGAATTATATGAATAAATGGTACTATTTAATTTAACATTAACTATGTTAATCACTTGATTCCAATAAAACTGTTTCAAAGAATCTGGAAGATCTGCTCGAAGATGTGCTAAGTTTTCATTGTAAGTTTGATTGAAATCAGTAAACACGCGATATGCAATAGTTGTTGTTAACGTGCTTTCAATATGGTGATTTTTCACCATCTCATCAAAGAGGACACGATATCCAAGAAGAATATCCTTGTTATCTGGGAATGAATTTAGGAAATCAATCACTTTTTCTGCGTTTACGATTTCTTTATGATAAACAGCTATAATCAGATTGATTAGGTAGATTTCTCCAAATTGAGCCACGTTTTTACGACAAGTGGCATATTGGCCACTTTTGATGAGAATTACGTCAGCATCGGGAAAGTTATTCTTTGTTTGTGTTTTTTCATAAGATTGAAGAAAGTAATATTTTTGCATTTCTATTAAGTTTGATTTCATTTCCTCAACATTTTCTAAATACGCATTTAAATTTTGATATAACAATGACGATTTCGGGTCGATGGCAGAATTTGAATTTAACTGGCAAGATATTGTTAGTGAATCACACATTCTTCTGTATTTATTGGTAAAAGATTCAATTGAATTTGAATGAATTGAATCAGTTCCAATAAATAAAATAAAAACCAAAACTACTTGGCATTTTGCCTCCATTTTCTTATTTGAAGATATGATGAAGAGTTTTCAAATGTTTAAAGTCGACTTGGTCACAAAATTAATTGAACTGAATGTTGTTGAAAAATGTTCATGTATTTATATCATAAAACTTTCCACTTATCGCAATTAAACAAAGAAAAACCTAAACCACAATAATTGCTATCAGAAAAGAATTAGGGTTTTCCAAAACAACTTGGATAAAAATCACCTATACATATTTTTCTTCTCCGGAAACACATTCTTTCATCTTAGTTTAATATAAATTCTAGACTTCGTTCATTACATTCATTAGTCTACCACTTTTAATTAATATTTTTTATAAGTTGTTGTAGATTGTGAACAATGGAACTTTTTAAAAGGAAATCATGAGAGAATACTCATTATTTGCAAATTAACAATAATATTAGATTAATTGATCCAATTATCAAACACGTAACTGATTCAGCATTATCATTGGATAAGAATTTAAAAGCTTTTTACATGATGGTAGTACAACCCTGATTTCTTATTTAATTTTTTTAGAAATTTGGTTAAGTTTATTTTTAGAGTTCGATTTATATTTTTTCCATAATCTAATCGAAAATCAAACCAATTAAATCAATCAATCATAATTAATTAAATAAATTATAAATAAAATATGGCTTTCATATTTCTATTTCATGCACAAATTTTCCTCTATATAAACTCAAGTTCAACAACTATTTGAGTACATTATTTTATTAAGTGTCTTTGACTCGAGTATTGTTTTAAATATTTAACGTTTTAGTGGAGTTCAATATTTTTTATGATAAACTCATTTTTTTAAATCATTTTTTTGTAAATTATTATTATTATTATTATAATTATATAACAACAATTTCGGTACGTTTATATGGCAAAAATTATATGTAACTTTAAAGCTTGCAATCTAAATAAGTATCAACTTTATCGAAGTCGATTATTTATTGAGCCAAATATAGTGTTTTTTAAATATAGATAGTTAGTGGACAAAAGACCAACAAATACTTACAATACCAATTACCAGAAACTTACAATTTATTTATTTCATTAGGTTACCGCTTCTGGATTTTGATCTTCCGAATTGTAAATTACCACGCAATCACCACTATTGATGATCGGAATAAAATTATATCCTCAAATAATACACGAAATTACTTAAAATTCATTAAAATTTATTTAAATTAAATTAATCTCTGAATATTATAATTTATAACTATAAATTTGACTGATTTAAATAAAATTACCATGGCAACATGACGAAGTTTGAAGCGGTTGTGGTATTTCGAATCTCGAGCTAGGCGGGGAGGGATTTTTTCATTCGGCTAAATATATATTAAAAATATTTATAAGTAAGCAAAATAATATCTATGACTTTCGGCCGCGGTGTGCAGGATGAGGTTTTAACCGAACGATTCTTGCGGGATTTCAGTAGAGCAGGCAATGCTCCACCTTCAAAAATAGGTCCCGTCCCCGATTAACTAGTTAAGAATGTGAACGATAAAGATAAGTTCATTTACGAGAGTTAACTTCAAAAACACAACTTAAAATAGCAATTTTTTTTGGACAAATACATATTATTGTGTGAGAGGATTTCAAGTAAATTATTGTTTTGTAATAATTTATTTATAGCAACTGTTGTATGTATTGTGAGAATTTTGTTGATTACTTTATCCGAAATTATAATCTAATACCTACATAATCAATTAAAAATAAATCAGGAATATAAATATCAGTTAATTTAGCCATTTTTAGGTCCTGTTATCATTCTAGTTAAATTTGCATTTATATATTAAATATTTCAGAATAAAGTTTTTTTTTGTTTCTCATCAATTTTGGGTTTTGAATTAATGATTATTTTTTTTTTTGAAAATGACTTTAACTATAATTGTGTATAATTAGAGTTGTTAGTAGCTGACGTCAATTAGGTAATGATATTAAATTATTTTCCATCAACCAAATTGCTAAGCCTATCGTACCTTTCTTTTCTTTATTAGTTCAATCAAAAATTTTTATGGAAATCTTTTTTAATTTTCTATTGTATTAATTTTTCTGTAACGATTATAATAAAGTGTTATATAACCATTTTATTGAAATATAATTCAATAAAGCTACGATGTCATTCAGAAGAAGTCAAATATTATATTTTTTCTTAAAAATAATTTTAGTTAAAAGTGAAATGATAAATGGAAAATGTCCAATTGTTGAAAGTGTTAAATATGAGCCAATAATTTTTCATTCAAACTATACAAATGTAATGAATTTAGATTTAGTTTATATGAGTCATAATAATTATGAAAATTCATTTAATTTATTAAGATTTAATAGTTTAAAACAAATAAATTGTTTTTATCATGAATTAGTATACTTTAATGAATGCATTATTATAAATATAAAAATTGATATTTCTGTTTGCAACGCTGCTATACAATTAGTGTGGAATCCTTTTGTTAATTATTTTACAGTGAATTATAAAATCTCACAATTTTTATATTTTCGACAATTTGTTGAGAGTCATGGAAAAATTTCTACAAATAATATTCATCTTTTTTACACCGATTACAAGAATATTTTTGTTTTATATGGTTGTGAAAATCATCCATCCGAGAATATTCATCATCAAGCGATATTTGTATTTTTTAGAAAAGATGTGAATTACACAAACATTTTTGTATATAATTTGTTAAAAGATATAAAATTAAATGTATCTTTAGACAATATTTCTAAGTTTTCTAATTTCATCAAAGTTATAACTGACATAAATAATGATTGTAATATATGTGAACTTTATAATGTACAAACGGAAAAGGAACAAGAAAATGAGATTGTTGCTGTAATTGTTGGAATATTATTTATTAGTTTTGTACTATCTTATTTGGTGTATTTATTTTTTTTTTAAATTTTAAAATTAAATATAACTTTGTCTGAATTGTAAGAATTGTATTAGAAATTTAGTAATTGATGTATATTCTTTATACCAGTTAAACAATTGAAAAATGGAAACTAAAGAATTTAAGTTAAGTGAATGGTTCAATTTTAATACAAATTTCCGGCTTTCATAGGAGTTTAAATTATGTAAATGTTTTCTTATAATAAATTTTATGAATTTAATTGGTGGTTTTCACTTAATATATTTTATAAATTTTTAAATTGTAACAGATGCTTTCTAGACCTACCAACCAAACATTATTTTAAATTATGGAACCAAAAAGTGGTATAAAACCATTATTTCTGATATTTCGCATAACTGTCAAATCAACTTCTTTTGCTTCGTCGTAATCGACTAAGCCTAGTAATGGAAAATTTTCAAATTCAACTTTTTTTATTTTTAAAAGACACAATTAAAAGAAAATTTCCAAAAAAAATTTGTTCTCACATAGAATGACCCTAGGGCAACTTATTTTTACTAACAAAAGGTCAAATTGGTGGTTATTGCAACTTTTATCCCCAAAAAAGGTGTCAAAAAAATCCTGTCAGTCCGGACTCCGTCCGCCGGACTCCGTCCGCCGGACTCCGTATGTTAACACGATAACTCAAAAACGCGTGAAGTGATTTCAATAAAATTTTGGGATTAGTATTATTTTGGTCCCCAATAGAACTCTATTGGTTTGGGGTGTGATCGGGGCACGGGGTGGAGCACCCCCCATACAAATGTTTTGGAAAAAATCAGTTTTTCGAGGATTGCGACAACGGATTGCAATGAAATTTTGGGATTAGTATTTTATTGGTCCATCATAGAACCATATAGATTTTAGGGGGGATCGGGGCACGGGGTGGAGCACCCCCCATACAATTGTTTTGGAAAAAATCAGATTCCCGAGGATTGCAACAACTGATTGGAATGAAATTTTGGGATTAGTATTTTATTGGTCCATCATAGAACCATATAGATTTTAGGGGGGATCAGGTCACGGGGTGGAGCACCTCCCATACAATTGTTTTGGAAAAAATCAGATTCTCGAGGATTGCAACAACTGATTGCAATGAAATTTTGGAATTAAAATTTTTTTGGTCCCCAATAGAACCATATTGATTTTAGGGAGGATCAGGGCACGGGGTGGAGCACCCCCATAAAAATTTTTTTTATTATATTAAATGACAATACTATCGCATAAAATTCGACGAAGCATACAGCCATACTTGCCTGTCGTTTTTAACTTGATACCATTTTATATTATATTGTTTTTCTCTAACTTTCCAGAATTTTATAGATATTTATTTTCAATTAATAGAGAACAATATCATCTCAAGAAGTTTAACATTTCTGGGTGTTCCAAACTATAGCGTTTTTACCCCAAAATTATTTTTTGTAACTTTTTTAATTATATTTTTTGAAATGAAATGAACGAAATCGGTTAAATATAGATAATAAAAACAACAAATTTCTCGTTTATCTTTTAGTTATCTTTAGTTATCTTTATCTTTAGTTATCTTTAGCTACTTTATCTCAACTTTTTGAACATCAATTAAATAATTTTTATTATGTAATTATTATTTTGGATAAAATAAAGTTAGCCACATGTTGATATATTAAACCCAATCGACTCTTGTTATCCAGCATCAGGAGTTTCAATTTGCTCTGTTTTTGAGATGTCCAAAAAAAAAACAAAAATAAAATGAATATAAAAGTGTAAATAACGATTTCAGTGATGGCAGCAGTAATTATATTATTCAGTTCGGATTTAAAAAATCTTAGTTTTATAAAGATTTTCAATGCCTACATTTATACAATTAAGAATTATATTTGTCAAAAGAGAAAGAATTTCAACTAGAATATTTAAAAACAAAACTAAATAATTTTTTTTTAAAGAATATTTTTTTTTTAAATAAACAAAATCAAAATTTTAATTTCGTCTTTCTCAATTGCTTTAAGACAGTTTCCAATAATTTCTTCTTCATTTTTTTTCAAAATGAAAACATTATTTTCTTACCAGCTTTTCTCATTTTATTAAAACATCAATAATTGTGGATCGTTGCACTACAGAATATTGTCTGATTTTAGCAAAGTTCTTTGATAAATCAGATTCTTTACAGGATTAGAAGCTGCAAATATTTCACATTGCATTTACACATGCTTTTTCCATTATGATTGTGCTACATTTAGTTACAAATATGAAAAACTTTGAAATGTACTTTGTCAAAATGCAATCATATCAGTTATTAATGGTGATGCTTGCGCAATTGGTTCAAATAATCAATTATAACCTTCTAATTCTTCAAAAAATTCATCTAATTTTGAACATTAATTTAAAAATAACTTGTATTTCAGCTACCAATACGCAGTTTGAAACATTGCTGATTTGATTGTGATTGTGTTATATTTTGTTGTAAATTTTACATACAAAACTATCTAAAAATTGTCATACTTTTTCTAAATATTGGGTAGAAATTATTATTTCTATATCCTATGCATTAATTCATCCTAAACTAGTACTTTTAAATACAGATGATAAGCGAATTAGTTTCGAGTAGAATAAGCCTAATAATTTATTAAAAACAAATTAAAAATTTCTATAAAGTCATCGTTAACGAATGCAATGAAATTGCTGAAGAAATATCTTCATCAACACTAAATCTTATAAACTACACAAAACCATATCAGAAATTTCTGATCTCACAAATTTTTTAATAAATAAAACAAAAATTATATAATTATTAATTACTATACAGAATTCATTTCAACATTTCAACATCAGCTGTTGTCTTTATTGCGTCCCAAAATTTTTTAGTTTTTTAGTTTTTTATACATTCATTAAAATTTTTTTTGTTATATGTAATATTGTTATATATTATATTTTTCAATTGTCAGCAATATATTTATATTTTTTTTTTCTTTTGTAAATTTCTTATATATCACCTCTCCAAGCTTGGATAAAGCTTTCAGTATCAGTTGATCTAATTTTCTTATTTTATCGTCATTAGATATCATAAGTCTTGTATATTGTGATATTTTGACCATTGGTAATTGTTCGAAAAACCTTATAAATCCGATACAATGTATCGATACATGGTATAATTTGCATGAATTAATTTTAAAACATTTCGACCCATTTTCGTCATTTAAATTTACACTTTTATTGGAAATGTATCGATACATTGTATCGATACATGGTATGATTTTCATGAATTAATTTTAAAACTTTTTTCCTATAATTCTCCGGAATAACTAATCTATCTCCATAATATAAACACCCATTTTCGTTATTTTAACTTACATGTTTTATTGGAAAAAGTTTCCGTTGATGATGTTGAATACATCGAAATGCATTCGGCATAGTAATAATTTTGTTTTATTTATTAAAAAATTATTAATTCGTATATACGATCTTTGATTACAATATACTTAGTATGATTTTCATGAATTAATTTTAAAACTTTTTTCCTACAATTCTCCGGAGTAACTAATCTATCTCCATAATATAAATACCCATTTTCGTTATTTAAATATACACTTTTATTGGAAATGTATCGATACATTGTATCGATACATGGTATGATTTTCATGAATTAATTTTAAAACTTTTTTCCTACAATTCTCCGGAAAAACTAATCTTTCTCCATAATATAAACACCCATTTTCGTTATTTTAACTTACATGTTTTATTGGAAAAAGTTTCCGTTGATGATGTTGAATACATCGAAATGCATTCGGCATAGTAATAATTTTGTTTTATTTATTAAAAAATTATTAATTCGTATATACGATCTTTGATTACAATATTCCAAAAGTGCATTAAAAAATTATGGACCAAAGTTGATTTTGTGTATAATTGTAACTTTTTAAATATTTTTCATTTGTGTAATTTAATTCTAATTATTTTTAAATTAATTTATATAAATAAAAATAAAAATAGAATAAAAAAATTAACAACAGCAATTATTAATTCATTAGACTGCTCTTGACCGACAAAATTGACTTTTTGACAACAACTCTAGTAAAATTAAAATGATGAAATATTTTCTTTCAATAAATTTAAGTGAATTAAGAATTACCGAATTGAAATCTTAAAAATAAATCGCTGCCTTTAGAATTTATTTAAATAATTGGATAAAGATATTGGAAAATTTCATAATCCAATGCTGAGATTATGGAACACAAAAATGTGAATAAAAAAAAGCATGTCTTTGAATAATGAGGCAATTTCGATGAAACGAATGTCGCATGAATTTTGTTGTTGTTATAATTGTTTTTATATTCATAATCCATTACAATTTTCTCTTTGATTTTATTAATTAATTAATTTATTAATAATAATTATTATTATTATTTTGGTTTTTCTTTATTAATTTTTCATTTCTTTAATTATATTTATGTCTTCTTAATTTACCAATTTTTATCATTTAAAGTGAAGTAAAGAAAAAATTTGAAATTATAGAAACGCAAATAATGTAATTAATTAGTTCTGTCTCTCATTATTTTATAAAGCATGTGGAGTCGACCAGTATTCGTTGTTTTAAATTTGTGCTGTAAGTTTTGTCCACCTTATTGAATTCGTGTGTGAAATAATTAAAAACAAAACAAAATCAATCGAAAATGTTTATATATATATATATATATATATATATATATATATATATATATATATATTATTTGCTTATTAAAATTTTGCGGGGCAGAATTGATTAATTAAAATATTTTCGTTCGTTTTATTTCAAATTTGTTCTTCACTGTAATTGACAAAATATGAAAATTAAAAATAGCAGAAGAAGATTAATAGGAAAAACAAAAATATAATTAATGAAATGAAAAATTAATAAAGAGACTCCAAAATAATAATAATAATGACAAAAAAATTTATAATTAATAAATCCAATTAATAAATTGAACAAGAATGGGACACTGATGTTCAAGATATTTTACGCCTTGTGTCATTATGTCCACAAGTAAATCCTGGCAAAAACCAAAGACATACTGTGGAAAGCGCAGAAGAAAATATAAAAAATAACAGTGATAACTATACAATTGATAGCAAATGTGACTAACAGAAAGACAGCGTTGGTTTTTGCTGCAAGAATTCATCAATATAGATATAATTAATTATGTTTCCAAATAATAGATATTCTGAATATAATCGAGGCAGCTAATTATAATTATATAATTCCAATCTACTGAAACCAAGTGAAATTTTGGGGGCTCCTCGTTCCTGAAATAAATGAGCCCCAAATTTTTTGACCTTCAAAGTGAACAACTGAACTTTTACATTAAAAAAATTATCTTTCCACATCATTGTAAATAAAACAAATAGTTAAAGAGTGAAATAATAAGTAGTCCACAAACTTTAAAAACTTTTTTTGTGGTTTGGTTATACCATTAACCATAACTTTATGCTGAACTTATTAAATTCATTTTCATAAGCGATGATAGAAATAAAAACTCTTAGTTAAAATCGTTTTATTAAATAAGATATTAATTTCTGTTTCAGAATTTACACAAATAAAAGACAAATATTAAAAATTACTACGAAAATTATTGAATTTTAATTTCCAGTATATTTTACAACATTCCATAGGCATAACTCATCATTACATCTGCCAGATTTTAATGTAAATAGTTTGTAATGTTTATTTTTACCCTTATATAAAACGCCTTCCTTTATAGTTAAATATTCATTCCAGTAAACATTTTTTATTTTGAAATATTGAGATCCAAGAATCGGTTCCAATTGCCATCTTCCTGTTTCTCTACCTTCTTTTTTATTCATCCAGACGAAAACTCCACTATTCAAAGAAAACTCATCTATTTCCGCATACATAAAATCATTAGAATTTTTTACTTGAATATTGAAATATGTTCCATTTGCCACGGGGATTAAGTTCAGTGCTGTGTTTACATCAGCGGTACTTTCTCGTGGAACCGCAAAAGTGTCGCTTCTTAAATTATCGTGAACATAAGAATTATGTGAATAAATGGTACTATTTGGCTTAACATTAACTATGTTAATCACTTGATTCCAATAAAACTGTTTAAAAGAATCTGGCAAATTAGCTCGAAGATGTTGCAAGTTTTCATTGTAAGTTTGATTGAAATCGGTAAACACCCGATATGCAATAGTTGTTGTTAACGTGCTTTCAATATGATGATTCCTCACCATCTCATCAAAGAGGACACGATAGCCAAGATGGATGTCCTTGTTATCTGGAAATGAATTTAGGAAATCAATCACTTTTTCTGCGTTTACGATTTCTTTATGATAAACAGCTATAATCAGATTGATTAGGTAGATTTCTCCATATTGAGCCACGTTTTTACGACAAGTGGCATATTGGCCTTTCTTGATGAGAATTACATCAACATCAGGAAAGTTATTTGTCCTTTGTGTTTTTGACTGAAGAATAGAATATTTTTGTATTTCAATTAAATTTGATTTCATTACCTCAACAATCTCTAAATATTCTTCAATATTCTCATTTAACAATGGCGATTTAGGACTATCGAGTGCAAAATTAGGATTATGCTGGCATGATATTGTTAGTGAATCACACATTTTTCTGTATTTATTGGTAGAAGATTCAATTGAATTTGAATAAATAAAATCAATTCCAATAAATAAAATAAGAAACAAAACTATTTGGCATTTAGTATCCATTTTTTAATTAAATCTATAACGAAAGAGTTTTTAAATATTTTTCAGTTCACTTTGACTCCAAGTAAACAGTACTGAATGTTGATGAAAAATGTTCGCCTATTTATTCTAGTAAGTTTCCACTTATCGTACCTAATTAAACAATAAAAAACACAAACCACAAAAACTTACTATCAAAAATATCACTTTTATGTGATCTAAATAAAAGTGAATATTTTTATCCCTTGATACACATTATTTTATCTAATTTTAGTATAATTTTACGCTGTCTTAATATTGTCCTTTCAATAGTCTAGACATGTTCCAATAATTTTAATTAGAAAGTTGTGACAACGTAGATACAGACTTGTTATGATTTGCAAACAGAAAACAATATATTATTATATAAATTGGAAAAAAAAAATCAAGCTTACTTCCTGATGTGATGATGGTACAACCCTGATCTCATATCAAAATTTAATTATGTTTGAAATTTGATTAATTTAATTTTTAGAATTCGATTTTTTATTTTTTTACATAATCTAACCGAAAACCATATCACATGTTATTGTTAACATTTAATTAAATAAACAATAAATAAAATATGGTTTTGCAATTTCTGTTTCATGTTTCTTATCAAAGCTAATCATTCCTCTATTTCTTTGACTTAAGCATTATTTTAAATATCTAACGTACCTATTAACGAATAATAAGTGACGAATTAATATTCTCTTATAGGTAGTTATGTGATAAACACACTACAAAATAAAGAAACTTGTATAGAAAAATTATTCGTGCATCTAAAATATGTTCCAAATATTTTAAGTTTGGAATTAATAGTAATTATATACATATATATATATTAATAATTGTCTATAATTAGAGTTGTTAGTAATTGACGTCAAACGTCAATTGGGTCTTAATATTAAATTAATTTTCCATCAAACAAATTTCTAAGCCTATCATATTTTTTTACATTTCTTTTTTTTATTAATGTTATTAAAAATTTGTATGGGAATCTTTTTTAGTTTTCTATTGTATTTTCTATAAACGATTATAATAAAGTGTTATATAGATCATTATATAGATATTATATAGTATCAATCATTTTATTGAAATATAATTCAATAAAGCTACGATGTCATTCAGAAGAAGTCAAATATTATATTTTTTCTTAAAAATAATTTTAGTTAAAAGTGAAATGATAAATGGAAAATGTCCAATTGTTGAAAGTGTTAAATATGAGCCAATAATTTTTTATTCAAACTATACAAATGCAATGAATTTAGATTTAGTTTATATGAGTCATAATAATTATGAAAATTCATTTAATTTATTAAGATTTAATAATTTAAAACAAATAAATTGTTTTATTCATGAATTAGTATACTTTAATGAATGCATTATTATAAACATAAGAATTGATTTTTTTGAATGCAATGCTGCTATTAAATTAGTGTGGAATCCATTTGTTAATTATTTTACAGTGAATTATAAAATCTCACAATTTTTATATTTTCGACAATTTGTTGAGAGTCATGGAAAAATTTCTACAAATAATATTCATCTTTTTTACACCGATTACAAGAATATTTTTGTTTTATATGGTTGTGAAAATCATCCATTCGAGAATATTCATCATCAAGCGATATTTGTATTTTTTAGAAAAGATGTGAATTACACAAACATTTTTGTATATAATTTGTTAAAAGATATAAAATTAAATGTATCTTTAGACAATATTTCTAAGTTTTCTAAATTCATCAAAGTTATAACTGACATAAATAATGATTGTAATATATGTGAACTTTATAATGTACAAACGGAAAAGGAACAAGAAAATGAGATTGTTGCTGTAATTGTTGGAATATTATTTATTAGTTTTGTACTACCTTATTTGGTGTATTTATTTTTTTGTAAATTTTAAATTTAGATATAATTATTTTGTTTTTATCAAGAATATTATAAATAAAGTAATTGATGTAGGTATATTCCTTATACTACTTAAACATGTGAAAACTGGAAACTCATACAATACAAATTCCGGCTTTCATAGGAGTTTAAATTATGTAAATGTTTTCTTATAATAAATTTTATGAATTTAATTGGTGAATGATTTATTTTCTCTTAATATATTTTATATATATATAATATCATTTCAAGAAGCTTAAAATTTCTGGGTGTTCCAAACTATAGCGTTTTATTGATTTTACCCCAAAATTATTGTTGTACATTTTTTTAACTTTTTTAACCATATTTTAAATTTTTTGAAATGAAATGAATGACTTGAAAATACAATCACTAAATTTTTCTTTTATCTTTTTATGGCTAGTTTCACGAGAATGTTACAAGCGCATCTAGCGAGTTCAACCTGCGTAGATCGCTTTTAATACTAAAATTGTTTTTGTTAGATGCGCTTTTAGGCAATTCTCGTGAAACTGGCCATTAGTTTATTACTTCGGAGCAAAGTTACAATGTCGGACCAACTTTCCTCTATGTTTTCTTACAGAAAATTCAATGTCAATGTTTGGGATTATTTAATTTTTCTTAATTTTTTGAACATTAATTAAATAATTTTTATGTCATTATTTGTTTTGGATAAACTAATTATTTTTACTTCAAAGGCAAAAACTGTTTCGAATGGAAGCACGACAAAGAAATTATAAAAAAAATACTATTGTTATCTTAAAAATGAGATAAAATTAGTTAAGATTTTTCGTTAGATTATTGCTTTTTTTTAAATTTATGTAACTAATTACATTTTCAAAGCTTTTGTACTCTTTCCTATTGTAATTTTGTACATTTTATGCCGGTATCATAACCAAGATTATCGGCGGTTTTTGTAGCGTTGCAGTTTTTTTGTTATTCCTGTCCCTCTCAACTCATGCAAAAATCATCTACCATCTTTCTCTGCGTTTTTTGCTCATATGCTTGTTTGATTGAATAATGAGCCAAAAACGCTGGAGGTAATTCTAAAATGGCGCATATTTTGAAGACCGTATGCACCATCGCAATGTAGTTTTCTCTTTTACTTTCATTGAAAAAAAATATTCTGTTCTTTTCTAAAATATTTTTCAAAGAGCGGTTAAATTTGAAATTCAATAATAATTTTTTTGTCGTGTTTGTGAACAATAAATTTTGTTTATATATTAAAATAAATAAAATTGTTCTTATATTTAAAAATTTAACTATTTTTCAGTTATGTTTTTAATTTAATATTTTTATTTTTTATTATTATTTAATCGAATTTAATATTTCAAAAATTTATTTTAATTCGTACAATATAAATATGGAAGAATTGAATAAATTTTTTATATTTTAATTTTATTAAATAATTTTTTAGAAAAAATAACGTTAAAATTTAAAATAATGAGCAAGAAAATGGCAAGAAAAAGACCAGGAAAAAAAATAGCAAAAAAACTGCAACGCTACAAAAACCGCCGATAATCTTGGTTATGATACCGGCATTATTTATTATGATTTGCTGGCAACACTGCTTATAGGGTTTATTAAATTTTAGGGCAATTTTATATTTACTATTAAATTCTTTCTTATACGATTAAATGTGCAACACTGTCAAACGAAATGTCATTCTCATAAAAATTGTTTTCATTTTCATGTAAACTCGTGGTTACAAATAGTTTAATTATTCGCGTGTTTATAAACAAACTAAAATAGTAATAATGTCTCTAAATGAAAGTGATTTTAAAGAAATAATTGAAGAAATGTTTAACCGGTGGACTGCATTAAAACTTGCTGTAGAACATGGAATGGGTGGGAGCGCTGGTCAACAGGTTAATTATTTAGTTTCAATTCTAATTGATGAATGAAATGAATATGATAATATTCTTTATTACTTATTATTATTATATTATAGACAGCAAGAGAATTAGTAAATTATGTCACAGCTTATTGTTTACAAACAAAAAATGTGTCTGCAGAAGATATTGAGGATATTTTGGAAGATATTATGGATCAAGAATTTAGAACTGCTTGCGAGGATAATTCAATAAAGGGTATAACCTACTATTGAAACATAGTTATTCATATTAATTAACTATATTAAATTGATTTTGTAGAAATTGGTATATGGATAATTAAATACTTAAATATGTGGAAAGAAGGAAGATTAACTGAAATTCAAACAGAAATAGCTCAATTGCCAGACTGCGTTAAATGGTTAAGAATAGATGCGGTGAATGTTGTTAAAATTAACGAAAGTATGGACGAAGAGGAATACGAAGAAATCCAAGGTCCCAGTCAAGAAGGGTCAACAACAATGTTTGAGGAAGATATTGATCCAGAATGGACAAAAGTGACTTCGAAAAGGAGAAAATAGAGTTACAAAAATATTGTGTAAATATTATTTATCAAGTAAAATTAAAGAGGATGTTATTTTTATTTTAATTGAGTATTTATTTAATTTTATAACAGTTTTGTTGCATTTATTAAAAAAAAAATTGAAAAATCCAATTGAATAGAAATTGACTTCTATGATATATTTTCACTGAACTGAAAAATATGTATTACCATAGCAGATAAGATGTGGTCAAATCAAAAAACAGAAACGTAGAGGTGACTATAGGGATGGTGAAGTTTACAAATATGTCTTCTTTTTTGTTTTAGTATTTCGTGTAAAATCAGTGAAAGAATATAAAGATTTAAACAATTTAACAAAAGAAAATAATTAACAATTAAATTAAAACAATTCCAAGTGTGATTTTTAAAGGTTATACACATTTAAGTCTAATAAAAGTTTATATTTTCCTGATAATTTGAAATGAAAATTTGACAGCTTGGATTCAAGTTTTTTTATATTTCTTTCTTTCAAATAATAATTTCAATAACAAATTGTTAGTTAAAATATATCGAAATTTTTTGTAAAATTATTTATAATAATATATTTTTATAACAATTTTTAGGGGAAATAATATAAAACCAAAACAAGATGTCGTGGCCACAAAATTGGCCACAGCAAACAATGCCAGTTTCTAATATAATGCCACAAATGATACCAGAAGCTGTTAATCAATATAATCAAATGCAATATCAAACATTGTCACATGAACAACAATTTGCAATGCAACAAAATTGGCAGCAATGGCAAACATATCATCAACAGTATGCAGAATGGCACGCAAAATTTGGTGAACAATATCAAAGAGAAGTGGAAACAAAAGCATCATTGCAACCACCATTACCAACTATGGAATTATTACCAGTGCAACCCCCGCTTCCTAATATTCCATCAACAACAGCAATACCACCACCACTTCCTCCAGAACCATCTACTGATGACCGAAAGAAACCCATTCCTTCATTATTAGATGAACCGATTTCTAAATATATGTGTGATGAACAAAAAAATGATACGTATAATAGACGTAATGATAATAATAATGATAATAATGATAAAAAACGTTGGAATAGTGGAGGAGGACAACCAAATCAACGTTGGAATCAACAAAATCAAAATCGTAGTGGAGGTAGATATCAGAATAAACGTAATGAAGGGCACAAATTTAATGATACAAAATCATCTGTATCATTTAATGATAATCATGGAGCTATTAAATCCGATGATAATAATTTTAATCGTAATAATTATAACGAAAATAATCGTAATAACTTTAATAAAACATTTGTTGAATCTAAGCGTCAAACTGAACCGATTATTCCTAATAATCGTGTTTCTGATTTTACAAGTAGAGAAGGAAACTATAATAATAGTACGCAAAATAATGTACCAGAAGATTCAACATCTGATGAAAAGGCATTTGATGATCAATTTAGAACCTGGGAAGAAGAATTTACGAGATGGAAAGAGCAGAATGCAAATCATCCTGATAAAAAAGCGTATCGTGAATATGAAATGAAATTTGAAGAATGTCGACAAAAATTATTAGAACGTCGAGAGCAAATGAGACGCAGAAAAATTGAAGAAAATGAAAAAACTAAAAAGTTCACATTTAATGAAAAACCAAATGATCGTTTTCAAAAGACACGTTTTGATGAAGATGCATTTCAAGATGATACACTTCCAATAAATTTTGAATCATTTGAAAATAATAAAGTCGAAAAACCTGCTGACCGATTTGAACGTTCTCAAATTAATTCAAATCGTTTAATTGAACAATTAAATTCGGATGATAATATCTTTAAACCTACAATTGCTGGTATACCTGGTCTTGATTTAGTACCAGCAGAATTAAAAAAAACACCCGTTAAAATAGTTGAAGAAGTTGCAGACGTTATCGATTTAGAATGTGATCAAATTAAGCAATTAAACTCAATAGACACAAACGTTATGGAGAATAAACCAATAACAGATTTGAATGCAATTTCTAAAAATATTAATACACTTTTGGGTGATCCAAAATTATTAACTTTACTGCAATTAGTAACAAATGAAGCAAACATACAAAGTATAAATTCACAAACAACATTAAATCCGTTACTTAGTGTATTAGGACAGTTAGCACAACCAAACACAAATAATGATCTTCAACAGCAGCTTCTATTAAAACAACAATTAGAAACAAATCAACTTCAACAACAATCTCAAAATCAAATTCAATCACAACGTCAAACATTAAATTTCAATCCAATGTGTTTTGGAAACCCTCCTGTAAACAATACTAATAATAATAATACTAATAACAACATTAGTAATGTTAATAATATTATCAATAATAGTAATATTAACAATAACAATAATAGTGTTATTAATTTTGAACAACAAATTCGTAAAAATAAGAATGAAGGAAGTATCTCAAATCGTTCTAATTGCTCTGCACGTTCCGAAGATCAGGATACCAATAGAAATGTTAATAGTTTACAATCATTAGATCGTGGTTATTCAAATGAACGTGATAGTTATGAAAAAAATGATCGAAATCAATATAATATTCGTAATGACAATAGAAATGATGATTACGATCAGTCAAGATATCAAAATCGTGATGAACAAGATCGTAATTTTGATTTACGTAACACGAATAATTTTCAATCAAATGATTTGAATCGTTTTTCTGATCAACGATTTGATAGAATGAGTAATCTGGATAATAATTCCCGATATGATCGACTAGATAATTTCGATAATAATTCAAGATATGATCGATTGGATAGTATGGATAATACATCAAGATATGATCGAATGGATAATTTGGACAATAATTCACGATATGATCGATTCGATAATGTGAACAATGTTTCACGATCTGATCGAATAGATAATATGGATAACAATTCACGATATGGTCGGATGGATAATATGGATAATGATTCACGATATGATCGCATGGAGAATCTAAATATGGATCGTAATCAAAGATATGATCAAATAGATTCGTATGATATTGATTTAAATAGAGGTGGAGGAGGAGGTGGAAGTGGTTCAAATTCAATGATGTTAAATAATCGAAATCGTTATGATTATCCAACCAATGATGAAATATTTAAACCAGCAAAAGTGATTGATTATCAAAATAAGTCACAAAACATATCTGCTCGACGTTATTTAGATGATGAAGATATTTTAATGCCCGTTAAAGTTGTTGATTATGGTCATAAGAAGTTAGCTGTTCCACTAGAAACAGGTAAACTTTTTTTATTATTTTTTTTAATAAATTAAAAATAAGTATTTTAAAATATTTTTTAAATTGGTTTTAAAAAAAATACAACTTTTATTATTTGTTCTTTGTAGAACAATAGAGAGGTAATTTTTCGTTTTCGGTTAAAAAACAAACACTGTGTTTATTCGTTTATTCTAAACGATATAGAAATATATTTTTAATTATTTCGATAATTAAAAAATATCTAAATACAAAGTTAATTTCTTAATAAGCAACATCAGTTTGTGTGTTTTTGTGTCAACAAAATAAGGAAATAAAATTCTCTTATTAGGAGCTTGGTATGGATCTTTTGATCTTTTATATTATAGTATCATCCTACTTATATTACATGAATGTAATGTGAAGTATCCGTTAATCCGAAATTTCACAATTACTGTACGATTTTTTATTTTGTGAATTCACATAACAACCACTTGTAAATATATAATAATAATCTCAAAATATTTTCTGAACAATCGAAAGAGAAGCAACGATGTTTTAAATCAGACTGTCTCTTTTTGTAGTCATGTGCAATTACCTAAAGACAGTAATAATTGAAATAGGTTTCTTTGATTGATTGTGTAATAGGTCAATTAGAATAATGTATTTGCTTTTATTTTCTCAAAAGCAACTATTTACAAGCAAAAGGCTTTTATATCGATAATGTCAGATATGTGAGACATTTAGTTATATTAAATTATACGGCAATGGTATGTCGATATTTTTAAAAATACAAAATTCTGGTTAAATAATTGTAAAAGTTTCATTTGACTCATTTTACAGTAAAATTTTTGTTGTTTTAATAAACTTGGTTTAACGTTTAATCAGTTAATAATATAAATCGCATAAAATTCAATTCAGCATTAAGGAAAGTTTTATAATTTTATTTTCGTTTGCTATCTTGGGCCGATACCTTTAGAATTTACTAAATAATTTAATTAATTTTATATTATTTTAAACACAAAAAAAACAAAATATTTTCTTCCTTATTAAAAAAATATAGATTCTGATTATTTAAAACCTGTAACAACAATTGATTATGGACATTCATCTGTAAAACGTAAACGTAATGATGGGAATACAGTTAAATATGATTATAATATAAATAAACGTCGTGACCAATATATTGATCAATATTCCGATAATTATTCTGATCATTATTCAGATAAAAATTATTCAGATATTGATCGTGAAAGATCAACTAATAATGATTGGTTGGATAAAGAACGTAATGATAAAGAAAATAGTAACTGGTCCAATGATAATAATAATTCTGTTGAAAATATAATTAATAAAAAACAAAAACAACAAGAAACGATTATAAGTAAAATATTGGATTGTGATGAAAATATAATTGAAATAGATAGTGATATAAATACATCAGAAACATCATTTGAACAATATGAAAGTAACATAAGTTATCCATGTAAATGGTTAAGGACAGATCCAGAAATTAAATGGGCAAGACCTGGATTACCAACAAAACGAGGTAAAAGAAAAATTCATAAAAATAAAATTATTGGACAAGCCAAAAAGCAGGATGAAATAAAAAATGACAATACAAAAAAAGATGAACCACAATTTTCGCCAGATTATTTTGATGAAGTGTCTTCAAATGATGAGTGAGTACTTTTATTTTTTTTTATTTTTCAACAAAATATTGAAACTTGTGCACGATATGGATTTTTAAATAATTGTAGAGATTTTTAAATTCTTTCACATAAACATAACGATTTTGTTTGTTCGTCTATTTTTAAGAAAACAATTATTATATTTTTCAGTTCAGTTTTATAAAATTTCCATTCTACACAGTTTATATATAATATATTTACTCGTTTGATTTATTTTTATTTAATTTTTATTTGTTTTTAATTTAACAACAAACAATTTTTATTGAAGTTGTGAGGATAATGACGATGAAGTAGAACCACCGAAAAAAACAGTTTTTGATATGTTTGAAGATCTTCCACCACCAATTAAAAAGGATATTCAGATAAAACAAAAACCTTTGTTTGCAGCAAAAATTTCTGATAATAAAAGTTCACTTGGCAAAAATTATACACTTATCGAAGATATATTATTTAATCCTGGTCGTAAAACAAGACCACCAAGGTATTTATATTTTATCCAATAAATAACTCAATAAATAAACTTTAAATTATTGAATTAATAATCTTTTTTTTGTTTGTTAAATTTAGGATTATATTTATTTTACGTGGTTTACCAGGAAGTGGTAAAACATATCTAGCAAAATTAATAAAAGATAAAGAAATAGAAATGGGTGGTTCAGCACCAAGAATAATGAGTATTGATGATTATTTTACTGTTGAATCAGAAACAACAGAAATTTGTAAGGATACAGGAAGAAAGGTATTTTTTTTATTTTTATTTTAAATATTTTATTTAATTAATTTTACAATTTTTCTACACAGATAAATGTGAAAAAAATGGATTATGAATATGAGAAAGAAATGGAAGAAACTTATACACAGTACCTATTAAAATCATATAAAAAAACAGTTGTTGATGGTTTATTTACATTTATAATTATTGATTGTGTTAATGATACACTTAAAAGTTTTGATGAATTTTATCAATTTGCAAAAGTCAATAATTTTATGGTAAGATAATTTAGTTTCTTAATTTTTTACTTTTTTTTCATTTCTTACAGTCAATTTTAATATTTAAAGAGTTTTTTGTTGTGTTTGTTACGTACGTACAATTTCGAATTATGCAATACGGTTAAAGTGTTCTTAAGTACAACGGTTATTAATTCTTGTACAATTGCGGGGTATTAATTATTCGTAACATAATTTTGTTCCATTGATATTACATTAAATATGATCTTCTCAGTGTAGAAAATTTTGTTTATGTACAAATCAAATAAAATTATGAAAAACGGTACTGTGAAATAGAAAATAAGGTTCTAAATCGAATCAATATTCACTTTCTTAACTGGGAATGAATCGAAGTCAATTTTATTTAAAATTGAATTCGAATCAAACTTGAAATTAATCAAATTTGTATATAATTGAATTAAATAATTAAATAACATAAGAGGATAAAAGTTTACACCTACTGGGGATTATAAGCATAATATCTGTTTATGCTTTTTTTAAAACTAATTTCTCTTGGCCGCAAAAACAAAAAGTATAAATAATATGAAACAAAAATTAATTCATTTTACTTTTGTTTATCCATTCGTTTATTTACTTTTTTTCATTGTTGGAAAAAATTTGAATCTAAAGTTATTTAAAAAAAAGTTGTATGCGTCATACATTTGTAGTTCTCTTTTGTGTAATGAAAGTGACTTTTTATGAAAATGTGTTGGTTCAATTTTTAACAAAATAGTAGTTCCGAAATTGTCTATGAAACATTGAGATTTTCTCCGTTTGATTGGGAAATTTCATTTATATTTTTTAAGTGATTTTTCTCTTTATTTATTTATTTTTTGCTTTGAAACAATTTTTTTATTTAAAAAAATGATTGTGTTTTTAAAGTAAGAAAAATTTGTAACCATATTTATTTATATTTGTTTTTATTTTCTTTTTCTATTTGTTTCTTTCTTTCTCTCTCTCACTCTCTCTTATTTAAAATAGCCATATGTATGTGATATGAAACGTGATCTACAAAAATGTTTAAAACAAAATATTCACAAACGTTCTGAGACTGATATAAAAAAATTATTTGATAATTGGATGGTAACACCAGAAGACTACCAACAAATTGATACAACTTCATTACTAGAAGTTTTACGTATTACAGAAGTGGAAATGGACGTTATCAGTGATGAGGTTTGTGATTTTGTTTATTCATTTTAGTTTTTTGTTTATATTTTTTTTTCTTATTTTTGTTGTTGATTTGAAACAGTGAAAAAAAAAACAAAAAAAATAATGAAGAGAGAAGAAGACGATTTTAATTTAATAAATAATAATGTTATGTTTTTTTTTGTAATTCTCTTTAGGATGAATTACCTTGTGAAAAAGAAGATGAAAATGAAAATGAACCGATTGAGGTGAGAATTGTTTTTTTTTTGTTGTGCAAATTTAAAACGAAAACAACGTTTATATTTTGGATTTTTTTTTTCGTTTTACGTTTTTTATGTTTTTATGTTTTTATATTTTTTTTTCAACTTTAATTTTAATTGTTTCTTCTTCCAACATTTGAATCTTGAAGAAATAATTTTTATGTAAATTATTATTTTGGTGTGAAAATTATGACGAGAAAATTAATGGATTCGTCAATTTTTTGTTGTGTAAATTAATGAAATAGACTATGACATGTCTGTTAATGTTTTGGTAACTCGTACGAATTCCGGTATAGCAACAATAGGATTTTTGTGTTGTCTTAATTTGACGATAGATTTCTATTACAAAAATTACATATCCTGAGCATTCGTTGGATGGTATAAACAATCTGCTCACGTGTACATTGTCGTATTAATTGTTAAACATAAGAATGTCTTGTGGAATAATAATAATTAATAATATAAGAATTCATAACAAAACAAAAACAAAAGCAAACCAAACCAAACCAATGAATAGGTTAATGATGAGAAACATAAGAAAGTATTGTGCAAAAATAAATGAAAATCATCTCTATTTATCTCTTCTTTGTTGTACATTTTAATTTATTGTGCAAGTTAAAATACATATAACTTGTGTAATTTGTATTCTTTTGACTAATTCCTTTTTTACTGAAACTGAAATAAGTTGTTTATTATTGTTTAAATTGTAAAATGTATTTAAGAATCAACGAATTTGTTCACATGTTTGGTAAACTCATAAGTCTAACGATATTCACTATAATTTTTTATCGTATTTTGTGATTTAAACCTTTGATCATAAATGAGAAATATTATTGTTCGATTAAAATTATATTTCCGGATCAATTCCATAACTTCTCCCGTCACTAAAACCAATAATAATCATAAAATATAAAATAAAGTGTACACTTTTTTCTAATTTTGAAATTATTAAAAAGTAATTTATTGAATCAAAAAAGCCACAATAATTACACAATTGTTTTATTCTTAATTTTGAGTCTTAAAATATTAGAAAGGGACAAAAACAAATCGATTAAATATAAAAGAAAATGATTTAATTAAGAAGAATTTAAAAAATAAAGAAATGATCACAAAAAAAAACAACCACAAACAAAAAAGAGTTAATAAATATAATAAACTCCTATATTCGTAAATAGTTTGGAATGTTCAAGAGTAAATGGGAAACAGGTCCATCAACAGAAGAAAGTTTAGGTTTGTACTTTTATTTAATAATTTCTTTTCTTTTTTTGTTTGCTTTAAAAATAAATTTTATTTAATTTTTTTTTCTTCTCCTTACCATTCATGAACAATAATATAAATTTTTAAGTTTTTTTCACCATTTGTTTTCAATTTTCTTTAATTTTTATAAACAAAAAAATGGAAACAATTTTTCTTTTTTTTTTTCATATATTGTTGTCATTATTATTTTAATTTCGTATTTATTTTCAGCCCGTCTCGATGGTACAAGTAAGCCGCCCTTGCGTCACACAACAATTGAAGACTATTTACAAATGGACGGATGGGAACCACCAGTCCAAACAAAATCAGGACAAAAAAGAGTAAACATTTTTCTTTCTGATCTCTCTTTCTGCTGATTTATTATTTTACTTGTAATTTTATTTTTGTTTCATTCAATTTATTAATTTAGGTAAGATGGGCAGATTTAGAGGAAAAACGTGCACAAGATAAAATGCGTGCTATTGGTTTTGTTGTTGGACAAACTGATTGGAATCGTATGAATGATCCTACTGGAGGTAGTAGTGCACTCACACAAACAAAATATATTGAAAGAGTTAAAAAAAATTAGGTATTATTATTATTATTATTTTTTGTTCTTTAAAACTACTCTTTTCCTTTTTTTTTGTCCTTTCATTTTTACTTTCTCTGTTTTTATTATATTTTTCTATAGAAAAGAAAACAAAGAAAAAACAAAAAAATTAAACTTTATAAAACTTTTTAAAATAAAATTTCTATTTTTCTACAAGAGAAAAAAAATGAAAAATGAAAATTAAAAAGAAAACATAATATGTCCTAATTTTAATTCTTTTCTCTATGAATAAGTATTTTTATTAGATTTTTATTAGAAAAAAGAAAAAGAAAGAAAAAAAAAATGCAAATAAGTAGTTGTGTGAAATTAAATAATTAATATTAATTGTTGAAACAACAATAATAAACAAACAACAATATAAATTTATAGTCTTAATGGTCAAAAATCATAAAATCATTTTTAAAAAGAAAATAAGAAAGAAATGATTTTTGTGATTTTTTCTTGACATTTTTTAAAAATCAAAATACAACAACAGAAAATTAAACAAAACTGGTGTTAAATATTCAAATAAAAAATATTCAAATAAGAGTGATAATTAGTGTTACACGTTAAACGGGATGTGAAGTGTTTTTTTTAAATAAAATTCTATTTTTCTGGATACCGGAAGAGCTCAAATAGGGGGTTTAACAGGACCAGATTATTATACATAAATAATATAATAACGTTATGATTTTAATGTTTTATTTACAACATTATATAAAGCATTAATGTGATTTGTTGTAATTTTCTTTCATAATTATAAAAGAGTTACAAAAATTTTGGTGAATTTTCAATTTTTTGTAGAATATTCTTTTCACATAAAATTTAAACGAATGATTTACAGAACGTAATTTTATGTCTAAATGAATCATTCAAACAAATTGCAAACAGTAACAGTAACAGTAACAGTAACAGTTATTATATATAACTAACTACATGCAAATACAAATTACTAAAGACTCTTCTGTAAGTCCTCTGAAACAAAAATTTGAATATTCTTACAAAGACAGTAAATTTCGTTAAAATATTAAATATTTTTTATAAGGTTACGTTCTATAAATTTACTTTAAAAAAACAAACAAATATATAATATAACAACAATTTTGTCATAAAATAGTAAATAGTACAGAAATAAATAGAAAAATAGTACTATTCAAATTATTGTGCTTTTTCTCTTAAATAATGTTTTAATTTTACTGATTTGTATTTAATTAAGTTATGTAATTATATTAAATTAAATTGAATTTAAAAAACAAAACAAACTGTGTATAAAACAGATTTTTTATTATTGGATTCAGGTTCTTGCCTCTCACTCTTTCTATCTCTGTATCAACGACCTCGTTTTTTTATAATTATGTATTTATTGTATTTTTATATCGGTAAATTAATTAAAAGATTTTTTGTTTTGTTTTTGTTTATGGTCCTCCATCTAAAAGATCAACGCCATTTTGTATAAACAAAAAAAAATATAATAAATTTATGTTTGTATAAAAGATGTTTTGCTAATAAGTTTTTATTCAATTTTACCATCAAGTCACGATCAAATGGATAACACTAATTATTGTTCTCTATTCTGTATCTCTTTTGTATTATTATATTCTACTCTACTTCAAATTGATTTTCCTGATTATATTTTTCTTTAAGAGAACCAGAGAGAAATTCTATCAAAATACATAAGGAAGGATTTTTTTTTTGGTTTGTTATTGTTTTTGTCGTATGCCCTATTTATTATTATTCGTTCTTTTTTTGTTTTTCCTTTTTAATCCTGACAAAACATTTTAATTAAAACTTTCATAACACCCTCTCTTTTGGTTTTCTTTTTACATTTTACCTTTTATAAATTCATAGTTATTTATTTGTTGTAATTTTTTACATCTTTTTTTCTTTTTTTTAAATAAAATTACCATTTTCACTTTAATTATTTATTTATATAGAAAAACGATTTTTGCTTTAATAAATTGCGATGTCACAGTATAAAATCATAACTAATTTTACTGGTGGGATGAATGTGGGAGTTAAAAAAAACAAAAAAGAAGAAGAAGAGGAAAAACTCTTTTAAGGATGGCCGCATTTTGATCAACAATTTATAATCATTGACCTTAACAAATTATAGTATCTGAAGAAATATATACAAAAAAACCCCATAATTTTGAACCAATTAACTTTTAAATTTAAAAAAAAATTTAAACAAAAAAAAATATACGTATTATATTGTCTATAGCAGAGGAATTGTTTTTACTTCCGCTCCTTTTTTTTTAAATTCTTTTATCAATAAAAACATCGGAGTGAAAGAAGGTTTTTGGTTTCAGTTTTTTGCTTTTATTGGCATTCTGTTAATTAGAATTAATGGAATAAATACAATACACAATAGAAAACTATACAATATTACTAATGCACCCATAATGGATATTTAATTGCTCATAAAAATTATGCGTCTTTCTAATTCTTATTGTTAACGTTCGAACTGTTCACAACTGTACAGAACAAAAGTGAGGTTAAAAATTTGAATTGTTTTGTATTGAAATTATATTGGTATAAAAGTCTGTTTATTTAGATAACCAAAATGTAAGAAAACATGTGAAAATATTTTGGTGCAAAATAAACTTTATTGTTACAAATTTTTATTAAATTCCAATCAAATCAGTCCATATTCCATTCGTATATAGTGGCGCCTCCATCTTAACGACGTAAGATATTTTAGTGTTTTAATACTCAATAAATAATTAAAATTGCAAAAGTATGTAATTATATCTATTACTTTAAGTTGTGAAATTCATCAGTAATAATTACATAATTATAAAAATTATTGCAAATGTAAATGATGTATGATGAAGTGTGAAGAAAATGTAAAAATGAATAATTCTCAATTATAAATCGTACGTTTTTTTTCATATGAACAGACAACATTTTTATTTTTCTTTTATCTTTTTCAGTGAAAATAAAATTCTTCTGTCAATATCTGATATTTTCGTAATATTAAAAACAATAAATTACTCTCCTTTTTTCAAATACGAAATTTTGGCGGAAGTTTAAAAAATACGGTAATTCATTATGAAGCGCATTTTTTTTTATGATTTATCGATTCATTTATCTTCGGAGTTTTTTTTTGCAATATAAAAGGCAGATTTGTTTTATTTTTTCATTTTATGTGCTGAATTTTCGTTTTTTCATGTCAGTCAGAAGCCTAAACGATTTTTCTTTTAAATAACATTAAAAAAAAAACGAAAGAAAGAAAATTGAGTGCGGTTGAAAAAATAGAGGAGAAGAAAAAGAGAAACGAAAAGAAAGAAAAGTTGTTTTTGTTTTGGGTTTATTTTTGTGTGTTTTTCTTTTATTCTCTTGAATTTGTTTGTTTTTCATTTTTGATTAAATCAAAAATATGATTTTTAATAAAATGAATTGTTTTTTTGATAAACAAAAAATTGCATTTCGTTTTGTTGGTTTTAAATCAATAATTGATGATAATATGACAAAATTTAATTTAATAAGAGTGATTATAAATATAATGATTGTGTTAATAGCTGCATTTTTTGAAATAATTTTTGCAGTTGTTAATTATAAAAATTTACCATTATCATTAGATGCAATATGTCCAGCTATTACAAAACTTGTTACTGGCTTGAAGATCTTATATTATTTTCTTAATCGTAAAAAAATTAATGAATTTATGACAGCTTTATTGAATTTGTGGTCTAATGGTAAAGTCCTTTTCGTTTTAAAATTGTTGACATTTAATACCACAGATCACTGGTTCCTTTTACCGACAAACATAATTAAATGTAATTTATGAAATTTCTTGGCATCGACAAAATACATTTGTCATTCAGTAACTTTTATCGTATTTTTCACTTTTAAACATTTTTACATATCAGTACGGTAATTATTTTCAAATTATAAATCCAAAATATTTCGCATACCCAATCCAGAGATTAGTAATAATTAGAATCATTTCTATTCTCTGAATTTTAAGAAATATTCGATGAAGTAAGTTTTTCTTTCATGTAAAATTTTTAATGTCGAAAAAAGTGATCAGTGTTCTTCTCCGATTGAATTAATAGAAAATATATTTGAAATATTTGTCTATTCACAGAAGTTAATCCTAAATCAATTCAAATTAATAATAAATATTCAAAAATGAGTAATCTTTTAACATTGAGTTTGGGAATTTCTGTAAATGCGACAGGTTTATTTTACATTACATTACCATTTATAACAAACGGTTACGAATTAATACGGTACGGAAGTACAACAAGAAGATTACCATTTAAATTTATGTGAGTATAATATTTAAAGATGGTTTTCCAAATTATTGATTTGATTTGTGAGTTGTAAAATATAAAGAGGAATGAGTTGGTTGAATAAAAATAAATATTCTTTGAATTTATTAAAAACTGAGCTTCGAGCTATGCAGTTTTTACAATTTATAAGAATTCACTTTGGTACACAATTTTAATAATTTATTCTTTTTGATGCAATTATTGCAAGAAGATTAAGTCTAAAAATTTGACAATAAAATTTTTTCATTATTTTTGTACAATTTTGAGAAAGTTTTACGGATTTTATTTCTTCAAAAAGACTTTTGTTGTTTAAAAATAATTTAAATGTGAAACCTTCTGAAGGTTCATTTGTGTTTCTATGTAACAAAACAATCGTTTAGAAATTATTATTATATTGTGACATTTGGATTCTAAAATTAAAGTCTAAAGTTGTTTCTTTTTTTGATTTATATTCGTTTTCTAGATTTCCATTTGATGTGTATAAACCACCATTATATGAATTCTCCTACATTTTGTTCACATATTCTGCGTTTAATGCTGCATTCAGTTTAATTGCAATGGATAGTCTTTTTTTGGGTGTCTGTTTTCATCTAGCAGCACAATTTGAAATTATTGCAACACAAATAAATAATTTATTAAAATCAGAAGAGTTTGGTGAGAGAATCGTTTGTCTGTATATTTTCAGGTGACACAACTAATATTACAAAATTTACAGAACAAGAAAATAAAGTGATTTACAAGAAATTAGTAAAATGTGTTTTTCATCATAATTTTATTATAAATCTTTGTAATCAAATGGTTAAAATATTTCGTCCAATTGTTTTATTACATTTTGTATCAGCATCCATTATGATTTGTATCAGTTCGGTTAATATAATTTTGGTAAACTTTTACTATTTATTGGTTTATTTAAAATTTTTTACAAAAACCGTAAAATTTAATTACTTTTTTTTTTCAGGCTGACAGTTTTTCAATTTTTATGTACATTTCTTTTTTACTTGTTGTAGTTACACAACTATATTTTTATTCATTTAGTGGCACCAGGATTACAGAAACTGTAAGTAGAATTTCTTATCGTTTTAGTACAACAGTTAAATACATTAAAAATCTTCATTTAATTCGCATTTGTAATTTTCTGTTTCCGTTTTTAATTTTTAAACAAAATAATCAGAAAATGTAATTTTTTTAAATGTTGTTCCACAACATATAAAAAGTGAATTTTGGGAATGGTTGGATTAACGAGGGTTTTAATGCATTTAATATTTTTATATATCGTGAATAAAAAACTGGGTGACCCTACTTGACACCTGAAATAATTTTGAACTTCTTTATTTCAGAGTTTAAATTTGAGTCAAATTATTTACTTTTTTGAATGGTATAAAACCGATAAAAATGTACGCCAAGTAATATTATTAATTATGATCAGAAGTCAAAAAGAATTGTGTAATAATTTCCTATTTTTTCAACCGTCACGTCAGTGTTTTGCGTCTGTAAGTTTTCCATTTTTATTTTTGTTTTTGTTTTTGTTTTTTCTTTGTTTCTTTTATTAAATTATCTTCATTTTTATTTTATTGCAGATTTTACGCTCAGCCGGATCTTATATGGCATTATTAAAAACTTTTCTATAGTTCTCTTTTCCCGTTTTTCAGCTTTTTCCTGTTGACAATTTTTTCTTTTGCACTAATTTAATTTTTGTTTCTTTTGTTTCTTCTTGTTTTTTCTTTCTCACTTACTCCTATCGAGTGTATATTGTATGTTTAGCTTTTTTTTGTGTAGTGCTTTTTTTGTACCATTTTTTTAAGAAAGCAACAAAGGGCTAAAGGGTGAAAAACATTGGACCAAAAAAAAAAAAAAAAAAGAAAAAAATACAAAGGAAAAAAAGGGATAAAAAAATTATTTCTTCAAAGAGAAAATTGTTTATGTTTGATTTGTTTTTTGTTGTGTTTGCGTTTTTTTTTCTTTAAAAAAGAAAAGATAACTTTTTGTAGATCAGCAGACAAAATTGTAAACATCTGGTACTTTCTAGAGGGTTAAGTAAACTTCTAAAGAAAAATTAAAATTAAAACGAGACAATATTTTTTGTTGTTGTTATTGTTAAACCAGGTAAACAACTAACTATTTAGCTTTAACAGATTTTTTCTATCCAGTTAAAAAGCTTTTGGACAGATTATTTGTTTTATGTCCTCCATTTTTTTTTTCAAAAAATGATTTTTAAAGTTTTTTTCTGTAAAGTCACAATAAACGTTATTTGTTTTGACAAGTTTTGATTTTTGTTTTGTTCAATGTTTTCTCATTTTAATCAATTGCAATGTGTTGTGATAAATAAAAATGAAATTAATAATAAAAGTACAAAACAAGTAAATTCAAAAGTTTAAAGTTCACTTTAAAACAGAAAAATATTTCGTTACTTTTTAAGAAGTCTAATCGTCAAAGGGAATAAAATTTATTAATTATAATTGTAATTTATTACTTCTTCATTTCTTAATTAAAAATATTGAGTTACTACAATATTCTGTAAAACACGAAATACAAATTAAACATAAAACAAAAAAAAAAGGAATACAATTACCAATAATTATTATTAAGTTGAAGCAATTTTAAAATTTCTTTCGTTTCATTTATTTTATCAGATTTCAGTACGAACACCTAAAATAGAACAAATGTTTATTTTTATTATATTTTGAGTGAGACAAATATTTGGTGCATGTTTAGACGAAATACACACACACACACACACACACATACACTTTTTCTATATGAAGGTACATAACTTTTTCATGTAAAAATTGTGCTTTTAATCAAGCCAAAGAAGAGGAGACAAAAAAAAAATTTATAGAAAAAATGGGAGGGGGTGGGTTGAGGGGTGGGAAGAAATAGAAAATGGAAAAAAAACCTCTTTTCTTGTTTGTTCTTCTTTTTTCTTTTACCTTTTTTTTTCCTTTATGCCATCCTACTTTTCACACAAACCATTCTTCAATGTTCTTCCTTTTCTTTAATAAAAAGGCATCAAATAATATCATGGAAAGAACAAAAGAAATTCACAAACACAAAAGGAAAAACAGAAAAAAAGTGAGAGAAAAAAAAATGAAAATCATTTTTGTTGTTGTTGTTGGTTCTAGTTGTAATTTTTCTTCCTTTGCTTTCTTTTTTTTTTGCGTTTTTTTTTATTCAACACGCGAACAAATAATAATTTTTATATGTGTCTTCTCTTCTCCTCATATATTTACTTATATTTTATTAAAGCGATGACTGTGTGTGTGTGTTTAATAAAATACAATAAAAGCAAAAACAAAAAGAAAAAAAAAATCCAAAACACACAACAATAAGAAGAAGAAGAAGAAGAAGAAATAAACAAAAGTGTAGAGAAGCATATTTTTAACTGAAAAATTTGTTCAGTTAGAAAATTATAAACAAAAAAGTGAAATTTTTACAAGTAACGAAAACAACAACAACAAAACACACGAATAAAATTATGAAATTTTACATTAAAAAAAAGGTTAAATAGTGAGAAGCAATACATAATGAAATGAATTAATAACAATAACAACAAAGAACAACAAAGAATATAAAAATAAAAAATAAGAAAGAGAATTTTAAAATAATTAACTTCAGTAGAAAAATAAACAAATTATCGTTAATGTAAATTTAACTTGTTGATTAAATAGCAGACAAATTTTGTATATTCAATTTAATTCTTTAAAATTTCTTTTATGAAAGCCACAAATAATTTTAAATTTTCATGGTAAAAATTGTCAACATAAAATGATATATTTTTTTCTTGAATTCATATAAAATTGGATTTATTAATTGAGTATTATATATATTAATTGAATGATTATAAATTGTTTGTTTTCTTTTTCTTGTTGAGGAGTTTTGGTTTGAATCAGATTCAAAACAATATTTATTTAAAATCAAGAAACTATAGCAACAACTAAAAGTGTATGGAGGCGGCTTAAAAGACGCTGATAATTTCATGAAAACTACTGGAAATTCTTTGACCAAACTTTATAAGTTTGAAGAAATTTGGACAAATTTATTGGCCAATATTTTTTTTTCCATTTTCTTATTGGCCAATATTTTTATTTCATTTTCTTCATTTGATTCAAAAGCGCGATTATTTACTAATAATTTGTAGTTTATTGTTTGTAACTTATTGTATTTTTATCTTTCAAAGAATTATAATTTGAAAATTATTTGTCGAATAAAAATTAAATTTATCTTTGTGTTAAATGTGAAATGTTTCTAATTTGATGAAAGAAAAGAAATAAAACATCAAAAGATTCATAAACGTGTACATTATGAACTTTATTGTTATTATGTATGTATCACCCTCTGAACGCGTGTGCCTTTAATTTGCTTTAACTTTCAATATAACATTTTTTTTTCGTTCGTCTTTCTATTCTGGTTGACGCACACAAATGAAGACTGTTAAAGATGTCATTTTTTTGAATAAAATTTTATAGCCAATTTATTGTGACAGTCTTCAGGTATGATTTGAATTACTGAAGTAAATCAAGAGTGCCTAAATTAAATTGGACAGGCTCGACACTTTTAACTAAATTTTTTTTGTTTACAAAATAAAGTGACTTTTTCCTGTCAAAAATCAATCTTTCTTTATTTTTTATTAAAATTTTTCCAAATAAAAAAAATGAAACAAATTTAAGTTAAAAATTGAAATCAATTTAATATAACTAAAAGAATAATAATTACGTGACTATAATGACTTAGACGTTAGAACAGAAGAGAATAATAATATATAAAGATATCACCTCAAGATGTTTCTTTGGATAAAGTTTAAAATATCAAAAAAAGGAAAGAAGTTGACTATCAGAGAAAAAAAAACAAAAAAATCTTATCACATTCCTTGGTTAAAATTGAATCTTATAAATCTATACCATATATTTTATAAAGCAAATACCCTCCTCTTTTTTCACTTCTATAATATAATTCTTATACTTCAAGGGCTCCCATAAAATGGATAAATTGAAACGGATATTATAAGAAGTATATAGAAGTATATAGTAATACGAGAATATTATACAATCGATTTTGTCTCTCTTATCTATCTTTCTAATATTAATCAAATCAGTTTAATTTACAGTGAAATTCAATGAATAAAGGCGAAAAATTTATTTATTTATTATGCTATTTAGGTATTGATGTCTGAATTAAACATCGTGCCGTGCGTCGCGGTTATGATTTTAAAGATGACCTTTTTCCTCATTTCCTTTTTTTTCCTCTTTTTTTTCTTTTTTTTTTTTTACAGATAACAGAGTTTTTATGTCTTTTTATGATTGCTATATATAAGGCAGACGTCTATCAGAGAAATAAAGTAGAAGATGAATAAAAAATTAATATTAAATTCGTTTCACTGATTTGGAAAATTTGCCTGTGAAAATGTTATGTTTTTTTTTGTCTCTTAGTGAAAACCCTTCAAGTGTTTTTTTTTATATTATTTTAAGATATGGAAATTCATTTTAGGTCATTCTATCAGCAAGTAATGCATAGATATTTTACAGATCGTGGAAAATCACCTAATAATCACATTGAACTTGATAGTTTTCTTCTTTCTAAATATTCAACATGGCTAGACTTTAAATAAGACACAATCGTATAGTTGATTATTTTCATCCAGCGATTATTCTATACTTAGAGTCAATTCACTTTAAATATTATCTTGGTTCTTTTTTTCTTAGCATTGAGAATAATGTAAGTAGAATTATCTAAAGTTACTTTCAATATAAAATTCAACTATTTTTTGTATTTATCAAAATTATTATTGAATTAATCAATTAAATTTATCGATAATTGTAGAGTACTTAATATAAGTATTTATGCGTACTTAAAAGTTATTTGAATTATTTCTCAATAACTAAAGTAATTCTTGTAAAAATTCTTAAATTATTTTAATAAATTTTGGACTGAATAATACAAAAAAAAAACTTGATCCAATGAAATCTATAAAAAAACTTGCCACAAAGTTGGGGAAAAAAACATTACATAGAAACGTAACAATTTCATAAAATTCTATTTAAAAACTAAAATAATCTTTCTCTATACAATTTGAACACACTTTATTATATGAAATTAAAGAAGAAAAATAAATAAAGTAGAAAGTCTTAAGAGTCTAGTTTTCTCTTTATATAGAAAATTAATTTTAAACAATAGAGAAAAGGAAATTGAATGAAAAAGCGGAAATTTCCTAGTATATACGATTAAAAAGAAAGAAAATGTTTCTAAATATTATTTGTCTTAATAAAAATAATTATTTTAATATTTTTTAACTTATGAAGACATAAGTTGAAAATGGAATTTTACTTTTTTTTTTTTTTCTTAATTAAATTAATTTAAGGAAATTTTCTTTATGCTATTCAAATAAATATTTTCTTTTGTATTTAATGAGAATAACGAAATCCTAATAAGAAATTAGATTTGCAGTCAAATAATTATGTTGGAATTAATGCAATTTAAAGAAGAGATTTTATTGTATTAAATATAGGCTGTGAAGAGGAAAATCCAATAAAAACCATAGTCTAAGTGACAATAATTATTTAACTCAAAAGTAAATGAGAAAATTTTAATACGAATTTTTGTTTCAAATATTCGTGGAAAAAGATTCACTTGAATGTTTGCTTGTAATATTTTCCGGATCTTCAGACACTGGTTATACAAACTATTCTGAATTAAATAAAACTAATGCACAGCTATGTTTATTGACACTCATGTAAAAAATGTCAAATTAAATTTTTTTTTGTAACATTACATTTTTCTGAAGAGAATTTTTATTTAAACAAAAAACACATTTCTGAGAATAATTTTTTATGTAGGATGAAACAAATTAAGTAACAGGTATAAAAAAAAATTTATGTATTTTATTACGAACAGATTTTATATTTGCAATTTTTTTCTTTGAACTTTTTCATCAGATTTTATTGATAGAAATTCTCTTTGATTTTTATGAATTGATTTTCTGTATACAATTTTTTTATTAAATTTGTCACACCAAAACTAGTTGCAAAATTGTTTCTTACTATGTCGGAAAAGCAATTATTCTTATATTGAGAATTTCATTTCTGTTGTCCATCAATTTTCCCTTCATTTATTTCTCATTTAATTACGTAAACATGTTTTTTTTTAATTTCATTATGTGTGAAGCTTAATAATTCTCACAATAAATGTTCAATGTTTATATTTCTCTTTCTTAAATTCTATTTATTTTATTATTTTATTTGTGAGTTTAAATAAATAATTAATGATGTAATTCATTAGTTTAATATGTTTTAAATTATTGCAGAGCATTCTGTCATTTAATATCAATAAGTGGTTTAATTTATTAATGAAGTTTTAACAAGTGTTTAACTTTATTTTAATAAAGAAACTCAAAGAAACTCGAATAAAAATTAAATATGTTCAATATTGTAATAAAAGTTAGAGTCGAAAATAGTTTATTTAAACCGAATTAATTAATTGTGATTTTATTAAAAATCGAATAATAATAAATAATGATAACGTTACGTAATTTCTTATTTTTATTATTTCTTTTATCGCAACTAACACTTTTGGGTACATTCAAATTTAATAGAAAAAATTATACACTTTCAAAGTATTCTGTAATTAGAACTGGTGTTACATTATTCTTAATTTTAATTATAATTCTAGTAAATTTTCATTTTTTTTATACACTCCCTAATCAATTAACTGAAAATGAATCTGATTTTGTATCTACACAAATTATGAACTATGGTTTTTTATCAAGTGTGTTATTAATCGGAATTATGGTTGTTTCAATTCATTTAAAATCTGAAAAAATTATTTCTTTATCAATTGAATTTAAAAAACTAACAGAAATATTGATACAATTGAAGGGAAGATTTACACCAATTTTTATTGGTTGTATTTTTAAATATTTTTTAATTTTTATTTCGGGTACAATTGTGGTTGCAATAAATGTAAGTTTCGTTCATCAAAGACCAATATTTGGGCCATTTAAAATATATTGTTATATAATTCCATTACATTTTATGGCCTTATTTTACATTTGTTTATGGTTTTTTATTGAATCATTTAATCGTATGAATTCACATCTACAGTATATTGAATGGATTTTAAATAATAAATTTTATATGATTAATTATGAAAAGATTATAAAGAATTTAGAAATGATTATCAAACTTTATTCTAAACTTTTCTATTTAGTACAAACTGTAAATAATATTTTTAGTGTTCCATTTACATTTGTTTTATTAAATTCACTTTTTATAATAATCTGTAGAATATTTAATGTTTACACAAGAATATTAAAAAGTGAATATTTTGCAAATGATAGAACAAATATAATTTCTGTGGTATGTATAACAATGTTTACTGTCGGTCGATTATTTGAAATTATTGATCTTTTAAGAATGATTGAAAAATTACGTCGACAAGTAAGTTTTATTTATTAAAATTTTAAATACAAACAATTTTTTTTCTTATTTCATTAAATTTTTATAATTTAAGGCCAAACGTACTGGACAGATTCTACATATAATCAATACAGATAACATCGATGGAAGACTTAAAAATAGTGTATTAACAATTTTATTCACTATAAATAAAATTTATACAATTTTCTGTTTTGTTTTTCCCGTAGATTGAGATTTTTTCAATTCAAATACTTCATCAAAGAATAGAATTTAGTCCTTACGGAATGTTTACTTTAGATTTCACAGTTTTGTATTCGGTTTGTTTTATTTATTGTTTATAAAATATCTGATTAAATTTAAATTTTGAATTCTTTTGTATTTAGATAATTGCTGCTTGTACTGGATATCTGATCATTTTATTACAATTTGATTTAGCTGATTAAAGAAATTATTTTTAAGTTTAATTTTTTTTTCTATCAATTCTACAAAAGTTTAAAAAATTTTAATAATTAACGTAAAAGTTGTTTTGTAACTTTTGTGCTTCTTTTTGTCAAAACAAATTTTAAATGGCTGGTATAATTTTTAAAATTAAATTAGTTTTGTTAAAAAAACCTTTCATAAATAAAAAATGTTTAACAAAATAGTAGAAGCGGCTCTAATCATAAGATAAATGCCAGAATTTATTTAATGATAAGACAAGTACTGTGAATTTATACATAAATTGGAATTATATAATATTACAACAACAAAAAAATATAGAAAATAAAATCTTAAAAAATATAGAGAGAGGAAGAGAGAAATAGGAGAGATTATTTATCAAGAAATGTAAAAATATTAAAATGTTGAAAAGAAGAAAATTATTTTCCATTTATTAAATAATATAAACATTGATATTTTATTTCATAATTTGAAAGAAAATAAAATATTTTAATGCGAAAATATTTAAATGAGAGAGATAATGAAAAACTGTCGTTATATTTTCTCTCTTTCTCACTCTTTAGTTTTTTTTTTTGTTTCTGTTACGTTTTTCCTTTTCTTAATTCCGCATGAAAGTTAAAATTTTGTAATATTAAAATAAACAAAAATATTCATATAATATTCAACGATGGAAAATTTTTAAATTAAAATTGACCCAAATATCTGAAAAATGTACCATCCCCCGTAATTTCACTTTCGTATTTATAAAACAAAAAAACAACACATAGTACTTTACCTTCCCCAACTAAAGAAAAACAAGAAACAGAAAAAAGAAAGAGAAGGAAAACAAAAAAAAAGTTACTCTTTCTCATTCCGTTATAATCGTTTATATTCTTGTATTTTAATTTATATTAAGTACACACAGATGTTTCCATGTTTTTGTAAATATTTGTGACATCTAGAGACAGAATAGAATTTGATCCCTTTTTCTTATACAATATTATAAATACATATGTATACACACACATAGATACAATTAAATACAAAAAAAATGAGAGTGCACATTTGTAGCAAATGATACCCTTATTCAAAGTAAAATTGGAAGTATAGAAAGGTGGTCGATGTCATTTTTATATGTAAACATTATTGAAGGTGGTGTCGGTTCTCGATATATAAATTTTTTTTCGCACTTTTAAATCCTGATGGTTTACTCGTAAAATAAAAGGTTGCATGTACATACATACATACATATTGCTATCATAACCTCTATATCTACTTTTAAAACCCCCCTTTCCCTTTCATAGGTTTTTCAAAATATTTTCTTTTCTTTTGCTTCTTCTTCTTCTTTTGGGGATAAATTTAAATTTTTTATTTCATACGATGAAATATGATATACACACACATAACCTGTGTACATACATACGTATGCCAGTATATACTCACTTTATTCTTTTTGATGTGACGTTAAATTTAAGCTCTCAAATCATTATTGTATATGTAAAACAGAAAGAAAGAGTGAAATAAAAAATACACAACCTAAATATATTTCTCACTTCTAAAGTCTGTTCTACATTAAATAATTGGTTTTGCCACAAACTAGTTATATGTTCTTTGGTTTTAAAAAAGGTGGGGTGGTTGGGTCATTATTTTTGGACAATTAAGAATGTTCACGTATGTTCTTTTATGATGAATTTAATGCGACTTTTTATTGTAGCTTTAAATTAAATCAAAAACTTAAAGAAAAATAATATCGTTTATTGTTGGGTCAAATATGGGATCGAGTATTAAAACTATATTTTAGAAGACAAGACATGTTATGTAAAACAGGCTTTGACACCTTTTGACATTTTCCTTTTATGTGTATGTGTGTGTGTGTGTGTGTATGTAGAATATAGAGAAATATTTCTCTTCTTATTCATTTATTATATTTTCCATAGTATAAATTTACCTAAAATTTACGTGCAAAAAGGAAATACATAATAATAATAAGCTGAATTAAGTAAAGCATATAAACCAGGGTTTGATGAGTGAGCTGAGAAGCATGAGTTAGAATATAATAATAATAGGTATAAGCTTAAAAATTAAATATTTAATATTATTTTGTATAAAATCGTGTGAGTATGTAATATGACAATTGAAATATTAGACCTTAATTTATTTGTTTATTTTGTTGTTGTTGTACTATATAAATTTTTGTTTTTCTGCTTTTTTTGTTTTATGTTATTTTTTTTTTGTATGTTATTTCTAAATGTCAAAAACTAAAAAGAAAAACCAAATATAAAATACAAAATACAAAAACAGAAAGAGAAAATTTGTAATTAAATAAATTTGCCAACATAAATTTGTAAACAAAAGAAAAAAAAAACAAAAACTTTAGAAGAAAAAGAAGAAGAAAAGCTAGACAAATAATGATAATAATGCTTTCTCTGTGTTTTGCCGCTAAACTCCAAAGGGGAATGGAAAACAAAAAAATGAAAATAAAAGGAGGAAACAAAGTAGGATGTTCAGTCAAGGGAAGAAGGGGGGGGGGGGAAGTAACTTTTATAGACTTTTTTTTCTTTTCTTATTATTTAATTTAAATTGAAAAATTATTATTTGTAATTGACTGTTGAGAGTGGATGGCCCCCTCCATTTTGTATTTATTTTTTTGTTAGATTTGAGGGTAAAAGTGTAACAATAATAACAAAATAATAAAATGGGACATTAAATATTTGGTTTATTTGATTAACGTCGTCATTTTTTTTTATAGGATTTAACTTTAATCGAATCGTTGAATTAATGGACGAAAATAGGTATTTTTTCTTTCTCATTTTTATTGAAAAAAAAAAAATTGTTACAAATCAAAAGTTTTGTCATAAGTTGACGTAACTTCTGTTATTGTTGTTGTGTTTGTTGTTGTTGGTGAGGATAAACGGGAAGTAAACTTTTGTTATTTTCGTGAATTTATATTTTTTTCATTTTTGCCTTGAATTTCTCTTATAATTTCTTTTTTATTGGGGGAGAGGAAAAAAAATGTTCATAATATCAAATGGAATTTTGAATGATTCAATGAAATTGGTTGGATTAAGGTGAGTGGGGTAACAGTGTGGGTTGTTATATTATGTGATGATGAAGCTGGTTCTCAATAACAAAATATTTTTATTTGATAAATTTATGTGCGTAGATTCTCTAATATCAGATATTTGATCTATACAAAATATGCACGTTTTAATGGGTTTCTTATATATTCGTTTGTTGTTGTTGTTTTTCCTTTTCTTTTCTTTTATTTAAAAAAGAAGAAAAAAATTGAATTTTATGGAGTTGTCTTGTAATAAAATATGTTTTATTCTTGAATATGAAATGGTATTTGATGAACCATGTGTAGATGGTTGTTGCGGGATTGTTCAGCTGTTTATGGGGTCTCAATCTCTCCAGTGGGGATTCATTATTGTTTTGTATTATCGGTTTTCCATTCAACAGAAGGAGAAAAAAAAATACAGTAACCAAAAGAATGAATAAAAAAAAAAAAAAGAAAAGAAAGAAGAAGAAAAAAAAAAATATAGAATCAACGAAAAATGTGAAAGTTATGGAAATATATTTTAACTTTATTGCTTTTGTGTGTTCATGTGTATATCTATTCCTTTCTTTTCTTTTCCTTTACTTTCCTTTCGTTTCGTTTCTTTCTTTCTTCTTTTTTTTTGGATTGTCAGCATAAAATAATAATACATTTTTATTTTATGTATATAATTACTTTATATATATTATTATATTTTATGGCGTCTCCATCTAATATTATTCAAATTTGTTTATGGTAAATGAATTTACATATAGAAATATTTTTCTTTTGGTAGAATTTATTGTAGCAAATATACCTTCTATAGATGATGTGAAAAGTAATACGCTTTTCTTTTTGTTTGTAGCAATATTGTTAAATCGAATATTAAATATTTAAAAAGAAACACGGATTTTTTTTTCTTTTTTTTTTACATTTATATGTGAGAGAATTTGTAAGACGTTCACTTATCATATGTAACTTATATACGTTATGTATAAATTGTTTGAACTTTGAATGTCCATTTGTGTTGTCAGATTATAGTGTTTGTGTGTTTTGTTTTTTTTTGTTAAAAATAAATTTAAGTTTACATTTTCTGAAACTTTTTTGTTTGTAAAAAGAAAAACTTGTATTTTTTTTTTATTTAAAAAAAACATTCTGGTCTTTATCTAAGAAACATCTTTTATTTCTAACTTTATTCTCTGACAGATGGTAATTTATAGATTTCATCATATATAGAGTTTCCTTTTTGAAAAGTATCGAAGTTTTTTATTTAATTATTTTTTTATACCAAAAAAAAAAAACAAACGAAAAAAATTCTACATGAATATAAATTTATTTTATCTTGTTCATTTTGTGTTTTGTTTCCAATTTCAGTTTATAATATAAAAAAGTATCAGCAATGGATGGAGATAGATTATCACACAATATACAACAAAAACTCAAACAGTGAACTTTGATATTTAAAACATTTTCCTAAAAATCAGTGAAAAAAAAAGAAACAAAACAACCAATTTTCATTAGTTGAATAAAAATAAAAGTGTTGGCATTTACAAAAAAAATTTCATTAAATGCAAAAAAAAAAAAAAAAACAATTTGACTGATTATGTTTAGGTACATCTTCTAACACCTAATAAAGCACTTCCATCAACTGAAACAATGTAAATGGTTTATTGTAGGTATCTATACTGCAGGAATTCTCAAACTTTTTAAAATTCTAATTTCTCCTTAATTTTGAGCTTGATTTTTCTTTTGTTAATTTATGGAAAAATAATTTAAAGCTAATTAAAATTATGCGACTTAAATTAAAGTCATGGTGGAATTCTTTTGTGATTCGTGGACACAGTTTGAGAATTTTAGCGAAAATTGGTAGACGATGTATATAGTCAATTCCTATAAATATATTGTCTGTATATGCCTAACTTCATATACTATCCTTGAACTGTATTTATATATAATAATAATAGAGCTGGGGAGTACATATATAGAAATAAACCTATACCGTCACCTAATAGACAGAAAACGCTTAAAACAAATTTCAATGTACTACCTATATAGACTACATATAATGGTATGGTAGTAGGTAGTTATAATGTGTAGGTATATAGATAAATAGAGGTAGGTAAGGTAGGTTGATAAAGTATATCAAACACAAATGGCAATACACACAACAAATGATATATTATCATGGCAAATTGTGGATTAACAGGTAAATTTATCAAGATGAAACCGAAACAAGGGTTGTTGGATTATAAAGTGGTAAATGTTTTGTTGTTTTCATTTATTTTTTATTTTGTACACATGTATAGATAGAGGCATCCTTATTCAATCTAGTAAGTATGTGTGTATATATGTGTTCATTTTATTTATTTTTTATTCTTCTTCTTTTGTTTTAACAAATTTTTAAAGTGAACTTTCCTGTTTTTCTTTTTTTTTGTTGGCTATTTTATTTTAAAGTTTATGAGAATTTAAATGATGGTTGGTTTGGGATGTTAACATGAAACCAAAGAAAATTTGGTCAGACTATATAATCGGAGAGAGGTCAAGCTGTCTGGGTTTTTGGGAGAATATGTATATAATTATATAGAATTTATCTCATTTTAATTTTTATTTCATACAATTTACATTTTACCGGTTTTTTATGTGACCAGAATTTTTTTTTTGTTATCAGGAATCTTTAAATTTTAAGAACTTTAGCTGATGTGTCAAAGAGATTATATTTTATTTTAAAGTAAAAGGTTTATTATACTGTGGTTTTATTTTATAAATTTAAATCTGATATTATTTGTGTGAGTGTGTGTAGGTAGGATAGAAAAGATCTAATTAAAAACAATTTATAACTTTGTTATAAATAATTGCTAAATACTTGTAAAAAATAAAGGAAAGTAAAATTTAATCTTTATTTTCATTTACTTCTTCTGCTTCTTTTTCTTTATAGAAACAATTAAATTTTATTGGAATAATATTATCGTTCATGGATTAACAAGAAAAGTTAATTTTCGTTATTAATAAGAAAACCAAAACAAATTTTATAAAAATATTCTATAAATTTAAGAAAAACAAAAATAAACTAAAAAACTAAAAACAGGAAGTTCAGTTGTTTAATAAAATCATAGAAACTTTTGCCAATATTATGAAAAACTGTTTTAATTAACTTTTGCTATTAAAGTAAAATAAAAGAAGTTACATTGTTGTTGTTTTATTCTATGAAGACTATCAATATTATATTTGTATAGGAATTCAGAATTAAGAAATTCGGATTACTTACAGTTAAACAGGAAGTTTTATTTTTTTCTTCATTTATGAAATCAAAGATTTATAAGAGAGGGGGAGAGAGAGCTATAAAATAAAAATGACATGGGTTTTTTTTTGATATTTTATATTTTGTGAACTTAAACTTAAATATTATAGAGGTCGCTTTATACCAAATGATCTGTTGAATACAGAACTAACAATAAATCTAATGCGTATATAGGAAGATTCAGAGTAACAGAAAATATCAAAGTTGACAAGAATACTGACGGCCAGTGACATCAGTAAATTGAAAGATCCACAAGAGACAAATGTCAATCACATTAAATAGGGACATTCGTATATAAGAGTGAGAGGGGGGAGGGTGAAGTGAAAGTGTAAAAAAGAAAATTGAACACACACACACACACATACACTTACGTATAGAAGTGGAAAACTTTTTAGATTTAGGTAGGGGAAATTAAAGTCTAAAAAAGTAGAGAGAAAAAAGAACTTAGATAAAATAAAAACGGTCGAATGAACGGTGGAAAGTGTAAAGGGATGAAAAAGGGATAAAATTTTATTTTGTTTTAAAGAGAATTGAAATGGGAAATGTTCTTTTTTTTTTGTTTTTCAAGGAAAGGTTTTCTTTTTTTCTTTTTTTTTTTGTTATGTTTTAGTGCGAGAAAACAATGTTGCTTTTGACGAGTTCAATTAGTTTTGAGGGTTATGAAATGAATGAATTTTTTTTTTGGGAAATTATACATTTACAAAAAAACTTTTATATTCACATTTAGAAGAAGAAAAAAAAAATGTAGGTCATTGGAATCAGAATTTAATCTTTATTATTTTTTTTTTCTACCTATACAAATAAATGTGCGGTTTTCATTTACTTATGTCGTTACGATTTTCTGAAATAACTTTTAAAACTTATTAAAGTGGTTTAAGAAATAAATTGAAAATCTTTTTTAATGATGAACTTTTAAGATGTTGGGAAAACAGATTCTGTAAGATACGTTTGAAGTTCTTACACATCGTGTAAAAATCTCAAAACAAACGATAAATGAGGAAATATTAGAAAAAGTGTATGCGCAATGAACAATTTTTAAACAAAATTGTCAGAAACAGAAGAATTTCATATAATAATGGACAAAACAAAAGATGTTAATCGGTAACCTTCACATAATTGTTTTACCACAAAAAAAAAAAAGAAAATAGAATAAAAACCACAAAACAATGAAAGAATAATGTCATTGTTAATTAATGATATCAAATGACTCTTGGGGTGTCATCTAATTATACAACAACTAAATAGAAAAGTGTACCAAAAACAAAAAAAAAAATTGTCGTTCTATTATTAAAATGGTCATTTTGGTTCAGTGAATAAATTATGTCATATGAGACAATGAGAATTAAGAATTATATACATCTATATTATTGGAGTAAAGTTCACAAATGTCTATCAAAAGGTCAACACACGTTGTTTCCTTATGAAAAAAAAAAAATTAGTGATAAAAAAAAAATGTGCAAAACAAAAGAAACAAAAAAAAAATATATAAAAAGGTGTTTTCTATTATTCAAAGTTAAAAAGAGGAATGAACAAAAGTCATGGAAACAAGGAATTTATGTTTTCCATCATGTGTCCATCTGTCATATTAAATTTGTATTAAATTTGATTATAAATAAAAAGAATTGTGCTTCGTTTCATACAAATCTAATTTGATTGATGTTAGAAAACTTTTTATTTTTATTTTTACTTTTTTTTTTTTTGGTTTCATTGACCTTTACACGAATGATTTTATTTTTTCTTTCTTGACAAAATAATCGGCATATGAATCACAAAACATTTTTCTTTAAGAAGTCACAAAACAATAACAAACTATTAAGCAAAGAAACTTTTATTAAAAACAAAAAAAAAAATTGTCAAAACATGTTTTTAACGATTTTTATTCCACCACCAACAACAACGAGAACAACAATAACAAAGAACTAAAACTAAAATCATTTTTCCTTGTCATCACCTTTCACTTGAGAACATTCTAACATTGACACATAACTCGTTGTAAATCTTCACAAATAGTCTTAAAAGCCTAGAAGAAATAAAATAGGGAAAAAGAAAATAAAATAAATAAAATTTTAGATGATTTTTGGTTTTGTTTTGTGCTTTCTTTTTTTTTTGCCATTTGCCAGTTGCCAATGTTATTGATTAGAAACAATTTTATATAAAGAAAAACCTTTAAGCAAATCAACAAATTGATCGAAAGACGGATATCATTTTCTTTAGGGTGTTTGATTTAATGTTTATTCGAAGGAAACTTATCAATTTTCTTATAGACTTTTCTTACTACTTGTTGCACATTGATAGAAAAACAGAATGTTTTGTTATATTTAGGTTTTATTTTAGATTTTTGGAATAAAATCAAAAGATGTCATTAACTTTTTAATAATGAATTTATATATTTTTCAACTTTCACTGTTTGATTTGAAATGACCAATTAAAGTGCAAATTAATTCTTCATAAAGATTTTTCATGTTACGCATTACTCCTTACAATCAAACTGATTCCATTGTAGTTGGAAAGTTGATTGATAATGTGTTAATTCCAAATAGTTGGTTACCACAAATAATCAATTAAATTATGATTTAGTGATAGTTACCTTCTAACACATTATACGTAACATCATTACGTTCACAATATAGAAATTCTCTTTTTATATTTTTTCATTGTAATCGACTAAATTATATAGTATAAGAATATTTTACGGGTTTAGGTGGGAAGGGGAAGGTAATATAAGATTGGTATATAGAGATATCTGATCTATATAGAAGATCATAAAAGTGTATATATAAATATATTTTTCATCATACTTTTTCATTTTCATCTAAAAAGTAAAAGAAGAAGAAGATGAAAATCTAAGAAAAAAATAAAAGAAAAACGAAGAAAGAGAAATATATAATATATTGTGGAATGACACATATTTTTCCTACGATGTATCCTCCATGGTTCCTTTTTATTTTTTCTTCTCTCTTTCTCCCACACCATCTCTCTCTCTCTCTTTCACTCTCTCACCCTCAATGTAATATGGTCCTTTATGTCTTCATAAAATATCTTAATGTCATCAATGGGATAAAGTTCTATCATTTCGTTTTTTTTTTCTTTTCCTGATGTTGTTGTTGTGATTGTTGTCCCTCTTTTACTTGAATTTTCTTTTTGTTAGTCGTCAACGATTGTTGTCGACCACTGACAAACAAATAAATAAATAAATATAAAAATAAAAAGAAGAACAAGAAGAAGAAGTTTTTTCATCTCTATTTTTTTTTTTTCATAAATAAGAGATTTTTGAAGGATCAACATAAATTTTGTATTAGATTAGAAGAATAAAAAATAAACAAAGAACAAAAAAAAAAAAGTATAGTACGGAAAGTTGTGGTTTCCCTATATTTTTTTTATTGGATGATGAAATGTCACTTCAACCAAAATAGTCAAGTTTAGTTCATTTTTTTTATTCTCTCTCTTGAAAGTTAATGTAATTAAACTTAAACAATAAATAAGTACCTACATTTTTTTTATGAACTTTTGATTTGAATTAAATTTGAAATTTGAAAAATAGTTTGACTTTTATTCATATAAAATCTTTTAGTACTACATTCGAGCACTGAGAAATTTGTTGCCAGTGTGGAGTTTCTCAAGAGTCGTAGAACTTAAATCGAATTCATTTTAAATTTAACTTTTATACTAATAAATCTATTTTTATGACATTTCTTCTCGTTTTAAAGTTTAGAAAAGAAATTCAGAGGGCATTAAAGCTCTAAATTTGGAACACAAAGAAAAAAATATAAAAGGTTGAAAGAAAAAATTTTACTTTTCTGATAAATTTAATTAATTTTGATATTTTCCAATTGACAGAATTCTGTTTTCCAAAAATATAAACGCTGCCCACGACGTTGTCCTTTTTTAAATTGTTATTATTGTGCATTGGAGAAGGTTGGCCTTTGTTCCGTTTTTAATTGATAATTATTATTGACGTCATTTGCATTTTTCTCTTCGATTGTTGTTACTTATTCGTTTTTTTTCCTTTTTTTCTTGGAAATTATTAAATAAAAAGGACACATTTTTCTTTATTTCTAATTAAATAAAAATCCAAATATTTAATTGTTTCTTTCTTCTAATTGTATTGAAAATGTAATTCGTGTTTTTTTTTTAAATGAAAAAGTTTCTTCTTTCTGTCACTTCTTTTGTTCGTTTTTATGTTTTACGTTTTTTGTTTTTGTTGTTGTTTTTTTTTTGATACAATAAAAAAGGAATCAGTCAATAATGCCCTTTTTATAGACATTTTAAAAACTCTATGAAAAGAAAGACGAAGGAGAAAAAAATAAAACCAAATACCTCTTTTTTTTTCCTTTTCTGTATATAAATCTTCAGACAAAGTGCGTCATTTGTTGGATGTCTCAATCGATTGGGCACTTCACATAAAACACCGATTTAAGTTCAAGTATACTTTTATTCTTCTTTCTTTCTTTCTTTCCTTTCTTTTTTTTCTTCTTTTCTTTCTTTTATTTTTTTCTTATGCGAATTTTTTAGAAGAATATCTTTGAAACTTGAAATGTGTTTCTTTATTTTGTTCTGTTGTTTTTTTCCTCCTCTTCTTCTTCTTCTTCAGTTTTTTTTTCTCAATAAACATTTAAAATGTATGTCGAAATCCATTGTTAAAAGGTGACATCGAAAATATAAGAGAAAGAACCACTCAGTTACAAGTGCTGTTTATGTTTATGTGCGTTGATTGTAGAGAACAAAAATGAAGAAAAAGAATAAAAATAAATATGCGACATAGCATATAAATCATGAATTTATCAATGGCAACACACACACACACACACATGTCTGAGAGCTTTATTTATTGAATACATTTATTTGACGGTACAGACAATTTCATATAAAGGATTCAGTCCATTCCCATTTCTTTTTTTTTTCTCTTTAAGATCGAATATTTTTTTACTCAATAATTAATTTATTAATTTCATTCTTTAATTTAATTTTTCTCAATAAAAAAAGAAGAAAGATGAACACTTAAAAGAAAGTTTGAAGTAGAGCTTTTAGATTGGTCTTCCCTTACTTCACTTCTTTTTTTTATTACATGAATTGACAATTTATTTTTCCTCTATTTTTATTTGATTTTAAAAGGGATCAAAGGAATTTTTTTTCCATTCTTTAGTTGAAAGGAATCCTCTTTTTATTTTTTCTTATAAAGATAAATAGATCCTGTTGCTTGACTTGTACATTATATGAACAAACACTTTCACACATATGTCTGTCTATACTATACACTTATGCTACATATTACAGATTCAATTTATATTTGCACGTGATGGATTTTTTTCTTTCATATTCTGTTAAAAAAAAACAAAAACTGATTCTAGGCTTTCGCTTTAGCTCCCATATTTTCGAGTTTTATTAATTAAAATCGAGAAATATTTCACATTCATTTTATTCCTCGAGAAAAGGATAGAAAAAGAATGTTTGTCTTCTGATAAAAAGGCAATTAAAAAGAAAAAAATAAAGCTCTGAAGAAAGAATTTCACTAGAAAGAATCCTTTAGCTTTGTTTTAGAAAAAAAAACAAGGAAAAATTAAACGAAAGAAAAAATAAAGGAAAAATTGGTTTCTTTCTCCAAAGAAAAGAAATTGTTTTCCTAAATATTTTTTTTTCTTCATTCCTAAATAAGAAGCAACAACATGTCATAATCCCAGTGTGAAATTCCCAAGCTGAATTTATTTTTATACAATAATAAATTTATTTTTTTTTTACTTGCGTTTATATTTTCGTTACATTTTCTATTTATTTATTTATTTATACTTTTCTGGGGATCAAAATGAAGTCCAGACCGTTAGACACCCCATGTAAAAATTATATATATGCGTAAGTTATAAAGGTTTTCACTAAAACGAAAGAAAACGAAAAAGAAACGAGAAAAAAAGAAGATGTTGAACATTTCCATATATCGTACCAGATATAACTTTCAACTTTTTCGTGTTTTTTTTTAACAGATAGGATTATTCACGCTATCGCTTAGATCCCTTCCTGTACTAACTCTTATTTTTTGCCATATGAAAAATTTAACCCCGATGATCAACAACATTTTTACTTAACTTTTTCATATTCTATAATAAATTATTGAACCAACAAAACGGGCTTGGAAGTAAAAAAAAAATAAAGAAATACTTTAGTTAACAGAATTTAAAATACAATTTATATCGAATGTAAATGTCACGCCCCAAAAAAATGAATTTATATAGATTTAACCCTTTTTTTTTTGTTATCCGTGCTTTTATATTTACAGGGTTGGGACTTGTTTATGTAGAAAATATGATTTACGCGGGTCTTTTTATACATATTTTTTTTGGTTGATGTTGATAAATTATTTTAATAAAAGAAATTATTGAAAAAAAGAAATATTTATGTGCCTGCGAGTTCGCTTAGTAACAGTTTTGTTTAAACTCTATATTGTTAGTTGGTTGCCATCTGAAGTTATTTTATTTAAATGTTTTTTGTTTCGTATTTTGAAGAATGTTTAAAAAATTGATTTTCATGATTTTTCTTTATTCGTACAAAACAATTTGATTATTCTCAGGTTCTTTTTGCAGCGTTAAAATTTATTTTGAATTTCCTTTATAAAATTAAATATCAGAAAAATTAATTTGAACTAAAATTTAATAAAATTTTCTAATAAATGAAATTATTATCCATTAAATTTAATTAATTTATTTTTCAACATTTAATTCTGTTTACAATTTTTGTAAATGAAAGGAAATTATATTTAGTTTTATTCGATGAAAATAAATTAAAATTAGAACCTTAAATTTGCCATCGTAATATTGACGTTAAAAAAAACTTCAGATTCAAATTAAACTTATTTATGACTTATGTTGAAGATTTTTTGAATACTAACGTTATGATTAAATTTAAAGAATTTTAAAGAAGAAATGATAAGGGTCTGCTAATAGGAAAATCTGTTTCAAATGTGACGTATTATATTTTAGTACAGGGAATTAGCTACGTCAGTTTTGTACGATTCCATAATAAATTCGAATCGTCTCTGTACCATTTTATAATTTGAATGTAGACCAGAGTATATAACAATAAGAATATCAACACAATCTCAATAAAACATTTCTAATAGCTGTAAGCGTGTATAAGAAGAAGAAGAAGGTAATTTTTTTTTATCACTGTGTTATGTACCTTTTATACCTATTCAAATGCAAAAACCTCTTCTTCATTTTAATATAATATATACAAAAAAAAAAAAAAAAGAAAGGAGAAAAAAAAAGAAAACACGGAAGACAGACATCCAACAAAACCACCCATTTTATGCCATCCCATCAAAATTTTACTCACACCCAAACATAAAAACACACACACACACACCCTAACAAATCTATATATATGTAAAGACGTATTTATATTATTACATAATACTTACAAATTTTAAATTAAACATAACTCTTATAGAAAATTTATATTATTTGTCTTGGAGGTTGGATCCTCTATAATACTGCACTAAACAAATAAACGTATCCTTTTCCTCCTTTTTTCTATTGTTTATTATCCTTGTAAATTGCTTAACATGATTCTACAGATCTAAAATACTTACATACATATTCTATAGATATTCTTATACATACATACATTATATAGAATTCATACAGATACCTATACCCACCTACAGCCATATAAATAATCCCCCTTCTACCCACCATCCTTTTGTAAATATTTTGTTTTTCAATTGATTACATTTTACGGGGTGAGGACATAAGAAGAAGTTAAAAAACAAGAGAAATGAAAAAGAAAAAGAAAAAGAAAAAGAAAAAGAAAAAGAAAAAGAAAAAGAAAAAGAAAAAGAAAAAGAAAAAGAAAAAGAAAAAGAAAAAGAAAAAGAAAAAGAAAAAGAAAAAGAAAAAGAAAAAGAAAAAGAAAAAGAAAAAGAAAAAGAAACAGAAAAAGGAAAATAAAAAGAAAAATAACAGAATATAAGAAGAAAAAAAAAAACAAAAAAAGAAAAACATTGAAAAATTATTTGTACGTTCTTATTATTTCGTTTATGTTTTGTTTTTTGTTTTGCTTTTTTTGTTTTTGTACTTTAAGGCACCTTAATTAGGATTAAGTTAAGAGCTTTTAAAGGAAATAAGGAAAAGGTATAATACATGTAATAATAAAAATAATAGCATTGTAATTGTTTTTGTTTTTTGTGACGTGATTATAATTTTTTTTTAAATCTTTTCTCTATAAAAAAATATCTATCTGCAAAATTTTTACATATTCATTATTGTTGTTGTTCTTTTTAGTGTGTGTCTGTCCTTCTTTCATGTTATTATATATTTTCATTTCTTCAATACCCTTTTCCCATTATGAGTTATATGATTGAATTGAATGACATAGATAAAAAAAGTAGAATAAGTTTTTGAATTCGTATATTTTCCATTGCGACATATTCAATTCCTCTCTGCAATTTCACAGTAAAAAAAGAAGATGATGAAGAAGAAGAAGAAGAAGTAACAGAATAAGAATAAAAAGTTTTTTTTTCTTCCTATAAGTTTGCGACATGTCCCAAATCGAATTATCACTCAATTGCAAATCGTATATTTTCTATATAAGGAAATGGGGAAAAAAGAAAATATTGAGTCATTGTATGAGGAGAGAATAAAAAAGAGAGCGAGAGAAAGAGGGTGAAATTAGAGTGTGAGATCAAAAGACGAAAAAAAAAAAAATATTGAAGAGTAAGAATCCAAAAATCCAAAAGAACAAGAGCTTTAAAGAACTTTTATTCAAATCCTGCCTTATTCTTTTTTTTTTCTTTCTTACTAGAATTGATTGTCTATCGATATTCTATATAAATTCAAAGAAAATTTATGTAGAGTAAAGTGGAAGGGATTCATATGTTTCCACAAAATACATATAATGTAAAGATCAAAATGTAATTCAAATGTCTGAATGGGCTTTATTGGATACAAAATATATAAAGCAAAATATTTATATCTAGTGTAGTTGAAACTATATACAATTGACACTTTATATCACTCCATTCCCAATTCCCAATCTTTCTATCAAATTTTTTATTGCAATCCTTTTTTTTTATTTAAACGGGGAATGAAATGTTTTGCATAAGAATTTAATATTGAGCAATTACCTGTTTAAATGATTTAATTTATTCATAATTAATTCACCTTATTTTCTCATAAAAATCAAATAAAAATTAAAGCTCAAATATTATGAATTTTTACCTGCAATTCTTTTAAACATCCACAGACAAATAAAGTTTTCATTTGCAATAGAAAATTTAATTTATTTTGAAAATATCCAATTACACTAAATTGTTTGTTATTCTTTTGAACATTTCAGGTCTGATTTTATTTTGATTTTTCAATTTTGTCAAAAAACAATACAATACAATGTTGTTGTTTTTACTACTTTTTTTTTAATCAAACATCAATTAATTTTTAATTTTACTTCTGTTTTTTTTTTTTGGTTCACTTACTCGAACTTATACAATGTTTTTTTTTTTGGTACATTTTAGATGACAAAAAAAAAATAAAAACAAGTGAAAAACAAAAAAAAAAGACAATGGGAAATATATTCTGCAATATAAAATTCGTTTCATTGATTTTTAAATCCTTCTCTTCTATCTGTATGTGATGCAAATATAAAAAAACAAAAACAAAAACAAAAACAAAAAAAAAAAAGAGAGAAAAGGAAAATGTTGCACTTGTACGTGATCGTGAAACAAGATTGGATTTGTTCATTTGGATTATATGCTATTTGCAGTGTTGAATTTAAAATAATTGCTTTCAATACATAATCAAAAATGAATTAGATTTTAAAGATGTTTTTGTAACAAATTTTTATAGGTAGAAAAACGATGAAAAGTATCAGTTTCTTGATTTTTTTTTTCTTCACCAATTCATAATTAAATTTATAAATTTTCCTGAAATAATCTTTAGGTTCGTTACCTCAAGCTATTAAAAAAATTTTTTCTTAGAATCCTGTAAAATCTTAAATTAAGTGCTAAATTGGATACATTTAATACCCCAAAACAAACAATTAACGGTTGAGAAATTATATTTTTAATTTTAACGCAGTTTAAAGCTAAGATTATATTTTAAACTTATTGGTTTTAAATTTCAACATGTGATACGGTTATCTTCTGAATTCTAATTTTAAACTCTGTCCATTCAGAAAGACAAAAGAAAACATTTTTGCAATCCAACATCTAAACAAAGAACGAATTATAATTCAAAATTTGTCCATTGAATAGACTGAAGTAGACAACTGCAACATTCTAAAATACCAATTTTATGTAACCCAATATATGACCGGTCACCTTGTTTTATTTGTCTTATTGATCTTTATTACACGAATAATGGATAAGTGAAGATTCTTCACTGAAGTTTAGACATATTTCTTCATTTTTCAGCAAAAAAAAAAATATACAAAGTTAATTGGGTTCAATCTCATCTTCAAATATTAAAGTTTAAAACTAAAAAACAGCAAAACTAAAAATTATGTAATTTTTATTCAAACAAGACGACAAAATGTAAAAGAATGGAAATGCATAAAAATAAGAATAAATTCGTTAATCTAAAAAATGTTATTGCGGTCGATTCTTTTCCTTTTTTTTTTGACATCTTTCAATTAAAAGTAAAGACAAGAATAAAACTTTTCCATAATAATTGCATTTTGTTCATTCAGTTTTAAAAATTGTCTCTTGTAAAAAAAACACAAAATAAAGAATAAAATAAAAAAAGTTGTGATCTTGGATTTCTTCACCGCCGGGCGAATTGATGAAGATAAAATAATTTTTTTTTTAAACAACCAAAGAAAAAAAGCGAAAGAATTATATTTCTTTTATAGTTGAAAAATAAGAAAAATAATTGAACAAAAGTACAAAAAGAAGAAGAAGAAAAAGAAGAACACAAAAAAGTTTTTAATTTTTTTTTCTATCTCTTGTATAAAAATGTAAATCTTTAAGTATCTTTATCTTAAATTATAGTTTTCATTTATAAGAAATGTTTGCATCGTCAAGAAAGAAAATTCAAAACATATTTTACACTAATTTCTTAATGTTGTTTAAATGAGTTTAATGGTGTTTAGGAGTTCTATAATGGTTAACTTTTATTTATTGTTAGAATGTGTGTGTGTGTGTGTGGCTGTATGCATATATGTGTGTTACATTATTTTGAGTGTTGTGAACATTTTTGAAGAGAAAATAAATTATAAATATGTAGAACAATTAATTTTTTATTTTGTGTTGAATTGTTTTTGAGTTTTCTATATTAAAAGAAAAGACAAATAAGAAAAGAAAAGAAAGATTTACACATAAGATTTATTTGTAACAATACTTTTACATATTTCTCGTAATAATAACTTAACCTATTATACGTCTATAAAAGAAGGGTTTATAATGTAAATTATAACTAAAGTATAATTTTTATATGTTCAGATGCTTAAAGTTAACTTTATTTTACCTAATATATGTATATATACGCATATACATATTTATAACTAACGTAAATTAAAACATAAAATCGTGGACTTAGTGGAGGGGGTAAAGAAAAAGAAGAAAATTCTTTCAAAAACAAAAACGATAGAAAAATAATTTATTCTTATCTCTCGTTTACGTTATTTTATGTATAGAAATATGTTATGATGACGCCATTTTTTTGTTGTTTATGTTTTGAAAATTTTGTACAAATGGTTTTTATTAGTTTATCGATCCACCATATAGAGCTGTGTGTAGACTATTGGTTTTATTCATAAACCATTTTTTGTGTATTAAAAAAGAAAGTAATAATTTTGACCATAACATTTTGTGTGACAAATTAAAATCATTCTTTTATTATAACGTCTAAAAACATATACTTAAAATGTTTCTGTAAATATTTATAACAATATGACTCTAATTTTGGATGAAATTAGATACGACAAATAATGGGTATAGTGTACTCACTGGTTAGAAATAAGGTTCCATCAAGTCACCATGGAAAGTCGTCAATATTATTGCTATGAAATTACATTTGTGAAATTGTCATAGTGATGAAATTGCAGTCCATTATTGGAATCGTATTTTAAATTCTTCAAATTAGGTCTAAATATAAAGGTAAAACTACCTTTAAATTTATGTGAAGTTTCTTAAAATTCTCTGACATTTTCTGAAAAATGTACTAAAATTAATTTCATCGTTTCTTCAGTTTAATTGTTGTTTGATTTTTGCATTAAGAAGATAAATGCATGTTAACTAGAATTTATGAATTTATAAGATGAAAAATGAGATCAATTAGATTATTTTTTGATAACAAAAAATAATAAGTATCTAATAATTTCTAAATCTTACAACTGATTAATGAATAATTTTTCAATGAATCATATAATATACAAATATATAATATTTGTATAAAGATAAAACATATTTTTATTATTGTTGTTGGTTAGCACAGCATCCGTCATTCTAACACTCAACTTAACACAATTCAAACATAACAGAAAATATATGTATATAGAAATATAGAAATATTTGGAATGATTATGATGGAGAAGTGATTTGCGTGAAAATATATGTATTTGTATGTTATATATGTTATGTTATTGTATTATTATGTAATTTGATGGAAATATATTTTCTTTTTATGTGTTATAATAAGAGGTATGTATAGAATTACATATATATATATATGAGAATAAAATATTATTACACATTTATGAACTAATAAACTTCTTATATTTGACCTCTATATAGAGAATATAATAAACTTGAATATTGTTATAGATTATGTAAGGTTCATATATTTATTACACACTAATATAAATATAACAATTTATATATGATTGTAAAAATTTGTTTGTTTTCTTGAAAATTATTATTGATGATGATGAAGAATTTCTGCGTACTTATATATAAGTAGAAATATATAATCTTTAGTAAATATGGAAGAATTTGTGCCGAACCTTGACATTATTCATTATGCGGTTTATCTTGAAAATTTTTACTAAAGTATGAAATCAAAGCATAGGTGGATAAATGGAAAGTATGTATAATTTAAAATGTTGTATAAAATAATTAAATATTCAGTTAAATAACTTTTTGTATTCTATATTTCCTTTGTTTTTGTGCAAAATTGGCAAATCAAAAAGATCTAAAATTCACCATAATCATAAGAGCATTTTCTTCCTAAACTAATGTTTGATTTTATTATGTTGTAAAATTTATTTGAACATCCGTCCGTATAGTGAAAGTTTTCGTGTTAGTGTCACAGTTGAAATATGAATTATTTTAAATGTTTAAATGTTTCAAAATTATTGTAATGTGTGTATCAAATCAAGTAAAATGTTTCAAGTATAAAAAAAGTATTGAAATGGATTTATTTTTCTATACAAATGAAAAAATGTTTCTTTTGTGTGGACTATTTCAATAGACCTTTAGAAACTTTAATCAGCTTCGTCTATTAAAACCAAATATCAACAAATAACCGTAAATTTGTCAATATATATAACGTCTGAAAAGACGACAATATTCTCTCATATTCAATAAAATCTTGAAATACATTTTCCAATGACAATGCTTTGTGGTCTTTTCGAAAAGTGAAAAAGCTTTTTTTCACATTATTTGTTGTTGTTCATATAATATGTTGTAAGAAATACATCAAATAAACTTAACTCAAGGATTATTATATATTTACATACACATTCATATAAAATACATAACCATATAATCAGAATAAAAAAAAATAAATAAAAGAAAAAATATAGAATTTATTCTGATTATTTTTCCTTTGAATGAATTTTCATTATTTCGTCAATCAATGCTGGTAATTTTCTTTTTATAAAAAATAAATAAATATCTCTTAATGTGGGATTTGGTTTTTAAAATTGATCAATTTACAATTAAACTTTGCTTGCAAAAATCAGCATTTTTATTTATGTCAGATTGTATTGTTATACGTCTTTATGTACTATATCACATGCCATATCACTGGCTTTTGATGAAAGAGCTTTTTGTAGAGGGGCTTAATAATGAAAAACTAAAATTAACTTTTAAATAACTTAAATTTGATAACAAAAGAGAAATTGTAAAAAACTCCATAGAGAATCAAAAGAATTGAGAGGATCATTGACTTTAAGCAGCTTTCATTTTTAAGGTTTGCTTTTCGAGAGGTTATTTTTCTTGCAAATAACATAATAGCGTATTCCTTCAACCAAAGTATGAAAAATGTTTTTTTTGTATAAAGAAAAACTTTTGAGACATTTATTTATTAATATTTTTGGTTTGTCTATAGAGTTGTTGTTTTCTTTATTTAATTTAAATATTTTTTGTATTCTTAATAAAGTCGAACTGTCGAGACAAACCTTAATTTTAAACATTTCAGGAAATTTGATGAAAAAGTGTACATACCTAAACAGAAATAAATCAAATTTATGTTTATATTTTTTTTAGATGTTGATAAAAAATATGAATTTACAAGAGTAATTTTTTATATTATTTTCTAACATGAAAAATTTCTTAAGTTGTTTCTAATATATATAACGTCTAACATAATATTCACATCATTATTCAATATAAATATGAACTATATCACCAAATTTTAATACACACACACACACACACACACACACCTATAATCCAATTATTAGTTATATTCACTCAGGTGTTTGGTACGACTATAAATTTGACAGCGTGATGACATGAACACGACCTCAATCAGGAAAAAAAATTGACTAAATTCTTCAACAGTCTAACTACAACAACAATAACCAAAAATAACAACAGCATAAACATCCCTTAAACTAAACGTGTCAGGTCTGTCTGTCAATATTTGTGAAGCAAAGAAAAATAAATTTATATTTATATGAAAAGGATCCAGGTCTTTGATGTAAAAATTGAATATCCAATTTAACCTTGGTTTATAAGGTTTTCTTCTTCTTATTTTCTTTTTATTTTTTGAAAAAAATCTATAAAGAAAAAATAAAGTTCAAATCAAATATTTAATTTTGAATTTATTTTTTCCATCTTTTTCTCTCACTCTTTGTCTCTTTCATTTTTTTTTTGTATTTTTTTAAACAGCAGAAAAATAAGAAGAAAGAAAGTTTTACATTCTATTTTTTTTTGTTCTGTGGTTTTTTTCAATGAAGAAAAAAGGGAAAAAAAAATAAATAAAGGAAAAAGGAAAACAGACAGAAAGATGATAATGGAAAAGAACATAAATTAATATGAAGGTCATTTTAATGTCAGAGAATAGAATTTTTATTTTTAGCATTATTTTTTCTCTCACACATTTTATTTGAATCAAAAAAAAAAAAAGAAGAAGAAGAAAAACTATTTTCTCTTTGTTAAAAGATTAAAACTTTTTTTTTGTGCGATAAGAAAACTTTGTATTTTATTTTATTTGTGATTTTTACAATTACAAAAGTTTTTCTCAATTTATTTACTTTTTTTTTTATTTTTCTCTCTTTTGTATTTTTTTTTTCTTTTCAAAAAGCTTTAAATAAAAGTCATATTTTTGTACAATTTTTCATTTATTTTTATTTCTGTATAGTTTTTATTGAGGGCCTTTGTGGTTTGCTGTATTTTGTAGTTAACATTATAAGTTTTGATTTATTTTGTTTTATGGCTGAACAAAAAAAATTAGAAAAAATTCATTGAACATAATTTAATGGTGTTTTCCATTTCACCAGAATTTTTGAATTTCTACTGACATTTTTCTAAGATTGCTTCTATTGGAATTTCTTTTTTCGCTCAAAGTTCGTCTCAGTCAAATACTAGCGTAAAATTAACAAAGTTTGGCAATAAATGTTAGAGGTGGTTATTCAATTCAATTCAATTCATTTATTGGTGTCTTTTTTTTTTTTGTACAATATTACTTAAACCTATTTTATAAATGTATCTATTTTATAATATATACGGGCTAACCAATTGGCTTGGCCCTGTTTTAATTCCTTATCTTGTTATATTTTTTGTTTTATTATTTATTTTGTATTACTTTACTTAATTCTATAATGTTTAATCTAGTTTCGAAGAAATAGCACCTACTAATTATATGTTATATTTTTTTTTTTTTTTTTTAGGTTTTTGTTTTTTTTTGTTTTTTTTTTGTTTTTTTTTGTTTTTTTTTTCTATTTTTTTTTTTTTTTTTTTTTATTTTTTTTTTTTTTGGGTTTTTTATTTTATTTTGAGGTGGTTATACCGATCAAGTGGCAGGATGAAACAAGACGGCGCTTGGAGCGGAAGATACCGTATTTCTCGACCGAGGCGAGATGAAATTTTATGAAATTAGATGACACATGAGTTTAGTGATCATCCAATTCTCTATTGGAGAACTATGGTGAATAATGAAGTTCAGTTTATATTCCTAGAGTGTGTGTTTATAATTCGGATTTCTTGTTATTTTAATGTCACAGTAGAGAACACTATAACAATTTATGAGTCAAAATTGTTGTTGGAAAATACAAATGAAAGAAATTCGTTAAATAATAAAAAAAAATGATGTAAATATTATTTTCTATAAATGTTTAATTCAGATTTTAACTAGAAAACTAAATTTATTTTTATTTGTAGAGAAAAACAAGTTAGGGAAACTTTTGTTATAAACAATAAAAATTATTATTTATTTAGAAAATAATAGAAAATGGCAATAAAACGCTTTTCTGTTTTCTTTAAAAAAAAATAAATATTTATTCAGGTATTTTATTTATATTTTTATAATTGAAATCCTTTTTATTATCTACTGGATTTTGTAAATTCAAATTTACATTTGTTCATATTGTATTCATTGGTTTAGTTTTGTTTTGTTTATTCCTAGTGGAGATATATGAATTTGTAGAACCAACAACCCATTCCATTCACAGATTCTAAGAAGGAAACTCTTGTAAAGTCTTCTCTTATATTGAATTTTGTAATAATAAATTTTTTAACGTTTGCTACCTGAATACTGAACATTATAAAATAACAACACAGGAAGTTCTAATTAAACTAATTCTCTAGAATTCATTGGACTTATATTCCTTACCTATATTTTCTATACTAATAAGCTCCAAAACTATACATACTTTGTTTGACTTCCGGTTTATTTAGTTTAGTCGTAAATTTCTAAATACATCAACCGTCATCAAAAATTCAATTCGTATACAGATCAATTCACGACGACATAATAAAGCCAACAGAATATAACAATAACAATAACAACGACAACGACAAAAAATAAAAGAAACCCGACAAGATTTTCTGTTTAATTCGCAGAAGAATAGGATAAAAAAAAATTATACAAAATCGGTAGAAAACATAGAAAAAAATCAACAATCAACAATAAAACAACAACCAAAAAAAAAACGGAAGAAAAATTAATAGAATTAGTCCAAAAAGAAAAGAAGGAAGAACAAAAGTCTTACATAATATTCTGTTCTGTAATCAAATAGAAAGACAAAACAAAAAAAAGGAAAGAAAGGAAAGGAATTAAGTATAAGAAAAGCGAGAGCTGAGAAATCAAACTAAGTATTTTAATATACAATTCAGTGATTATATAAAACCTATTCTTCTTCTTCTATTTCTTTTTTTCTTTCTTTCTTTATTTTGGTCACGTTCAACAAACCAATGGACAATTTTTATTTTATTTCTGTTTTTACGTTTGCGTTCTGTATGTTTGCTTTAATTTTGTTTTATTTTACTTATATGTTGGAGAAAACAAAAATGGTTAGTCTGTTCACACATCAACATTTTTCTTTTCTTTTTTTTTTTGATTTTGGTTTTGGTTTTGGTTTTAATTCGTGTTTTGTTTATATATTTATTTATTTATTATGATGATGAAGAATATTACCAAATAAAGTCAATTAAGCACAAAATATAAAAAAAAAGTGTAATAATTTGCAAAAATACAAAGAAGAATAGGAAGAAAAAGAAGAAGAAGAAGAAGAAAAAAGAAGTAAAATGTAAAAGAAAGTAAAGCGTTAAACGCCTACATTTAATGATCCATTTTCACAATAAAATCTAATTCCATTTTATATTATTTGCTCTTATATATGTTTATAGGTGACCTATTGATCTTCAATTGTCTTGTTCTTCGTGTGAAGATGTCATAACAAACAAAAAAGAAATATATATATAAAGGAAAAGGAATGTGTTTACCGTCTTAAATTGTCCAAAGAAACAGCCTATTAAATGTGTTTTTTTTTTGGTTTGTTTGAAAATAAAAATTAAGTATTTCTTTTACTTTGGTTTCATTCTGACAGAAAACATGAGTATCACAATTGATGATCAGATGACATTTTTGTAGGTGGTTGTGATATAAAAATAAAATAAATAAAATGAGATGAGACGACGTTTATGTACAAATAAGGAAATTAGTTAATGGCATCGTTTTCATAAAAACAATTGTCCAAAGGCGAACAATGAAAACATGAATTTTACAAGAAATCACAACGTTTTCTTTTCTTTTTTTTATTTATAACATTTCTATAAAATTTTCACCTTCAACAATGTCAAATCCAGAGTGAAAACCAAAATCATCTTCTTGTGTTACTTTACCAAAGAAAAAAAAAAAAAAATACATGAGAAAAAGTCATAAATGTCTAATTTTGTATTTATATTGTTGTTATTAAACAACATATAAAAGAAAAGCAGTAACACATTTTTTTACTATACGATCATTCTTTTCTCATATTCTTTTCCCTTCAACAATTCACCATATTTCGCCATCATCAACAATAAACAAGAAAAGGAAAAAGAACAAAGAAAAAGGGAAAGAAAAGAAAAGGAAAATATGAAGAAAAAAAATCGTGTTAAAAATTATATATTATTATTTAATATTTATTCTAAAGAAAAAGCGTAAATTGTAATTTTCAAAAAAAAAAAGCTTTGCAAGCTCATAATATCCATCGTATATATATAAAGTCCTTTTGTCATCTCTATTTGTAAAAATGAAATATTGAAGATATAATATTCTTTTTATTATTATGATTACACAAAAAAAAACACATACAAGAAGAACAAGAGTGGAAATGGTTTCAACCCGCGTGTTTTTCTTTTTTTTTTTGTCCTCTTATATATTTTCTAATTTCAATCTTTTCATTTCTGTCTTTTATTTTTTTTAGAATATTACACTAGAATCTGGTTGGTTGGATGGATAGATGGATGGATAGAATATAAGAGATATTAGTGAATGTCTTTTCACCATTATCATTTTATATTTTTTATTTGTAATGTTAAAAATCTCCATCCAGTCTTATGACGTAATAATACAAAAATGTATAAATGAAAATGAATAAATGAATTTAATTTTAGTGAAATTTTTGAGGAAAATTATATGGAATAAAGCAAAAAAAAAAACGTAATACAAGATAAAGGGAGACAGATGTAAAAAATGAGGGACAATGCAAAAAGGAAAAAAAACGAAAGGATTTTCATGATTACAAAATTTAATAAAATTTTCAGAGACAAATGGATATAAATGCAGTGTAACTGACAGTTTTGATTGAATGTTGTTAATTTTGATAAAATAAATTTAAAATGTGTGTGGAATGGTGTAAGAACAAATGGGCGAATGAATTTATATAAAATATATAAGATGATTTAAGATTTAAGAAGATTATAATAATTTATAATTTCTGTTTTGTTCTTATCGTTTTCGTTTGTTTTTTTTTTCTATTCTCCCTTCTGTCTCTCTCTCTGCCGGTTTCTGTGGAAGAATAAAATCAAAATAATTTCTTTTTTTAATACGACGAAAATGGCGAAGCAAATAAAAATAAAAAGCTTTCGTTTCTTTTTTTTTTGCTTTTCTGTTTTCTTGTTGTTGTTGTGCTGTTTTTTTTTTGATATTTTCTTTTTATTTTTATTTTTTGGAGTAGGACAATCGTTAATACAAACAGAAAGTGACAATATAAAGTAAATTGGACACACAGACAGAATAAAAATGAGATAATTAGAATGAGAGTGTCAAAGAATAAAGAGCCCTCAAAACGACGAGCTCTCTGTTTCGTTGACAATATTACAAATTGTCATTGTAATCATGAGCGTCCTCAAGAAAACATTTAGGTTTAATCTTATCAAAATGGGGGTTTTGTGGGAGTTTAAGTGAAATTTTTATAAACAAAATCTTTTCAACTGTATAAATATAATTTTAGGTATTTGATGAATAAATTTTTGGTCGCCACACTTTAAAATATTTATACAGATATATATTTTAGTGAACCAATGAACGTCTCTGGATGACCAAAAAAAAAAAAAAAGAAACGAACGAAAAATGAAAAAATCTCCTAAAGCGTAAATTTATAACACCAAACACAAACACCACTAACATTTAAAGCTTTTATATATTATTATTATATTTTTTTTTTCTTTTTTTTTATATAAAATCTGTGCTTTTCACACACAACATAATAATACAATGTATGAATGTACGCTATTGAGTGGACCCCAATGGCGTATTGATCTATCCCGCACCATTCCACTTAACACATACACATACACACACAAGGGGACTGTATATGAGATACACACTCATGTACACATGAATAAAGGGTGGTGGCGATGGTGGTTCCTCTCTCTCTCTCTCTCTTTTTTATTGTGTACTTTTTTTTATGATCTAAATATATAGAGATACATTTATTTGTGTGTTTGAATTGGTCCAATTATTGTCCGATTTTCGATTGTCGCCTTATATATTTTCAAACTCACTCAATTGTAATTGACACACAATTGACAATATCATTATACGCAGTTGAATAGAAAGTACAAATTTCTTAAGAATTTCTCTTTTTTTTCTATTTTATTCTTTCCGTTTTCTTTTTTTTTCTTCTTCATTTTTTTCTTTCATCATCTTCTTTTTTTTTCTAACCTACTTCCGTAAGTGTTCGAAGGTATTCAAAGATTATTTTTTATTGTCACCTTTACCACCTTTTGTCGGTACCTGGCCAATACAATTTTATTAAAAAGATGAAACTTCTTTATTAAATATATTATCTTCTTATTTTTTTTTCTTTTTGTGTGTCCCCAAAAAAAAAGATGGAAGAAGAATAAAACAGAATTATATGCAATTAGAATCGTATACACAAGAGAAAATGATGATAATAATTTTGAATGGTTCAATCATACTAAATTAGTTAGTTCCTTTTTTTTTCTTCTTCCATACATTCAATGGTCAATTGGAGATTTTTCTGAAATTTTTATCTTAATTAAAATATTTTATATTTTATTATCAATTATTTATTATTCAATCGATCCAAGAATATTATGAAGATATAAATTCACACTATAAGATAGAAAACTTGTTATCTTGAATAAAATTCATAGTTTTTATTAAACTTTTGAACTGAGACTTTCCTTTGCCCAATAAATGGAATACGATAAATTTAAATCTATTTTAATGTTTCAGTTTTCCTGTTGAATATTATTCTCTACAATTGGAATTATAAAATTGAAATTCTCTGTCTGTGACACTATACAATGGATTGTCGCAAAAAAAGTTATTATGAATAAATGTTACTCTGTTGAATTCATTTTTATACTTTTTCTTTATTCGTCTTCACAAAAGAAATGTTACAAAAAATCTTGAAAAATTTACTTTTTACTTTAATGAAAATCTGCAGTCTTTGAATTACACAATTTTTATAATTTCTAAATATTTTAATGAAGAATTAATTTCTTAATTGAAAAAATTGAAAAACTAATGAAAATACTGAAAATATAAAATTCCAAAACTGGTGATAAAATGATCGTTAATCTTCTCAATGCAACACACACACACACATATATATATATATATATAAAATGTGAAAGATTTCTTTACAAAAATGTTTTATTAAAATGATGAATTTAATAGCGTATACAATCCATCTAAATCGATGTGTTTACGTTATCTTACGTTATTTAACGACAAATAATAATCTTAAAGTGACATTTTTATAACATCAATTAAAATTTTTATATACGAATTTCTTTTCTGTCGATTTATATAGATTTAAAGATGGACGATCCAAAATAAAAAAAAACATTGTATTTTTAGAAATTAAATGATGATGGTGCGGAGATTTTTCTATATAGAATTATTTGGAATATGAAATACGTGACGACATAAATGGTGACATATCCGCACGTGTTAGATTTTAAGCTTCTTTTATTTTTTTTTATTTTCAGTACTGAAAGGATTATTTTACACTTTGTTGCACTTTATCTTTTGTATTTCACTATTTTCTGTCGTTTATGTCGGTCAGATTGGTGTGTTTTCATTTAAAAATTAGAGCAAACTTTTTACTAAGATTGACAAAGTTACCAAATATTAATGCGACAATTTTTCGTTTGAAAACATATTTTTCTACGTGCCGAGTTTTTTCTATCTCGTTAAATTAATTAATAGAAATATTTTACTACAGAATCCCCCATTAATTAATCTCACTAGTTTTAAATAAATAAAACAAAATTTTTGAATTTTTTTATGCACAATGCATTTAGATGTATTGAGCATCATCATCAGCTGTTTTTTTATTGCGTCTCAAATTTTTTTGATTTTTCATAGAAAAACTTTTTTGTTATAAAATATGCTTTATTATTCACGATTCTCATATTCGAACTTCTTTTAAATTATACACTCCCCTTTTTTCTATTATTCTTCTCTACTATTTAGATATTTATCTCTCTGTTGTTTGCTGATCTTCTCATTTCTTCTGATATCGAATCCTTTTTATTTTTTAAATTAAAATCTCATAAATTCCTTAACATCAAAATTCCTTCAATAATTCTAAATTTTATGTTTTAGTAAATCACAATATTCGATAATGTTAAATTGTATTATTGCTTCTGTGTGAATTTGTGAGTGTGTGATGTATGTAAGTTTATACCTTAAATTATATAAGAAATAATAACAATGATTTAGTTAAATGAAACTTCCAAATAATAATAATAATAATAATAATCATAATATTCTCATGGTTAGTTAATGTTCTGAGACTAATGAAGAAATGATATCGCATAACTATATACTCTAATATTATCTAAAACAAAATGGAAAATTAATAATATTATTACAATTACCCGCATTTAGATAATATATACAAAATATAGTTAATAGTATTTGTTTATATGTGTGTATGTGTATATATGTTTGTCTATTTGCATGTGTAAATATACACATTTAGACATAACATTAAAATTGATTAGTATAATAAAGATACTGTCACTAAGGAATATCTTATCTTATGTGTTGTATTATATAAAGAGAGAAAATAATAATGTTAGGGGTTGATGTGTTTGGGTTGTATTTTGTGTGTGTGACATACATACATACGTCATTTAATGCAATCACTTATTTTCTTTTTCTTTCGTTTTCTTTTGAATTTGGGTCAAGTTTATCCAAAAAAAAAACTAATACCCATATGTGAAAGAATAATAAAATGCCTTTTTTTCTTCTTCGTATTTCCAATAATATTAGAAATGAATATAAAAAAAAAATTGGAATTTTTTTTATTTTCAAAAATTACAGTTCTGTGTAGAAAATATAACAATTTTAGGTTTTTATTTTTTAAACTTTAGTACAAAGACATTTCATCATCTTCAGATTTGAGTTAAAGGAATAATAAATTTATTAGACTTGAGTTAGAGGATATAATAAATTTATAATAACAAAAATTGAATATTCTTTTACTGAACTCAAAAACTAGTTTATTTTTAGTCAGGGTGAGTAGTGACTTCATGTAATAACTTTCTTATTATAAAAGATAAAATTACGATTATAAGTAATTTCCGCTTGTTTAGTTATTGGACCATTTTTCATATACATTTATAAATTGTTGTGTGTTTATTAAGAAAACATTATGAAGTTAAGGAAGAATATGCAATTGAGACTTAATCAAATGGTTGTGAATTAAAAAATGTATTGTTGAAGTGTTGACAAGCAATTACAATTGGATTTAGTGTTTGCTAATGACCCTAAAAGTCGATTAAAAAGAATACCAAACAATCATACGACAAGCATATTTCTGCTGTATTCATCATAAAACATCGGAAAACATTAACGAATTTTATTGTCCTGTTCCATAATGACTTTAACAATAATTTGCCGAAAAATATTCAAGTTTTCCATTCTCTACATCTCACAATAAATTATCACTACAAAAGAAGACAGCTGCTGAAACTATCGTGAAACGTATAAAATTAAAAGATTTATCATCACCACAATAAAATAATTTATTTTTTATATAAAAATTTCATAATGAAAGAATAAAAACATTCATTTTATCTTTTGAATGTGAAATAATTCATTAATGAAAAAAAGAAAAGAAAGAAAAATAGAAAAAAATGAAGGAAGAAAGAATTGAATGAAAATAATCATCTCCGTTTTGTTAAATTTTCTTTCATTCAGTCAGACAAAATAACGAGTACATTACTTTACTGGTCTCATCATCTTTATGTCGTAAATAAAACATCTGAAAAATGAATATGTTTTCTAGTTGTCTTATATAGTATATATTTTTTGTTGTTGTGGCATATAAAAACCATTTTCATGATGTCTTTATTCTAACAATATAATAGTAAATTATTTTTGTGTGCGGGTAATTCTATTTTTTATACGATAAAATAAGGAAATTGTTTTCAATTGTTATATTTGACAATTATTTGTCTTTACAGATATTTTAATGGATTTTATATTCATTAGTATGCGTTAAATAGAGGAATAGAGAAAATTTTAAATGTGAATAAAAATAAAAATCAAACAGACGTTGTTCTTTACAGAGTTTTCAGTTTAACATGATTAATTGTTTATTCAAAAAAGATTTAATTGATTAACTTTTAATGACTAAATTTTTTAAATTTTATTAGAAATCCTTTTAATTTAGCTTTTTTATTATTGAAATTGTCGAATCTCTTTTCCTTAGGTCTGTTTGTTGAGAAAATACGATATCCTGAGTGACGGATGTAAAAAAAATATAAGAACCGTGGAAAAATTATTACCAATCATAAATTGCTCAATTCAAAAATATTGTCCATCGATAATTTTCTTATATTTGTATATATTTGTACTTCCGTTTTGATTTCCTGTATAAAAATCGATTAATCGACAATCAATATGTCAACATTATCATTATCTTGTTGTGTTAAATATCTAAGAAAAATAAAAAAGAAATGAAGAAAGGAACGAAGAAAATATGTATAAGTGTAAGTGTCATAGAATTCCAATTTTTCTCATCCCAACTTTTTAGGGATAATCATAAATCATCCTTGATGTGTTAAAAGGGTGTACACTTTTTTTTTTATATTGACGGTATTTGATGTTTTATATACGTAAAAATGTTATATAAAAAGACAGTCACATGATTTTTTTCTTCTTTCGTTCTTTATGTAAGAAGAATGTACAAACATACAAACATACATACATACGTACACATAGAAAAAGACAATGCAAACTTTTACGATGTAATTTGAGGTTGATTGGCGTTAGAAGATCATAATACTGATAAGAAATCGACTAAACCGTATGATTGATCATATAATCATATAGAAATGTTATACTTGTATAGTTTATTTGTATTTCTTAAAAGGTAATAAAATTGATGTCCTACTTTTGAGTGACCATTAAGGATTTATCCATTTTTTATTGTCGTGTTTCATATCCATATCTATAGCTATGTGTGTATGTATATTTAACGTAAAGTTAAGTTGAATTTTGTTTCCCCCAAAAAAAAAAAAAATAAAGAAAAGAAAAGAAAAATAAAAATAGAAGAAAATTTCATGTAAAAGTTGTAAGTTTCAAGGATAATCGAAATGGACTTTTTTTTACTTCTTCTTCTTCTTCTATAAAATACGTAAAATATATAAAATTTTCTATGACTGTTTTAGAAGAGATAAGACAAAATGTTTTTTCCTTTTAAGAAAATGGATCACAAAAAATGTAAAAATATATTCTATTTTTTTTTTTATTTTCTTTTTCCGAAAATTGTTCCTTTTATTTAAGACGTTTTGTCGATTTTTTTTTCTTTTCTTTTCTTCATCTTGTTCTTTTTGTTTTTTTTTTTAAGATTTTTCTATTTTCAGTTGTTATGGAATAAATTATCTATTCTTTGATTATTTAGGAAATACACATGAGAGATAAATGTTAGCGATAGACTTAAAAATAAGTGATAATAAAAAAAGATACTTTAAAGAATTGTCGCCGGGTTTCACAACAATTTTTAGTGACTATAGTGAAAAACAAAAGAGAAAACATGAGAATGTATGTTAGAAGAGAGTGGAAAAGAATCTATGATCACGTTAAAATTGTTGTGAAATCTGGCATTACGAAAGCTTGTAGAGGCAACACGGTTAATTTCAAATTATAAAAAAGTTGCAAGTACAACATGAATGGTCTGAATCTTTAAACGTCCATCTAGAAAAAGTTAGAAGCAACAATAAGTCCATGAAATAGAAATTTGATTAGAAGAATATTAAACGTGTGATTGATGTAATCGCACATGAAGTTCATAAAGTGTCCTTCCTTATAAATGGATTAGTGAGCGGCTTTCACCGCATTTTTTATAAAATATTGATATTCGCTGATGTTTATTTTTTCGTAATCTTTTAACAATCGGTAACCTACCCACAATAATTGTGTGTGTATGTCGATTTATTATATAGAAAAGAAAACGTATAAAATTGATGAAAATAAATTGGAAGTATCCTTCTACACGTTCATACTATTTTTTATCATTTTAATATTTAGGCCCTTTTTTTTACTGTTTTAAATATGTTTTTTTCCTCGGCTTCTTCCTCTTCTTCTTCTTCGTCAAAAAATATATTATTCAAATCATGATGATTCGTTAAGAATTAAAATCATCATCATCATGAACATCAACGAGCGCGTAAAATTTAGAAAAAAAGAAAAATCAAAATAAAATTTTCCACCAGCCAACAAAAAAAGAAAAAAAAAAGGGGAAACCAACAAAAACAAAAAAAAAACATAAAATAATCTTTTGATCCTTAATCTGAAAATATTCGTCGTGTATAATTTATACTCATTTCTAATAGGGAAATTTTTTGTTTTGGTACCCCAGATAATTATTCGGAATATTCAACAAGCGAATATATTAGATTTCATAAAATTTAAAATGTATTAAAATTTTTTTTATCCAAGATTAAAAATGATTTGCCGGAATGATTTTTTTTTGATTTTTCTTTTATTTCTTTTTGCTTTTCTGTTTTCCTTTTTTTCTGTATTTTTCTTTTTTTTTTTTACTTCTTTCGTTATAAAGTTTTGAGTGATAGGAAAAAATGGTGAATAATTTTCCTGCTTTATTTTTTTTTTGGTAGAAAAAAAGAGAAATAAAGTTAAATGGTTTGAAAACATTCATAAAATATAAATAATTCGTTATAAAAAAAAAACCTAAAAGGTATAAAAATTTACAAGAATAAGAAGAAAAAGAAATTTGTGTTACGATTTAGGGGCTTTGGAGATTCTTTTTTGTTCTTGTTTTAAATGACATCTTTAAGTAATTTACCCATACCTATATTACCCATTACCCATTACCCATCACCCTTATGAAAGTGATCAAGATAACTTTGGTCGCTGATGTCTTGATCTTGATAAAAGTAAAATAAAACACCAATTCTTATGCCCATTATTTTATAGAGAAAAAAAAACCGATTTAATGCAAAGTCTAGACGTCATTTTGAAAATGCCCTAAGTATTTCAGAAAAAAAACGATTGTTTTATCGCTCTTGAATTTGATTCAGCAGTTTTCTTTTTCATTCTTTCTTCTTCCTTTTTTTTTTTTTTGCTAACCAAGAGACTAAGAGTTTGCTTTTAAGCAAATAAGTTTTAAAACCTTAAAAATTGATCCTTTAAAAAAAATTTCCTATGCATGCATCAAAACCTTTAAAAAATGGGTAGGTTTTGGTGGTCATAAAATAAATGTTTTGATTAACTTATGATCATCAAAAATTCACAAAAAAAAATAAAATAAAATAAAATAAATTTTTCTAATATAAAAGTTTTGTTTTCAGGCAGAAGAACACAATTTTTTTTCCGTTGTGTACAATATTCTATGTGAAAAATAAGAAAAAAGAAAAAGAAGAAAAAATAAAGAAATTTGATGAGAAAATAAACTCAATTTGTGATCTGTTTTATGATCACAAACGAGTGAACATCATAAAACTTTTGTGTTTAAGGAAATAATTTTTCTTTCTTGTTGATGTTGTTGTTGATGTTTATATGTTTAAAATTTTTATATTTTATATTTTTATGCAAATACAACAACAAAAATTTACATGTCCGTATATGTGGATGGACAATAAAAGGAAATTTTTTAAAGATATGAGCTTTTATGAGATTACCTTGTATGGTAATGTTCGTGTAAGGGTAAAGGTAAATAAATAAAATACCTTGAGCTAAAAAATAAAACAAAGAAAGGGAAAAGAATTGGAAAATATAATGAAGTTTTTTTTTAGCAAAATAAAATAAATGATAACAAGAATGAAAGTCAGAAGTAAAAATTAATAATAAATAATATCCAAAAATTGAAAATAAATTAAATTCTAATTAGCTTTTGTATGTATGAATGCAAAGTGAAAAAGACGAAATATAAAAATAGGATTGGGTGGTAAATTTTTTCATTTATAATCAGTAAACCGTATAAAATATATTTTAAATAAAAATTGATCGTTTATGGTTTCAGTTTAATTTTTCAATAAAAAAAGAAGAAAGAAAAAAAAAATGGAAAAGAGTTAATAATTATTTCGTCGATTAATTTGTGTGTAGGCGTAAATGGGTTAATCTCTTATAGGTTTTATTTTAAAAATGAAAAAAAAAAAGAAAAATTATTTGAAGGGAAAAAATATTATTCGTTTGCCATTTTTCTTCCCTTTCTTCTTCTATTTTTTGCTATTAGAAAAGAAAACTTATATTCGATATTATATTTCTTGTATTATATTTTATATTTTATATAAATACAATATGAATTCCTCCTTCGCATCTGCGATAAATGTCCATTAACCTTCGCTGAGGAAGAGGATAAAAAAAAAGAACGAGAACCAAAAAGAAAGAAAGAAAGGAAAGATGAAAAGGAGGCCATACCATAATATAACGCTGTATGGTTGTTATTATAAATGTGACCACAGAACCATATCGCATATCGACAATAAAAACCATCAGTGGCCGGTTGTATGAATTGGTATTTGGTTTCAGAGTTCAATGTTATTTATATATATCCTTTTTTTTATATTTTCCTCAATCCATTTTCCTCTCTGTTTTTCTTTTCTGACCCCATATTTTCCTTTTTTTTTCTCTCTCTCTCTCTCTGTCTCATCGATCGATTAATATTGTGTTGTATAATTGAGAAGTGCGATGTGTATTTGGTTTTTATTTTGTTTGTTTGTTTGTTTATTTTCTTTTTATTTTTATCATTTGATGATGGAAAACATTTTTGGTACATATGTGGTTATAATTTTTATGTGTTTTTTTTTTAATAGTTCAAATTCAAACCGATAAAAACCAAAAAGGTAACATATATTTTTTTTTCAGTAGATTATGAAAGAAGATTAATTCAATACGTTACTGTTGCTGCAAACGGTTGTTTTCGATATGAAATGTCATAATTTCATAAATTGTCAAGAAAAAAACAATAGATAGTATACGTGTATTTCTCAAATAGTTTACCATTATCTCAAAACCATTGTCTCAAAATATATTGAGACACATCTGGTAATCGTAATGTTGAATCAAACTAACTTTAATCAAATGTGCGATTTGGTTTACGAAATACTTTAAATTTTGAGTGAACACAAAATAAAGTGAACATTTTAAAAATGTTAACGAAAAAAATAATTGAAAAATTTGAGTTTTAAAGATTCGGTTGAGTATGTGTAGCTAATCAGATTAAGAATATACAAGGAGCTACAATTGAATATTAAGGCTTACTTTACAAAAGGATTCACTGAACTATGAAATAATTAAAGATCAATATCGATCTTACAACTTCTTAACATTAACAAAATTGTTTCAATAAAATGAACAATATTGATAGAAATTCATGATAAATCTGATAACACAAAAACGTTTTATGTGAAATAAACCAAATGTAAAATTAATCAGACATCGATTAATCGATTATAAATCATTGAAATAGAAAATTAATTTGATATTTATTTTGATTGATCAATCTTTACATTTTATACAATTTTTTATTTATCTACAAAAAAATGTCAATTTAATTCTTGTTAAAGTCCTAAATGTCGTCACAGCAGAAAAAAAAATAGGAAAAATAAAAAATAAATCCTTCCGCAACTAAAAAAAGAAAAAGAAGAAAATAAAAGAGGAAAAACCAAATTCAACGTAAAACCTATACAAAAAAAAATCTCCCCCTTCCTTACAATATATATACCAATTTCAAACGCTTTAACTTGACAGAGAAAGATAGAAGTAGGTGGTAGAGAGTAGGGTGAGAAGTTTTACTGTTGTTGTTGTTGGTTGTTTGGTGGTTAGCAGCGCACAGAGCAAAAAAACAGCAACAACAACAACAACAAATATAAAAAATAAAAAACTGAGATGTCAGGAAAAAAATATTTATGTTAAATATTCAGACCAAACTAGAGGAAACATGTTTTGTATTTGTGTTTTTATATGTATGAATGTATTTTTATATTTTATTTGGTAATACAACAACAACAACAACAACAACAACAAACACAACAATAATAATAAAAGAAACAACAACAACAACCCAATTTTCAACAAATAAAAACATTTTATATACGAATATTTATAATCCCCAAGTGGACATATAATACACATACAACAACACAACACAAAAAAACAAACAAACAAACAAACATACAAACAAATATACAAACAAACAAATAAAAAAATACATCCAACAATACATTATACCTTCTATACAACAAAAAAACATTAAATAAAACTGCTCAATCCTTTTTTGATACACAAAATGCTGTTTAGAGAATATAAAATATTGGATTTTGTGGTCTCGGTAAAATTCAAACAAAAATACCAACAAACAAAAACTAAATGAATTTATTTAATATAATTTTTTTTCTGTTTGTTTTTTTTAGTTCCTAGAAGCGGGGAATCGCATTTAAGAAAATTGCATTACATTTTATTGTTTGTTTATTCTGCGGTGTTTGTCCTTCAGTTAGACATAATTTTTTTTAGTCAGAACCTTGGTCAGGATACTTTTTAGTTGAGTGATGATTTTATTTTTGGATCAAGTGATACGGTTACTTACACGAAGAATTGTCTTTGATGGTGATTCCAGTGGGTACCAATTTGTTCTTTGTTCTCTGTTAAAATAAATTTGTGGAAAATAAAAATTTCACGAATTTTCATCGTTTTCTATATTTTCTGACAATTGATGATGATTGTCCTTTTCTTACATGAAATTCTTTCATCTGTGTATTGGAAGATTTCTAGTATAGAAATTTACGACCTTCAAATCTTCATCCATCTTCGTAGTTATTTTAACAAACAAAAAAAAAAAAAAATCCAACAAAAAAGAAAAAGAGAAAAAAAAAGGTAAAAGTTTTCTATATATACCTAGTCATTTCGAAAACATTCTAGAATATATTGAGTATTCTAATAAAGTAGTTCTGTTTGATTTTCATCCGGTTTACTTTTTTTTTCTTTTTTTTTGTGTATTGTATGTTGAAATTGTCAATTTAAACGTTCGAAATCGGATCCGGCTTTCAGATAAAGGTAGGATTTGTGTGTTTTATTCTTTTCTTTCTTTTTTCTTTTTTTTTTTTTGATATGTTTTTTATGGTCCTAAATCTTTAACGAAAAAATTAGGTTACGAATTAAATTTTCAGGAAAAAAGAAAAAAAAAAGAAAGAAAGAAGAACGGCAGAAGAACAAAATTTATTTTCTTGTAATAAACCTTTAAAAACAAAAATCAATTCGTTGACCCTTTTTTTTTAATACTCCTTATTTTTTAAGTGAAGAAAATTGTGAAAGGATAACAACAATTTGAAATTTGGGTTACGGTATTGGTAAAGGTGGTAGAAAAATAAAAACCTTTATAGATTTGTATTTGATGTTATATGAAGGCGAAGACGATGACGATGGTGACGACGACAAAAGAACGGTGGTGGTCATATTATATGTTTTACGATTGGTTGACCAGATTACGGTCTCTCTATAGGTTCTCGGTAAATCATACGATAATGTAGCAAAAAAAAGAAGAGGAAGAAAAATAACTAAAAAGAAGATTTTTACAAAAAAAATACGTTGAAAGCTTTAATGTTGAATATAAACTTCACATACACACACACACATATATAAAGAAATGATCTTGTTTGAAGTAAAAATATCATAAGGAAAAGGAATAAACTAAAGACGGAAACTATTTAATAAAAAAAATATTTCATGTACTAAGAGAAAATATAAATTATAATTTGATTCTAATTTTATAAAGAAAATGTTTGTGAAAATTAAAGAAAGAATTGGCTCAATATTCGACAAATTGTTTAATAGGATATGATTGAATTTTTTTTTGGGCTTTTTGCTTCAAAAAGAAATAAAAAATTCATAAACTGTAAAACCTGTCGAATTGAATCTCCTTTAAAATTGAACCGAAAATAAAATTGAATTTAATTTATTGAATATTTTTGATTCCTTTTCATGTGAAATTATTGATGTTATTTCTATAATTAGATAAAATTCTTCTATTAAATCAATTGTTCTATCAAATAATTTTAAAAACAATTTTAATTAGGAATGAATTAGAATATGACAAAAATTTTGATTGAAAAATATTTTATGTTTAGAAATAAATAAATTTTCAATGATAAAATTAGCTCGTTAAATATTTATTATAGAAAATTTTGTATGCATAGTTGGCACAGTACCAAAAGTTCTAACAATATATATACATAGAATATGTATATGAATTTTGTGGCTGCAAATCTTCAATATTGAAACAATAGTATCGTTCTTAGAATATGGATATGGGAAGGAAACATTAATATTTTATTTTTTGTTTTGTCAGAATGAAATGTTTATTATTATAGAAAAATGTTTGCTAGAGAAGGAAAATAAACAATAAATAATTGCATTTCACAAACAATACAGTAAATTTAATGAATGTTGCTAATTACATTTTTCCTCTAAAGGATTTTTTATTTTTTTTGATTAATTGAAGGTGGATTAACGTGTCTGGTATCAATTATCAGAATTTTCAACGACATGAGTTCTATTAAAAGTACGCCATTGCATGAACGATCCTGAGGGTGTTTTGTTTATTGTTTTTATTTTATCAGTTTAAGAGGGTTTAATAATATAAAAACAGATTGCCCAAAATAATTTGTGTACTTCGTGGAAATATCAAGAAAATTGGTTTTTGTAAAATTCTGATGAGTTTATTGGAAGTGTTCCTTCCAAAATAGTTAAACTAAATAGTAATAATTGAGGTAATTAATTGTTTGAATATTATGAATTTTGCTCCTACTGACCACAAAACCATATTACAATAGATAATACATTGTTATTATCTGTATTATTATAGAATTGGTTGTAGAAATAATAATGAAGTTAATGAGAAGGATCTAAATTAAATTTGAATTTTGTATTTTTTTTGTTTTAAGCCAAATATTAACACCCTCTAAACGAGCATTTTGAAATTAACACAATTTAAGTGTATAATCATATTCATAATTATGACAGAAATGAGTTTAAGCTTGTAGTTATTTCCGAGAAGAATAAAAAAAAAGTTTGATGGAGGCGCCCAAATTAATTGAAAAGTTTAACAAATAAAAACCATTTTCTATTACTTTAAAATATTTGAAAATCATTTCAGTATTATTTTTATATATTTTATTATTAACGACTTTCAAAATATTAAAATTCAATAAGTAGAACATTTTCGTTTGACCAATAGTATCATCCCTTAGGGATATTATTATACATTGTCCAATTTAATTAATAATTTTTTGTATTCGTTCTGTTTGTTTTCTCTACTGGCATTTTATTTTCCCTACAACCAAAATGACAAAAAAAAATTGTATATTTATTAATATCGAATTGATATTATAATAAATATTATTATATTTTTTTTATTACAAAAGTCAAGTTTCCATTTTTTTTTCCCATTATGACCATTTTGGGTTGATTTTCATCAAATTTATAATAAAATCATGTTTTTGAACGAATATATTATATTTTTTGTTGTTGTTATTTCAGAGAAAAAAAAAATCAAATACAAAAAAAAGGAACCATTTTTGTGTCAAATATTTAAAAGGTAAAAAAAGAGCATACACACACACGGGGGAAAATTCAAACAAACAAAATAAAAATGAAATTTGAGGGAATGAGAGGGATGAATAGGTGTATGTATATTGTCAGAATATAAAAAAGAGAATCAATCACAGATTCCCTTCCATCATGCATATAAATTACTCGATGATGAAAAGTAAGTTCCTCAATGTTTATTTTATATACATACATAGATACATACAGACATACACATATACATACATATATACGTTCATATATTCTTTCAAAAATTGATTTATTGCCTTAACATAATATTATATTATTCATGAAAATTTTCCTATCTTCTCTTTATTTTCTTTACATTTCTCTCTTTGTCTCTCTCTCTCTCTCTCTCTCTCGTTCTCTGTTACTTTCTTATTTTGAAAGCTCAAATTCAAATGTATATAAGTTTTCATGTACATAATAATAATAATAATAATCGTAATAATAATAATAATAATAATAATAATAATAAAAGCAAGGTGATGTTTGTGATATTTCCCTTCATTTATATACAACAATAACAACAACAACAAACAAACAACAAGAAATAGCAACAACAAGAAAACAGCAACAACAAGAAATACAGATAACAAAAAAAATAAAAGAAATTCCATGTGTCATACATATGTGAACTTATCCAAGTGGGGGTGTAAGTTTTTTCTTCTTTCTTCTTTTTCTTCTTATGCTTTTTTTTTGTTGTATTTTTGAAATGAAAATTCTCTTTTCTGGGTTGAATGGATTTAGGTTTATTGAAGCGATGAAAACTCTTATAACTTTTATGATATGCAACATAATTTATTTTTCGTTTGGTTTTCTCACTCTTTGACTCTGTCTCTCTTTTTTCTCAATGTCTCGCTATATTGCTGAATCTATTGTCTAAGTTCTAAGAAATTCGTTATAATATATTATATCCTTATGCCTATATGTTTCAATGTTTATGTCTACTGTGAAACACTAGAGAAAGAAAAAAAACACAAGAAAAACACCAAAGTATAAATTCAATATCAAACAGTAAAGCCAGTGGCGTTAAATTATTAAATGAAACAATGTGACTGCGTTTTGCATTTATTTTAAAATCAATAAATATTCACTTCACAATGTATAGTTAGGTTAATCTAATATGAAATTTCAGAGTAAAACAAAATTAAAAGTAATTGTTTTAGTAACACTAAAAAAAGAACAATGCCAGAAGTTTCAATATATTAACAGAGAATTTACTGATCTTCTTTCTTTTAAATATAAAAAATGTAGAATAAAACTTTGGATTCTTATTCAATGGGACTTCTAACGAGAAAATAGTAGCAATTATTTGTGAATAAAAGAAATTTCTCAATATTTTGTCGCATTTTCTCACGATTTGATCGTATCAAAGTTCACTTTCGGAAAATTATAGTCTCATGAGAAATAAAGGAAATAAGAAATGAGTCTGTGTGCAACAATCAAATGAATATTAAATAAGAATAACAAAGTTCACTGATTTTTCACATTTTTATAGAATAATTTGCTACATAAATAAAAATGTTAATTCTGTTGGTTTATGTTGAAGATTTTATCCTGATGGGGAGTGACTTTACTAAAAGGAATACAGCAATTATAACAAATTATACGATTTCCCATAATTAACCTAAATATAATCTGTCACCTTAGGATATTAAATGAAAAACGCTACTGGGTCAAATAAAAACAGAGAAATAAAAGAAAAGAAAAAAAAACCCGGTTAACTTAAATAATTCGGTTTATTATTAGAAACATGGCATTTCTATTATGCCGGCGCTTTTTTTCTCTATATTTCTTTTCTGTTCTTTTATTGAATATCAAATTTAGGTATATAGTTTTTTTTTTGTTTGTTTGTAGTATTTTCATCCAACCCCAATGCCAACTACCATCCTTTCCTTTATTTTTCTTTTCTATTTGTTTTTTTTTTTTTTGCGTTTTTCCCCCATATTTTATTGCAAAAGAACATAAAGAAGAAACATAGAAAAAAAAATATTATTATTGTATAAAAAAAAAGTACCTAACGTTTATAGAGAGAAAAGAAAAAATTACATTTTCTATAAACGAAAAATATACCAAAAAAAAAAAAACAACAAGAACGAAAATAGTGAAATAGTTTTTTCTTCTTCTTCTTCTTCTTCTTCTTCTTTTTATTCTTATGAAATAAAACGTTTTATTGAAAATATTTATATATTATGAAGTGTTAAGTTATATATAGTTTACTACTGTATATTGATAGTTTTACTATTCACATGCTACTTTTTTTTTCTTTCGTCTTTTTCTTCTTCTTCTTCTTCTTCTTTTCGCTTTTATTATTCTTGTTGTTAGCATTGGTTGTTGTTGTTGTTGGTATATTTGTTATGATCGAAAATACTTTGAAGAAACTAATATCAGAATTTATTTGTTTCTATTTGTTTATGTTGAAAAATGAAAAGTTTTTTTATTTATTTTGAAATGTTTTCTTCCCCTCTCACCACCCCTTTATTGTTTATTTTCTACTCTGTTTTCTTTGTTTTTTTTTTTTTTCGGTTTTTCTTTTTTGAAAAAAAAAAAACTTCAATAAAAAATGGTGTAACATCCGTTTTCTTTTCATGTCTTTTTGGTTTATTGTTAGGATTTTACTGAATATATAGAAAAGGATACTATAAAGGATGTATTATATAGTCGGATGTTTAAAGTTGATAAACTTGATACATTGCAAAAAAATTTAATTTTATAGATTTTTCTAAAGTTAAAATAAAAAAAAAAAATAAAAAAAAAAAAATAAAATAAAAATAAAAATAAAAAAAAAACGGATAAAGTGTGAAAAAAGGGTATCGTTGTTTTTCTTTTTATTTTATGATAAGGATATTTTATATTGGGCTTAAATGTTTTATTTACCAATTATTATAATTAATATAAAGAAAAAAAAAGCGGAAGAAGAAGGATTGACATTAAACCATTTTAATCTTCTATTATATCCTGTGAAAGCCTTGACAGTACGTTCAATGACTTGGTTATATGTACATTATAACTAGTTCAGGAAATTTCAAACATGATTCTAAACTTTCACCGAATTCATATCACTTTCACATAATCAACCAAACCTAATAATAATAATAAAATGTGGGGTTGGTTTGCGTGTATTAAACTTTTTAGTTTCGTGTGAAATTAATATTCGCCTTCATCGTTGAACAATTTCTTTGTTTTTACTAAACATATTCATACAAACATATACATATATAAATATACAAACAACAAATATATATACAAACACACGCACAATCTGAAACAGTATAATAATTCAAAACATGCAAAGAAATAACCGAATCAAATTTGTCTTAATAATAAACTTATGCAGTTGACAATAATCTAAGGAAAAACAAAACAAAACAAAACAAAAAGAAAAAAAATGAAAAGGAAAACACAGAGAAAATTCAAATCGCGTGCGACTAAAATTAGTTTTTTTTTTTCATTCATTCAATGTTTGAATTTTATTTATTTAAATTTTCTATGGTTTTACTTTTTACTTTTTTTAATAATTTATTTGCCTTTTGCAAAAAACATGTACTTTTGTATATCGTTTTTTTCTGTTATTTTTTTATTTTCTTTTTTGGGTATAGGTCGAAGGTGTGATATAAAATAAAATGAAAAAAAAAACAGAATGTAATTTATTCTTGGCTACACGTTTCAACTATACACACACATACACACATACACCCATACTTACACACGCATAAAAAAGCATCTAAAAAATGTGCTTTTTTTTTATTATTTATATTCTTGTCACGAATAAAAGCTTTGATTTTTGATTTAATTTATTTATTATTTTATTTATTTTTCTCATATATAAGTTCAAAATTATCTTTTAATGTTTTTCCTTCTATAGACACACATACACACACACATATATACAGAGGAAATATTTAACCATATTTTTTGACCTGTGAAAAAAAAAGAAAAAAAAAACGACATCAAAATATATAACCTCGTTGTACGCGATTCATGTGATATGACGTGATTAAACTTAATAAAATGTATTAAGAAAGTGGAGTATTGGCAATAATATAGAGTCAAAGTCAACATCAATATCATTTAATAATTCAAGATTAAATCATTTGATCCTTTTATATTTTGTAATATACTCTTTTTATTCTCACGCCTACAAACCAACAGATATTTTGATCTTCTAATACTGATTTCCTTCCTTTTTATATAGAAGGAATTATTTATCTCACTTCATAATGAACAGCTTTAACAAATTTTGTAGTAAGATTTTATACATTAAAAATCAGTTGAAGTGTTAGAAAGAAAAATATACTTCTACAAATTTCTATCAGACATTCAGATAAGACAGGTAATTAATTAATGAGATCGATAGTGGTATAAATCGATCTGAAGCTTTTGCTTCTATGAATTATTTGAAAAACCATTAAAATATTTATAATTTAGGTTAAGAAAATTTGGAAAATTTTATCAATAAACAAAAAAAAATAAATAAAGACTTATTATTATTAAAGACATTTTTTGTAAAATAAATATATTTTCCTAGAGAAATTTTCAAAAGAAAATTCCTGTTGCTTCCGTAAATTAATATTAATATTTTTAAAAGTAAAATTGTACACACAGCTTTTAATGATTTATTATATTTACATTTTCTTTATTTATATTTTTCCGTAATATAGTTAAAATTCTGTAAGTCTGTATAGAAGTAGATATTATTATTACATTTTAATATTATGGGATAGGAAAGTACCAACATTTCCCTTTAAAACCTTAAGAAATAATTTCAGTAATAATTAATAAAATTACACCGACAACAATAATTGGATAAATCCTTTATAGGCAATAGATTTTTTTTTTTTGTGATTTATATTTTCTACATTTAACTAATAGAAAAATGTAAATAAACCCAAACGTTAATTTTTCCTTAATAAAATATTTTCTAACAAAATAAATATACGATAAATTGAGAATAAAATGAATAAATCATTTGCCGAATCTTAATTCAATGTACACTTTTACACTCTTGGTTTATGATTTTGAAAAAGAAATTATCAAAAATAAATGTTTCCGTCTCTTAAATTATCAATTTAATTTGTTTTTGATTTTTCAATGTTTTTCTAGACTAAAAAGTCTGTTGACAAGATCGTTTGACAGAAAAAATTAAACGTTAATATTTACTTTTTATCGAGAAGTTCTTGGAAATATTGAAATATTTTAATTTGTAAATTTTTCCACGCTTAAAAAACAAACAATAATAAATAAGAGTGTAACGTTAATTAGTAGACGATCAGGTGTTGAAAATTTTCTTTCGTCAATATTTATTAATTTATAATTTGTTTTCGTATAATTTAAATTTTTGAAGTATTTTGAAAATTCAATATTTTATTAAGAATATTTCTTATTAAATCAGGTATGACCTGATTTATTATTTCCTTTTACATAATAATTATTTAATATTTGTTTTCTTTTACTTTTAATTATAAATATTAAAATTTATTTTGTATTTTGTTTAGATGTTTGCAAATGATTTTCAATTCGATTAATCGACTTAATTTTCTTCCACATTATACATAATTATCATTGTATTTGTTGACTTTGAGCGTTTCAGATGGAATCTTGTATTGTATTGTTTTTAACCAAGTATATCAGCAGCTAAGATTATTACTACTAAGAGACCTACCTCGGTCAAAACTCGAACTTATTACCTCCCGCTCCAAGCTCAGTCATGCTACCATGCTGTCACTTGGTCGGTGAACCTCTCACTTTTAATCGCGATTTATCAGTAGTTTCATTACGATTGATGAAACTTATTTTCTTCCCGTTTCTTATAAATTTTTCTTTATTCATCGCTATTTCTTTGTAATCGAATTTTTCTTTATTCATCGCTATTTCTTTGTAATCGAACTTGTTCACTTCCTCATTTCGTTATTATTTCCTCCAATAAACGTTGAATGGTTTTTAAAATTAAAAATGAAAAAGAAAGAACGATAAAAATTTCAAATATTTTGTGTGTGTGTTCGTATTTCTTAACTACCAGGAGAAAAGAAATGATAAGAAAGATTTTAAAGATAGAAAATATGTTAAGGGTGAAAAATATCCCCTATAATTTTTTTTTCCTTTTTTACTTTTTTTTCTCTTTTGTAGAGAAAAAAGGAAAACAACAAACATTTTTTTCTTCTTCTTCCTTTTTTTTTTTAGGTTCATTAGAATGTGTTGAGAATATACCCTAAAATTACAAATTTTCTTTTTCTTTCTGTATTTTTTTTTGTTTTAACAATTTAAAATAAAACGAGTTTTAAATTGAGTTATTAAGTCATTACGGGGTTTTTGGTGAGTACTTTTTTTCTTTGCTATTTTCTCGTTACATGAATTCTATTTTTTCTTCTTTTCATCATTTTATTTTATTTTGTGTGGCGACAATTTAGAGGTTTTCATCGAAACTATAAAGGGGTTAAAAAATAAGAAGAAGAAGAAGAAGAATTTAATTGTAGATTTGTAGAATTGTAGAATTGTTTTGTATAATCATTCAACATTTAGAAAAGTTATAACCATAGAAAAACAGGGAAAATTAAAGGATGATTGACGTAATATAGATGTGGTTTACTGGACTGCGTGCGGTTTAAACAACAACGAACACATTTAACTATAAAACCAAAAACATCTTGTTGTCTTTTTCATTTAATTAATTGCCTTTTGATACTGACCAACGGAAAGTTGATTATAGTTTCCATAGTTTTCTATTTCCATTTCTTACGTAACATGATTTTCATTTAATATTTTATAACAGAAAATATATACAGGTATGAATGAAAGGGTAAGTAGGTGTGGCAGGTAGGTTAGTAGGAACTATATATTTTATATTTATAAATCTTAGTCCACTCTTATATACGGGTGTAAGGATTAAACATTTTACATCTTAAAGGAATTAATTAAAAAGGGAAATGTATTCTATCTTGGTTCTTGAATATTATTTGTTCCTAAAAAAGGATTAAACTTTTAGATCTAAAATAACAACAACAACAACAGCAACAACAAAAAGAAGAAGAAGAGGAAAATGTTAAGGACGAAAAAAACAATAGCAACAACAGCAAATGGTTCAAAAACAATTTTTATTTAAATTATTATGGAAATCAGAACTTTTTTGTTGGAAAAACGTAAACCTTAATTTGAATAATCGATCAACCTTGAACTGAATTCATATTTCTTATTTGTTCTTTTTTTTTGTATTGGTATTGGTTTGTTTGTTCTCGATTCTCAAAAAAAGAAAACTTGGAAAATTCAATAAAATATTTTTTATCATAAAGAAAAATGGGAAATAAGAAAAAAAAGGAAACAATTCACAATATTTCACACTTTATACTGTCTTTGCTCTAAACTGTTCTGTTTTCGGTTATAGAATAAATTTTAAACTTGTGATGATTGACAATAAATGTCGGTACATGTTTTATTGTGGATTTTGTTAACAAAAAAATTCAAAAGAACAGAGTTAAGAAAAAAAACCTCAGGAACAAAACAAAAAGAAAATAACAAGGAATAAGAAAAAATCTATAATAATCTTGTTGCAAATTGAAATAACAATTTTCATCTACAAAATTTAACTTCTTGTTTTTGTCAATCGTATAACAACAATAACAATAACAAAATGCAAATTGAAATCGATATTTCTAGTCTATAGTGTCGTATGTAAGACTTTGTTTGAAAATATGTTTAAACCAAAAAATCGACAGTAAATTTACATTTTAGAGACTTGCAATAAATCTTATTATTTTTGGTAACAAAATAAAAAAATAAAATAAAATAATAAAAAGATTTCTTAAATCGTGCACAAGAAATATTTGTATTTTTTTTTGTCTCTAGTCGTTGTTGTTGTTTGTGGGGAAAAACGTCGATTTTCATCACAGAGGAAAAAAAATTGAACAGCAAAAAAGAAAAAAATTTGTCTGAATGAAAGAAGAAAAAACCAAACAAAAATAAAGGAAAACAAGAGAAATAGAAAAATCTTAAACCAAAGAAACAAAAAAAAAAGAAAGGACATCGAAGGTAACTCGTGATTTCCCGATTATTTATAATTTATGTAGGTACGAATAATAATAATAATAATAATAATAATAATGAAAACAGAGAGAGAATAAAAAAAATAGAAAACGTGTAATAGAGACATGAAATAAAGTTGACTTGAAACCAAAATAATAAATAAAAAGTATGAGAGAGAGAGAGAGGGAGACGGTTGATGGAAAAAAAAATGAAAATCGTCCACTTTCTCGTAAATTTTGAATAAAACTGAATTTGAACAAGTTAACGTTCAACTTCTTTCTCCCTTGCCTTTATAGTTTCCCTTTACATATGACAAACTGGGGTATTACCACTGACTGAGTGGTGGGGTTAATAATATTTTCCTTTCTTCTTTTATTTTTATTTTTCTTCATATTCTGTTTATGTTTTCAAATCCCCAGGATGCGCGTTGTTTCAAATAGAAAAGAAGGCAAACGGAACAGAAAAAAGGGCAACGAAATACAATTTTTGCTTTTTTTCTCTGTTTTGTGTTTTGTTTTGTTGTTTTTTTTTGTTACGTTGAATTGTGAACTAAAACAGTCTGGTTCTGTTTCCCTTTTATTTTTGTGTTTGTGGTTTTTTTTTTATTTTTTGTTTTTCTTCTTTTTCTCTCTTTCTTTCTGTTTTCTATTTTGTTTTTTTTTTCTGATTACAATTCACGAGCGAAACATTTTGTTAGAAAAATATGTAAATTAATTGTTCTTTTGTGATAATGTTTGACCTCAAACTTGTATTATAGTTGTATACTAGTGTATAGTACAATAATATAAAGGATCTTAATTTAATTTGATTTCTAATTTAAGGGAAAATATATTTTCACTGTTATTGTTTTCTTTTTCTTTTTCTTTTTTTCTTTCTGTGTTTTTCCTTTTATTTTTTTCTTCGTATTATTCTTTTCTTATTTCTTTTATTATATTTTATTATTTGATGACGAAAAGAAAAGCTGAGAGAAGAAGATGAAAAAAAAACCTTAACCTTAATGAATTTTTGTTTTTATTTTCTCCTTTTTGCTTTGTTATAAAAATGCACACACACACCCATACACAGACGCACATGGAATAAATTTGCCGTAAAGGAAATTTTCTTTTAAAAGAATTTTAGTTGTTGTGGTGTGAAGGTAGAAAATGTTCACTCTTTTTTATTGACACAAAAATAATATTAATAATATTTATACTTGAATCAAGTGGATCAATGTATACAGACTTGATTCCAAGTACAAAAGGAGGATGGTAAAAAGACAAAAAGAAAGCCTACATAAATTGATCTGTTACAAAAATAACAAATACCAGAAAACAAATGATGGAAGTAGGAAAAATGTAAAAAAGAATATAAAAGAAGAAGGAAAATGTTCGCTGGTGGTTTCTGATATGCAAATTGTATTTGTATACGGAGAGAGAGGAAGAAAGAAAAAACAGAGGAAACATAAACATTAATTATTCAGAAAATACAAACGAGAACGACGACAATGACGACGAGTGTGCCATTTTCGATTATAAAAATTATTTATTTAATGTTTTCGTCTTCTCTTTCTCCTCTTTTTTTTTGTTGGTCTTTTTTTGGTGTTGTTTTTGTATATATATGTCTCTCATTTTCTCCATTTTCCAGTAAATTCAATTAGGAATCTTAAAATAAATGTTTTATAAAATGAAAGAAGAAGGCTAATATTTGTGGAAAACAACCAATTTGTAATTGTTAACTTCGCTGAGTTAGTCACATTCTTTTGTTGAAAATTTATAAAGAAAATAGGTTTTTTTCATCTTCTTCTTGTTCTTATTCTTATTCTTCTTCTTCTTCTTCTTCTTCTTCATATCTTAAGAATTATGGTGTAAGATTAAGCAATAAGATATGATTGTTTAACGTGCCAGAGTCATTATAAATAGAATGTCGTCTTATATTCAATTAATTTAAGAGTTCCTGATTATCTTTGCTCTCCACAAGTTTTTCACTAAAAATGTTTTCCCCCAAAATGTTCCTTGTATATTCTTGTATTTTATTGAAATGTCTGCGTCTATTTACGTATGTTTACTGTCTTTAATCTTTATAACTTGAAAAAGTAAAAGAAATAAAAGAAGAAGAAGAAGAAGAAAGAAAATAAATAAGAAAGAAGAACTTCAAACAATTCACCTTGAAAGGAACTTCAAATTGAAATAAAAAATCTCTGTTTTTTTTTGTTTTCTTTAAAAAAATAAATAAAAGAAAATAAAATAAAAATTTTAAGTCTAGGATTTTTCAAAAGTATAAGGTACGAAGAAAAAACAAAAAAAAAAGAAGAAACTTTTCCCTTTTGCTTATATTCTAGGAAAAAAAAGTTTCCTTTTACAAATTTCATCAATATTTTCGCATAAAAAAAACAAGCTCAGCCCAATACTAAATTGAATGTTAGAACAGTTTTTTTTCTCTACAAACAAATTAAATGAGGTTAACATTCTATAAATCAGGCACACACACACTCACACACATACACATGATATTTGTGTAATAGTTTTTATTGTATGGAATGAAGTAGGCAGTGGAGGGGAAAAAAAGTATTTCATCTAATAAATTTTCACCTTCAATTCTATTCTTTTTTTATTCCTATAAAATATATTCGTTTTCTATTTTTCTACATTTTCGTTTCTTTTTTCTTTTTTTTTTTGCTTTTTCAAACATAGCTTTTCGATTTTCCGCTACATAAATGTTGCATTCAGGATAGAGTTCAATATGGGCCTGGACTTAATATATTCCAAATGCTTAATCTAGAGAGAGAGTATGTTTCATAGAGTTCATGTGATCTGAATGTGGATACCAATTTTTTTTTATCCATATTTTTTTTCCCATTTCTTCTTCCCGGTTTTTTTTTATGATTTCATTTTTGTTGTAGTACTTTTGTTTTTTTTTCTGCTCTTGTAAAGGGAAAAAAAATAATTTGTACTTGGGAATTTTTGCACAAAAAAAAAACGAGAACTTGTGTGGAAATTAAAAGAATAATTTTTTTGTTATTGTAGTTGAATGTAGAATAACGATAATCGATTTTCTCTATTTAATATAGGAAATAAACGGATAGTGGTATGAGCAGAAAAAAAAGCACTTACAAGTTCAAATAGATGCTAGAGATTAATTACTTGGAATAAGGGGGGAAAAAACTAAGTGAATTAAACTTTATTTTAAAGCTTAAGTTTTTTTTGTTAGTTTAGTTGATTTGATGGCGGAATTTATATCAAAAGTTTTTTTGGTTATATATTTTGATAAGTAAATAATGAGATTATTATAGAGATTATTAATTGATCAGTATCAACAAATAACAAATAATAAATAAATTGTGAATTTCTATAAAATAAACAGAATTATTTAAGTTTGAATAGTTTTTAAAGAGAAACTTTTAACATTTTCGTTAATCGTTAATTAATTAAGAAAAATTTGTGTGTGAATTTTTATTTGATTAAATATTACACACATTACGGCCTGACACACATTACAGATTGAGTTTAACTAGAAATTTTAATTGATATTTGATTAACTACAGAATTATGTACTGATGAATGAATTAAGTTATGGAAGTTAAGTAAACTTTAAATTTTTGGTATTGTATTTTTTTTCCATTTTTCTCCATATGTGGAACGTAGGTCATTCTCTCTTTGTACTTAGATCTGCCATTGGATATTTCCTTTATTTCTCTACATTTTTTCACAACTTTCTTCAATTCATTTTCAATGGTTCCTGGAAGATTATCTTGGATCTGCCTATATAAAAAAATGTGAACGTGGAATAAACATTGAAATATTTGATGTAAAATTTGTTCCAACATGCAATACAGAAGAAAATATTGACAATTTGCTGACATTTTTATGAACTCTTAGTTTTATTTTTAAAGAAGACACGAATGATGTCATAAATTCAATTTAGTTTCACTTTTTTCATTTTTTTTTTTGGCAAGAATAAGAAAAAGATTACAGTGTTTGATAGCTAATAAATTTTGAAAAAAAAAAAGAAATTGTTGGAACAAAAAAAAAAATGTAAGAAACTGAAAAAATATTCAAATTTTGTGATAAAATTTTTTAAATAAAAAATTGTTCTGCTTCACGTTAGAAAAAAAATTTGTTTAATGTGTTTTTTTTTTCTTCTGTGTTTCACGGTTCTAACTTATTCAACAAAAAAAAATTTAAAAATTAAAAAACTCAAAAAGATCGTGCTTCAAAGATATGGAAAAACATTTCGAATTTAAATTCTGTGACCTTTTATTCATGGGGTCATAATAACGTTCTTTTGTTTTGGGGTCATTTTCACTCATTTATTATCCTCGGTTAAAAAATTTATTAGATTCAATTTTACTTAATTCTCACTTGATTGTAATAATTATTCAAACATTCATTTCTTTCTATTTGACTGATTATTATTTATTTTTATTTTCATTTTTTCCTTTTCAATTTTTGTTAAACATTTTTACCATTTTCTTTTTTTACAAAGTTTTCTTTTCCATTTTCTTTCCATGCCTTTTGTTCTGTTTTCTTTTTTCTGTTTTGCCTAATAAACATTTCAAATTAATAAACATTATGTATCATTAACGTCATGTTACGTCAAAAAATACAAAAGGTAAGCAAAAGGTAACACAACAAAACGAGAAAATACTAATTTATTTTTATTTTATCACATTAAACAAAAAAAAAAATATATATATATACAAAATGAAATACAATTTCCTCTGTTAGTTTCCGTTAAAAATGAAAATATTGAAACTGTGATTATTATAAAAATATTATGGAGAAAAAAAAAAGTTACATAGAATGAAAAATATTGTATTAGGGCAAGTTTTAAAAGAACCACTATTAAATCTGAAATACAAGAGGCAACAACGACCAGAAAAAGGAGAAGAAAAATTAAATCAATAAATATAGAGGAGAGGACAAAAGTTCTCTATATTTATTTTTTTTCCCTATAGTTTTCCTCACCAAACTCCTCCAACCCCCATTAAAAACTAGACATCAATAATTTTTGTGTAAATAGTTTTGGTCATTTTTTTTTGTGGTAATTGGGTTGACTACTTTTTTTTTGTTTTTATTTTTCCTGAACTGTGTATACGTGGTCTAGGATGTTATATTTGTAATCTACGTATATGTGTTTGTTTGTTGTACGATGATTGTAGTACATTTTAAGAGGAAAAATAATGGGGGAATGGGTATAATACCAATACGGTACAGATTTCAATTAGTTCCTAGCTAGTTCAATTTCTCTGTAACTGTAATACAATAACAACAATAACAAAATGAAAGAGCAAAATAATAGAAAGGAAAATTCTTTTTTCTTTTTTTATTCTTTACTTTTTTTTTCACTTTTTAAATTTCAACTTGACCATTTCGATTGGTTTTTCAAGATTGCCTATGTTTGAAGCTTTTAAATTGGAACATATAAATAATTTGTTTGTTTATTTTTTTTTTATTCCTCTTGTTTGCTTTTCTTTCGTTTTCTTTTCTTTTGGTGTGTTGTGTATATGTGTATGGGGGCTGTTATTTTTATACGGTGAAATATTATTTTATTTAGGATGATGAAAAGCAAATAAAAAAATAAAAATAGATAAAAACAAAAATATATAAGGAAGTAGAGCTTTTTTCATTATATTACGATTTAAAGATTATATCATTTGTTGTTGTCGTTATATTATTATTTTGTCCTTTACTGCAGAGTATAAGATGAATGTTTAGAAAACAATTTCTTCTTTTTTTTGTTGCTGTTAGAATTCAACAATTTAATTTTGTGGTTACCGAGAGAAATTCAATTTTTATGTCTTTTTGTTCGAAATTGGCACATTCTTCTTCTTCTTCGTCTTCTTCTTGCATATATTCGATTGGCCGGAATTTATATGTTTTAATTTAGTTTATATATTTTTTTTAAAGCCACAAATCGCCTCCTCTCTCACTCCATCTGTTACAATATAATTTTTTCAAACAAATCGATATTTGGTATTTGTTGGATGTGGAATATTGAGATGAGCCTATATATAGTTTGACCCATATTTATAGAAATATTGTAGGGATGGCTCAGAAAACAATATTTAATAGCTTTTTTTTCATACTTTGAATCACAATTCACATTAGCATATTACTAATTTTTTATTCCCTTGTTTTTGAACACATTGAATCAATTTAAATTATTTATCTCTTTCGCTATTAAAGCTGATTTAACAATTTCTCTCCAAATCGTGTGTGTGAGTGTTTGTGTATAGAAAATATACGAAAAAAATCGTTAAAAAATAAAATGACCATAGTGAAAACAAGAGAGAAAATAAAAATAAAAAGAAAAATATAAACAAAAGAAAATGAAATAAAAAAAAAAAAAAAATTGAAGTTGTCTGAAGATTTTAAGTGAATATATGAACATAGAAACTTTGTTGTAAACGACGGTTAAAACTTTTATGATTTGTGATAGAAATCTGCTGAGTTGTTACTTCTATTTAAGTTGAATTTTACTTTTTGGTGGTATAACAAACCCTATTCATTTTATGTACATACATGTAGTTATAGGTATATACAGATGTTTGCAGTGGCGCGTAAATTAATACAGACTTTCGAAGATAATATTTTAGAAAAATACTTACACTTTAGAGTTTACTAAGTCAGTTGGAATGGAACGACATAAAATTTAAAACGTTTCTATAAAATATGTACGGATTGGAAAATATATATATATATATAAAATTTTAATATTTTTTGAACAAAAATTATATATAAAGTTTTCATATTTTAAGAATTTATTCACATTTTTTTTTTTATAAAAAACTCCTGCACTGTATGTCTGTTTGAATAGAATTTACTCCATATTTAGTTAGTATTTGTGTTATTTCTACTGATACTGTTGTCCATTTATATTCTTGTGTGTGCTCTATTATTTTATAGTCAATTATATTATGTGCAATGAACAAATTAAATGGTAGAAAAAAAAAAAAGAAATGAAAGAATTGGCGAAATTGTAACAAATTTCAGACTAGTTGATGTTATCTTTAATTATAATTTTTAATTTTAAAGTAACGTTCACAGTAGTGGGGTGTGTAGACACAGGTCAACTAACGTGTTATTTCTATTTATAAACAATTTTTTTGTATTTGAAAATATTTACAAGGTATAAATATAGAAAATTATGGTCACGGAATTTATAAAAGTATAGAATCTCTCTTCATATGGATTTTCAGTATCAGAATAAGGGATAAATAAATTTAATAAATTCTGATAGATTTTTTTGTGATTATTCATTTGAACAAAATTTAAGTCCAACATTTTTAATTATTGCCTTTAATTTGTTTGTCCCATTAGACTTTATATTCATGAGATATTAAATTTTATGTTATTGTTAATTATTAAAATTCACTGCATTAAAAGAAAATTTTTATTCACTTTGAAAACAAAATAAGTCTAGGCTTTGTTTCTTTTTATAATTTTTAATTCCATTTTTGAATTTAATTTTCAATTTTCTCTTGCATATTATGACAAACCAGTGAAGATACAGTGTGAGTGTATCTGTGTGTGTCTACCTTTCCTATTATTAAGATTAAAACTTTGAACAAATTCTCAACTGTTTTGCAAGACTTTTTTTTATTTTTCAGTAGAAACATTTATTTTCATAAAAAGGACAAATATTTGTTGCCTTTCTTTTTTCAAAAAATAAAACTTAAACATCTTTATAATATTCTCTATTTATTATTCAATTTAATCGAGATAATAGAATAATTTTCTTTTGTAATCCTTTTTACATTTATTGTTTATATTTTTGCTTTTTACATTTTCTACTTAAAGTTTTATACAAAAGCTTTGCATTAATATACCTAGTATTTATATCATTATTTAAAGAGAATGATTCTATGTTTGTGTATGTAATTTTTTGTAAACTTTGTAGATAAATTTACAAATTTACTATCATTGTCTTTTGTTTGAAATTGGATTTGAATCAATTATTTAAAAATAAAAGTGTTTGCAATAAATTTACATTTCAATTTATTCATGAAGAACACAATCTGAATAAAATGCTGGTTCTTATGCATGGTCAAATTCGAAAAATAATTATCGTTAAAGGTTCATTCTACGAAAATTAATAAATCATTAATTAATTAATGAGGAAAATATTGTGAAAAACATGCTGTCGATTTACGACAAGTTGAGTTTCATAGTGAGTTCAAAGAAATGCATTTTTTATTCCTTCTAATCAACGGGTTTTCCCTACTGATTGTCGACTAATAAAACTTCAAAGAAAAGCATTACTTTGTAAAAATAAATTGTTATGTTTTTTAGATTTTAAACGAAGAGGAAAACTTGACTATTTCTGTTAAAAAATTTATTTACCTTACGAAAATTATTCCAGGAAAAGACGAATAAACGTGAAAAGAGAAAAAGTTTTTAGTTGAGGAAAAATATACAGAGGAGAACAAGCCTTATTTATTTAATCCATAGAAATTAATGAATTAATTAAATGATTAGTGATAAAGAATTTAAGTTCTTCTTTTAAATTCTTCATTAATTATTAACAAAAATATTTCATGAGGAATTTTTTTTTGATTTAGAATATTTTTTAATTTAATAAACATTTTTGAAATTCTCTAGAATCAAATCAATTCTATAAATGTTGAATACAAAATTTAATTAGACTTTGTTATAATAATTTTATAATTATTTATTGAAATATGTTTACTACAACAATGGTCAATATTATTATTATTATTGTTATTATACTTAGAATTATTGTTGTTATTATTATTATTATTGTTTTTATTGTTGATATTGTTTACATTATAAATAATATCGTATGTTTATATGTTCTTGTTTCAATCTCACTGACAATTTCTAAAATGCAATTGAATAATTACAAACAATATTATATATGATATGTATATTTTATGATATATTGATCTTTAGGATTTATAATATAATATATGTATATATATAAACATACAGTCATACAAACAGAAATACACATTGATATAAATATTATGAGCAATTGTACTCTTATGTGAATTTTCAACGTTAACTATCTATGTACACATAAAACAGAACAGGAACCAGAAATATTCGAATTGAAGTTAAATTTGTACATTCATACATACATACATAGATAATATTTTCTATTCTATATTATATGTTATGACATTTTCCCACCATATTTTAGTATTAAATGTGTAATTAATGTTGTTGTTGACTATAAATGGAATGCATTTAATACAAACCCCAGATATTATTTACAAAATTTAATATTCAATATTTGATATTAATTATGAGTGAAGTGATTGTATTTTGTATATGTCAGAATTGTTATAGTTTCAAATATTATAATTATTGTTTATGTATTTATTATACAAAAGGGATTAATGTAGGATTTTTTTCTTTAAATAAATCATTATAGGTGTCCCATAAAACATCTTACCTCTCTTTATATCTTTTTCTTTAGAACATTTCTCTTCTATTCTCTCTATAAAATATTTAAAATCATTGACCATAAATTGAGGATATTCTATAAGAAATTTCGATTGAATTAATAAAATGTTAATAAAGTAGAAATAAAGAAAGGTTTAAAACAAAAAACTTTAAATATAAAGTTCTAAGTAGAAACCTTAAATAGTATAAAATAGAACAATATCTAAGTACGTACTTTGTATAACTTAAGAATTTACAACGATTTAAGTATTGTAAAGTTAACTAACAATACAGACAACATCATAATAATTTGTATTAAAAAGATCAAGAGAGATTAATTAAAACTGAAAATGGTTCTTGTTATAACATTAAGAAAAAAAAAAATTAAGTTGAATTTAATCAAAAATATTAAACGTTTTATAATCTAAAAAATAAATGTCAATAAGGTGAAGATGTTTAAAGTGTGTATATGATTAGAAAGGAAGCGGATATATATAAGCACACTTATATATACACATACACACACGCAAAGATATATATATATATATATACCCACATATGTGTTACTTTCTCAAAACAAAATCCTATTATTGAAGAATTTTATGTGAAATGTGGTAAAATATTTGAAGCATCCTTTTAAATCTCTCTCTACTTCACATTATTATTAATTTATTATTTATTGAGATTACAATAATAATAATAATAATAATAATAATAATAATAATAATAATTATCATCTTCATCATCATTATAATCATCATAATCATAATAATAAGTTGTGATAAACTTATTATCAGAAATAAAATAATAATTTAACACTTCAACTCAATTCAAGTAGAATATAAGTTTTAATGGGAGAACCAAAAAAGAAAGTAAAATAAAAAAACAAAAACAAAAAAAAAAGCTTTAAGCTTTTACGTTCATTATTATAAATGTATATTTTTTTCCTATTTCTACTTCTACTTTTTCTTCTTCTTCTTCTTCTTTGCAATTTAATAAATTTTAATTATGAATTTAATTAAAATAACAACAACAACACAAAAAATGAATAATAATAATTAATAATAAAAACAGGAAAAGCAGATCTTTTTTTTTTGCCTTATGTGTATGTATGTGTGTGTGTGCTTTATTTAATAAATAAGTTATTTCTCTAATTCAATGTTTCGAAAAACAAAAAAAAAAAAACAAACAAAAAAACAAACCAGAATGAAAAAAAAATATTGAGAGAAGAAAATCTGCATTCATTTTTGTTTGAAAGTAATGATAGCGCATGTTCGTATATTCAATCTCTCCACTACACCCCCTTATCAAGGAATTTCCTTTTAGCAAAAAAAAAACAAACCAAAAAAAAGGAAGGAAAAAGAGAAAAAAAAAATGAGAAAAAAAAACAAACTCAAAATACACAAAATTAAGGGGAAAAAGTCTGATCTATGAAAACAGAAAAGCTCGAAGTTTGTATTTGTTGAGAAAGGACAGTTTATGTTGAACTGCGCAACAAAACGGTTGAGTTTCTTGTATTTTTCCTCTATAGAATATTTTAAGAATAAAAAGAAAAGAAAAAAAAACAAAACAAACAGAGAAAATTATTTTATAAAACGTGATTTGATGGAAAATTGTACGGAAAATTTTAAAACATTTTAATTTTTGTATTTATTTTTTATTTCCGTTTTTCAACCTTTTTCTTTATTTAATTTTTTACGTTTTTTCCATTTTTATTTAATTTATTTGTTGTTATTTTTTTTTTTTGCTCTGTAAAATAAATTCTTTCTATTAAAGTGCGAGTGTGTGTGTGTGTGTATGTGTATCCTTATTAATCGTAATTTTCAGTTGTGTTTCCATTGAAGTTTACATGTTTACTATAAGAAATTCTAAAAGAATTCAGAAGATGTTTAAAAAAATGTTTATTGTTAATTTTTGAGTGAAAATTAAGGAAAAAAAAAAATTAAAGAAGAAAAAATAAAAATAGAAAAAATAAAGAAAGATAGAGCAAGAGAGAAAGAGAGAGAAATAAAGAGAAGAAAAATGAATTGTGTATTTTGTGATGATTTTTTTTTTCTGTATTTAATTTTTTTTGGTGTTTAACTAAAAATAAAGAAAAATTGTTGTGTAAAGCTTTAAAGTGATTAGAATTTAAGTGAACCTGTGATTTTCATATTTTTCCTTTATTTTTCTTTTATTTAATTTTTATTCCGGAAAATAAATTTGTAAGCAAAATTAAGTTAAAAAAAAAAGCAAAAAAAAAAAAAAAATAAAAGAGAAAAATTCAAATAAAAAAATAAGAAGAAGAAAATCAATTTTTATTGAATAAGAATAAGAACAACTTTAAAAGGATGTCCGAATATACAATTTAGATTTAAATCGCGAATGAATTAATTAAAGTAAAGAAAGAAAGAAAAAAATTGAGAAGAAGAAGAAAAGAAAACAATTTAAAAGTATAAGGAATTTTTGTTTGTGTTCAGTTGTTTAAGGTAAGAAATTTCATCATTTTGTTTATTTTTATTTTTCTTTTCCTTGTTAGAAGTTAAAAGTTAACAAAGATAAGTTTTATTTTTGTGTTCAAAATCAAGATAGTTCAATTACAAAACACAAAAAGTACAGAATCCCATAGAAACGAAAATCCAAAAATTAAAAAAAGAAGAAAGGAAGGAAGGAAAAGGCAAAAAGAAAGAAAAACATAAAATATAAAGTTTTTGGTTCTAAAGTTTTTGGTTGACCCGCAAACCATAATATATTTTTGGTTTTAGTTTTGATAAAACAAAGATAAAAGCGAAATCAAAGTTTCTCTATTTTTCTTATTATATTATATTATATTATTCAGATAATTCTGTGTTGTCTTTGGTATCCTTCCTCATAACTTTTTTCTTAACATTTTAATGTTATCCTTGTTGTTTTCATTATTTTTGTTGTTGTTATTTTGGTTTTCCTTCAGAAATCATCATCAACTTCTTCAATTTTTGTATTTGTATTTTTTAGTTGGCGTATAATTTTTCTTTAGATTTTATTTTTTTTTGTTGGTATAACAAATTTGTTAGATGAATCTAAAAGAGAGAAGGGAATACGGACTAAACAACAAAAATTCATAAAATAAAATAAATAAAAGAAAAATCTTGACTTGTTTGCTGATATCAGCCAATAATAATATTTTTCTGTTTTTATAGAATATGGGCTTTTGCGTTATCAAGCCCAGGGATAAAGTATAGAAAGAAAAGAGAAAAAAAAATTAAATAAAAGCAGAAACGAATAAGCTCTCATCGTTTTTGTATCAATTCCCCCAAAAATAAAAATAAACAAATATAAGAAATATCCAAGATGATGAAATAAATGAAGAAGAAGATGAAGAGGAAAAAAAAGCTCCTTTTCTTTAAAAATAAGGATACGATATTAAAGATATTGTATTTGACATCGTACCAGAATTTATTTATTTATTTACTTTTATTTCTTTCATTTTATTTTATTTTTCTGTTATTTTTTTTTTGTCTACATCTATTTTGCACCATTCTCTCCCATTTTCTTTTCCTCTTCAATTTTTTCCACTTACTAATTTTTTTTTTCTTCTCACATTCTGTTCATTGCCAAATGTCGTTCCGTCATTTAATTTATATAAATAGAATATTTTTGTTCGTCGTCTGATTCTGAAAAGGAAGTAATTAAGATATTTTCTCTTTTTTTTTCTTCCTCCTCTCTGAATGGTTTATAACACATTACACAAGGGTATGTATCCCACAATTTATATGTGTACGTTTGTGTGTATGTGTGTGTATGTGTATTTTGTATTAGGTTATTATGTGCATATAGATATATGTTGTCTATGTCACATTATTTGACCAAAATGATTTATATTTCTTAACCTTTTCTTAGAAATTTTTTCTTATATTTTTGCTGATGTTGAAAAGAAAAAAAAAACCAAAAAAAAAAACACAAAAAATCGAGAAAATTCAATAATTAATGTACGATCTTGAATTTGACTTATTTATAAGAATTTATATTTTCTGTATCCCAATAGCTTCAATATAATTTCTCAATGTGTATGTGTAGCTGTCTGTATTTTGTTTGCATGTGTGTGTGTGTGTGTGCGTACATATGGGTAAAAATTTATTTTTTAAAGGTCGATCCAAAAGCAAAGACAACAAAAAACAGAATTTTTTTTCCCAAAAATAAAAGAAATTTTCATTTTATTTTCAAATACAAAAAAAAAGAACAACGAAATAAGGGAAAACACATATTTTCAACATTGAATTTTATTAACGTCAATTTAATTTTGTATTTTCCTCCTGTTTCTTTTTTTTGTTAAAAACATTTTCTTTCTCCTTTTTCTTTTTCTTTTTCATTTTCATTTTTCATTTTTCATTTAATTTTTTTTTGTAACAAAAATATTTTTCCAATCCTTTAAAAAAACGGGAAAAATATTTTGTTATATTTTTCAATTTTACAAAAATAATAAATTAATTTAAATTGATTGATTTATTTATATATTTACATTTTTTTTTTGCTCTCTCTCGGTATACAGTTGAAAAAAATTAAAAGTTTCTCTTTCTTGTTTTTAAAAAAAAAAAAATAAAAAATGAGAAAAGCACAAAACAAAAAGAAAAAAAAAAAAAAAAAGGGTCCATTAGCAATTTTTACGATCGTTCCCCTATAAATTGATACTTTCCCTCATTAAATAACAACAACAACAACAACAAAAAACGCAAACATTAAATTGCTTTTTTTTGTGCCAATCCTTCCTTCTGCGTAGAGATATTAAACACGATTTGCTTTTTAATCGTATTATTTTACGTTAAAATAAAAAAAATAAAAAATATAAAAATAAAGAACTTTACAACAACAAAATCAATCTTCATTAATTTATTTCCAATTTACTCAATACTTAATAACAACAACAGCAACAGTAAACAAACAGTAGAGAGAGTGAGAAAGAGAAACACGGAGAGAAGAAAAGAAAATATCTCGCTCCAAAAAAAAATCCCATAAAAAATTCATACTCTTTAATATCATTTAACTTTTCTTTTGTAGCGTGAGCTTTTCATAAACATCCATTTTTTTTTCTTCTCTGTTATGGACTATCCTTAAACCTTTCCCTTTAAATCCTCTCCTTTCTTAAATCCTTTTAATGTATTGTTTTTTTTTTCTTTCTTTTTGCCTTTTCTTTTTACATTCTTCGTTCAAATCAATCGATGAATAGATCCTTGATATTATTTATCCATTTTATACATCAGAAAAGAGAATGAAAATGAAGAAAAGAAAAAATGTATATTGGAAAGTAGTATTTAAGGAAGAAAGCAAAAAAAAGCAGCATCGTATTTTTTGTGTTGTTGCTCTTGTTGTTACCCTTTGACCTTCTTTCTGCACGCACTCAAATATGAATTGGATTTCTCAAATAATATGGTATGAGGTTAAAGGATGACGATTAGGTAAATTTAAAGGGAAAATTGAAACGTATACTTGGAAAATGTATATTGAAACGTTATTCACATCTAGAATATTTGTTATCTTTAAGAATAGATACATATTATAGAGTTAGATAAGTCACATGACAATTTTTATCTGATTGATATGTTTGTTGTTTTTATGTCAATTTATATATACTTTTTTATTTTGTATTTGTTGTTGTTTATTGTATTATATTACGATGTTCTGATGGGTGCCAGATCATCATGTGGTTCTTGTTACCATTTATAGATTAGGTAAGAGCACATACTGTTAAATTTCTAATAACCTGACATTTGATAGAAGGCAATTATTTATTGATGCCTTACATTTGAGACGTCATATTTTTTGACACTTATACATTTTCCTTCCGATGTGTGCGCTTACTTTTTTTTCTCAATATTTTTATGAAATTCATTTAAAGAATTGATTTAAAACAAAATTTAAGATTTGTAGAAAATACTTTAAAAATGGCGGGATTATTAACGAAATGAAAAGTTCATTGTACTTATTTTCTTCAGAGTATTCTAACCCACACCAGTGCCAAAAAAACACTTAGTCTGGATTTAAGATTTTAAACCCTTGTTTGTTTGTTTGTTTATTTGTTTGTTTGTTTGTTTGTTTGTTTGTTTGTTAAAAAACAAACGTGAATAAAGAGCAAAAAATGAAAAGCGTAAAAATTATCCTTAATTAATTCCCGTATATTATATATACATTTTTGAGGTATTATACATAATATAATGGTTTCCCCTCATTAAAGGTAAATCAAACACAAACCATCTTTTTAAGATTACACTAAAAGCTTCTTCCTTCGAATGTACAAATCCAATTATCCTAAAGAAGCTTACCAACATGATAAGAAACACATAAACTTAAGATAAAGCACATCATATTCACATACACACACACACATACAAACACATGTACATGATTATATATAGATCGCGATATAAACAGACAACGATGACACACACACAAAATGAAAAAAAAAATAAATTTGACATCAATTTAGAGAAAGGAAAAAATTCAACGTAAAAATAAAAGCACAAAAAACAACAACAATAAACATATACGTTGTTCATGACTTTCTTTGTTGATTGTAGCTTTCCTTTCTTATCAATATAGAAAATCAAACGCGTTCATCAGAGACGTGTTAAGTTAAACGAGAGTAAAAATGTTTTTTAATGTTTTTTTAAAACTTAAAGAAAAACATTTGACATTTTCCATTTTCCTTCTCTTTTACTTTTTAAGTTAATTAAAATCTTAAAATAAAGCATAAAACTATATAAACATTAAAAGCTTAACTTTTAATGTAACCGTGTTTTTGTTTATATGTATGTGTTGTGTGTGTGTGCATGTGTAAATAAATGGTTTTTTGTTGGTATTGTTATTTTCTCATGAGAGAAATATGAACATTTTTATTATTCTTCGATTTGCTTTTATTCATTCCTCCCTGTTTCTGTTTGTGTGTTTTTGTGTGTAATTTTTTGCAACTAAAAAAAAAGCTGAAAGAAAAAGATAGTAGAAGAAAGAAAAGAAGAAGAATGAAGAAGAGGAAACGGTTGAACAAAAAAAAAAAAAAAACGAGCTCCATTAAATTCGATGACAAATATCAATTTCTTATGTCTTTTGATATTCCAATAAAGATTTTCTTTTTCTTTTTATTATTTTATTGGTATATCGATGTAGTAGAAAGAAACAAAAGAAGAAGAATAAGCATAATAAATGAAAAAGTGTGAGAGAGATGCAGGAAAAACAGTAAGAGTAAAAAATATCTAATCAGAGTGAGAAAGAGGTAGAGAAGGATAGAGAGTGAGGGAATAAAATCCCATATTTTTGTGTATATATTCAAATATGGCTGAAGGGGTTTTTTATTCATAACAATTTGAAAATATATGGAAAAATAGTTAATCTTTTATAAAAACAAAAGTGGTTTTCCTTTCATTTGTTTTCTTCATCGGTATTATATATAAATGTAGTAGTGTGTACTGTGTACATATATAAGTATTATGTATTAAAGTAAAGAAGAGTCGGATTTATTTACTTTGATATTAGTTGCCTAAGGACATAAATATATTTATATATAAAGGAAAATCGTGAAGGGCAATTTTATTCTTTTATTATTTATTATTGTCCTTATCAATTTTGAAGGGTAGGGATTT